>JAWWEU010000081.1:66952226-66968383 GCA_035583155.1 Acropternis orthonyx | reverse complement strand
CAGCCCTGCTCCCTGGGCCCTCCCCAGGGGTTTATAAGCCCGGGTTGTTTGAATAAAGCCCTCTTTGTTCCTGCTCATCTCACCGACTGGTTGTGTGTCTCTGCTGCTTCAAGGGGCTACGAGCCAGCCTCGGGAGTGGGGGGGGGGGGGCGGGGAACGGGGCGTAAAGAGCATTCCCTCAAGCCTGACAGATTTGCAAGAAACTCTCTCAACCAACTTTATGTACTTTACCTTCTTTTACAATGGTAGACATGGATAAAACACCAGTATTCCATCCTTGTGTCACAAAAGAACAGTAAAGTCACACATTTTCAGAAGATCAGGGCTAATGGTACAATAAGATCAGAAGTCAGCTTCTGCCCTTTTGTTGCTCACATAGTTTTTTTAAAAAGAATTTAAAATGTTCCACAAACTTCATCACTTTAAATGTGAAAAAGAAATAGAACAACATTCAGCAGTGCTGTGAGACAACAAAAATATCCCTCCAATGCAAATTGTAGCAACTTAGAAACTGCTGTGGTTCTTGCAGTCCCAGGATTTTCACTAAATTGGAAGAGAAAGCCCAGTAACAATAAAAGAAAAGCAGCCAAGCAAAAATCTCCCTCCCTGCTGTATGCTACTTCATTCTTGATGAAAACCAACATCAGAGCATACAGAGTATCTAATAAAGAAATTACACTGCTAACAGAGTTAATGAATAAGTGAACATAAAAGTTATGAAGTGAAATCCCTAAGTGATCTGAGACAATGATTTAACTTTTCAAAAAGTTGACTAAAACCACGGAGGAGTTCCATTCCCTCAAGGTAATGGTGTTTTACTCTCATTACTCATGGAGAGTAATAGTTCCTTTCCCCTTGCTGTACAAGGTATGCTGGCACCTACTGATCAAAACCCCTGTTTCTGCTCCTTCATCCATCAAGAGGTTATCCCTGAGGAAACCGAACACATCACACTTTTTCAGAGAAAAGGGGTCTCATGAAGGAAATAATAGAAAAATATACTGAAGTTTAAACCCATAAAGCTCAAAACAAACATCTTTGAGATGAATGTGAAATGAATACTTTTTTGTAAGACAAAATATTAGTACACCTCCCAGGAACTACTTTCCCTCTCACTGAGGATGTTTTACAGAAGGAATAAGAATAGGCACAGCAATAATTACGTATTTCTATTTGTTTTTTCATTAATACAGTATTTCTTTCCCCACAGATGAATAAAAATAATCACTGCTAATTATTGAAGAGCTATCAAAATAAGGTGCTATTTAATTTGTTGCTTCTTTTGGAAGACAATCTGCTTTAATATTGTTCAGAAACATCACTGATGCCTGCAGAATAGTGACCCTTTTTTCTCCCGCAACCTAAATATCCATAATGGATCCAAGGCACATAACATTGTATTAATTTTATGAACCAGTTTTAACCCAGTTCTCAAAACAGAAATATACCACATCAAAGGTATAAGAATTATTATTTGAAGAGAAAGTTTATTAATGATAAGGGCAGATTAGGCTATTGCCAGATGGTGAATTAGTCAACTGGTGAAGATTAGAGTTTGGATTTCTTCTGAAAGAAGCTGACAATAGCATTTACACATTCGTCAGACAGCCACCTCTCCTTCAGGACCTCACACTCCTTACTGTTGACTGCATGGAGCTTCTCCTTCTCCAGATTTCGTAACAGTTGCTTTGACACTGTCAGGGACTGGAGGAGAAAGAGAGGAACATTAGCAAGTTTTCTATACTTTTCATGTGCTTTAATATAAAGTTTCAGAAAATAACACAAAACTCCCACTGGAATCCTAATGCAGTTTTATTGACATTGCACCTCTTAGCTTCTAGTCAACCCTTTCACTGGAAGTATTTACTGCATTTAATGACTAGAACTGCTAATAACGTGGAGGAGGCTCCTGGGAAGCAAACCAGCAGTCCACAAAGTGCTCATAATCACAGTAAATGCCAAAGGAAGGGAACCCCACCCCACTGTCTGCAGTGTCAAATGAACCCACACTATCAGCAGCTGGCACAGGTGTTTCCTCTTGCCCAGGGTAACCTAACACCACTGTGACTTAAGTAGCTTTGCAAAACCTTAACTAGTGAGCAGGATGACTAAATTTTGCAAAAATTAAAGCCACCCAGTGTCATCTTGAGCAGTCAGGGTGCATATAGTACAACTAATATTGTAGAACCAATGGTAAGGTTCTTAGAAATAAACTACTGCTAAAATAAAAACCTAAGAGAAGGCATCCAAGGCACTCCTAGAGAGACTGCACAGGTGGATTAATTAATTTGTTTTGAAGGCTTTTCAGCCATTGAATCTCTGTGTACAGTGCACTGTCTTAGATGCGGACAGCATCAAATAGAGGCATTTGTTTCCCAGCAGTAGAGGGATAGATCTGTGCTCAAAGGAGAATATATTGAGCCTCATTGTTTCAATTAAAGATGGAATGAAACAAAGTGACAGGATAGATTTGGCAGGAGAATTGGGAGTGCTACAGGCTTACAAGGTGGAGAAAAATTGAAAATACTGACATTTTTGGGGAGGCTTGCATAAGCTTCTAATCTTGCCCAAACTTCCTTCTGGAAACTGTTGTCGGGGAAGACTTCAGTCACAAGTCCCTGGGCACAGGCTTCTGCTGCAGTCAGCTTTCTATTGAAAAGCAACATCTCACTTGCCTGTGTAAAGGAAAGTAGAAAGTGTGATTCAACAAGACACAAGACTTGAGTAATCGGACACAAAAGCTACACACTTCCATGTCACATTTATTTTACTCCTGCCCTCTGAAAAGCACACAGAATCACACAATTGATGATGTTGGAAGGAACCTCCAGACACTGTCTACTTCAAAGCCCCTGCCTGAGCAAGGTACTCAGCCCCATCATCTGGGCCATAATGAGGAGGTTAAGTAAGTATTACACCCAGTATTAACCCCTGGGCGACACCACTGGTGACTGTCCTGAAGTTCCTATTGGTCACTAAGAGTGCCCATGTCCTTCTGAGCAGAGTTCCAAGGATATAATCTGAAATTACCTTGTCATAAATGTGTTTGCTCACTTTTGCAGTGACTCCAAGATTTCTAGAACATGTACTGGCAGGCTATGTCTCACTGAACAGACTACTCTTGATACTTGGATGTTTATGAAGCACTTGCTCTGCTCCTTACAGATTTAAACCCTGGTCAACAAAAATACATGTTATCAATGCATAAATTATACAGATTTTTTTCTGCAGGATATCAAAAGAAGCAGAAAGGAATGATGCTGTTCTAAAAAAAGAAAATTTAGATTCTGCCATCTCTCTGTTTCTCTTGTCTTTATTTTTTTATTTTTTTAATTACTATTATTTTGTTTCCTTATTTCTAGAGTCAACAGAGAAAATAAGAGTGTGGACAGAAGGCCACACTTGCCCTTACAGTGAAAGGATACCAGTACACTAGAGTCACATGATTCCACAGACAGTGCAGACATTCTTACCTTGGCTAAGCCCATGATTTTTGGAAACAGATAAGAGGAACATCCTTCTGGGCTCTGTCCAAGTTGACTAAATGGGCTGTGAAATGTAGCCTGGTAAAAATAAAAATAACAAAATAAAGCAAACCTTACAACAGAACACAGAATTAAACTAGGATTTAGTTTTCACTTTAAAGCTTCTGCTGTGACAGAGTTCACCAAAAACACAGCTGAACTGTTAGCCCAGTGATAGGCTTTAAATGTCACCTGGTAACACTGATTCATCATCTCAATGCACCTAAGCACTGGCTTTGTCTGTATAATTCATCAATTCCCTTATCAGGGGATAAGGGAACCCCACCAATGAAATTACATTATCTGAATACAGCACATAGAGAAACTAATACTTACGTGCAAAACATTTACAGAAAAGATGTTCATACACATCTGCCCTAAGTTATTAAATACATACTCCAAATAAATGCAAAGGTAAAAAGCATTTCTGCCTTTCTGAAGGCACACTAAGTCTATCCTTCTCCTGAAGAATTCAAGTCACTGAATCCTCTTTCCTCAAATTCTATGCATATCTAAAAAGAGTCTGTGCCAGAAATGCATCACGGGGTCACAGAAAATAACACTGTAATGGCAAGTTAGAACTGAACAGCAGAATTTTATGTTTTGACAACTCACATCAACTTTAAGCAAGAAAGACAAAATGCCTGCCTTTATTTCCATTTAAAAATATGAACTGACACACGAAGAGTGCAAAAGTTGCCAAGGCAGCTTTCACTGAAAATAGAAGGTTTTGAACCTTCTTCATGAAGCTGCAGTGAAAAAGAAACTCTATACTATAGAAGGCCACATGGTAAGACAGATCAACAGACTTCCTAGGAAGAAAGTGACATTTATAACATTATAAGCAAAGACTTGACAACGTTTGCCAGGATGCAGACTGGTTTGGGACACACTGAAGCAACAGGAGATTAAGTATTGCAGGGGACAAACTGGTGTCCCACGAACTGGAGCAAATCCCAGTGCAGGAGGCAACATTTACTGATCTGTTGTCAGACCGGGCTGTGCAGTGTCCCATAAATGTGGCTGGTAATGATCTGCTCTGGGAGTGGCTGGCTGAGAACAAAATCAGATCCTGAACAAAGCAAAGCTGCCCATTTCTGGAGCAGGAGTCAATGCTTGAGGCACTTCCATGAGACTACTGGAGAATGTGACATGAAGTGGTAATTTGGATGAGAATGACCTCACTCACAGTGCTGGAAAGGCAAGAACAGAGAACAATCACTGTTGAGAAAGCTTCAATAAACTTAAAGTTAGTAGGAAAATTTTCATGAGGGATAACCTAAGTGAAAGGCTAGGTTAGATCCTACAGAAATACTCCAAGAACTGCTACCAAGGGCACATGCAAAAGCTGTCCCAGTGCTGGTAGGAAGGTACTAATAGACCCTCTCAATAAAAGGAATTTCAAGCTGTTCAAGAAAGTAGGATAACATTAACAGGACAAAATATTTAATGCTTATTTGGATTAAACTTCAACCATATCTATACTAACATCAAATAACAATGTGGGATGTCTAAACAGAAACACAGCCTGCAGAATGAGAAGTTCTGCTCCACTTTGCATCAGCAAAACATGAGCTGGAGTGATGTGTCCAGCTTAAAGAGACACAGAACAACTGGAAGGAGTCCAGAGAAATGTGACTGCAGGCCACATGAGGAAAAGCTGAACAAATTACAGCTGTTTAGCTCTAAGAAAGAAAAGACAGAGAGAGTGAAGATAAACCTGAGATATATCCAACAGTCTAAGTATGCTGATGGCTAAATACATTTACCACTGTTGTAAGACAGAGTGACAATAGTCTGTTCTTTAAAATGAGGAACAAGAAACAACAGGTTCACCTTGTAGTAAAAAAAGATCAGATAGGAGGGGCAAAAGAGGGAGAACCCAACAATTTCTTAGTAAAAGAAGAGATCTAGGGACCAGCACAGACTGAATAAATCACACACATCACATAAGCATATGCCAGGAGTGCAGTGGTCCTAAGTGACCCTATAATGGGTCACTTCAGCCAGTTACTGAACTCCCACTCCATAAAAAACTTTTGCTCCCCCTCTCGCACCTGAAAGTGAGCTCAAAAGCATCATTTCACATCATGTTAGAAGAGAGGCTCAGAAAAGAGCTTCTAAACTGGAGACAGTAACTTGATAACCATAACCACAGAAGGGGAATTCCATGCAGGTTAACCACTGGCAGATGCACCCCTGTGCCAGTAATTAACATAGGCATTCGTTGATTTGATATAAAAAGCATTTAGACTTTCTTAAAGTCGTTTTTTCTCTCAGATTACCCCAAATCAAGTAACATTTGCTAGAGAAAGAAGCTCAAAGACTGTCTTGGGATCAGCTGTGTAATGTACTTACCCTGTCAGAAGCATAGACAATGTCACACAGCCCAAGCACTGTTACACAGATTCCAATAGCTGGGCCATTTACCACTGCAATTAGTGGCTTAGGAAAATCAATAAAATGATCCACAAACTCTCTAGAGAGAAGGGAAAAGAGAAAATGTAAGATGCAAGACACATCTCGAGTGGTTTTTAGTCAATATGAACAACTTTCAAAACACATGATTAAACCCTGCATAACAAAACCTATGAGCTGGATAGAAACTATGTAGGACATGCTTTTGACCCTTTCAGAAATTAATTCTGACAAAAGAAGAACTATTTGAAACATCTGCATTTTCTTGGCAGCTAAGAATCAAACACGGACATGTCAGCGGACCTTTTCTAGTTCCTGCAGTCAAGTTATGAAATTGTTTTCCTCTTTAGCTATGGTTACTGAATAGAGATTAATAACAAGAATAGTCTTTTGCCTGTAACATCCCTCCCAGCTCCACCCATGGGACAGCCATTCCCTTCACAGACTGTTCTGCAGTGAAGCCTCAATAGGCACCAAAAATGCGACGCTATAACACAGAATTCCCTAGTGCTCAAGACACAGCCTTTTGTTTCATGTGACAACTACTCCATCCAAGAAGTGCAAAACACAATCTCAAAATAAAACACTTCCCAAAAGTGAACAGTGTTGTGAGAACTCCAGTTCTCCAGCACTTCTGTGCACGGGCTATAATGAAGCACCTGTGTCTAATAATAACAGCACAGCAAACACAGGACACAAGCCTCTCACAAGAGCAAGATTAAAGACCATAAAGTGCGCATGAGGCTCTGCATTGTGCTGAACACCCTACAAAACACTGCAGGTTGGAACACTTGCCAGGTACCACTGAGCAACATCTTCACACTGCATCATTATCACTTCCAGGGGCAACTGGGATCCACAGACAGCTTGGCTAAGTAAAGGTGCAAAACTGATTACTTCACTTGCAGTTCATCTTAAAATAGAAATCAAAAATATTTGGTTTCTGTGCATTTTAGCTTTTCCATTAATTGCAAGTGCTTGAGGGAATAATCCAACTTGTAAGCATCTCTCAGATGCAATCATCACATACAGAAGTAAAAGAGAAGACAAAATCTGCTTAAGTCGGGAAAAAAAGAAACATGCTGTTTGTCTCAAAAAGCCCTTTGTCAGATGATACCCCTGATCAACTTGGCTTTAGAAAATAAATTAGTTTCACAGGTAAATTCACTTAAGGATGGAACCAAGAAGTCAGAATTACTGGGCAATTTTGAACAAGTTCATTCCAATTGGTCTCTACTCAAAGATGTCTGACAGTGAAGGAATTTGACATGTCCTGCTAGTGTAGACAGAGTTGGATATCAAAAAACCCAAATTTTTTTTCCATATACAGTTACAGTAATGATATTGCCATTATATCTCCATATACTTTAGGGACTAAAAAATGAAATCAAGTCTTTAGTCACTGTACTTAAAAAGACTTCTAATATTAATCTCATTTATTTCATACAATTAATATTGTTTCCTCCCACATGATCTTTGTGTTTATGCACATGGTGAGCCCTTGGACATGGTCATCTGAACAGATGAATCATAGCATAACTGGGTTCCTGCTGTTGTGTTTTCTAACAAAGCCTATACTTTACCCATTACAGTAACTTATGCATATATGAAACCAAGATGTTTTACTTGAGTAATACTGCTCCATCTTTTGCCATCTTCTCCATTTCACCAGGCTGGATATTAGCAAAGTTATTCAGATCATTTCCACTACTGTAGTAGTCTCCATTTCCTGCAGAGAACACATATGAGTAAATGCACCAATGGTTTCTGAGTGGGTAAGAGAAGAGAAGCTTTCATTTATTAGACTTACAAAAGAATTTCCTAGTTAGTGTCTGACATAAATCCCCAACATTATTAAGCAATTTAAGGGATTTTCTCAAGGTATACACACTGTTGTAAACTGATCTGTGCTTTGAAAGTAAGTTTTGAATGACAATTTTCTGGTGGTAAAAAGCCAAAGAGTATTAACTGTGAAATATTTGAAGGGAAAAATTAACTGATTTTTTTTTTCCTGTAACAGCATCAGATGGAAAAATATTATGTTTCTTTCCCTCCATACTTCCTTGGGGCTTTTTTTCTGTCAATTCACAATCATTCAAAGAGTTAGATGGAAAAATCGTTTTTTTAAAAAAAAAAAAGGATAATGGAAATGTAAGTTGATGCATCTCCCTTCATCCACCTTCAAACTGATAAAGGAATCAAAAGTAGACTGAACAACCTCTTTAAGATGTGGTACAAAGTTTCACATTTTTTATGATCAATTTAGAAAAAGGCACAGCATTCTAAGGAGAAGATTGACAGTACTGCACTGAAATCATTGCACCAGAAGATGGATTCTTCAGTTAGAAACAGAAAACCTGTTAATGAATGTGTAACTCAGTTTGAGGTGCCACCAAAAAAGGCAAGGAGCATTTAAAAGCTAGACTGCATGACTTAATTGTCTAAGTCATCCCATATTCCATGAGGACACTCACAGGATGGGCTTTCACTGGTTGGCACATCCATTACTTTATGCTGCAGTGCTCTTATTCATGATGTAAAATGCAACAGAAAGGTTTGTGCAGAGGTGTTTGCTCTTTACTCATAACTAGTTATACATGTGTTAGACCTTCCAGTTGTGTGAACCAGCCTTTTCATTTGGTAAGGGCTGTGATACCAGTTATTGCTACTGAAAGGAAATCCAGCAGTCTGGGAACGGGAACCAGGTGTTGGTAAGGCACACAGTGGAGAAGAATATTCATGCAGTGACCTCAGAGTAAACAAGTTTAAGCCCAAATTCACCTTGAATTCACACTAAGTGTAGCTGCCAGCCAAAGCTCAAGTATTGGGTAATTTCCTAAAAAGACACACATATCTGCAATGAGGATGGACCAGAGAGGCAACACCTCCCCTCAGCCCCTCCCACCTGTCCTCACCACTGTGTTGTTCAGACAGCATAAGAGACAGACAGACCAAAGAGTTCTCCAGAGAACCCAAAAGATGTGCCCCCAGAGTAGACAGACTTCTCAGGCAGCATGAATTTGGGCTGCCCTTTCAGTACTATTGCTGCAGTCATCCAGCTGCACACGTCTGGTGACTGGGATGCACACAGCTCAACCAGGTTATGGCTTGCCTGGCCAATACTTTCCCATGGCTGCCTTGGAAAAAAAAAATCAACGTAAAATATACTTTTTTTATGACAATCATCAGTAAATATGCAATGTAAACTTTCTGCTGGCTGTGCCAGTACAGGATTTCAGATGCTTGTTTTTAGTGTGTTCCAAAGTACCAAAGAGGTAGAGAAAACTGACTAAATCCATACCAATGAACTCTAAAAGCAGTAAGGAAGATGCTGTGGAACAAATACATCAGCTACTCAGAAGTAGCTCCCTTTGGAGTATTCCATGTCTATCTTCTCATCTGAGAAACATGTTCTGATGTAACAACAAGCTTGCTAAAGAATTCAAAACACCACCTTGCAGGAAATTTGCCAAAGCACTTTGGAAAATGGTTTGTAATAGCAGAAAGAATTTCCTCATTGAATATATGTAGATAGTTCATGTCAATACTATACTTTGGTGTAATATAAAACATACCAGTAATAACTACTATGGTGGAATCATTGTTTCCAGCTTCTTCAAGTGCCTTGATAATTTCTCTGTACATCTGCAGAAAAGGAAAATCAACAAAGTACAAATGTGATGCTGCAAAAGAATATCAAAATGAGATTGACACAACAAGGAACTCAAGACAGATTAACTATGGTCCTTTTAGGTACTGAAAAATTTTGCATGCACAGAAATCTAAGTATCACATGTGAGGTACTTCTGACCATAAAGACACATGCTTGCAATACTCAAAACTTCCAGTGCAAATCTAAAGCACAAGATAAGGTCCTTTGGAAAACAAACACTGACTGGAAACAGCTAATTTTAAACCTGAGAGGTAGTTCAAGTGGTTAAAATAAAAAAAATTAGCAGCAGTGGGGCAAAGACCCTGGTTGTGGTGTCTTTGCAGTTGTTAAACAGGATGATCACGATACTTTCAACAGGATGGACTTAGTCATGAAGAGAACTATGGGAAATGGCAGATTACCTACACATACACACAACAGTGCTGAGCCAAAGGCTGCCCAAATGCTTCATGGCACGCAAGACTACAGTTGAATCTTGCATCCACAAAACAGGCTGGTCTTCCTGCAGTTTGCCATTCTAGTTTAGTGCAGGCCATAATCCTATGTTGTCTGAATCAAATCAAGAGACACAAAAAAGCCTAATCTGTAAAATTTTAGCTGAATGATTCCATTTTGTACTGGATATTTACTCCCTAGGTTGTCATCGAAGTCAGGATACTTACCCTTCATAAAATTCAGACCACCATGCTTCAGTCAGCTCTACTAAACCTGTAGTAAGGATTCTTTACAAATTTTAAGTAATTTACCCAGGAAAGACAAAAATCATTAATCCTCCCAGGTTAATTTCTTTACCTGCTGATTGATGGCATTTTTCCTATCAGGTCGATTAAACATTATCTTTGTGATATTGTTTTTGGTAGTAACTATTAATGTTTCATAGCCATCATGTCTGCCCTCTTCGGGAGAAGCATCTTTCTTCTGGCTAGCAGATGCTGCAGAGACCAGACTTGAGACAAGTTCAGCATATTTCTGCCTCGCATTATCCTGTAAGAAACAAAAAAAAAAAAAAAAAAAAAAGAAAAAGAAAAAAAAAGATAGAAGAAGAGGAAAAAACACACAATACTATGAAAGGCTGAAATATGTATCAGTTATTGTACTAATAAAATGAGTACCCGGGGGGGAGTGAGGGGGAAGGTGATTGTGCTTTGAGACAAAAGAAAAAAAAAATATCAATTCCAAAGCATTCTAATTCGGGGGGTGACAAGGGGAACATAAACACTGCAGAGTGTACTTAAAGTCATCTGAAAAGCAGCAGTGATAGATCCACAAAATAAAAATGCAGAGATTGTGGGACAATGACATTTATTTTGTTGGTGAAGTGTCCCCATCCACACCTTAGATTATCAGAGAGACCTTTGCCATATTCCCAGCATTTACACATTTCTATTGATCCTTTGTTTCTGCTTTCCAGTCAAACGTTTCTCCAACAAAAGCTTTTATTTTAGAATATATGCTGCTGAAAATTAGAGTGCTGAAATGAGTCTTATGGCATTTTAAAACTGCTTGAAGACACTAGTTTTCATTAAGCACCAGCATCACACACAAAAATCTGAAATCTAAAATCTTATTTGTACAGGAAGCAGTGATTTAAAAGAATTTTAAGTTCTTGGTTGTTACAACTTATTTTCTTGAAAGCATAATATACTTTGAACAATTCTATCATCTATAACACATGCAATTGTCTATCCACTCTCCACTCTAACTTCAAGAGCAGATTCTTTTCCTTAAGTGTTTCTTGACTATTCTTAAAAGCAGGGACATCAAAAAACATAACCCAAAAAACCCAAATAAAGAATCAAAATACACCCCAAAAAACCCAAAAGCAGGACAAGAATATATTATGTTCATGAAATTATGCAAGCATGTTTTATTTAAAAAAAAATAGAAAAAAGAAAACCTCTCTGTATTAAGGAATATCTTTGACAGGCCTCAACAAGCACTGCTGAACAGCAGGCCTAATGCAGCAGTGACGCAGGTCATTTAAAAAGCTCATTCTTCATTTAACAGTAGCTGAAGAAATCGTGGTAAATGTCAGACTTACTACAGTCTGCATAAAAAGGAATGCTTATGTATGTCTGCATCTTTATTCTTCCTGCTTGCTTCACTTGACTTCTCTAGAGGTTACAAAAGGTATTAAAGATACCAAGATATACTGAGAAATAAAGAACAAAGAGAGGCTCTCAATACACCATTTTTTTCCTGCTCTTTTAGTCAACAGCATAAGACACTGACTTTTTAAAATGACAAAGTTATTAATATGCTGGATTCAGAGATTTGGGGTTTGTTGTAAGAACTGAGAAGCTCAATCCATCTTTCTTAAAGAGAACAGCAAAATAGACCGTAATGTGAAAAACAGTATTTTCAATGGAAATCACCAATTATGTAAGATCTCTTATGCTGATAAAAGCTGATAGTAATAATGTAGAACTAGGCTTACACACTGAACAAAAATCTGCAATGAAGCAGCGAAATGATTCAGGAACACAGTGCAAAACACTTTGATGGCTGAAGCAGAGTCACTCAACTAGCATGTAGTACTTTTAGACATCAGCCATTCACTTACAGACTAGGCACTTCAAAGGAGAGTAATCTACAAAGTGAAACTATAAGTATTGTCACCTGAGACAACTTGCCAAGAGAATTCCATGCATCCCATTTGGCTTTCTTGACAAAGTCCAGCATACCAGGTTTTGGAACATTGCAAGGACCTTCAGTAGCCTGAAAAGAGAGTGAAACAAACTTATTTAAACCTTTGATTAAAGTTCAGATGCCTTGGTAGAAAGGATGATGACTGTTTGGAATACTTATCTGATCAGGATACAGAATTTAACTCTGAAACAGAAGAAATACCAAGTAGTTGGACAATATTCAGGTGGTTCACATACCATGACCTTTTCAGGGTCTGCTATTTCCTAGTAAATGGTGCTGGGCTTTCAGAAGCACCTGCCCAAAACATCCATGTGTGTTAAGCCCTCCTACCTCAAAAACTGCAGATATACTTGGAAAGAAAATTTAAAACTTTTAAGATGTGTGAATAAAGAAACCATTGCATAGGATCTATTAAGTTGGATCTTACTTCAAAGCTGGCCCTCCTGTGAAGCAAGGGCATTGGACCAGTTGAACTGCAAGAGTTCTATGATCAGTTTTCCTGAGGAAAAGTACATTATCAGAGACAAATATTTCAAATGGGAAGCAGGAAAGAAAGAAAGAAAACACATTCATGAGCTCACTATTATTAATTAGTAAAGCTACCTGGAACCCACAGCTGTCTTAAGTTTTTAATTAAATGAGCTGCCAACTGCCTTCCTCAACATAAGAAACCACAGCCTGTACTGACCACCTGCAGCCAATCTTGACCCACAAATACTTCCCCACACACCAGTACAAGCCCCACTAAGGACTTGCAGCTGTTTCCACAAAGGTCTCCTTTCATGTTTTGGTAAAGGATAACCTTCACTCAAAGTGTGGTGGAAGGGTTCCTCAAATTTAAAGCAAAAAAATCCAGACAAAACCTACAATGACCATACTGAAAAAAAGAGAGAAACACCCCTGCCCAAGAAATCAACCTTCAAATGTCAGCACCATTATACTATAGATGCAGCTGACTGTAGATATAACAAATTCAGGAAAATGCATGCAGTGTACTCTTTTTTCCTAAGCATAAGCCATTTTCCAAAACTGAATCAATATTATTCCATGGAAGGCATCACACAATGGATATAATTTGGCTCTATTTCTTTGAATACAGGTTTCTATTCAAAGCATGATTTGTAAGAAAAAACAGGTTTGGTTTCCCTCAGAATTTAGGCAGAGTTTGAGGGGTTGGCATTTCAAGAACATACTTTGAGCACTTGAAATGAAGAGCTTTTTAAGACACAATACATTTGAACAGCCCCTATTTTAAGTAAACATTTTATATGTCCATCCCTTCAGAATATAAATGCTCTTTACAAAAAAAAAAAAAAAAAAAAAAAAATCAAGCCTACCTGTTTAAACAGAGCATAGAGTTTCAACTTAGTTTCATTGCCAGGATCCTTTTTCAAAAGCTTCAGCTGCTCCTGAATCTTTTCAAAGTCTTTCTGGCTCACTTGCATGGTGGCTGCAGTCATGTGCAGGTGAATTGCTGGAATGCAAACAGCTCGTGTTCGTCTGTAAGTGGGGGGAAAAAAAAATCCCATTACTTGGTTTTTGTGTAAGACTAGAGGAGAAATGAATATGCTGCTGTTTAAAACCTTTAACTAAACATAAAACACTACATACCCCACTAATCAAAACAACAACAAGCAAGATACTAAAAGTTGTAAGTTGCTTTAGAGGCCTGTTTTCACTGCAATATAATTAACCTTTAGAAATTATTAATTTTTTTTTTTTTAATTTCATCCTCTTGTACTTAGCACCTTGAACAATGTATTCAGTTCTTGGCCCCTCGCTACAACACAGACATTGAGGTGCTGGAGTATGTCCAGAGAAGTCAACCGAGCTGCGGAAGGGTCTGGAGCACAAAACTTACGAGGAGCAGCTGAGGGAGCTGGGGTTGTTTAGCCTGGCAACAATGAGGCTCAGGGGGGACCTTCTTGCTTTCTACAGTTTCCTGAAAGGAGGTTGTAGCAAGATGAGGGTCAGTCTCTTCTCCCAAGTAACAAATGACAAGAGGAACAGCTTCAAGTTTTACCAGAGGAGATTTAGATTGGTGAAGAAATTTCTCCTAATATCCCAACAGGTGGTGAGGCATTGCTGCCCAGGGAAGTGGCTGAGTCACCATCCCCTGGAAGTATTTAAAAGAGGTCTGTATGCAGCACCTGGGGACATGGTTTAGTGGTGGACTTGGTAGTGCTGGGTTAACAGTTGGACTCGGTGATCCTAAAGGCTCTTCCAGTCTAAATGATTCTATGATTAACAGCCTTATATGTCTATGAATATGCAGCCTGTCTGTTCTTTGTGGTCTTTTCAAGTGTGTGTGCTTCTATCTAGAAACACTTCAAGTTGGTTCTCCAATCAGGGCAGCATAAATGAAGATTAAGTTCAAAGTGTACGTTGGAAAAGGACTGACTGCAAAATAGCCTGTAGACACTTAAGAAAAAAAGGTGGTCAAAATATTCTGGGAGAAAACTTTCCATCAGAACAAGGTAAATTCCATCAAAATCACCCCCAAAAACACCAGACCCCACTCCAAAGAACAAAACCTAACCCAAATCTATAATGCTTTGTAAAAGCAGTTTTACTTCAACAGTTTGGAATCAAAAGTTCAGAAGTCTAATAAATTCAGCTTATTTCAAGAGGGGAAAAGCATCCTGTCCCAGTCTTCTTTGGTTAAATTGCAATATACATTAGGCTTTTTTACTATTTTTAAAATGTTTGCAGTGTTTGTATCAATGTTCCTCCTCTATTTTAGTTAAAAAAAGAAGAAAAACAGCTCAACTTTTCCCATCCTAACTCACAGACACAGCTGTCCTCTTGGAACATCATATGTGACAGATTTCATAGCCAGTCACATTTGAAAAATTAATGACTACCTCAAATGAAGACTGATAGAATGCTTAATCAATTTAATGTTAATATTTCAGTCATGCAACCATCATGTAAAAATCATACTTAATATGAAAAGTCTGCCTTTTTAATACACACCTAGCAAGAATTTTAAAGAAATTCTATTGCCTACCTCAAAAATACCCTCATTGCTCTTATTTCTTAGAGACCATTTATTTTCAATTGCACGCTGAAAAGCTGCAGGCAGAAAGTGTGACAAATGGCAACTATGTGCCAAGAGTTTCATTCCTCTTTCATTTTATAGAGATAGGTCATTTAGGGATCTTGTAAAAATGTTTGTAAGATCTATTGGGTTTACGTCCTATTATAGCCCATCTGTAATTAATAAAAACTAGAGTGTCAGATATTTTGGAGATAGCAAGTTTAAATGACGGGCACAGAAAGAATATTTTCTATTATACACAAAAATTCTTTCAAAATGAAAGAATGCCAAAATCTGCTTCAAAATCTTATGCCTGTAAAAAGAAACCTATCTGAACAATATAAAGTGGACTAGGCTATCAAAAGAGGCTGCAGGAACAGAAAGTCCTTTTCCTTCAGCTAATCACCTGTAGGCCTTTATTAAGGTAGCAGACCCAAACAAACAAGGATCAAACATCTGTGTCAGCTCCATTAAAATTCAAACTGATGTGCTCAGAAAACTGTGTCAGAGTTTAACAAGTTCAGCCCTTAACCAACCAGGATGCTATTTAGTCAACTTGTAGACTTCATTTCTTCTCCACGGGCACCCCCTTGTCTTCTCCACGGGCAACCCCTTGTCACGGGGGAAAAGCTTGCATGCCTTTATGAGGTTGTGAGCTATGCTGGCGGTGGTTTGTGCCTCTGGTATGGTCTCCCAGGCTAGTCAGGTCTCAGCTGAAGGGTCAGACAAAGTGTGTCCATGGGCAGGATGGGCTCACTAGCCTCAAGGCAACCATGCTAGGAGAAGGACAACTCTAACTCCAAACCCGGGCAGATGGAGCTCGCTTAGCCCTGTAAGGCCATCCATCTCAGAG
>JAWWEU010000081.1:66932519-66944202 GCA_035583155.1 Acropternis orthonyx | reverse complement strand
GAAATTGTATAAATACTGACTTTACACTGACCAAATTGGAACTCTCTTGTAGGGTGCTAACCCAAGAGTTCCCCAACCTTGCTTTAATAAATACCTCCGCTGCATAGAGACCCAAATTGTCTTTGTGCAGTTTTCTACGCCTTTTTGGGGGCACGAATTCTCGGCAACAGGTGAATAACTAAAGCATGAGAGAATTTCCTGTATATCCTCAGTCCATATCATGCTCTACAAGCAGGAAAATTTACAGACAGATATCCTCTGAAACACATTTAAAAGGTAAAAATAAGAACGAAAAATAAGAATGTTAGCAGAAACATACAGAGCTGCAATACTCATATAGGTGACATTTGCTGAGAACCACTCACAGTTCATTGCAGTATTTGAAGAGCAGCAAACTCAAATAGGTTCTTTATACATCCCTATCCAAGGTGACTTTTAACAACAGTTATGAACAAATACTCAAAATAACGTTGCTGCTAATGGAGAAGGGGAAAATCCATTTTGATTTGGTTTGCAGGGACAAATCTTGTTGACTGTATGGAGAGCAAGAAAGTGTGCACTTCAATCTGCACAATCAGACAAAGCAACAAGTTTTCTGTAAAGACCTGGACCAATTTACTCAACAAAAACCTCATGATCTGAAATGAAAATTATACACATTCCAAGGGACTTCACATCATGTCATACTAAAACACTGCAAAAAGCTTAACGTACAGCATTTAGAAAGCTACACCTAAAGCAGCAACTCCCAAAACAGATGTCAGAGGATCATCTTGGATCATGGCAGTTTTTAGTGGGAATGCAACACCTACAGAGTCATATTGACTTCTGTTACCAGTGCAGAGATTATGAAGGACTATTGGTCTGAGAAAGAGGATGACAACCCATATAACTTGGAAATTCTTTTTCAGAATGAAAGTGTGCTTCACCTGGCATGTTATTGGCAATTAAAAAAACCCCACACAAAACCAAACAGAAAGATTCTTTTGTTCCAGAAACAGGTTGACTATACTGACATGTTTGAAGCAGTAAGTGGTTTACAAGCACATGTATCATGGTATAAAATAACAGCATATTTGAAAAATTTACTCTGTTAATGGTTAGCTTCCAAGGATCAAATGATTCAAGAATTACTAGCCTTTCTATAAGCTATATACCTCTTACATCATATTTTCAGAATAAATATTATCAGACACCTTACTAGAAAAAACAGTAACCACTTTTTTGGAGTGCCAAAGATTCAGCATAGAATCCACACAACACAGTATTTTCTAATCCTCAAGAAATCATTTTTGTTACCAATTAAGAATAGAATCTCTTCTATCCAGCAGTGGTGAGGCCACACCTGGATTACTGTGCCCAGTCCTGAGTTCCCCAGTACAAGAGAGACATGGTGATACTGGAAAGAGAGATCAGAAGAGAGCCATGAAGACAAGGGTCTGGAGCAACTCACATACGAAGAAAGTCTGAGAGAGCTGGGACTATACAGAAGCTGTGTTCCAAGACAATCCATCCTCAAGACTTCCAGACACCTTGGCTTGATATTAGCTCTGAACTGCCAAATCCAGCTCAATTACATACAGCTAGTGAGCTTGCTGCTCTGGATTACATTTTGTTGATTTTAACTGCTGCATGTATTTCCATTCAAAACAGTTTAAGAGGGTGCCTAAATAAAGACATAAGTTTATCAAGATGCTTTTCTGGAAAACTATCGAATTATCTCACCACTACCTTTCATCTTTTAAGCTGTATTGGTAAACCAGCACGTGCAGACAAGATGTAGTAACTTATGCAATTAACATTAGTATTTGTGGGAAAAGCCTTCCATTAAGAGATTTAATTGTTCTTTTTCCTTTGACTAGTTAAGCCCAGTATTCAAAATACAGTGCACTACTTTATTCCAATGGCTATGCTTAGAACTCCAGCTCTTAATGAAAAAGAGAAATTCAAGATTAATTGGTGGTATGGAGACCCTTTCTGAAAGACTCTGAACGTTACCTTTAAAGTCACAATGTTAGGGGAAGATGAACTTACCAGTATTTTGCAAAACCTTACTGCAAAAGTGAAATTGTAAAAAGTTTCAAGCAAGCAAAGCAGGTGATTTTTCCTAATACAAATAAAAGAAAACATTATTACTACTTAAAAGGTAAGGAAAATATTATGAGCTCTCTGGACCTTTTATTGACCTCCACCAAGACAGAAAAGATTATGCTTGAGGGAAAGGGAAAAAAAAGAAAAAAGAAAAGAAGAAAAGGTTTCAAATTGAGGCAGTTATGTGCTCTACTTGCTTTCCTGGTGGTCAGGCAAGGATCTGTGATCCGCATAACTCGGCTCACAAGCATAACTTAGAGCTAGAGACCTAACGTACCAAAGGGAAGGGAAGTTTGAAAAGATAGGCACAGTTAACCTCGAGCAGAAGTGCCTGAGCCCTACAGAATCCAGGGTAAGTCAAGGAGAGCTGATAAACAGAAATCTGTCACAAAAAAAAATGTTGGCTGGCTGATAGGGAACAGCAAACAGCTGAGCAAGGCACAGTCCTACAGCCTGAGACACAGCATCAAGAGGCATAACTTAAAAGACTCAGAGACCAAAACACAAGAGCCCACCTAAGACAGCAACAGGAAGAAAAAACACACTCACAGGGCCTCTCTGGTGTAGGATCAGGGCATGTGTTTTGTGCCAAGGTTAAGACACAACCCTGTACGTGCACACATTTCCCGTTGCAATGTGCCAGCATGCATTCCTACCCAAGTGCTAGTGGGTGGCAAAGTTGGCAGGCAGATGTTCCAGAGGCTGCAGAACATCTGCTGCCTACACCACACTGAGATCAGGAGGGAAATGGGACCCAACTCAAGCAAGACCTACATCTGGGGGAAAGTTTCAAGCATAAAAGCAACTTCTACTGTCAGCACCAGAGGTTTTGGTACAGACCCACAGAAGACTCAGGAGTGTCTGCAAACAAAGTTTTTAAGAATATCATCTGATACATTACTTGAGAGCAACACCACAGAAATCCAGTCCTCCTTGTAAAAGGGAATTGGATTGGGGGTGGTGACAGCAGACAGTAGGAAAGAGAAGGAAAGCAGCTGCTGCAATACAGAAATAGGGCCTGGCAGTGGGTAAGTGGGTGAAAAGTGAAGAGGTAATAATGCCTTTTTTGCTCAATCAGCGTGAGATGAGCAGAACAAAGCTACTAAAATTTTTATGTCTGTATCCAACCACAACTATCTGAATAGGATTGACAGCAAGGACTAGACATTCCCCACTACAGGGATACTCTCTGAGGCCAATTAGGTCCTCATGGCCAAACCTCAAAAAAAAGAAACAGGACAGAAAAGGGGATACCACTGGACTTACTGGTCATCTCCAGGATGATAGTAGCCTCAAAGAGGTTTTCCACAAAGCAAGGCTAACATGTCCTCTGGGCATGCTGACAGCTGTAAATTTTCCTAAACTTCACTGCACCTCTGTAGCAGTGGAAGAGTGTATTTATATCCTCCTCACATATTAAAAACAATCAAACAAAACTCCATGATGCAGTTGATACACTGAACAGCAATAAAGAAGTATTTTCAGGGAATGACCTGAAATACTGAGCTTCTCACCAAAAGAGGCTCCTGAGCACAGCTATTTGATGAAGCAAGAAATAATCTCAGCTGTAAGGGATTAGTCTTTCCTCCACCCCTAACAGAGAAGCTTCTTCATAAGGAGAACAGTTTCAGGGCAAAGACAAACCCCAAGGGCCTCAAAGTTCCAAGAATTTACATCTGACTGGTTTAGTGGGAGGGTCTGCAGTCAGAGAGAGGAAAGGGAGGAGATGGAAGAATTATAATGTCCTGCTTTGCCAAAAATGAATCAAAGGGCCCTTGATACAGCGACCAATAAATGCAACTGTACTATCAAATAAAGGGTAAGCAATTCAGGGAGCAGGTTCAATTAATTCCCAGGCAGAAGCATAAAAGGGCTGCAGAGACTGAATAAGGTCTGTTGCATACTGTGCTGGAACTTCATAGCACCTGAGCTCCTGCCATGTGTGTGGGCTGTAAACATACACATGCTTTGTCATGAGATGAAGGAGGGGGAGCCAAGAAGAGAAGACTGCTGCCTCCCAAGCTGAAAACCAGAAACTATAGTAAAGACAGATTTACTGTAAGCAGGTAGTATTCCAGGCACACGCAAAGACCAGCAAGACCACATAAGCAAGGACAAGCCAACAGCATAAGAGAAAATTAACCAGTTTTCAATTCACTTTAAAGACAAGCATTTAATAGTGCTCCTCTGAAAACAGCTTTTCTGAGAAATAAAAGAGTAGCTCATGGAAAGATTAGTCTTTGACAAGATCTGACCTCCTTTAAAGTTGCTGAAAAACTCATACCAAGGAACACACTAGGAATTTTGGGTATGACCATGTGTCTTGGTTTGACCAGGAGAGTGCTCTCAGAGAAAGTCTCTGAGCTGTTGCCAACTCTGTTCCCCTGGTTTGTGCTGCAGAGCTGCCTTAGCACATACAAGTTATATCCCTTCTAGATTACATAAAATCATGAGATGACCTCCAGCTACTGACAGGCATTCAGTGTTGGGATCATACTAAAATTAGCCTGAAGGAAACACCAAAGCGATGATAACAGGGATGCAGGTTTTGCAGCAAGGAAACATTCTGTGCCCATGGGTCTGACCTGTCGTAAGTGCAGATATGGCCTCAAAGCAGTGGAGTTGTGGGGCCTCCAACCTCAAATAGCTGAATGCAAAGACGGTCAAATGGGTACAGCCCCATTAAGCCTCTTCTGAATGTTCATTTGTGTCAGCATCCCTCCTCCTCAGACAAATTCAGGCTCGGAAATATTACATGTTCCAACAGGGCCTGACAAAAAAGTGGGCAGGTGGGACAAGAGCCTGTGGAACTCACAGTTCTGTGCCTGAAAGAGTTAGAAATTTGCTGCTTAGAAAAACAAACAAACAAAAACAACAAAATAAGACTAATTCTTGAATTCTGACTTATATTTGTATGAGTCTTCCTCTCCCAGTGTTCCAAAGATATGCCTCTTTTTTCCTGAGTTTAGACTGCAACAAATGCTTCCTAAATTCGTTGGCACAGCAATGCTGTCAGTGACTTTGATATAATTACACTTGTATACTGCTAATATAGAAGATAGAGCTCAGCTGTCTGGTGTTGCACCATTGGAAAAAATGCACTATTTTTCTGTATTATATATGATTATATACTAAAAACATTAACCCACTATTAATACTGACTGATGACCTTATGTCTCATACAGAATCTTGTTTCAAATACATCTGATTCCACTAGCCTAATGATGATCAACAGGCCAGTCTTTAACATATTTCCTCTCTCTCATAGTAACAGCTACATGAAACTAATATTTAGCTAAGAAAGCTTGTCTAAGGAGTTCTTGTTTTTTTAAATGAGGGCAGAAGTCACACTGATCACACAATCTGCACTCTGTTTGTACCCTGTACCCAAAGATATTCATGTAAGTACTTAAAGTAATTCCTCCCAAAACTTTGGGAGAAAAATACTAAAAACTTAATGCATAAATTACTACAGTTTTCTGGACAAGATGTACTCATGCCTAATCGATATACTCAGACATTTGAGTAAAACCATTTTACTTATGAAAGTGTACATTAAAACAGTCAAATTTGCATGTTGTTAACAGCCAGAGTATCACACATCTTTAAATCTACTGGCATGATGATGTCTCCCTCAGTATTCTGCTTAGGAACTTGTTTACCAAGTATACTTAACACACCAAATGCTTGCTTTTCCTTTGAATATTAAATTATTTTTGATAGGAAGAGGAAATTCAATGAATTAGCATGCTTTGTGATTCTTATTCATATACGAGGAATTTTACAGTGGAATTTCTAACTGAACCACTTCCAATAAAACATCAGTCACACAATTCTAAGTGTAATTTTAAGTCAAGCCATCCTTTCTGCCATCCCTTCTGCTTTCCACAGCCCAGCTTACACTGGAGGCTCTTGGCTGCTCCAGCAAACTCTACTGCACAGGATGCTTTATTCGGAGACAGCTTTAAGGCAACATGTAATGAAAATATAAACATGTAGAAGATACCGCATGATTATATGGAAAGCCAGCATATTCTCAGCAGGAAGACTTAACTAGCTGGACACACAATGAAGCTTGTGTTTTTGTCCAGGCCAGGTTGGACGAGGCTCTGAGCAACCCGGTTTGTGGAAGGTGTCCCTGCCCATGGCAGGGAGATGGAACTGAACAATCTTTAAAGTCCCTTCAAACCCAAACCATGATGTGACTGGTGGGGAGGACAAAGGAAAACAAAATAAAACATGAAGAGGCACACACATTCTACACACCTCAGCACGGTTCCGGGTGCTTTGCCCCTCAAGCCTTGCCAACAATTTCTCTACTGGTTCAGCATTCGGCGCGGGAAGGCACCCAAGGCAGGTCTCCCACTCTCCCACTCAGCGGCAAGTTGGTACAGCTGGGGGTGCCCCCTGACCGACCAGAGAGCGAAGGAAAGCGACGCCTGTCCCGGCGCACCCAGGCAGAGGCCGTGCTAGGACCCACCAGGTCGGGACGGAGATGGGAATGCCCAACCCCGGGGGCACCGCCACTCACCTTATGCCGCACAGCGACCGCCGCCACCGCAGTCCCCGGACGAAGGTCAGGGCCGCGGACGCCATAACCAGGGGGAGGGAAGGAGAGAGGGAGGAGGAGACGGCAAACTCCGCCCCGCCGGAGCCGCCTCTCCTTCCTCGGGGATCCCCTCTTCCATCGCCTCAGGGAAGGCGGGCTTGAGGGCGGGGCGGCGCCGGGAGCCGCTGAGGAGATCCCTGAGGCGATGGAGGCGCCTCAAGGACCAGCCGGGGCTGATCACCGCCTTCATGGCCGCCTCCATCCCCTCAGGGAGCAGCCGGGGGGGATCACCGCCTCCATGGCCGCCTCCATCCCCCCAGGGAGGGCGGACTGCGGGCGGCGACGTTGGAGTTCCCACGGTACAGGTGTGTGGCAGTGGAACCACAGAGTGACAGAGTCACTTAGGTCGGAAAACACCCCTGAGTTGATCGAGGCCAGCCTGTGACCCAACACCACCGTGTCAGTCAGACCGTGGCGCTGAGCGCCACGTCCAGTCTGTCCCGGAACACCCGCAGGGACGGTGACTCCACCAGCGCCTGGGCAGCCCGTCCCAGTGTTTAGCAACCATTTCTGTGAAGAAATTCCTCCCGATGTCCAGCCTCAACCTGCCCTGGCACACCTTGTGGCTATGTCCTCTCATCCTGTCGCTGGTTACGTGTGGGAAGAGCCCGACCCCCACCTGGCTACACCCTCGTGTCAGGGAGTTGTAGAGAGCGATAAGGTCACCCCGAATATCCTCCTCTGCAGGCTGAACAACCCCAGTGTTCCCTCAGTACTGATAGTAAATGATGGAGAGCGGCTTCATGAGCTCTTCTGCCATGAATGGACATGAAACCAGAACCCTTCCATGGGCAAAAGTCATGGACTTGGTTCAGCTCCCCCAACAGTGCCTTGCAGTGGTCATCACTTCATTACTCAGGGCCACTAATTGTATTAGTTTACTATTCAGGTAGCTCCTAAAATATTTGCATTGTCATTTTCCCACAAAGATCACCTGGTGGGCTGCTGGTCAGCCTGGTACCTGCACCTCAGTGAGGCTGGTGCTGTGTAAAGACAGAATAAGCACTGGTGTCTGCCCCATCTAACTTAGAAGATACCACAATTTATTGCTAAGCTCTTGGTCTTGTCTTTCGTCTTCAGCTCCTGAAGATGTATTTACTTTTTTCTTGCCAATTTTACCTGCTCTGTGAAAGATGTTTCTGTGTTTGGATAGGTGCTGTGAAGATCCTCACAATTCAGGGACTTGGCTCTTCCAAGAGATATCCCATAAAGTCACCTTTTAATCCTTTCTTTGGGGTTTTTTCCCTCTCCCCAAAAGTAAATGCATTTAAGATTTTGAGTTCTCCATCGAGGATAAATGTTTTGAAGCCACTAATGAACTATGAAGTTCTTCCTTAAATGTTTGATGGCAGTTTTCCAACATTGCATGTAACTGTTAGAGACTCCTAATGAGGACAGAATGTTTTTTTCCCTCATGCTATGAAGGCCATGATGTGTGACCTGGGTCAAGTCTCACATAGCTGACTTTTTCTAATATAGCTCTGGATTTCAAGTACAGGGGTTCTTCTTTGAACTTGATACACCTTGAATTTTAGATCCCAAAGCCTAGCATTTCTCCATTTCAAACACAACCTTTTCTGGTTTGCACTTCTAGCAGACCTACTTAAAGCAAGTATTTATTTGTATTTCAGCCTCTCAGTGACAATTTCCTTCTCTGCTACACAGGGTTGTGAGGTGAAATTAATTCACATTTGTAGAAGACTTTAAAAGCAGCCTCCCAAAGGTGCTCTTGTTGATCTATATTCTTATTACCACTAATCAAGCAAAACTCATGTCTTACAAGTATGTAACTTGTTAGAGACAGTATTTTGAATGCATAAAGCCAAACTATGGGCTAAACTTTGCTTTGAGTTATAGGAATGAGGCTTTCTGTGAATAAAATGAGAAATTGGCTCTGAAATGCTAGCATTGGTTTTGTCAAATAACATTAATTTTTTATATATACTGAAATCCTACATGCTCAACACTTCTAGTTTTGTCATTTGAAAAGGCCAGAAAAATCATTACAGAAATGTAACATAATGAATATCAGTTGAAAGTTTACTCTAGTAGTATTGTTAGCACTGAAGTAATGAATTTAGAGAGAGCTCCCTAGAGAACTCATTTAGTAAACTGTTTCAGATTTATTGTTTGACAAACAAATCCCTAATGGCAAAGCTCTCTCTAGCATTTTATTGTTGATGGTAAGATGAAGGTTTTTCCTGGCTGCATTTTTATCCTTGGGTAAAATTCTCATATTCTTTTCCTTTAGTTCAAAATAGTAACGCTTCTGTTTTTGTGCTACTGCCTAGAAGCTACAAGAGAAGGGCTTCTCCTGAATTCTCTTTGCCTTTAAATCTTTATCCTTTTTAAAAACATAGTAGCTTTTTCTATATTTGCTTAGTTGAAGGCAACTAACCATAATGAAAGACACCCATTAGACTCAGTGCACCCATTTAAATTTCAAGGAAAAATGGCCTCTTGAACTGTGTTTTCTGTTGCTCCTGTGCAGGTCATTAAAAGGCATGGCAGCTGTGCTTTATTTGAGAGCTTCCTTCTCACCCAGTATCACTTACAGAAAGCTTTTGTTGTTAAATATCTGACATTAAATAATTTAGATTTTATTTTGCTTAATTTCTTTATGCTGAATGTATGTTGGTTTAAATAGGCCAGCCTTTTTAGTAAAGTCACACTGGAACTTCTGAGAATGAATGAATATTTTTCAGTTTTACCTGAAGACAGCAAAAAGCCATCTCTGCATTCAAAGATGGATTGAATGCTCTAGGATTTAATACAGACACCAGCAGTATTCAGTGCTCACCAGAGAGGAACATAGAGAAATAGTAACCTCGGCGACTTGTTTTTCTCATCACCTCTCTCAGATACATATCACAATCCATGTATTGTGTCTGCAAGAGTGCAATTGGCTGTATGTGTCTTTCTCTAGAAACCTATACCTCCAGATATCCCCCTTCCTTTTTCTTCTCTTGTCTTCCTTTAAACTACCTAGCATTCATCTGACTGTTCAGGTGAGCTAAAACATAAAACCCCCCATTTTGTGAATAGCATGTCTCACAAACCACTTTTTATTCTATTGGTAGTGTTGTATTTTCTCTACATACATGATATGACATTTCTTAGAATGTTTTTAACTGTTTATTCTTCGCAAGTACACCTGAAAGTGTGATCTTGGGGAAGCAAAGTCACAAACCTAACAGGATGGGCTTTCAATGGGGCTCAATGGTACACGCTTTTTTCCCTGTCCCTTTATACATGTGCACAAGTGCATATTACCATATATGTCATGTCATAACAAATATGAGGTATGTGTATCCTAAAGAAAACACTGTGCCCTTATTACGAAACACAAAATCATGCAGTTAGTGTTAAGACCACTGGATCCTGATATTTTGTTGTAATCTATATTTGTTTACTAAGTGTTTCACATAATTGCAGGTTCTCTGACATGTTGATACAAGGCTGAACAAAAAGTGTTTTGCATAACTTTGTGGTGGAAGGGAGGAACGATGCTGACATAATCAGAGCTGATTTTGATACATTAAGGTGACAACTGTATCATTTGCATCTCCAGTTCTTTCAAGATTGTGCAGTATTCTACAGTCTGACCAGCACAATCAGATTTTCTTCTTTTGGTTTTTTGTTTGTTTGTTTATGTAATGATAATTCCTGCATATTTGTGATAATTTCTGTAGTCTTTATGTTGGGTGTTTGATACTTTTTCCTGTAAATTTTCTGCAATATGCTTTCTGTAATGTCACGGAATTGAACTCAATATTAAGGAGTTGAATATTTGCCACCCTTTACCATGACAAGGCAGCTGCTCTCTCTTTAATAGAAATTCTTTATTCAGGAAGCAGATGTGTCATGTACTTTATTATTCAGAATTTGATTTCTATGGCAAATAGTTTTGCATTATCACTACAGAGAACTTTAATACATATTTAACAGAAAGATTCCTTGATGGTTTGTTCACCTTCTCTGTGAAAATCAGTCCAACAAATCCTGCAGGACTTACCTGTGATGATATTAGCATGGCTTTTGTATTGATGATAACTAACCATTTCAGACATGTGGGAGAGGGGTTTTCATAGTTTTGCTGCTACTGTGTAGAGAACTACAACGTTAGCAAAGGGCGTTAATCACTGATGTCTTTGTAAGCCTGGTTTTAGAACCTCCTCCTGTTTTTGTGGGCCCTGTTCTTTCCTCAGCATGAAAGGTATGCTCAGTTCTTGACACTCAAAAAGAAATTAGACTTGGACCTATTTACTTCAGCAGAGATTTTTACTGAAAAAACATAGAAACATGAGCTCTGATCAGGAACTAATAAATTACACAGTGCTCTACTCCACTTTTATTGGCTGGATTACTGGTTCATTCTCAGGCAATCAGTAATTCTGGAGGAATAGCCTTTTTGCATCATTGTACTTAGTCTGAATCTAAAATACCAAGTTCTTAGTCCACAATTCTCAGTAGTCACCTCCACTGACCACCTGGTACATGCCTTGAGCTCTCTCTGTACTAATGGTTGGTCCAAAGCCATCCTTATTACTCCAAACCATTGTAGTAACTTTACCTTGAATGCAAATTAATTTATCCCATCTATCTGCAGGTTATTTCCATGTAATAAAAACATATTATTTCTATCCTGAATTATGACTCTTTCCCAAACTGTCAGCATTCAGTAAAGTTGGACAACATGCATAATTTTGATTAAGATCATATGTACTGGACTACAAGTTTAGGCCTACCTCACTGAAATATTTTCACTAAATGAGGTTCTGAGGGGCTAAGCCTCCCGTCTGGGAAGTGCTGTCATTATTTAGGCCCTTTGCCTCAGTTGTACCATCAAGTTAACTGTCACATTGCATTTTTATTTCTTAGTACTTCTCTCTGTGTGCTGTAACGTCTCTGTTATGGGTTTAAGGTTGCAGAATTTTCCCTTTCCCTCACCCGCCTGGACTGGGAGTGAAGCCCGGAGCGGAG
>JAWWEU010000081.1:66920574-66932419 GCA_035583155.1 Acropternis orthonyx | reverse complement strand
GTCATGAACTTTTCACCTCTCTGCTGTTTTCTGCTGTTTTCTGCTGACTTCAGGATGGGTTGTGTAAGAGCTGTGTATGCAAATTCCTTATCCCTGTTATGTTCTTACCTTGTCTCCTTGTAAATTAGTGTAAACATACCTTTGTAGCCCAATAATCCCCAGATCCTGATTTCTAGCTAAACATCTCCCGAGAATTTTGTGCTAACTCTTCAGGGTCCTAGGTTTTACCCTGCTTCAAGCCTTGCGCAGACAGACTAGGAGAGCTGAGAAGCAAGCGACTTATTCCATGAGAAAAGAACTCAGCATGAGCATAGCACATAGAGACTAGGATACCTGAGAAGCAAGCTGCCTATTTCCCGAGAAAAGAACTCTGAATGAGCCTTGCACAGAGACTGGGAGAGCTGAGAAGCAAGCTGCCTGTTTTATGAGAGAAATCATAATGTGCCTCGCACAGAGAGACTAGGAGACCTGAGAAGCAAGCAGCCTATTTTATGAGGGAAGAGCTCAGCAAGAATCTCTCATAGAGAGAGTAGGAGAGCTGAGAAGAAAGCTGCCTATTTGTTTCATGAGAGAAGAACTCAGCATGAGCCTTGAGTAGGTAGACTAGGAGACCTGAGAATGAAGCGGCCTATTTCTTTCATGAGATTAAAAATCAGCATGAGCCTCGCACACAGAGACTAGGAGAGCTGAGAAGCAAGCTGCCTATTTCTGAGTGAAGAACTCATCATTATCCAGGCACAGGGAGAGTAGGAGAGCTGAGATGCAAGCTTCCTATTTCCTGAGAGAAGAACTCAGCATGAGCCTCGCCCAGAGAGACTAGGAGAGCTGAGAAACAAGCTCCCGATTTCTTTCATGGGTGACGAAATCAGCATGAACCTTTCACAGAGAGACTAGGAGAGTTGAGAAGCAAGTTCCCTATTTCACTCATGGGAGAAGAAATTAGCATGAGCCTTGCACAGAGGGACTATGAGAGCTGAGAAGGAAGCGGCCTATTTCATGAGAGAAGAACTCAGCATGAGCCTCGCACAGAGAGACTAGGAGAGCTGAGAAGCAAGCTGCCTATTTCTTTCATTGGGGAAGGTAGCAGCATGTGCCTTGCACAGACAGACTAGGAGAGCTGAGAAGCAAGGGACCTATTTCATGAGAAAAGAATACAGCATGAGCATCGCACATAGAGATCAGGAGAACTGAGAAGCAAGAAGCCTATTTCAGGAGAGAAAAGCTCAGCATGAGCCTCACATAGAGAGACTAGGAGAGCTCAGAAGAAAGCTACCTATTTGTTCCATGAGAGAAGATCTCAGAATGAGCCGTGAAGAGACAGACTAGGAATGCTGAGGAGGAAGCCGCCTGTTTCATGAGAGAAGAACTCAGCATGAGCCTCGCACAGAGACACTAGGAGAGCTGGGAAGCAAGCTCTCTCTTTCTTTCATGGATGAAGGAATCAGCATGAACCTTGCACAGAGAGACTAGGAGAGCTGAGAAGCAACTTTCCTATTCCTTTCATGGGAGAATAAATCAGCATGAGCCTTGCACAGAGTGACTAGGAGAGCTGAGAAGCAAGCGGCCTATTTCATGAGAAAAGAACTCAGCCTGAGCATCGCACATAGAGACTAGGATACCTGAGAAGCAAGCTGCCGATTTCCTGAGAAAAGAACTCCGAATGAGCCTTGCAAAGAGAGACTAGGAGATCTGAGAAGCAAGCTGCCTTTTTCATGAGAGAAGAAATCAGCATGAACCTCCCAGATAGACTAGGAGAGCTGAGACGCAGGCTGCCTATTTCACGAGAGAAGAATTCAGCACGAGCCTTGCACAGAGAGACTAGGAGAGCTGAGAAGCAAGTGGTCTATTTCATGAGAGAAGAAATCAGTATGAGCCTAGCACAGACAGACTAGGAGAGCTGAGAAGGAAGCTACCTATTTCATGAGACAAGGTCTCAGCATGAGCATCGCACATAGAGACTAGGATACCTGAGAAGCAACTGCCTATTTCCTGAAAAAGGAACTCAGAATGAGCCTTGCACAGAGAGACTAGGAGAGCTGATAAGCAAGCAGCCTCTTTCATGAGAGAAGAAATCAGCATGAGCCTCCCAGATAGACTAGAAGAGTTGAGAAGCAGGCTGCCTATTTCATGAGAGAAGAATTCAGCATGAGCCTCTCACACAGAGACTAGGAGTGCTGAGAAGCAAGCTCCCTATTTCTTTCATGGCTGAAGAAATCAGCATGAGCCTCGCACAGAGAGACTAGGAGAGCTGTGAAACAATCTGCCTATTTCTGTCATCAGAGAAGGACTCAGCATGAGCATCACACACAGAGACTCTGAGAGCTGAGAAGCAAGCAGCCTATTTCATGAGAGAAGAACTCAGCATGAGTCTCGCACACAGAGACGAGAGAACTGAGAAGGAAGCTACCTATTTCGTTCATGAGAGAAGAAGTCAGCATGAGCCTCGCACACAGAGACTAGGAGAACTGAGAAGCAATCATCCTATTTCATGAGAGAAGGGCTCAGCATGAGCCTTGCACAGAGAGACTAGGAGAGCTGAGAAGCAAGCTCCCTATTTCTTTCATGGGTGAAGAAATCAGCATGAACCTTGCACAGAGAGACTAGGAGAGCTGAGAAGCAAGCGGCCTATTTGTCTCATGAGAGAAGAACTCAGCATGAGCCTTGCACAGCGTGTCTAGTAGAGCTGAGAAGGAAGCTGCCTATTTCTTTCATGAGACAAGAACTCAGCATGAGCCTTGCACACAGAGACTAGGAGAGCTGAGGAGCCAGAGGCCTATTTCATGGGAGGAGAGGTCAGCATGAGCCTTGCACAGAGAGACTAGGAGAGCTGAGAAGCAAGCCGCCTATTTCATGAGCAAAGAAATCAGCATGATTCTTACGCAGAGAGGCTAGGAGAGCTGAGAAGCAAGTCGCCTATTTCATGAGAGAAGAACTCAGCATGAACCTCACACAGAGAGACTAGGAGAGCTGGGAATCAAGCGGCCTATTTCATGAGAGAAGAACTCAATATGAGCATCCCTGCAAGATGTAGCCAGCACTTTGAATCTGCATTTGCCCTGAAGTGCAAGAGTGTTCACGTCAGATGTGTGATTGACATTAACTAGGAGGTATCATAATGATACCCGTTAACATCCACCTAGCTTGGGAGGGCATCCTACATTAACAACATGGTTGGGGAGCAGAAGTGCCAACTCACTGTGCAAAAGACATATTTTGAGATTATTCTTAATCTCTGGGGTTTTCAGTTCAGCACTTCTCTTCTTCTCTTGGAGAATATTACTTTTTAATTTTTTTTCTTTTTAATATGGCAATATATAATTCTGTAGTTTGTGAAGATGTCTTCTCAGCAATCAAATACACTGCACTTGAGTTTTTTGTACTTGCTGACTCCGTCTAAGTGACATTGACCTGAACATGGCCAGGCTATTCCCCTGTGTGTATGTAACTTTTCTCTCAAAATTTTACTAAACTTCCTTCTTTAAAAAAAAATGCTTAATGCTGAAACAAAACCTTTTTTGCCCAAAAGGAATATTTCTTTTTGAGAGAGTGGAATACTGTTTTAAAAGTCCTTTTGTGCTAACATGTAATTAAATTTCTATAGATTTTTTGTTTGTTTTTCTTTTCCATAAGTACCAGTAGGGTGAGGAAATAGGCTATAGCAAAATTCTGTTCTTTGGTTTGTCAGTGTCATCTGACATGGACTCTTTAAAAATGAAAGTGACTGTCTTGTATAGATCAGTGATTTTCCCCCCTCCCAGATATCAGCAGTGTTCAGTGTTTGCACTTACTTGCCCATCTTTCATCTTCAAATGCATTGTGTGAACATACAAATGGAATTGATTTAAACCCTTTACACAACCACAGCTGTAGCATGGGAGGCTGTGCTAACGGAAAGGAGAATGGAATGGGCCTACAGCTCTGTTGCTTCTCCCAACAAAACCAAACCTGCAACTTTTGTATGAAGGTCTAAAATCTGTTAATGAAGGTCTTGACTCATCTGTTCTTGAATCAAGCCTTCAAATGAGTTTTAGTGCTCCACAAGAGCCAAGAAAAGAACTTTGCCTATTCCAAAGCAATGCCCAAGCTCTGTTTCTTCCAGAACTCAAACAAACTGAAAAGCATTTCTGTGAAACAGCCGAGAAAATTCTGGGTAATGATGAATGAATAAATATGCTCAGCATCCTGCTTTCCTTCAGAATTCCTGTGTACAGTACACTGTAGTGAATATTTGCATTTCAATGAGCAGATTGCTCTTTCAAAGCTGTGTTTTTTGAGCCCTGGAGCTGCCCAAAGATGGTTTGGGCTTTACTGGGAATGCAAGTATGATTTAAAAGAGGGAAGTTTGTTTTATTCCCCTGTCCCAAAACTGTCAGGAATATAACTGTATAAGTTTGCTAAGTGAGTAGTCAGACGCCTCTTTCTTGACAAATCTTCTGAAAGTCATGGCACAATAACACTACTTGAATTTATTTTATTAAAAAGAAATACGACTTCATGTGACAGATATTAGTTGATGATTTAATAGTACATGATACTGGATGCAAAACAGTGAAATATCTCTACTATCACCTTTTCCAGTCTATTGGAAAAATACAACCTTGTGTTAGCATGATCTCTTTTGTATCACAGCTTTAGTCAATTAACTGAATAAAAGGAGAAGGGACAGCTTAGGCTAGATAATAGATTAGCTTTCTTTGCAGAGGGTTCTAAACTTGCATGAAAGAATGTCATCCATGCAAGTGTTGATGAACAAATTTATTGTAAAACCCCCTCAAACAACATGACTAACTCTTATGTCTTCTGCTTAGAAGACATACTTAGTCTGCAGCACAAGGTATGTAGATATGCATTTGTCACAGATTGGGCTGATTAGATCTTGGTAACCCTTCTGCATTATAGGAGCACTAATATTACATGCTAGGTTAGAGAGTGTGTATATATACAGGATTGCATTTCTCTGGGAAAGAAAGTATATCTAAATATTGTAAAAAACAGAGAAAAGGAAAAGAAAAAAAAAAAAGGTGGTGTTAGACCAAGGCAACAGAGAGAAAAATACATAAATGCATCGGCCCTATGTCACTGTGAATTGAGTTAAAATGATGCAGTGATTAAAACATGTTTTAATTAAAAAAAAAAAAAAAAACAAACAACAACAAAAAGAACCTCAAACAAACCAAAACAAAATCTCCAGTTCCTCACCCATGAGGACTCTTGAGCCATTGCTCCCTGGAACAGCACAAATGTGTGAGAATTGGTGCAGAGCTCCAAGAGAAAGCACAGGTTGCATGAAGTGATAGCCTGGGAGAAGCACAACAGAGTTAGTTTCATGCACATGGATGAACTGTGCACCAAATAAATGCAACTGTAATGGCTCTATTTATATGATTTTTGTTAAAGAACTGGTGTGCCGGCTTTGGCTGGGGTAGAGTTAATTTTCTTCACAGCGGCTGGTGTGGAGTAATGTTTTGGATCTGTGCTGAACACTGGGTTGATAATATAGAGATGATTTTATTATTGCTGAGCAGAGCTTGCACAGAGCCAAAGCCTTTTCTGCTCTTTGTACTATCATGCTGGCAGGGAGGTTGGGGATGCATGGGAGGCTGGGAGGAGATACAGGCAGGACAGGTGACCACAACTGACCAAAGGGATATTCCATACCATAGGGCATCATGCTCAGGATATGGTGGGAAGAAGGAGGAAGGCAGGGGATGTTTGGAGTGATGGTGTTTGTCTTCCCAAGTAACTGTTATGCATGATGGGGCCCTGCTGTCCTGGGGATATCTGAACACCTGCCTGCCCATGTTTTGCTTTGCTTGTGTGCACAGCTTTTGCTTTCCCTATTGAACTGTCTTTATCTCAAGCCATGAGTTTTGCAGCTTTTACCCTCCTGATTCCCTCTCCAGTCCTACAGGTTGGGAGAGTGAGTGGGTGGCTGTGTGGGGCTTGGTTGTCAGCTGGGGTTAAACCACAACAACTGGTTTAGTTTGATAAATATGGAATCCTTGGAAGTTATTAGTTAGTATAGGCAATAGTGAAGAGGATGAACCTCTCCTACACCCAGTAGTCACAGTGCCCTATGTGAAACACAGCTAACTGTGAAAATTAATCTGAGGCTGAAGAACATATTTTAGCTTGGAAATAAAAAGGAAACCAGCCCTGAGCATTATACAAAATTCAAAATTCCCAGAAAAATTCTAGCTTGAAGTAAGCAGGCATGCTTGATGTTGGAGTGGAATCCAGAGCACTTTCAAGTGAATAGAAAGATTTTCATTGTCTTCACTGGTGACTGGATTAGGTTTTTAAGAATCTATAAGGATTCTGAGAAAGATAAGATTTTCACTATATTAATTAGATTTCCATTATCAGTTACCGAAATAATTTAAATCTCTGTGTATCAGATACACTTTTTTTTTTTAAAGTGGCTGTAAGAACTTAAGATGTCCCTTTCTGTTTTCTGCCCCTGTCTATTGATCTATTAACATTTCAGAGTAGTTTATGATTTCCCATAGATCCAGCATAAAACTCAGGACTTTTATGCTGGCCATGGCATAGCAAAATAGCTGTTGTGCTGCTATTCTACCCGGTACAGTGATACAATTTCCAATAAAAAATAAGGGAGACAACCTTTATGGGGTCCCATACAAGGGAGTGAGAAGTAGGTATATGCTATATTCCTTACACTGGAAGAGGTTAACCTTTAATGTTGGGTGTGACCAACTAATTTCACTGAAATAGCTTGTGTGTTGAAATAAAAATCTTTCAGAAATATTTGGAGGATAAGAAACCCTCTTGTTTCTAAATATGTATTTTCACATTTTAATTGCATGGTTTACAATTAGTTATTTATGTAATTCTGACAGTAGTCTAGTGTTGTGCAGTACTGAAAAAATCCCAGGTCTTCATGCCAAATCATTGTTTCTAATATCTTTAAGAACTTTGTCTATTTTCTGGCAGAGAAAATCCAGTTGATAAATTAGAAATATAATATTTTATTTCAAGTGATAAGGTAAATAATTTCTGGGGGGAAAATAACAAGGTAAAATTATCTTTGTGGTGTTTAGACTTGTTAGGAGTAAAAATAGATGATTGTCAAGTATTCATCAGTGTTCACTGGTTTCCATGGAACCTTTTTCTGTTGGAAGCAAAATTTTTGGTGTCCTGAATACGGTAACACTACTTCACTTACAGACAAAAGGTGTCGCATTTCTGCTTTGCAGTAAAATTGGAGAAAGTCCAGTATGTTGCAAGGAAAGTGGGGTTTATATAAAGCTGTTGCTAAATCTGTCTCTGATACTCAGAATCAGTGAAGTGTTTTGTTCTTCTAAATTTAATGATCAATTAGGTGGCACTTCCTTTCCTGCTGATACTCTTTTTAATAGGTAGCAAAATTTCTTTAGTCTTGTTTCATGTATGAACATCTTGGCAACAACTTGAAGAAACTCAGTCCCTGTAAAATCAAGTTGGCCTGTTTATTATGAGAATTATTTACAGAGATGTTGCAGCAGAAACTCCAAACTTCTTGTCGCAGCTGAAGCCTTCCCTGCTGCAATCTCTTCTCTTCCCTTTGCATTTCAAAAACATTCCAGCAATCCTGTTTCTAGAACCACCTATTTACATTTTAATTGAAAATTAAATAAAATGCATAACATTAGATTTGAAATTTATTTTTTTTTACTGAAAGAAATATGGAGGTCATTCCATTAACTTCAGCAAACATATTCCTGCTTTGTATCAATGTGCAAAAAGGCACAATTCAGTTCTGGTTAGAAATGCCCTATAAGTGTTGGATGGATCTGTTCTGCTGAAGAAATAATGTTTCCTTTTATCCTAAATAAAAACTTAAAAGATGGCAAATATAAAGGAACAGGTTAATATATTATAATTACATGGTTTGCTTTCCCTAGATGGTAACTGTTTATTTCTAATTGAGGCCATTTAGCTTTTCTCAAAATTGGTCATTATCTTCAGCCATCTAAACACACAGGACTGATTTACAAGCCTATGATATTAGGTATGTGGAGTTTCTATTGATTTCATGTCTGAAAATCTGGCCTTTTTATTTAGCTGCTAAATGAAGTTAAGCCACTAACTTAAAAATATTTAGTTTGAGAATTTTGCTTGGGCTCTTGAATATAAATGGCTTTTGTAAACCAGAAGTAAAAATGGAGAAACTGGGATATCCTGACTCATTTCACTGGATGTCTCAAATATTTCTTTTTGATTGCTTTCAGTTAACAGTCCTTCTCTGTTTTAGAGAGATACAAGTGTTGACATATGCAAAACATGGCAAAGAAACAAAGGGATACTTTCCAAGGCATAAAACATTGTTATGAAAGTTTGAAAGGATCAACATATTTGAAAATACATTGAACAGATTTATATAAAACTGATCTGGAGGTGTGTTAATAGACGACCATTAATGTCCCAAGGTGTTGTTCTTCACTGTAATTTTCATACAAAGATTTCAAAATATCTTTACCTGCAGAGTCAAGGCAAATTTTTCAGGAACAAAAATGCTGAACAAAGTATGTTGTCTTGAACATCTGCCTATCTAAATAATCTAATGATTTACATTAAAACACTCATCTCCATGTGTTTCAGAAGGTTTACTTGCCAAGTACTGAATATGCATTTTAAAACTCCTTTAATTTTAACTGTGTGTTTTAGACACATAATGATACTGAATGGAAAGACCTATGTCAATATAACATTCAGGCTGAAATAATTTAGTCATTACGTGTGAAAATGAGTGCTTCCCATAATATCAGCATATACAAAATTCATTATACAGTAGCCATATGTCTTAGGGAATAGATTAACAACAGTAGTAAGCAAAACATTTAACCTGAAGGACAGAGAGGGAAAATAGCTGGTGACATGACCTCATGCTGCAGCCAGATACTCGTGCTTGACTACATAAGCAGTACTTCCTACTCTTTTAAATGGACATAATGATATACATAGAGAGGCCTTTCTCTGTCAGGATACAGCTGTGGGATTTGTCTGTTTTCTCTAGGTAATTACCTATTTTTTAAATTTCCATCTTTACATGTATGATTCTATTAAATCAATCCTATGTAGTAGGGAGATGATATTATCCTTGTAGTCAGAGATAATCTTATTGTTGAAAAGTAAAAATCAGGGAGTCTGCAGGAGGGGAAGAAGGAAAATTCCTCTTCCGTCTGGAAACGGTCTGTCTCTGTGGACTTGTCATCTGGGCTTGTACTATGCTTCAGCAGGTAAGGCATTCATCCTGTGGGAAGCAGGAATAAATATTATGGAGGTGCTGGTCTCTCTTTCCTGGCTTTAAAGAAGCATCTGGATGAATTCTGTATACTAGATACTGAAATTTTCAAAGTGTCGAGGAGAACCCTTGTGAAATTACTAATCTAAGGCTGCAGAGAAAATCCTGTGGTGCTGGATCTTGTCTTCTGGAAGTTCTCCCCCTTGTATATTCTGATCTGTCTTAAGGATGACCACCTTAAGTGATGTACCTGTCAGTGAGACATTTAGCATTTCCTGGGACTGCCTGTAATTGTAACTATGCAAATTTCATTGAGGATTTAATATTACACTAGCTACATGTGTGTGTGGGAGAAGTGCACATTGATTTGGGATTTTTTTTCCTTAATGTTGAATGTTTGGGTAATGACGTATCCAGGAGCTCTTCAGCTTGAAGAACTTGCTGATCTGGTTCTTTCTCTTTTCCAGAGAATTTGAAAGTTGAATAGCTATTCAGCTAAATACTGCTGTATTTCTGGTACAAACATGGGCTAAGGAAAAGACTTTTTGCAAAAGCACTAATTATTAATCTTGCCCTACTCCTACTGATGAGAGAAACATTAATTCATTATCAATAAGGATTTTTAGCTGTTCTTTGTTTCTGCTTTGAGCATGTAATTTTTGTACCAACAGGACTATTAGTCCAAAGTGGTGTGGGTTTGGGAAAGACATTTTTGTGAATTTACTTTTTCTGATAGAAATAGACTGATTTGACATTTATTGATCTAAAATACAATATTCTGTGTCTAGACAAGTCTTTTGCAAACAACATATCCAGGTTTAGCAGGCAACAAGTCCACCATGGTTTTCTCTGTTACCTCCACAACAGCAGACATTTAGTCCAGCATGTCTCTGATTCAAAACCAAGTATTATTTTTAAAACAAACAAGGCTAACTCTGTTAAATATGGTGTGCCTGATTAAAGCTCACTGCAGTTATTGTGGGTATTTCTACTAATTCCTATGGGCTCTGGATTAGGTTATAGGTTCCGAGAGTTTCAGAAGTGAGTGAGTAAAATAACTCACAAATATTGATGTGTTTTATTGTGCCTTCCTTTTTCCCCATATTTGAACACTCCCTCATAACTCTTCTCTATAAAGACAGACCACAATCAGGCAGAAATTTAAGAATGCAAAGTTTCAGTTCAAGAAGTGAGGGTTTTCAGAAAGCTGTGAACACATTCAGGTAGTGTCATATTATGGAACCTATCTTGCAATCTGAACCACTGTTGTGAGTGATGTTACCTGCTATAATTAACTTATCAAAGTGAGTTGAAATGCTTATTTGCTTGGACATTTCAGAAAACCTGGTTTAAGCATCAGATTAAGCAAGCAAAATAACTTTGCATTTTGTTCTCATGATGATCTCAATATCACAAAACAGATGCACTGCAGCATGTTTTAAATTTCCTTTTGCATCTGCAAAGTCTTATCCTTTATTAAAGACTAATCACTTGCCAATTGGATTTGAAGAACATATGGGAACAAATGAGCATCTGGAAAGAAAGTACATAAATGTTGACTTTGAAATTGATTAACCAAATAAAACCCAAACTGATTGAGGCATTATTTGTCTATGAAAAGTATTCACAGCCTGATACCCTGCATGTCATAACTGATTCTGAAAACAAAAATCCCCCCAAACCATCATTTGTCATTATAATTTTAATTCCAGCGTGTGTCTTTTGATGTATGTCTATGACTTCTGTAATAGTGATAGGGAAGCCTTACCAAATGGAATATTGTTGGGACCATTCACCACTCAGATTTAGTGAAAATTCCGAGGACTGTATAGTGGTCATTGCTGGTTTAAGCAGATTTCTTTGAGACATATTCCCAAAAGGGTTAGCTGAAACACTAGTGTTTTTCCATAAGGTAGAGAAAAGATTCCTGAAAGTGACATGAACTGAGTACACATGAAGTCATGCTGGCAAAGCAAAAAGAAGTAGCAGAGGAAGCAGCAGCTGCCATTTGGCTGCCCGAGCTGCTCGGTTTAGTGAGGTCTGAATTGCAGAGATGACCTGTAAGAGCAGTCGTGTGTGACGTACATTAGTATTGTTGGGTAGTTGAGCAAACATGCTATTTCAAAGAAAGCTAGCAGAGATCTCTCTTAGCAACCAAGGGTGCAGTTTCACATTACACCTAATACAGTGTGACTGCAGGCTGCTAAGAATATGAGCAGTCCCCATCCATTACCTGCAGCTATAACTTCCCACACTCTTCCTTCCTTTTGTTATAAATTATAAAGACCAATTTAGAATAAAAGAAGATTTATTACAAATTTAGCAAGCAGCAAGCAAGCATAGCAGCGCTGGGCAACCTGGAGGGTCTCATACTACTCCAACGGTTTGCAAAACCCCCCTCAGTCCTTGTGGTTATATAGTTTCCCAGTTTCTGTATAGCATCACCTTGCATTGTGCCACGTATACTTCCGTGCTCATCTCTGCATCTGCAGGTTGTTGCTAGGGGGTAGTTCTCCGCCTCCTAGTGGTCATCAAGATGAAGGCCGTAGGTCTTCCTCGTGTACCCTGTAAATAATTCTTGAACATCATTACTCAACCTGT
>JAWWEU010000081.1:66905953-66920542 GCA_035583155.1 Acropternis orthonyx | reverse complement strand
AGCTTGCCGGGACACACCTGACCCCTCAGGCTACAAGCTGGGTGTTTGGGAACTTCTGAGATAAGAAAGGTTTCCTGCCTTCACACCAGTGACTCAGGTGTGGTAACACCCCTCTGGGAAGCCATTAGCACCTTCACACCCAGACTGAGGGGTCAGGTCTGCTAATGGTCCATCAGGGTTTCCAAATATATGTCAGAGTGTAAATCACCCATTGTGAAACTCCCCACCCTTGGGGTAGTACTGGGCACTCCCACCTGAGCCTAAGCATATATAAACTGAGGTTTTGGGACTGTGGATTGCTGGTTGGATCCAGAGAAGACCAGAGCCTCAGCAGGACTGTGATTGCCACTCTCAGCTGGACCGAGATCATCATCCTCACTGACAGGTCCCTTCTTTCCTCTTACTTTGTACTTAGGAGGGCCAGGTGGTGCTCAGCCCAGGGGCTGACAATCACCATTCTGTTCATGCCCCAGGGTGCTGCGTTACACACTTTTTTTTGTGGGTTAAATGGGCTTTTTCCTCTGTACCCTTGTACTTATTGTGATCTTTTTACTAAACTGTAATTCTGACTTGTAATCTGTTTGTGAGTTGGATTTATTCCGCCTGCTGGTTTACCTTTAAACCAGCACACCAAGGTCAAATTCTTCTTGCTCTGAAAAGGGATCTGCAGACCCATCGCAGTTCCCCACAGAATGCCAGTCGAGAAGTTCATCTTTCCTTCTTATTCAAGGGGGAAAATGAACAGGGGGGGGAAAGCCAGTTTTCTTTAATTTTCTGAGAACTCGAAATGTTTCCTAATCCACAACAACCAAAGGCTTTTGAAAATTTTTAAGTACAAGCCTAAAGATTCTCTTCTGGCATACTGTATTTTTAATGACTTGTACAAACTAAGTTTCACCAAGAGAGCCCGACCTCTAATTTTCTTCATTCTGTTGCTTTTCCATAATCTGCAGAGCCTTTTTTGGTGTGTGCCTATGATACCCACCATCTCGCAGGCAGCATTTAGCAGCATATTTTGGCACAGACAGTTAAGCTGTATACTCTTAGTAGGTATTGTCCTGATGTAAACGAGCTGTGGCAGCAAATCCCAGTTTTCATATCTCACATCCCATGCTGGCAGTCCAATCACTGGACCATATGCTATCCTAGGGCAGATGAATAGGGGCTTCTCCTTGTCAAAACCAGGAGCATAGTCTCAGTTGTCACAGCGGGGGCAGCAAAAGTGGTTACAAGCCATGTTTCAGATACACTGTTTTAAAACTGAAAGCTTAAGCTGGAAGATGCCCATCAAACTGTGTCAGTTCCTCTTTGTATTAATAAAAGGACACTGTTACTGATACCGTGTGCAGGACATGAGGAGACAGAAAGATTGATGCCTAATTCTCCAGAACAGATCCAAGCTGTGCAGAGTCCATATCCACCCTGGGATACGCAGAGAGAAAAAAGGTACGCTTCCCTGTTGAATGTCCTTCACATGGGACTTGCCACTGAAGTACTCGTTTACTTCAGAGGAATTATAGCTGTTCAGGGGCATGAAATAGCTGTGAACAAGGAAGGAATGTGATACAAATTGTTCTATGCAGTGCTCAGACTTGGCTTGTCACTGCCTCTGCGTCTGCTTCTGCCACTGCCATTTGCAAAGGCCCACAACAAAATGCCTGAATTATGCATTTTACCACTCCCTGGACAGCTACACCATGCCACTGACTTCAACCAGAGTAATCCTGACCTCATGAATGCATTACAAATGGTTTGTTAGGGGACCACCAGGGGTTGCAGGAGCAGATGGCTGCTCAGACTGGAGCTTTAAGGAGATGATGATATGATTTGCAGATGTCATTGCTCCCTGTCTTCTACTTACAGGACCACTAGAAAAACTATACTGTCTCTCCTCCTACTCCCTCACCTCCTGACCAAAAAAGAAATCCTGGGAGATCTTAGCATGGAAGGGCATATGATGCCTGTACAGCCAGAGATGGTTGTGCAGGGAGAAAGAAAGCACAGAGACCAGAAAAAGGAAAATGACAAAATCAAGCCCAGTTCCCAGAGAGACTTCGAGGAGTGAACACCAGGAAAATCTCAAAAAAGCAGGCCTCTGAAAGTCCTCCACAGAGGTGAGGATTTGTGTGGTTAAATCTGATGGAAGGATTTAGTGAAAAGGGTCACTGGTCTAAAAAAGTAAAGGATTGGAAAATCTTTCAGCAAGGAACAAAGCTGCAAAATTAATCAAGATAAGATTAAGAGTAAAATCAGAAGGAGTTTGTAGAGAAAAATCATAAAAGAGAAAAATCATAAAAGAAAAACTAAAGTAAGAGTGAGGAGAGAAAGTTCACAGGAGGTGTAAAAAGGAAGTTCCTATTAAATACTTCAGGCAAGATCTTCACTTTTTTGTGCAACTGGAAACAAATCCAGCAGTCATTGTAGACTGAGCCCAGAAAGCTCTCTGTACCTCTGCCAAGACATTAATAATATGAAGATTGCAGTCTTCTAAACAGAAGGATAAGATTCTGAAGAAGGCTGTAGCATTTTTGCAGACAGGACATAAACCAGAAATGTTTCAGGGTTCATTGCAGTCTACTTTAAGGGAGCAGGAAGAAGTGAGCAATATTATGGCCTGTGTTAGAATAGCAAATATAAAACATAGCGTATTCCTTTCAAATACCATATTTTATATCAAGGACACATCATAAAAAAAGAAAAAGGAAGATATTAAATCCCTGAAAAACTGAATGGTGTTGGAAAACTCTAGAAATACAGTCTGAATCTGATGTTAGACATCAAGTGACAACACCGTGGTACTGCACAGCAAACTTATAGCTCAAATAAAGATGAAATTTAAGTACAGGGATAAGAAGACCACAAGTAAAACACAAAAAAAATGTCACAAATGGATTTGATTAAGACTGCAGAAAAACATGAAGAAGAGAATAAGAAGTGGAAGGTGAAAAATCCCAGGAAATAATAGAGATGAAACTGAGCTCCTGTAAACGGATGAGGGAAAAGGGATTTTTCTGAGGCTGGAAGGAAGGCACTGGAGAGGTGAAAGTGCAGCCATAGCAGAGAAGTGAGCCAAGATGCCAGTCTTCAACAAATATATCACAGGGCCACAGCTTCACTTGTGTTCTCAGTCAAGAACCTTCCACTGCTTCCTTGAGAAAGGCTAGCAAACCTCTCTAGAACAGGACTAGGGAAATTGAATGCTTATCCTTTTCCTGCAGTAAGGAATATATGCATTCTTGGGAAGGTGACAAGGGGAATGAATTAAGCACTCAGGAAACAGTGACAGGGAAGTAAATTCAGTAATTTCCATGAGCAATTTTAGGGCTCTAAATTTGGCCTTGGAACCAAAAAAATTGAAATCACAATACATTGACAAGATCTAGATGAAAACCAGATTTCCAATGGATCTTTTAAAGAATGAAATTAGTATTAAAATAAAAGCCTTGTTGTTGAATAGTCAAGGTTTTGTAAGTATTTCTAATATTTAAGTTGAGAGAAGAAGAGCTATGCCTTGAAAAGAAATTAAAAAAAGAGTAAAGCAATAGTGGTAGAATGATAGAACAAATGAAAATTACTTTTACAAATTTTCAAAGATCTGGTTGAAAGAGGAGGTCACAAAAACTGGAGTGGTAGTCTCCTGCCATTTTGCCATTGCAAGAAAAAAAAGTTTACAAAGCATGGAAACTGAGCTATTGCTCTTTACTGAGTGGGAATTAGGTGGGGCAATTTTACTGGCCCAATTGATTATGTGTCTTAAAAATCAAGTTCCTAGATGAAGGATGTAGATGCTTCTAATCAAAAGTTACCTAAAGAGAAAATTAACAAAAACTCCTGTCTTCAATATTTCCTCTTTCTTTTTAGTTTCCTTATAGTATGTAGGGAAGAGGAAGTTACCTTCATGGGAGAATTGGAATGAAGTCCCAGGTTCAGCTGACAAGAGATCAGGATAGGTGAGTACTGTCCAGGGCAGAATATTTGGAGAGGTTACAAATTTATTAAAAGCACTGAATCTGAGTAATATTTGGAGGGTGATGAGACATGAGTTTAGAAACTGCTTTTATTATTTGATATGACATAATATATATATCTTATAATGCCTTGAAGGATAATATCAACTTACTTCTAAATCTGCAGCAGTGATCAGATGGTCTGAGCACTTCCTGATAGATCCAATCTGGGAAGTGGCTTTGGATTCAACCAAGCTGGTATTCATAAAGACTGAAGGTAGTTCCCTTATATGACCAATCACTAGGGAGTGATTCTCAGAAATATTTAAGAGCCAATGGCAGAAGTCACATAAAAAAAATTGAATGTGTGCTGGCAAGAACAAGGATCAAGAGGCATTGCTGTCTGTAAAGCTTCCTTTCTTTAGAAGCCTGGAATCTAAGATAAACAATATTTAATAAAGGCCTGTTTTGGAGAGCTTAATTTTAAAGAAAGGAGTGGATATGCCTTTAAAAACCTAAGCTAACTTAGGAAGCAGTCCATGAAGGTAAAAAGGCTGGGTTTTATAAAAACTTTAAGTAGAATTTTCATTCCCATATCAATGGGTATTTAATGTGATCAGGCCAGGAGGAGATGATGCTTCTCTTAGAAAGGAAGAGAGGAGAAATGTAGTATCTAAAGTGAAGAGAGTGTATGGCAATGGTTTGTTTTATAGGTTTTTGCCAAGATGTTAGCAGACTGAAAAATGAGTATTCTACAAGTGACTGTACAGTCCAAAGTGTTTGTAATCTTACTTGCTAAGATCGTTTTAGATAGATGAATTGTGTACAGCTAAAGGAATGTCTCAAACAGTTGTCTTGCATTGCACAAATCCAACATTTCTCTGCAAATCCAAAGAAATGTGCACTCAGATAGAAGAGAAGATATTAATTGGATATCAATTGGATATCAATATCAAATGGAAGGTATACTGAAAACATTGGTTTGGGAAGTACATGCAAGTTTTCTGCTTTATGCAAGAACTCTGTAACTCCAGAAAAGGAAGGGGATCTTACCTCAGATTAATTTAGTTTAAGGAGAAAGGAATCATGTAAGACAAGTTGTACCAAGGTATGAATTGTTGCTATTGTACTTTTTGTATGGGATCAAGTTTTGTCCTCAAAGGCAGTAGATATAATTGATGTCAGGCACAAATGCAGACTTTACATATCCAGGAAGATGAATCCAGAGTGTTAAGTTTTGTTAAGTTAGAGGTATTCAAATTGATGACAATAATAAACAACCATTAAATACATACCACTACATCAATACCATAATATCTGTGAATCTAATTTTGTGACTAGTTCACAGCCTTGCACAGCCCTGGATTTGCTGTGGCCATCCACCTGTTGTCCTCCTGAGGGCTGGGATATTGCTACATGCGACCTATCTGCTCCAACAGTGGGGAAGGAGGCTGGCTGTACCAGGCTACACCTCCCCTCCGCTCTCCTGACTTGTGGCTCTATTGATTCTCCCAGGAAAGCATCATCACAGAGCAGACCTTTTGAGTAACAACCACTGGGTACTAGAAGGGAAAGGCAGAGAGAAAAGGCTGTTCTGGGGAAAGGATTGTTTTGAGCCCCAGCTGGAGGAGAGGAGGGAGTTGCTGCACTCTCCTGCAGCTTGAGGAGGTGCTTGTTCAGCCCCCACTGAGCTTGGACTACCTTGGCATGAAGGTTACTGAGAGAAGGGAAGACCCCTTCCCATCACCTCTGGAACCCCACTGACCTCTTATTCAAAAAGCTTGATATTTCTATGATATTGTTAATGCGGAGAAGTATTACAAAGGATTCAAATAATCTTGCAGACCATAACTGAATGTTGCCCTGAGGGAAGTCCACTAGAGGATGGAACAAAAGATGTTGGGTTGAATTGCTCCAGGAGAAGCAAAAAAGATGAACAGATACTGAGAAGTAAGAGATCCTGACCTCTGAGGCAAGTAAAAGTTTGTGATACAATTTGCCTAACCTAACCATTTCTTTTGTATTATTAAAGAAAAAACAAACCCACAACCATGCTTAGGGGTTTTTCCTATATGAGATGCTTACATCATAAACATTTCGCCTTACTATTCCCCTTCCAAACCCCTAATACTTCAACCCATGTAATTCCTATGCACTCACTTCTGTTTGGCCACCATTCTGGTTTGCTTGTATTTTGATATTCCAATGACTTTTTAAAATGTCAACTTGTATTTCTTCTTTGCACCCTAAAGAGAGTGTCCTCCTGCAGCCCAGGAGCCCCTGCTTAGGAGGGTGTAAAATGGCAAAACGCAGTTAGCAATAATTATCCTGGAGAGTGGTTATGCCTTGGGCAGGTTCCAAACTTGCAGACAAGGCAGCTGAAGTCCCAGCTAGTCATACCCTTTAGAGAAAGACTGTGTACGGTTGAGCAAAAACTCTGTATGAGCACTGCAGTGTGGGACAGGTTCTTGGAATAGTTTCCTGTGGAAAATTTGATTGCTAGTGCACACTGTGTTCCATCCAAAGTATCCATGGCAATATAAAATATGTTGCAGCTTTAGTATGGAGAGAGAAGTTGAGGTTGGAGTGAAGACAGTTTCAACAGGAAATTCACATTTCAAAATGCTGTATATGTAAAACAACTCCTTTTTCACTGGTTTCTGTTGCAAAAGCTGCTGTTGTTTAGCTTGCCTTCTTATTATTTGCTTTTATAATAGCCTATATACTTACAAAGGATCAGTCTACATCCAAGCCTCATTTAATGTCCATTTGCTACCATTTGCACCACATTACAAACTCATTTACTAAGTGAACATGAAAACAAACGCGAGCCCCATGGAAAGCCTTGTTGAGCCTGTGTGTGATTGCAGCCACATGTAACAGCTCAAAAATGGTGTCGGCTAGAGACTGTGCTTAAGTACTACAGCACAGGAGCCTGTCATTTCCTTAATCAGATTGCAGCATCTGTATTTCTCTTGCCCTTTTCCTGGCGCTGTTAAGCAAGAGAATGTTTTCTAGAGCAGTCATCCTAAAAGCCAAATAGCTCCTCTGGAACAGTTCACGATGCTGTCATCTTTAAAATATGCCATTGTGCTGAAAAGCACTCAAGAGTTGCAGCATTCTGGCTTTTGTACCAACGCTGAGGTTCAGAGGAAAACCAAAACCTGAGTCTCTGGCAGGTGACCTGTAGTAGCAATGGCAGAACTTGAGCAAATACGAAGTCCTTCTGTTCTCAACTGTTATAAACTACCCAAGCCAATCTGTAGTTTATAAAATTCTTTATTAATTAATGAGCAAACAGTGCTGGGCAGCCCGGGAGCTTCCACTCTACCAAAGGCGCGCAATTAAACATATTCTTGGTTCCCCTTTTATACCCCCAGTCCTTCTCAGCCCTCCCAATCACAGTCCTTGCTTCTTCTTGAGTCCTCCAATCGAAGTTGTTGTCTTGTTGCTAGGGAGTGGTTCTTCTTTTCCCCTTTGGTGATTGAAGATGCAGGGGTCAAATCCCCTTCTCACCTTAGTCCCACCTGTTATAAATTATGGAGACCAATTTGAAAGTAAGAAAGGAAATTTTATTCTAATTTTAGCAAGCAGCAGCAAACATTACAGCGCTGGGCAACCGGGAGAGTCTCATGCTCTTCCAACGGTTCGCAAAAACCCCCCCTCTGTCCTTGTGGTTATATAGTTTCCCAGTTTCCGTATAGCTTCGCCTTGCATTGTGCCATGTATACTTCCGTGCTCATCTACGCATCTGCAGGTTGTTGCCAGGGGGTCGTTCTCCGCCTCCTCGTGGTCGTCAAGATGAAGGCCGTAGGTCTTCCTTGTGTACCCTGTAAATAATTCTTGAACATCATTACTCAACCTGTCAACCTCCCCGCTTTGTGCTATTCAGTTGCCTTACAGAATGTACTTTACCCACTTCTGCATAGTGGTTTCTTAATCTTCCCGGTTTCATGAACAAACACAAAGCATCATTTATCACACCGCCCACATGGCTCTCTGCTTAGCTCCCTTAACAGTGCAATCCAAAAACTTGTTGCAGTTCTACAAATTAACAAAACAACATCATTCAACAACTTTAAGGCAACTTCATAAACACAACATTCAACAAACCCAGGAAGACCTTTACAATGTTTCTCACCCAACCAACCCATGGCTTCTTTCACCAAGTTTCAAACATGGCCACACAGAACCTGGGCCAAACTACTAAAAATACAAACAGGAGGTTCCTGGCCAACTCCCCTGGGGCCTGGGGTTGACATAGTCCTTCATAACCTAAATCACAAAGTGCACTATCATCAACAAAATTTTCATTGTTAACCCATCACATCAACCATGTCATGAAATGTGAGTTCTGAGAGACACTCGTATGGCTGAGCAGCATTGACCTTGAACATCAAAACCAATGAACAATGTGAAGGACTCAGGAAAAGCCAACCCCATCCCTAAGAGCAGGAGACCTGTGTACAAACTATGTGTGTCTTGCTCATTAGAAACAGTTATCTGGAAGAGAAAGAGCAAAACCAAGAGAACCACTAGTTCATCTAAATTAAATTAAACACTTTTTCTCTGGTATGCAGCTTAACCGCACTGCTGGTATGAATCTTCACTGCTTATGCAACAGATATGAAACATATCCAGTGTGCTTAAAGTGGATGGAAGAACTACTAACTCGATTAGGTTGAGACTAGAGTGCTGGGTGAAAAACAAATTTACACAGTCAAATTAGGGATAATAAGGAGAATGGTGTCTTTTGTCCTAACAAATGCCCTGTGAGTATCAGTATCCATCATGCCTGAAATGATCAAATGGGACTTGAACCCCAATGGCAGATGCTTGCAGTTATCAGAAACTCTCCCACTGAGCAACCTGTTTTCCCCATTGAGAAACCTGCTAAGTTTTCATCTGATGCTTTTCTCGTGTTCACAGACATAATGCAAAGACAGTCTTGTAGCTTTATGGCTGAATATAAATTCTCTGTTTTGCAGTCTTTTGTGTAGGACTCCTTCTTTTCCAGTCAAATTTCAATAGGCTCAGTCCTGACAAAGAATGCAGGCGAGACTCCCATTGTCTTCAATGCTAAAATAAGATTTAGTGCTTATAACACTTGAAGGAAAGCAAATACATTTCCAGTTATACAAAGAATCGGGTGGGGAAATTCCTTTTATTTTCCATTTCTACTCATAGATGTCATGTAAAATAATCTCTATTTGACTGCTACACACAGAAAGACAAAAAACATTCTGCCAGAGGATAATATTATACATAAATTTCCACCAAGTATTTGCATAAAGTCTTTCACATAACAGTCTCTAAGAGGGCTGCGAAAAGTCATAAATCTTTCATTTTCAGTCTCCTGGCTGAATTGTTTCTCCTTTGTTCTTGTTGCTCTGAAATTTTTTAAGAGGTAATGTCTTCTCATCTATCACACATGGTGAACCTAGTGAAGTTTGAATTTTGCTGTTTGGGTTTTTTTGAAATTTATCTATAGTTTTTGACATTTCACAGGCATTTTATCTCCACCTCGTCCAGTAATTGGGGTGAAAAATACGGGAATTATTGAGCTGTTGAGTTCAGTTGAAAGAAAGAAATGATTGCTTACATTTCTTCCCAGTTCATTCTAAAATGAAGATGTATTAAGGTAGATGAAAATATCTGTGGGTGAGGGAAACATGCAAGGGCTGGCTGAATTTCTTTGAACTTCAGTCTGCTGGTGTTTTGAGGTTAATGTTAAGGGTTAGACCAGTTCTTACATGATTCAAATAAGTTTGCCAGTCCTTAATAGAGCTCTTGAAGCAGACAATTCAGTGTGATATGATGGCTTCTAAAATTATTTCAGGATAAGAGAGATTTAATTCTTTGTGAAAGCAGACAAAGGGATATGTTTCATGTTTGGAAATGTGATTTTTTTTTTCTAGAACAATTTCATTTAAAAATAGGACACTACTTTTTCATGAGATTAATTAGTTTATAATTGGAAAGATAATATCCCACGAGCCAAACTGATGTCAAGTGTCGCATGATAGATCCAAGAGTCACAACGCTGAGACAGAACAGATAATCCTGTGATACGAGAAAACAGAGCTAGAACAGATGTATGGCACCGTATGGGAGTGCTCGAGCTATTTGTGAGCCAAAGAAGTACATGTATTTAAACACTTTCTTGGGGGGGTTTCCTGCATTTTCTTTGCTACTTTTGAAAAATCAACTGTTTTGAAACCGTCCTTACCTTCTGCTTGATTAAACAGAGATACAAGGTCTGGTATCAGTTTTTTAAAGACAAACTTGTAGCCACAATGAACAGATGTGGGACACTTATTTTGGAAATTTTAGTTTGGAAGATGAAAACTTGGAAAGGAAACAGGAAAAGAGTAGTTATTAAAGGGAAATGAAGAGTGGTGGTAGCAGTTTTATCACTGAGATCAATGGTACCCTTTAGTGATCTTCTTTTAAACCATAGACAGTGTTCTGGACTTCAAATAGCATGGCTTTTCACAGTATGGTGCAGGTTAAAATGTTTTTTTTGGTAAAGTGAAACATTTTGGTGGTTTTTTTTTTATAAGTTCTACTGTTCTTTATTTATTTTATCAAATGAAACTTAGCAAATACAAGACCTGATCCAGCAAATATTTAATCTTACAAGCAGGATGACATAAGTAACTGTGTCCAGTTCCCCTATACATTCAGCTGTGCTGATATTCAGACTCCTCTGAATAAATTATTTTAAAAGGTGAGCCTGGAAAATATCTTCAACCTAAATACATTTTGATTGCAAAAATGCAGAAGAAAGACTTGTACTATAAAGTCACAGGAGAAAAAAAGACAGCATAGTTGCTCTTTAGAAAGCATTTTCATAGCTGTATTAACAACATTTGAGACAACCACCATGCGTTTAATATCTTGAGAAATCTGAGCACAGTATTCCTGTTTTTTCTGCCAGAGGGAGTGACATAAGAAGAACCTTCTACATAGCTTTCCATTTTAAACAAAATTTCCATTTTCTTGGTTTATGGTTATGGTTACACACTCTGGCAGTCACAAAAGTAGTAAAATTACATTAATCTGTAAATCAAAATGATTCTGTCTCAGAGTGGGTTGTTTGTAGCTCTCTTTACCGTTGTCAACCTCTCTAATATTTGCAGGGGACATTTATTTCCTCTTCCCAGCCCCCTCCACTTCTCCCCCCAAATCCCATAATTAAGCTGCAAATTCCAGCAAGCAAGGACAAGGAGGGAGTACCATCCGAGTGTCCCACCATCACTACCAGTCATTTTAATGAAATAACATGCTGCTGGACTGAATTCACACATCCTATCTAAGAAAGGCTCTATGCTTTCCAGAATACTTGTGCTTAAAAAAAAAAATGAGAGAGAGAGAGGGGGGGAAAGCCTTTAACCAGCCTACAGGGTAAAAAGAGAAGAAAGGAAAGAATATTTGGAAAGAGCTAGCAAAAAAAAAAAAAAAGGAGTTGCCTGAAGATCTGAATAGATACAGAGACAAGCCACCAAATGTGGATGAAAGAGACCTCAGTGTAGACAGAGAAAGAAAAGGCGAGGTGGAGGGGGAGCACTGGCACCAAAAGAAAACAGAAGATAGTGATAAAGGACAAAACTCCTCTGTGCTATTTTTCAGCAAAGTACACCAGGAGTGAAAGTCAAAGCTATACAGGGCCTATATTATATAAACTTCTCAAAATTATGGGAAAGAAATTCTAGTCTTGCTTTGCCTGATGATAGGGAAAAGTGCTGGAGTTTTTGGATCTACATTTTCACACCTGACTGGATCAAGCTAGCAAACTTTATACTATGAACAACATCATAACACATGATTGAAAAGCAGGAGGAAAGACAGCAATTAGCACAGGGGAGTTAGAAAGAGGTGTTATGAAAGATATGTCATTGTGTTATGAAGAAAGTTGGGAACATATGTGTGCATATGTGCTTGTGTATGCACCTGCAGGGTTGTTCCAAAACATCCAGCCAGGCTTCTGACCTTAGGATTAGAATGTGTGTCACTGTTGTCATAGTGACCATTAAACTAAGCAACCACTTTTTGCCAGACTTTGCCCTCTCATGGCAGTTTCCCTATGTAATCATGTAATTAATATTATCTAAATTATTGACAGACTCTTAGAGAAAGACTGGCTCTGTAAGGCTTGGGCTGAACCTCATGCAGGAGTTTCCCAAGCCCTTAGACATCTGTGGGCAACTGGGGAGATAAAAATAAAAATATGAAAGGACACTTGTACTAATATCTCACATATTCCCTCAAAATTCCCATGAATCTTACTGATAAGAAGACCTGTCATGTGCCTTTATCTCTGACTTCTTGCACTCTTAAAGAGAATGAAATCAAACCATAGCATGACTTGAAGTGTTACCTCTGTGTAGATAATGCTTTTTCAAATACATCATAAAAGGGAATTAAAGGGACAGCATCAATGTACTTTGGGGATACAAAAGGAAAGAAATTCCACAGGACTGCAGAGCAGATAATTGTATAACCAGAAGCAACTGACTCATGATAAAAAAAGAAAATTTAGGCTGCACGTTAGGAAAGCCTTTTGTCAGTGAAGTTTTTGGATCTGTAAAATAGACCTTGTTGAGAATAAATGCTGGTCTTGAATGTCCAATTTCCTGAAAGAAGGAAAGGGTGAGTTCTTCACTTGGCCCCCTTGCTCTTTGCTCTTTGAAAAGGCCCTTCCCTTTGGGTGAGGGAGAAAGCCTGGAAGGGCCAAAGCAGGGCAAAGGCCAGGTAAGGCGGGAATGGGAGAAGGAGGTGCCATCCCTGAGCCACAGTACTGCAGGAGTCCTGGCAGGGTTCTAGTTTGTGTTGCTGAAAAAATTTCCTCTATGAAAAAGCTTTCTGCTGAAAAAATGTGACTTCATTAAAGTCACAATAATTTCTGATATGGCACATTCTCAATCTGCCTGTCAATGCCAAAGTTTTCTCATGGTTGATACTATTGTCTGACTTGTCCTAAAGAACTTAAGATGACTTAAAGCTGTTTACACATTACAGTTTCTGGCTTCTCTATAGTTATTTTGCTTAAACCTACCTTCACTGGGAAGGGAAGACTCCCTTTGTGATTCAAGGACTTGTATTCCTGACCTTCATACTATGCAAATTCATTAAATTTATGCTATAGGATACAGAGATAAATACTAGGGCTTTTATAGAGGGATGTCACATCTCATAGATCTGTTAAAACACTGTATCCGTGCTGGTGTAAATACTAGTATTTTTGGTCTGTGTTTTGCCCAGCCACCTGTGGGAAATTATGTTTTCCTCTCCAAGTTATTGGAAAAAACACTCTGATAAAGGGAGAAACTTTGTCCTTGAGGGAAATTCCAATGCTGCCACACATGCGTAGTGGAAGACCACTTGCATGGCAGGGGGAGAAGCCAGGGACCTCTACCGGGAGGGTGATGGCCACACCCACTTGGCAAAATTATAAAGGATGGGTGGCCCGCTCGGGGCGGGGGGCTTGCTATTTGTGAGTGGACCACATTGTCACGGCGGGGACGCCTGCCAGCAGGCCAGCCTCTGAGGATGCTGCCTCTGCCTTTGGAGGATTGGGCATTCTAAAGTTGGTAAGACAAGTCCGTGTAAGTAACACTTGGAGGGGTCCTTACCTGGGGCATTGGGGTTCTCTCTCCCTTCATTGCTCTCCCTCTCCTTTGTTGGGTGTTTCCATCTTACTTGGCCACCTTTTGTAATAAAATACTGCTTAAGTTATGCTCACAATGGTGTTTGAGTTTCAGTTCTCATGTGCTCTCTGTACCCTCCCTGTAGCATAGTTTTTGGCGACGAGGATGGCAAGTTAGATGTGAAACTCACCGTTGTCGATGAAGGGGTTAACTCCACATAGAGTACATCGTTTAGGGGCAGTGGGGCCCACCGTCGGCCCGCGCAGCTTATGGGGGGGAGCGGTTCCCCCTGCCAGGGGCGATGCCTGCACTGCCGGCGTTACCAGAGGGTACCCTCCACGCCGCCCGGGTTGCTGAGGGCGGGATCCACGCCGTGTTTTGCTGTCGGGCTGCTCCACGTTTCCGTGGGTGGAGCCTGGGGGGTTGTCTGTGTTTTTCCGTGGGCGGAGCCTGGAGGGGCTGCCTGCGTTTTGTTGGGGGGGGGGGGGGAGGGGAGGAGACACGAACCGAGAAGGTGTGTCTTCCACCCTGTGTGTTTGTTGTTTTTTGGGGGGGGGGTTGTGCTTTATTGTCTTGTCAGCTGTGTTGTTTACAAGCTCGGGGTGTTGTTAACAGTACCGAAATATTTTATCTGTTAAAAGCTTTTCCTAGAACCTCGCAGTGCTGCTGCTTGCGGTGTCAGCTTCCAGCCGGCAAGGCTCTTATTCCCAACTCCAGGGCTACAGTCTGCGCGATTTGGGGCTGTGAGTTGAGGAATTAGCATGAGTTTGCTAGCAAAAGTTTTGGCACTCCAGGACGAGATTTAGGGGGTGGACCAGCGCACACAGGGGAAGGATGGGAGAGCGGCTCCATCCAGCTGGCAGCGGCCCGAGGGGGGATTGGGCCCCCCTCGTCTCCCTGCAGCCATTTGTGATGCCCAGCCCTGGTGCTTTAGTTTAGGGTTTTGGTTTTTTCCTTTCCCTCACGTGGCCTTTCTCCCTGCTGTGTATCAT
>JAWWEU010000081.1:66887861-66905853 GCA_035583155.1 Acropternis orthonyx | reverse complement strand
ATTGGGCATTCTAAAGTTGGTAAGACAAGTCCGTGTAAGTAACACTTGGAGGGGTCCTTACCTGGGGCATTGGGGTTGCTCTCCCTCTCCCTTGCTCAGTGTTTCCATCTTACTTGGCCACCTTTTGTAATAAAATACGGCTTAAGTTATGCGCACAATGGTGTTTGAGTTTCAGTTCTCACGTGCTCTCCGAACCCTCTCTGTAACAAACACTCTGAAGGAGGTCACGTTTTAAGATTCTCTGGTTATCAGCAAAGCAGATTGCATTTTCAGAAGTCATTCAACAGAGACTCTTATGGAAATCAAGCTCTCACTGAAAAGAATCACAGAATCAGAGAACCAAATGTGTTGGAGAAGACCTCAGATCACTGAGTCCCATCTATGACCACACACCACCAGGTCAACTGGACCATGGCACCAAGTGCCACATTCAGTCTTTCCTTAAATATCTGCAAGGGAGGGAGGACCCACCTCCCTGGACAGTCTGTTCCAATATGTAATCATCCTTTCTGTGAAGAAATTATTTCTAATATCCAAGCTGAATCTCCCCTGGTGCAACTTGAGTCTATGTCATCTTGTCCTGTCATTGGTTGCCTGGGAGAAGAGGCGAACCTCCACCTGGATAAAACCTCCTTTAAGGTCACCCCTGAGCCCCCTCTTCTCCAGTCAACCCCAGCTCCCTCAGCCACTCCTCACAGGACTTGTTCTCCAGACCTTTCTCCAGCTTCATTGCCCTTCTCTGGACCCACTCCAGTATCTCAGTGTCCTTCCTGAATTGAGGGGCCCAGAACTGGACACAGGACTCGAGGGAAGGGAAGATGTTTTTGTGTATGAGGAGCTGACTACTAGGATATCAAAGCAGATGTTTGTAATAGGTGAATGTCTCTGATGGAGTTTGCTGGGCATTTGTGTTGGGGCCACTCATCTTCTGGAATGACCTGGGAAAGAAGGTAATGAGAAAATGCACTTGCACAAGAACCCTGTAATATCACATTGCCAGTTTATAGCAACTGGAGGGATATATCATTAACAATATCATTCTTTGTTTGCTCTGTTTCTTTTATTCTTTCTGAAATATCTGCTGCTGGCTACTGTCACAGCTATTGAACTAAGTGGCCTTTTGACTCAACAGTCATGTTCATATGAGTCAGGCAATTCAGAAATGTGTGAATTTTGTCCTTTGTAGTGTGTTGATTCACTGTCATCTTCAGATACAAACCGTTTCACTTAAAAGTTCTTAATGAAGATTCTGATGTTCTGCCTTACTTGTTCCCATTATCAGTTTTGTATACTCTTCATTTCTGGGGCAGAATTTTCCTTGTTCCAGCTGGTTTTATCCATTCCACAATGCAGAATAAATATTTAAATAGGAAAGGGGAGAAAAAAAAGCAATCTTCACTGACAAGGGAAAGGAAATTTTTACTTGCTGAGTTCAATAGATCTTTTCAGATGTGTTTACCCAGCCACCCACTGACACAGTGTTACAGAGGAATGACACGTGTGTGTATGTGCGTATGTGTGTGTTTGTATGTGTGTATGTGTATGTATATATGTGTATGTGTATGTAAACACAGATGTATAGAATGGTGGTGGGCCATGTAAAATTATATCATGGTTTGCATCTGCTTATTTGGTGCATGTGAGCCACCTTTGCTCCAGAGTATTAGACAATAAACATTAGATGGGAACTCCTTCACTGTCCCTCGGCTGTGGCTTTCTTCTGCTTCCTTGGGCCATGGACATTTCACAAAGCTCTTGGGTCCCTCAGGAGTTAGCCAGATCTAGACTCATCCAGGCTGTTCAGTAATGCCAGCAGTGCTGAACTGTTAATAGGGATATTTGTCCATGGCTCACGTTGGTTCACCAGTGGTGTCAAACTAAGCTTAAAGATCAGAAGCTGTTGCCACCTTCCTTTATAGAATGGCCTGGGTTGGAAGGGACCTTAAAGATCATCCAGTTCCAATCTCCCATGCCACTAGACCTGGTTGTTCAGAGTCCCATCCAGCCTGGTCTTGAACACTTCCAGGGATGAGGCATCCACAGCTTCTCTGGGCAACCTGTTCCAGTGCCTCACCACCCTCACAGTAAAGAATTTCTTCCTGACTCTAATCTAAACCTACTCTTTCAGTTTGAAGCCATGACCCCTTGTCCTATCACTACACAGCCTTGCAGAAAGTCTCTCCCCATCTTTCTTGTAGGCTCCCTTCAGGTACTGGAAGGCCAGGATTAGGTCACTTTAGTCTGTACCAGCCCTTCTTCAGTGGGTCCAGCAGAAATAGGTGAAGGAATAGGCAGCAAAAGAACCTGTGAGACTGACAACCTTGCAGCACAGCAGCTCTGATTTCAGTTTACCCTAACCTTTACCTATAAACCTTTATAAATATGAGAGTGTGGGAGATGTTACACAGCCTTTGCAGCTCTCCTTGCATGAGAAGCAGCAGCCTCCAGCAAAGTGCAAGCAGGGAGCTGGGAGCTGTAAGTACTTCAGTCACTCTCATTTAACTGCTATTGCATGTGAGCTGACATCCTGAGCTCACTGAAATCACTCCACACATAATGCATTCTTAAGCTTTCCAAAGAGCTGTAGTCTCTTCACTGTTATCACATTTTCTGTTTCTTGCTGTCTTTAGGAAAGGGGAAGAATGAAACAAAACTGTCCCCGCCTACAGGCTAGAAGCCCACTGACTTTCAATCATTTTAATAGTCAATTACAGTCAAGAGTATTTGGTTTTCCCCTTCTCCATATCCTCACATATAGGTTTGTCCTGTCACAAAATCATTCACTGTGAACTTATAGAAATTGCGCATACGACTCCCAGCTTAGCAATTACTGCCACTTAATAAGCCATCTATACCCTTTTCTTAAAGGAATATTCAGATAACAGAGAAAAAGTGAGCCCTGTTAGTATGTCTCCAGGTCTGTTTCAGGGCTTGTGAGATAGATTTCATGTAGAAAGGCTTATGAATTGAATATGAGCCAGTTGTTACATGAATAACAATATCAGACTCCAGCCTTTCTAAACAAAACCGTGTCAGTGGATTCTGCTTTGATTTTGTTGTAATTGGTTTTAAACAAACCTCTAACTGCTTAGCATCTGGTGGAAGAACTGAAGTATATTGATGTTAATAACGAAGCAAACCACTCACTGCCAGATCCTGATAAACCATACTGTATCTCACTCCAATGCAGTCACTTAAGGAAAAAAGTGCTATTTAAACATAATATGAGTTTAAACATCTGCTCTCCAAGGTATTTAATATTTATATTTACCGTTGCCAGTCCCTAAAAAATCTCAGGTATAAAAGATTTGCATAGTGAAAACCAAATTTATGCATAAATAAATTTTGTTCTGGCAGATGTGAAGGGAAAAATGTCCCTCTATGAAAATACATGATACATTAAAACAACCCTTGAAACCCTCTCTGTAAGGAACTAGTTAATAAGTTGATTGGCACTTCCTGCTTATTGCTTTGATATGTGGTGACAGGATTTGTTTGGACTTTATTTTTCATAGTGTCTTTTTTAATAGTGTGAAGAACTTCAAGAAACACCTCTGTTCCTCAGACTTCTGCTTCCTTTGGAATAGTTATCTGCTTTGACAATTACCAGTGAACACCAATTTCCAGCAGGAAAAAATAACAGAACAAACTACATCCTGATGAGTAGAAGGGTCATTGCTGCTCTCTATTCATCTTGATAATATCCAGTGCTGTGCAAAAATAGTGACAGATGTTATCAAGATTCATGTGGAAGAAGTTATCAGCTGAACTCTGACTCCAGAGAAATTCTTCCTTAATGTAAGTGACATAAATGAAGGCAATGAACAGCAGAAATATGAAGACATTTACTCTCCGGTTCTATAGTGAACACTCCCTCTAGAACATTGCAAATGCATATATGCATCAATAGAAATACCTAATGTGATCAGATAAGTCTAGCAATATAAACCTTTATTTACTGCCTTTTCCTTATGGCACTGCTGGCCTCAGTCCAGCTGAGGTTAAAGATGTGTCATTTTCAGCACATCTGTAGCTCCATTGTAGCAATTTGAGGGTAAACTACAACTAGTAGTTCTTTCCCCACATGTACTGTAAATACTACTACAGTAATGTGAAAGCAAATGATTCATACAAAAGGTTTGTGTGTTTCTTGTTGTAGTTCACCATACTATTAAATACCAGCACAGAGGCCTCTTTCTTCCAGTTTCCATCTCTGCATTTGATGCCTGTGTGATTTTGAACGAGCATTGATGGGGGACACCGTATGAAGTAGTTAGCACACTGTAAATTGAAGTGCTAGTGTTGTTTTACAGCAACATCCTTGTATAGATAGGTCTCTTGTGGCTCTTTGAAGAGGCAGATGTGATCAATATCTGTGTGACCACCCAACAGAATGCCCTGCCTGTTGGTCAGAGATCAGGGTAACTAATTTGAATGTTACTGTCAAGTGAGACTGAGATGCTGATGAACTGGACAGTAATTTTCATCTTTGAATAATTTCTTAATACTAATACATATGCTAAGCCTCTTTTAAAGCAGCTGTTCCTTTGACTTCTTTTAGTTGTTTAACATGCTCAGTAATAGAGTGACCATGAAAATAATATTCTAGAAATACCAATATACTCAAATCTGGTTGCATGAAACCTCAGCATTTTCAGAGACAGAATCTGGAGCACTTGTACCTCATCTAATTAGGAAACTTATGTTATGTGTTGTGAACCATAGCCTGCACCTGGAGTTCAGATTCTCCTTATGCTGTAACATAATCTGGTTGCAGCATTCCAGCTTTTGAGCAGGCTGGAAGTATTTTAGGAAGATCACAGTATAAAACATGGCTGTCCAATGGTAGGATTTTCAGCAGTTTACTGCCAGTGGGGTCTGTGTTTTCTGGTATCAACATACCACGGATTAACAGGTCTGACCCTGTGAGATGTCAGAATATTAGGTGAGTTGAACTAAACAGAGGGCTAAAGAGAGAGTTTCAAATACAGCAGAAGGTCAGGTGAGGTTTTGATATCCATGAACCTTTTGTCTCCAGAACAGAACGTGGTAGGACATTATTAGTCCGTGTGAGTAAAGCAAAACACTGGATGTGATTGGCTGCATGTTGGCTAATGTAGCATGAGGTGAGGACGTCAAGATTGGAAAACTACACTCCTTCCTGAGTAGCAAAGTGGTAGCAAATGCTGAAGATTGTGCGTGGTAGGTCCAACAACTTTGTCAATAGGTTGTTGCAAGGCTTGACATTGGCAGTCAGTGCTATCAAACAGACAGGGTAAATCAGAGATCTATCAAGAAAAACTATGAGTCAGATCAGGTATGGACTGTATTCCACTAAGAAACTAAACTTGAATTACAGGAGAAATTACAATAGTGAAACACTCAACTGCAAATAATGACAGTAATGACAGTGTTACTGCTGAATCAGATTTCAAGATATATTCAAGGTCAGAAAAGTTCTAAGAATTAATGCCCAAACAGATGTCATCAAGTCAGACTATTTACAAGCCCAATTTTCAAGAAAATCATTGACATACTAGTTTAAAAGAGCTGGCACTATTTCAGAGCCTATGGCATTCTGTGAGTTCAAGGTTTGCTGAGTACCATGCATGGAGACTTCTGAGCAGTGGTTACAAAAATAAGCCCCAGATTTAAGTGAGTTAAGTTAGGCCATTTCACTAGAGAACCAGTGAGCTGGGCCATATTTGCAGGTAGAAGTCAGATGCAGGACAGTGTTGCATTTTAACCTTTTCATTAATTTTCACTGTGGGCTGTCAGGAGCAGAAAATCATCTATCTGTGCAATGAGAAAGATGCACATCATTGACAAGACCCATTGAAGAATGAGATATCCTTATGCTTTGTAGCAAACAACAAGCAATATTACAGCATGATAATTACCTCTTTGGCATAGATGCTACCTGGTTTTTACAGGCTGGTCATTCTATATTTAGCATTCTGGGTCTGAGCATAATGACCAAGATATTTGAGAAATTGCCCTGAAGACATAGCAGTTTTGGAGTTCTTGCATGCTTTCTCTAATCTACTCATCAATATACATTCTTGAGTATTAATATATGCAACATTACCATATGGACTAAGTAGATGGATCTTAAACTGTGACTTAGAGGATACACAAGTAATCCCAGCTTTATCTCTGGCCTCTTGGTGACCATCCACTCAGAGGTTTATGTCCTCTATAGGGCTTGTAGACCATTTCTGGTCCTAGTGTTGAGAATCTCAACATGTTAGTTTTATTAAAATAAATATCAGGTATAAGGACAGGGAGAGTGTTGAAAATAAACAAAATACCAGGACCAGCATTAATTTTAATTATAGTTTCTTTTACCCCTATGAAAGAGGTAGCATTCACCATCTATTCAAGTCTCTTACTAACTGTATAATTAATAGGGCTAGGTTAACCTTGACTATGAACTTCCTTTGGAAACTGGATGCCGATAGCTTGAAGTTCCTTTGATCCCATCTGAAGGACCTTGTAAAGGGAGTGCTTCCAGCTTATTTAATGAGATGATCAGTCCTTTGAATTTGTTCTAATTTATTTTATAAACAGAGAATACAGTGTAGACTAGACTGATCTGGGATTGTACTGAGTAAGAGGATATCATTTGCATGCAAAAGGATTTTTATCTTCTGAACTTGTCTTGAGTCCACTTATTCCTCAAGAATATAGTCCTGTCAGACTATGGTGAAAAGATACACTCCTGAATAGTTCCTTGAAAGTGGGTAAAAAAAGGTAGGAGAGGAAAGAAGTATTCATCAGGATATTATACCTGCTAATATTTCACAGGTGGATATATACGACCATGTATATCTTAGGGATTTTCAGCCCATGGTCAGGTACTTCTGAGTGTTCAACAAAGGCAACTAAAAATCACAAGGCTGTTACCAGTCAGAATTCCCTCTTCAGGGATCTGCACTCTTGTGAGAAAATACTGATGAGTCAAAGACTGCACAAACCTTGACAGCTACTGGTCTAGGTAATAATTTCAGTGTGCAGATAGGTTGGTCAATCAAAACCTTCTGTTTATAGAAAAATGGCTGCATAGAGACTCTGTGGTGTAGATGGGATGCTAAAATTAATTATTGATGGTTGTCTGAATGTTTTAGGAAATAAATCTAACCTGATTAGCCTAAGCCCTATCACTCGTGACTTCATCAAATCTCTTACCAAACAGCCTGAAATAGTTTTCTATGAGGAAGACAGGCAAATACCTGCTGTGGTTCTGCTAAGCTTTTTCCACTCTTAGGGAAGGTTTAAAGGCTTTTCTTCACATTGGCTGTAATCTTTCTGTACCTTCTCCAAAAAACTGCTTACCAGCTCAAAGCTGAGAGTTTTTTTGACTTTTTGGTGGACTTGTCAAGGTACAGCAACAGTGCTAAGGGCTTTGGCACTACTCTTTGTCTTCAAAGCCTTGTTTATCTCCTCTGCTTGGGAAGGATAGATAAGCCACACCTACAGCTCTGCTGTGGGAGTCTGCAGTTGTTACCAAGCCACCTATTTCCTCTGTGCTATCTGGTGAATCATTTTTGCAAAGTGCCAGTCAAAATTTAAGAAACTGATCAGTAAATGCTTTTTGATTAGTAATAACTCACCTTTGATCTCATGCAAGCAACACTGTTTTCAGATTGACTGGGTTCTCACCTTTACTCTCTATGGAGTAATTCTTTTTTGCTCAAAGTCCCACAGGACTGAGCTTAAAACAAAAAAAAAAAAAAAAAAGGAGGAGGGGACAACCTCAGGTTGGACTGAGAGAAGCCTGTTTATTTCACGATAGTTCTAAACTGCTTGTGTAAGATTTTATTGGGAATGTCTCTCAGAGAAGTCTGGTATAAAGCATCTCCCTAAATCTCTAACCAGCTCCCACTGGTCTTCTTCTCCCTTACTGAGGGCAGAACAGTGCATGATCTTTCTAAACTGTCTTTTGCATGTCCTATACATTTACTGTTTTTTTAAGGAAAAAAAGCCCATGTTGCCAAAAGATTTATCTTTCCAAAAGCAAGAGTGTTGGCCTCCATCTTCCTACACGCTGGGTTTTTCTGAAAAATGAAAAAAATTGCAGAATCTTTGATGCACAATGAGAGATTGTACTCGGGTTAATATCATTATTAAAGTCCGCTTTGTGTTCAGGAATGGTGCAGAGGAAACTATCCTTGAATACGTAGAAATGAGAGGTGGGAAGAAAAACAGGTATTTTTAAGAGAACACTAACAATCTCAGATAAAACATTTAATGGTTTATAAATATTATTTTGAACAAGACTTTAGCTTATCAAATCTGCTTGTGAGAGGCGGCTGAACTGAAAAGCTTCTCCAATAGACTGAAACTAGCACTGCCTTATTCAGACATGAATTTTCTCATGAGCTTTCATTTTACACAAATAGGCTGTGTATTGCCAGATTTACAGGAAATGCCTGTGCTAGAAAAATGGTTGAGACACAGTGAAATTGCACCAGGAAGGCTACAGGATGGGCTGAAAGCAGTGTGTAGCTGAATTTAAAATATCGTCAGCTACAGAATTCTTCCTCAGTTTTCTGCCCAATATTGCCAGTGCACAGGGTTGAAAATAAGGTAGGATTGGTGGAACAGTCAGGCTTTCTAATACCACTTTACTCCCAGGAACTGTAAGAAGAAGAAGAGAGAACTCATGCAAAGCAGGTGTATTCGTGCCATGGATACTCTGACCCACTTGCAGCAGCTGCTGAAACTGGTCCTGAAACTGTTTTCCCTGGAGCAAAGAGCAAAGATCGAAGTTTAATCGAACTCCGCTCCTTTTCCCTACCCATTTGCTCTTCGACCTGCTCCCTCTGCTGGTAAAGTCAGGGACACCTAAAGTAAGGAAAATGAGAGCTTAAAGGGAAGACAAAATGGTGGGTTTGCCATTTACAGTTTGATGATGAACGGAAAATGGAATGTTAGTAACCCATCTTTAAAAATACTTCATGTCATCTTGTCTTCATGATCTTTGCAGGGAAGGGCTGTCTGTTGTAGTATTACTGGATTTTCTTCAAACCTTTTCACAAAAAAAGCACCCTGTTGTCCTTTTTAAGTTTAAAAGTTTCAGGAAAGAAAATAATGTAAACCAGCTTCTAACTGCAGTGATGGTTTTCGTGCATTGAATTTTGTCTTCTTTTCCATCATATTCTTAAAGCACAGGATGGAAAATCACAACCACTTGTTTTTATCTATCATAATTGAATCTTCCATGTTTTTTAAAGGACAAAATCCTCTTAGTGCTGTTTAAAATCTTAAAACCAGATGAAGATATTTGATGCAAAGGAACATTGTCTGTCCTCTTTTCTAAAGGTGAATTTTCATCGTACAGCTGTCACAAAATGCATCAGTCCCACTTGCCCCTTTTTCTCAACACACTCTCTATTGCATGTCTCATTCCTTCCTTTGTGCTGGCTCTGGCATGCCTCCAGCTTCAGACTGAAGCCAATTCATCTTCCTAAACAAGCAAAAATTTTCTTTTGAGTTTTGCTAGCCTCATTTTATCCCATTTTAATAAGGAGAATGAGCTGAGCACAAGACCAGAAGACAGCCAAAGACAACTCCAGAGATGGTGCAGTGTCATGCAATGAAGGATGAGATCTGCTCATGCAGTATGGTGCAACTTTCATGCCAGATTCTGGTGGAAAGAAACAGTAAACATTGCTGGTGGGTAAAACTCATTGAAGACACTTTCCACATGAGCAACTGGTCCTTTAGTAGGCTTGGAACGAAATGTAAGACTCTTGGAACATTTTAACTGAAGCTGGTTGCTGGTAGCATTAGCTGATTAGAAGCCTGACTAAGAAGATCTCTTTCCCTCCCTCACTGCTCCTTCTGCTAGAGTTTGTCAGGCTGCATATTATGTTAAAGGTTAACTATTGTTGTTACTGTGCTCTCCCTAATCACCAGCTAAGGTCATAGTGCTCCTTTTCATGCACCCCCTCTGAAAGATCACAACACTCTAGCTGTCTTTCCCTGAAATTCCCCCAGTTTCATTTTGTCTCAATAGTACTCTTTCTGGTGCTGTTTCTGAAGTCTGTGATGCTTCTTTTCACAAGGAGTTTCTATTTTCAGCTTCCCTTGTTCTCAATGACCAACCATGCATGCTCGCTTTATTTAACTTTGTTTTACCTCAGTGACATCTTCAGATATTTTCTCAAAGTAATTTTTGTCATGAAGTAATACAACAGGGTCAGATCCTCCTTGTTCAGCTATCTCGATTACAAGGGACTGAATAACAGCCTCTTTTTTTTTTTTTTTTTTTGGTGCTGAATCTGGCAAATAAGGAACACTCTTAGTCCTCTTAACAGGAAAGGCAAAGATGAAGAATATATGATTCAACGGTATGGATTTGTATGGATTTTAGGACACAGAGAGCTGTGCAGTTGCTGCCTGCTTTCTATCAAATGACTATACAATTTCTGAGCATCATGTTAAGCTTTGACACAGTGACGAGGTGAGCATGGAGGATACTGGAGAGTTTAATGTACAGCACAGCACAGAGCATGTGGAGACTGCTTTTAAATTCACTTTCTGCAGACATTATATCACCTGAATGTTCTTAGACAGCAAATGTAAAAGGACATGAGAACAATTAAAGTTAATTCTATTTTACATTTAAACAAAATGACTCATGGAAAATATTTTCTGTCTGGAATAGAAGGCTGTCTGGAAAAATGATTTTGTACTGTGAGGAGCCCTGTACAAGATGTGCCTTATTATGGATAAAACTGTCATCCTACATGTTGCCACCTGTATTAGACACATCTGGGATTCTGTGATAATTGACATCAATCCTTTTAAATTAGCCTTTAAATTTATGGGTATTTTTCTATCTCTTTTGTTTATAAATAAATATTTATATCCTTACATAAAAACAGAGCTGTTACTGAATTATAGGGACTACTTGGGCAAGGTGTACTCTATCACCTAATTTTGGTTATTTTCAACACTTGTTAAAAATTTTTTAGATATTCCCAATTGGCTACATATCTTCATTCCATCAGCAACAGTAGATGTTGATTGTATTGAGTTTTTTTATTCTAAATCTTCTGTCTTTAGATTTCCTGTGTGAAGCCTTAGAGTGTATATGCTACCTCTGTCCCCATTAATTCAGTAAAGTTGGGATTTTTTTTATTTTTTTGCTTTTACCTGAACCGTTTACCCACAATCTGTCAGTATGTGTTTATAATTTCCTCCTTCTTGTTGATCCAGCTACACTATTTGCTGTACACACCATACAGCAACTCCTAATTAGTGTATGTTTTCTCATGTTGAATTCATGGTGATGGTGAAGATGAAAGGATGAACCTAACAAAATTACGACCATCTGAGAAGCGATTAAACAGGAAACTCCCCTGCACTGTGATTGAAAGGAAATGAGTGGGTGTCAGCCTACTGAGTTGTTCCATATGAATCAATCTATAATGGGTCTGTTTTTCATGTGTCTTAAAGGAGGACTCAGATTCATCCTTTAAATCTCTTGCCTGTTGACAATGTAGAGGAAAGTAAGCTCACACTTGTGTATTCCTGGCCATACAGTAGAAGCTGACTTAAGAGTGAAGCAAACTGATGAAAAAAGAGCATGGGATTTTTCGTGGTCCTTAAAACTTCTGCTGTGCTATTGCAGCCTCTGCTTATCAACTGCCCTTTCCTTCCTCTAATTGTCTGATGTAATAGCCTCTTACCCTAAATTTCTTTTGTAGCTCATCTGTTTCAAACCTACACTCTATAGCTGACCTATTTGTCCTTTTTCAGCCTCAGGTGGAGAATGTTTTCTTTCAGTAATTTTTGTTCTTTTTGAGGTCCTAAATAACACAGCGAAGTTTTCCTACATCTGAGCTTTACCCTTACAATGGTTTTTTTCCCTCTTCCAATGCTGGATCAGATTGATTAATTTGCTTTCTTTGTGAATTATCATAATACACAATTTAAGGATTTCCCTGACAAACTGCCTCTATAATTTAAACCAAAATGTCCCTTTTTAAATATCTTGGCAATCTAAAAAAGCACCATGTAGAATGGATTCACTTATCTGGCAACCCATACTCTTTCAAATTGGAATGATTCTTGAATGTATGTTGTCACTGTGTGTGAATGCAGTATGTAAGCATAACAACTTAGGTGTGAAGAGAGAATCCATGAACAATCCAAAGGTTGCTGGAAAGGAATACATTATTAATAAGTGGTTAGCTGTTCAGGTCAGTCTACCTTGACCTGTGTATCCTCTGTAATGTCTTAAGGACTTTTCCTTTATTCATCATCACTGCTCTTTGATAGCAACACTGGGGGTTTTTTTGCCTTTCAAGCACCTTCTTTAAACACAGCAATTGTTTTTATGAGTTACACAGAGAAGGGATAATATTCTTAATGAAATGTGAAATAAACTGTATGTTGCGTATGTTACCAGTATCAATATCAGCAACGAATACAGGAACCCAACTGCAGCTTGTGTAGTCCAGTCAAATGAGAAGAACACATATTTGATTTTATTTATCATTCTACATATTTAAATGCTACAGATTTAAAATGAGATGCTCCTCAGTACTGCTTTTAAGCCTCTTTTTATTAGATTTAATTTTGGAAAAAGAGTATTTCTTCCATTGTCTATTAAAAGCATGCACATTGTGAAATCACTCTCCCTCTGAAAGACAGATGGAGAGAACCTAAACAGCGGGATAAATGCCAGAGGTTCCAGCATCTTCAGTTAGTGGAAGACCTGGACAGTGCATTAGAAGCAGTGCATTTGAAATGCAATTGTGATGGGGATGAGAGATATGTTGGCAGGATCTGATTCCCAGGGGGAAAACCCTAAGCCTACATTTATAAGGAAAAAAAAAAAAAGTTTGCTATGGCTCTCTTTGCCATCACACTTGGAGAAATATCTAAAATATGCCAGCCAAATTCTGTTGTCACTTGTTAGGAATATGCATGCTCTCATGAAAATGGCCTATGTCCAGGTAGGTCCCAGTAGACAGTGATTTATAGTCTGAATTTTACCTGAATGTGAGATGGATATTTTAGTAAAAGCAGTCAACTCCTGTCTTTGAAGGCAGGATTTCCCAGGCCATAAAAGGGAGGAACTGGTTCTACTGGTTCCTGTGGCTGGTGCTCTCAGCTCATATGCATCCACCACACCCATGTCAGGCTCTCTGCACCTCTGAAATACAAACAGAGATTGTATCTGCTGAAATATTTTCAAAAACACTGGATTTTGGTCTTTCAAGTCATTGGTCTCTACTAGTGGAAAAGTAAGGATTATTTCGACAGCTATTGCTATCTGCAGAAATGTTCACGTACTCAAAATAACATCATCTTTTTTAGCATAGCAATTGTTCTCTCTGAAACTATGGATTCATTTTTAAAGCATAATCTTCATCTCCAATTTAAAAATTCGGCCTCGAATCACCAAGCAGAAACAGTACACTGAAGGATTTGGTCACAGCCTGCCAAATTTTGTCACACAAAGTACAGATTCCCTTAAATAACCATTTCATACAGACTGCTCTCCTGATCAGTCTTGTTGATTCCTTGTATGGACTGTCATTGCTCTTGAAGTGCAAAGTACCCAAGTGAGATTCAACCTGATAGGTTGTAAACTGATTTAAAAATATTTACTATAAAAGGCAAATCAGCATCAAGCACTTACTGATAAAATCTGCACATTTCACAAACTGTGGGGGAGTGCTGAATTACAATAAAGACAGGAAAAACAAGAGAATGACATGAATTATTTGGTAAGCCAGCTGCAAGCAAACACAATGTATTTCACAGAGACATCTTAAAGGGTATAGGCCATCCTTATGGAAGGTGGGACAATAGTAAGGAAAGCAATGACTGGCAAAATTAAGTGTTGTGAGCAATAGTAAACTGAAAAAATCTCCATGGTATGATGTGGTGGCTAATGGAGTTAGCACTGATGTAACCATTGGTAGACTGTTGACTGAAATGCTTTGTATTCACAATAGGATCCTGTGAAAAATGTTAAATAGTCACTTTGGAAAAGATGCAGATGATTAAAAAAGAGAAACATGACTTGCAGTGAGAGAAGAAAAACAGCTCACTGATGCAAGGTACAGGGGTGATTTGATTGCTGTCTGTGAAAAACATACACTAGAAGGCAGTTCTTATACCTAATAAGCAAAATGTAAGATCATCTAATGCTGAAATTCACAGACAGAAATAAAATGAAAATGCCTCAGAATAAGAAAAATCGGTACCAGAACATCTAAGCAATAATTGTAAGAGACGCGTCACTGGAAATTTTCAAAGCAGGTATGCTCTTGGATTTGAAGTAAGAATTACTTGTAAGGCTTGTAGCCTTTTGTGGCACAGGGAATCAGTAGTGCAATATTGTGTCTTACATATTCCCTTCTGTGTTTAAAATACATGAAATTATGCTGTTTGAAGCTGGATCTACTCACAGTGTGATAAACATTTTGAATAGCCTGATAAATACATCACCAAGTATTCATTGAAATAAAAAGTAAGCAATCTCTAACCACTTTTCTGCATTCACCATGACTCTTTGAGCTTGAGCATATTGGAAAGTGCTTTGAAAACATGTTTTTAAAATTCTGACAATACATCTTGAATTACTCATCAATCACTGTGATTATTACTGAAATGAAGAAAATTCATACACAGATTCTTAAATATATGTCTTCTAACAAAATACTACCCCATAAAAGCACTTACATAATCCACCAGCAACATTAACCTATGTCTACCCAAAACTTAAATGATTAAGCCATAGCTAAGATGGCAAAGTTATGGTCACAGTATGAGTACCCAAACAACATAAATTCAGCCAGTTAAGCTTGTCATAAAGACTACAGAGATGATGGAAAGGACTATATAGTAAAAGAAATCTATGGCTAGGTCTGATTAATATTTTTGACATGATACTCAGTTGAAAAATGACGCTTTGCTGAAATGAGATTCTTTGTAAAATCTTTTATATTTGTTATGAACCTGGCATGTAGGTGGGCTGCTCTTGCAAAGATGAAGATTTAGCAACCTTGGAAACCTTGATCACACTGTATTATACCTATAAATGAAGCCAAAATTTTATAAAAATTACTTTTCTCAACTGAATAGAAATTCAGGCCTTATCAACAGAATAAATGTATTCATGTCAATATACTCTCTATCTGCCTTCACTTTTGCATTCTAAAAAATGGTAAAAGAGCAATCACGTGGATGGATAACTCTGAGTCTTTTAGTTTTAACGTGATAGCATATGAAGTCTTGGAAAATATTTTAAAGAAATAATAATTAAAGCCTTGAAGGCAAATGCACAACAGGATAGTCCTGGCTGTATCAAACATAGATGGTGTCAGACTGAAATCTTTTGGGGTAAGAAAACTGACTTTTACACAGGGACAATGTGATAGCCTGAATTTTCACACACATTAGAGCAGCACTTGTAGTGCAATGCAAATTATTACTGATGTGGAAAGTAGGAGGATTACCTCAAGACCTGATTGGGTCAATAAGGCACTGACCAGTGTGAGACTTCGAGGTGTGAAAAGAGAAGTTCTTGAGGCGAAGATGGCAATCTGTTGACACTTCCTCACAGAACAGTCCTGAGACTTTTCCTACTCCCTTAATCATTTTCAGCTTAAGGACAAGCGGCAGAAATGGTAGCAGGTTGAGCAGCACAAAATCCTGCACGCATGGGCTGCTAAACCAGCCAGAATTTTGTGGTGTGTCTACCTAAGGCACCCTTTTCATAGTGAGCTCTCCAAAGTAGTAAAAAAATGCCTTTGAATCTCAAAAGACCTGATTTTACATGCATGTGCCCTAGAACAGTTTGTGTTTTAAACAAAGACAGTTCAGTGGCTAGGTGAGCTGCCACAGAAATAGGAATGAATTTGTAAACATCATGCCTACTGCCCATAGGAAACTTGTTGTCTGGATCCTTCATTCTGGTTGTGATTTCAGTCCACTGAGTGGCTTTCTGGGTTGTCAAAACTCTGTGTGATCCTCTCTTGGACCATCAGAAGAAGGTATAGACCTCTAGCCTTGGCTCTGCTTCCTGCTCCTAAGAGAGCAGTCTCATCATCTCTCTGCTGCTCTGTGGGATTTGTCTTTTCCTCTGCCCACCCCACTGTGCCCTCATGGAAGTGTCTCTCCTCCAGGAATTTGTTCCAGGCTAGGAGACATCTCCCCTTCTCCGCAAGGCCGGTGTGACTCAGTTCTTTCTTTCTTAAAGGAATATGACAGAGCAGCACAAACCACTTTACCATTCCATCCATCACTAATCAAGTGGAAGAAAAAGATCTCAGTGTATCGGTTATTGGAGGGTTGCTGGTGATGACCATTTTGAAGCAGCTGTGAAATGCAGTAGTAGGATCCAATGGCTGAGGTATTTCTAGTTGGACTAGAGATGTAGGAGCTGCTTTTTACAAAGTACCAGTACAAACTTTCTTGCAGTGTTTCATGCAAGTTTTCATGTGTTCAAGAACAGGAGATTAAAATGGAATAGTTGCAGAGGAAGGAAGACCAAAAGACTATTAAAAGATATTGTAGTAGATACTAAGAGGGGAGAAAAACTGAATAATAACATCATCACAAAATTATCACTTCAGATCAAAAATGAGGAAAAAAGTCATAAGAGATATCTAGAGCGTAACTTGAAGTGATCTTGCAAACAACAGTAGTGAGGGTGAAAAGCTAATGATAAATGTCAGTGCAGGACTATATGATGGGATAAGAAGATTTCTGGGGATGGGAAATTAAGATCCTTTGAGTATCCAAGGTATTTGTATCTCCAAAAATCACTAATTTGAGAGAGACTGGCTCAGTATTTATATACTGTATACAGTAAAAATCTCACCTTTTGGCTTCCCCTGGTTGCCTGAAGAGGTCAGAATATTGTGTGTTGTACTCATGTGCTCAGTGACAAACCACTGGTTAGACTTAGAGTGAAAGAAAAGTATTTAATTTAGGGGAGATTTGCAGTGACCATTAACTTTTGGTTTCTTGCTATTCTCTACCATGAGGGCTGTTCTCTGCCTTTGTGGTTACTCCAGAAGTTTTGCTGAGGAACCACTCTGCTGTTGCAGGGTCAGAGCACACCGATGATAATGTTGATTTTTTTTCCTGCAGTATAGTGTAGCTGTGAACTACCACAAGTTTTACATTTGTCAGAAGGTTTTGGGAAGTGTGGGTGGTGTATTGTAATTAGAGTTCTACTGTAGAGCTCCTGTGGATTTTTATGAAATAGATGCGTGCTATACTTTTACTACAGTTACAGGTGACTGTGTGACCCTGAAATGCTTGTTCACGAGTGATACTCTGATTTGGGACCAAGAACATTTTTATTGAGAGAAAAACTAGAGGAACTGAAATGCTGGTTAGAAGTGATACGCTGTTAAGTCTTCCTTGTTGGAATTTGAATCAGTGCAATTTCCAAACTATGGGGTATACATGGATTCAAAATTCCTTTGTCTGCATGTTTAAAACTGAAAAGAAATTACATATCTGTGCTTCTGTCTGGAGTGACAATTACTTTCAACTTGTCTCTCAGCTGAAACAGAGGAATAGAAATATACCAGAGAATCTAAGGCAGAAAGAAGGAAAGCACTGGAGCCAGAAGCAGTAACATTTGATGCCATATTGGAGGACTGAAAAAATACATATTTTTAACTACAGTAATTTAAAAAGAATTGGAACCATCTGCTATTCTCAGGACATTAATTATTAAAAGTTATGAGAGACTGAAAGCATAATGGCTGATAGATTCTAAATTGTTATAAATCTTATTATGATCCTTCCTCTTACTCTGTCTGGTGCAAACAGCTGATCATCATAATGTTGCCGTAAGCCTTAATATAGCTGTAGATTTTTATCTAGTTTTATAGTCTTACAGACTTTTGCATTTGAAAATAGCTTGTAATCCCTGTACTACATACTTAAGCAAGATCCTAACCTCTGTGTTACATTTAAGTAGCCTGTTTTTGTGGTAAGAGAGAGA
>JAWWEU010000081.1:66877043-66887761 GCA_035583155.1 Acropternis orthonyx | reverse complement strand
GAAAGCTTTTAGCCGAACTTAGTAAAAGACCTTTTTTGCCTTCACCCTGTCGTGGAAGTTTTCTTCCCTTAGATTTATGGCAACAATGCAGCAAAAATTATTTCATCAGATTTATGATGAATTTAGGGATAAAATTGGAGTTCTTGAAAATAGACTGAAAGACTTGAAAAATTACTTCAGTATAATTTTGTAGTATTAGTCCCACTTATACACAAAGTTGCATCTGTTTATCCAGATATATGTTTTAAAATTTAGTTAAATTCTTACAAAATCCCATGTGGATATTCTTGATTAGATTTTAATCTAGCATAAATTAATTAGAATTAAGACTGTTGCTTGCTGGGTATGTGGTTTTCAGCCATGTGCCCAAAGGAATTTATTTGCAGCACCCTCACTAAATTAAACCATTGATTGTGGTTCAGTTTGTGCAACATTTATGTAGGTAAAAGCTCTCATTTTATTGATCATCCTGAGCTGCCAATTGTAGATTCCAGTCCAGGCCTTAGTAAGAGGTAGGTATGCTGAAATACTGATTCAGGCCTAGGTATTTCTGTAAAAATGTGTGAAGTCATTCCCTCTGCCAAGTTCTCTTGTGTATTTTTGCAAACTCCTTTAGTGAAAACCACAATTCTGTTCAGATCAAGTCTGTGGGTAACTGTATTTTACACAAATATTATAACAGCATGAAATGAATCTGGAAGTACACATGAAAAGTGCATGTACAGCCATGCCACTGAATATAATGGGATGCTCTACATTGCATAGAGACCAGGCTAACTAATCTGACTGCAGGATTTTCACAAATTATAGCGCTAATAAGTTTGTATTAACTGGCATTCATCTAGACAGAAAGCACTATATAGGCAAAACCACATAATCTCTGTAAATTGTTAGCTTTGTACTATGATACACATTCACTTTTTCAAGGAGAAAAATACTCAAGATTTATGGACTACTGATATTCATCCATGGATAATGCTAGAAACAGACAGTTGGCATATTAAAGGGATTTATGTATACTATTACTCAGTATCTTTCGAGTCTGTAGCACTCATGGCAGCCAAAACTCAAACTGCAGTCAGTCACATAAAATGTATCATATTGTTGTTTGTAGCAGATGAAAAGATAAAACATGGGCAAAAGGACATAATTTACAGGTAAAGAGTTACAAGTGTAGTTTTAAATCAAACAGTTAATCAAAATAACTGTTAAGCTACCAGAGAAAAAAGGAAGAGATTATCAGATATTACAGTATTATAAGCACGAACTTAGAAAGTAGATGGAATAGAATATTCTGCTGTTCTAAGACATATTCTCACAACTGCATATGACTGAGCAGTAGCTGCTGACAGACAGATGGCACCATCCAGAAAGCCCTTCTCAAAGTAACAGCCAAGGTTAAAAATGGGATTGCACTAGAAGCCAAAAGTTAGGATAAAAAAGTTCCTTATGAACTGCCATAATTGTGAAGTTAGATATTCAGTATATACTGAAGGTATAACTGCGTATATGGGAGTAAGGCTTCTTCTTGCCTTACCTGTGATCAACTAAAAGTTTTCTTCCTCTTAGTAATACATTTAACATTCTGACCAGGTATTTATTGTGCCCAAGCAACTCACTTACTGGTATTTGCTACAGAGGCTTTGTTTTTGCCAGCAGAGTGATGTAACTGTCCTATTGGAGCAGACTCCTCCCATAAATACTTAAAGCCAATGGGCTTTAAGTGCTTAAGATCTTCTGCAGAATACACTAGATGCCTATTTGTTTTACTAAACAGCTAAATACCCTTCTAAGTCTGTCCTTAAGAGTAGTCTATTCTGTAGGTATGCTCCTTTGATTAACCAGGATTAGGGCTTGGTTTCCTCTAAACAAAGCTTCACCTTGAAATATGTTGTATGATGTTAGCAGGAGGCCTTCTACATCATTCATTCCCAACAGAAGACCCTGAAAGCAATTTTCTGCCATATGGCACCCCATCTTTGGCAGTGCTTCAGTGAACTCGCTGGAGCTTTCTGTTACAAATATGAACATCCTGTGCTGTGGGGATGAAGTCTACCATTGGTTGTGTAGAACCATTGTTGTCCTACTCTGAAAAATATCTCCTGCTCATATAATCTGATACATGTAGTGATTTCCTATTCAGGGCTCATTGGTTGTTGTCAGAAAAAGAAAACTGACCCAACCCAAACCCAACAAAATCAACCAAAACCAAAACTTCCTGAGGAAGACTTGATGCTAATTTTGATGGCAGGCTTTCATTCATCTTGAATGAGTGAATTGCTGGCTGTCACCATCTCCAACCACAGACAAATGCTATGACAGCCTCACATCACTATCTTGTAGTTTCAGTATTTTGAGCTGTAGCTGAATCAGCTCCTGATGCTTTGTAATTGCTTGTGATTGCATTATAGTCAGCTTCATAAGGTAAACTACTGAAATCATCTCCATGCAAAGAGCACAAACAGCAAATGTGGAACTGGAGTCAAAAAAGCACCAGACACATTCACAGGACAAGGAACATGTTTAAGCACTGTGCTCTGGATGCAGCCTTTGGCACAGAGAGCTCCTCAATGGCGGTCAGAAGGCAGAGAATTGTCATAAGGGGGAGAACAATCTTTACATCCTTATAATATTCTTTTTCTTAGTCTTCCACAACTAGGTGACAGTGGCTGCTCCCAAACACTCTTCCCCTTTCCATGTCAGAGCCTCACTAAATTAGCAATTTATTTGGGCATTATCTTTGCATAATGTGACATTAGGCCTCCTTGGAGACCGGAGAGCTCTGCATGGCTATCAATCTTCAGAAACAGCGTGTCTCTTACATTTTCTTTTTACTTTCAATAGATATTTTTTTGCACCATTTTCCTATTCTTCATCATTGCTTGCTGCATCAAAAGAAGGATGACCAGCAGGGTGAAGAAAGTGATCCTCTCCCTCTACTCTGTTCTCATGGGACTCCACCTGGAGCACTGCATCCATCTGTGGGAGTTCCCAGCAGAAGGAGGACATGGACCAGCTGGAGTGAGTCCAGAGGAGGCCACAAAGTTGGTCAGGGGGCTGGAGCACCTCTTCTAAAAAGACAGGCTGAGAGAGGTGGGTTTGTTCAGCCTGGAAAAGAGAAAGCTCCAAGGAGACCTCAGAGTTGCTTTCCAGTTCCTAAAGGGGTCTTTAAGAGAGCTGAAGAGGGAATTTTTACAAGGGCATGTAGTGATAGGACAAGGGGAAAAGAAGGGGGGTTTAGATTAGATATTAGAAAGAAGTTCTTTACCATGAAGTTGATGAGATACTGGAACAGGTTGCCCAGAGAGGCAACCCATTGCTGGAAGTGTTCAAGGCCACGTTGTACGGGGCTTGGAGCAATGTGGTCTAGGGGAAGGTGTCCTGCCCATGAGTGATATTTAAGGTCACTTCCAACTCAAATGGAGTTTTCATTGCTCTTTGGTAGGTTATTGTTTCCTTTTAGGAACACGGTTGTCTGGGTTTTATCTTTTGCTCTAAGTGTTTCTGCAAGGTCTCGCTTTTCCTTGTGCCTGTATCACTTCACCACAGCTGGTAATGTTACTACAGGTTGAGGACACAGCTTATGCATGGCATTACAGCCATGTTACAGCTGCCCCCACAATTCTGCTGCAGTCAAAGAGGTCACTGATCTCACAGTTGCAAACAAAGCAGCTGAGTGCATAATATTTGCAGTACAAAAACATTGATGCCTGAAACTTGTGCCACATAAAGTCTCTGTTTCATAGCAAGTCTGTATATTCCTACTTGGGGTGTGAACTAGTGCTTATACTCTTTTTTTATTTTTCTTTTTATCAGCTACAGCTCTGGGATATCAAATTAATCTTCTTTTCAACATCCATAACATCCTTGTCTCCAGGCATATTTCAGTCTTCTTTCTGTACTTTATTGTTGTCTCTCTTCCTGGCGAGTTTGTTTCTGCCATGGATGTTCCTTTGGCTTGAGCTGGCAGCTGTTATTGATGACTCCCTTGCAGCAATTTTTTATGTGAACTGGACTTGTGTCCCATATATTTTTCCTTTAATAATGAGTCATTTAATGCTTTAGAAAGAAAATGGGAATAAGCCTCTTAACACTGAAATGCAGTGCTTTTGGGGGGTAAAAACTGTGCATCCTTGTACAGCAGTCAGTGAACACCTTTTCCTTGCACCCCCATCATACTGGACAGCTGTCTAACCAGGCAGGCTTCATGCTTTTCCCAATAATTTTTCCCTTGAAGAGAGAATAAGTACTTTGCTTTTTACTCCCTTTCACCCTGTCTGCAGTCTCTTATTTTGTACCTGCTAGAAACCCTTCCCTCCTGCATCCTGAGTGTTTTTCTGGTGTGTAAGCTTGTCCCAACCAGGGTAGGCCCACAGCTGCAATGATCCTAGTGCAAGAAACCAGTTTTCCTTAGTGGAACTTTGGAAAAGTGGGGAGAAGAACGTTATTACCGAACACCAGTAATGCAGTGCAAAAGTTCCAACAAAAACTATAATTGGGCCACAGAAGTATCACTGTAAGTTCTTACTTAACATCTGTGGAATCCACTTGTAGTGCCTCTTAACTACTGCTCTAAACAGGATGGATTAAAAATAATTAGGATAAGGAGAGATAATTAGATATGATGTACTCACCAGCAAAAATTCTGTAAGAATTTACAGCTGTATAATCCCAGTTGAATTCAATAAGGTGGAACAGGATTTTATATCAATGTGAAATTGATATGTAGGCCTTCAGTGCTCCATATATCACAAATATTCTTAAAAAATTCCAATTCTTTCCAGTGTTTTATACAGGCATTAATAAATTATATGCATAACCCTAATTCAAGAACCTAGCAGAGCATATGAGATGTAAAAAATGGCTATATTAGGCAAGAGTCAAGTCTGAGTTCCCAGATTTTATCAATTTTGTTGAAAATATAATAGTGATCATAATTACCAAATTAGAGGAAAAAATACCAAATTCGTGCCCCAGATCAACTTGTTTTCATTGCTGGTCAATGCAGAAATAAACTATCTACCTTGTTCTGACTTTTGACAAATAGTTTGGATTTGCAGTCTCTGTGATCCATTGCTTTTTAAGTAATTTAACTACAAAAATCTGCCTTATGAATCGTAAAACATAAAACTGTCATGGAGTAATTCTCCTTGTCATTGTATTTATTGCCAAGGTCATGGAAGGCAGGAAAAGTTCTGGATGACTATTTATGGTGAAACAGAATCTCAGAGGATGTCTTTGAATTATTAAGATTGTCATTGTAAATAGTCATAAAATCAGATTAAGTCAATTTTGTGAAAAATATCAGGCAAGATTTCTTTCAAAATTCACTTTGCACAAATGTGTCATGCTGATAATGGAAGTCTCCATTGTGAGCATATTATCTGAGCCTACTCTGGTCAGTGCTTCTGAATAAAGCAAAACATCTCCCAGGGCTCTCAGACTCTGTTATTACATACATTTTCAGACAGCAGGGCCACAAAATAGTATTATTCTTTTTCAGTTCCTTAGCTGTCATGATAAATTGATTAAGTTGTAATAATTTCACCTACATGTGGTACTTAGAGAGAACAGCCTGAATTCAGAGCCTGCTTTCAATCTGTGGTTCATACAAACAACACAGGAGAGGTGCCTGAAAAAAGAATGGAAGCTGGTTTTTCCCCCTGGTGTAGCTCTATTATATAATACCACTCTCCTGAATCTAAAGACAAACTGTTGTTTATCACTGCAGAAGAGTGCACCAAGGGAGACTACAAGTGGCAGTTGTAAAATAAGGGGTGGAAATTGGTTCCCAACAGGTACTGAAATAGAAGTATAAAATTAATAAATAATGAAGTGGCTTGGTCCAAGTTACAGGTGCAGTTCAAAAGAAAGCAAGAAAATGGACAACCCAGGACTTTCTCTTAGAAACATCAATTAGTGGGATTCCTTTTAGAGGATGGTACGTCCTGTGCCTTCTCCTCCAGCAATGCTTCTTGCTTTAAAACCTATACCCAGTGAGCAAGAATCTGTTCCCTGATAGGCTGGTCTTGCACCACACTGTACCAATTTGTTCACTGCTGTGGTTATCCCAAGTATATCTTATAAACAAAACAAAGTTACACCTTGATCTCACTCTTCCTAAGTGGAAAAGCCATGATGGGAGATACAGCAGCTAAGTGCAGAAGCAGAGCTGATGTTACTCTCAAGAAGGATGGTTCATATCTGTCGTGCTTTTATTCCTCTGTCACGGAGATGCCACTACCACAGGACTGCCTGACATTATGTCTTGGCAAGCCCTGCTGTAATGATGCCCTTTGCTTATTTGTAGGATGTGTTTTCCCTTCATGGGGTGAGTAGACTAAACCTGCATTTTGGAGTGCCAGCTGTCACTGACACTGTTGGTGGATTGTCTAGTTGTAATATGCAGTTATGAAAGTAGGTGATACAGAGACATCAATAACCAGAAACAAGTTCCTAAGTAGTCTTATTTTCCAATCTAAGTAATTAGTGCTGATGGATTCGGATTTCCAGGCCTCTCCTTCACCAAGAAATTTTTTTCAGATCTATCTTGAAGATAAACTGTGCATAGTACTGACCTGTTCTATCAACTTGAAAAATAGAGGGTTCCCTGAGGCAAACACACTTGTTGTCCAGCTGTCCAGCAGCAATGTTTTTGGGACAGACTATTTTACTCCTCAAACTTCCTTTCAGACACAGTGCGAACATTTTTCTAGGCGTTTGTGCCCACCAATTTTCTAGCAACAAAACCAGCAGCAGCAGAGTCCTCATAGCCCTGGCCATGGTGCACTGCCTTGGATTCTGGCAAGTTTATTTTAAGTGATTTTCCTTCAGCATCTTTGGCCCAGTATAAAATGAAATGGCAGAATGCAAGTCTGAGATGCAAATGCCATTAAACATTGTCATTTTTTACAAGTGTCACTGGCTAAACTCTGTTTTTTTTTAAAAATAGAATTTTTAGCCATTTCATCTGGATTTAAATATAGTTAGATCATTCCTGAAGGAAAACACCTGCAGTTCCTCCTCATAGTAATACAGTTGAATGTATCAGATGCAGACACTGTTGTTGCATCTCAGTACTAGGAGCCAGTGTGTCCTTTTTCAGCAAGAACAGCTCCAGCACATGTGTTATTTCTGTACATGGTGAATGGCATCTGGCATGTGCAAATGACACATTGTCTCTTAGTTTTGTGACTTATGGCCAAGTTCTGCTCTGAAATCCATGCCATTCTGCTTGATTTTTCACTGCTGTCAGTGAGAACAGTTTGGTCCTGAATGTTTTTAGAGTCTGCTTGTTATTAGATCTGGTTCTCTGTTGTTTTGTGCATGCTGATCTGTTGAATTGAGTGAAACTGTCATGATGTAATACTGTGGACTTTATAATCAGGGCCCACAAACTAGAGGATACCTCCTGCTCTGCTTTTCATCTTACACTGGTTAAACACCATTGACTTCTTAGTGGTTTCTTCATGCTTTCACTGAGGTGAGAGGAAAATCAAATCCTTACACTGAATACAAACTTGTGCTGGTTCATATAACTCTCTACTCTGATATTTAAGTGATAGCTCTTCATATACTCCTTGCTGTCAGGTTGAGTCTGCCTTCAGACTGCTTGATACCTTATTCCCCAAAGAGTCTCACATGGTTGATGGTATCTTCCACAAACTGCTGAGTCTTCTACTTCCCTCCAGGGAGTGTTGAGAGATCAATAGAAATAGGAGTCTTTCCACATTTTCAGAATGACAAAAATGCTCTAGCCACTTTCTTTTTTAGGTGAAAAGTCTGGGCTAGACTGCATCATAAATCTCAAGTCCAGGTACTCGTCGTGGCTACATCCCGGCCTTACTTTAGAGTGTATGTAACCTGTCTATCTAGACACCATCCTTCCCAAACATTGATTTCTCAATAGCAGTGGGAAGGGAATGTGACTGTAATGGGCCAGAATGGAGCATTGCTATCCAGCCAAGTCTCCAGTGTGGAAAATGAGGGAATCAGGACTCCAGCACATGCTCTTCTGCTGCTTAGTCTATACACAGGCAAGTGCCCTTATTTCCCTAGCACTGAAAGGTAGTGCTTCTGCTGAAGAACTCCTTGTAAGCTTCAGCTTGCACTTCATTGGATGCAACAGCATGATAACCCCCTTGTGTCTTCTAAAAGAGGAAGGAAAATCAGAGTAAGTAGAATTATCTTGACAGGGAGACTTCATGGAGGCTCCTCAAAAGGCAAAGATTCTTTCTATCTTCATTATTCTCCTCAGGCACTCACTTGAGAGTGAGCCCATAGAAGACCATGGGACTTTTGTGTAGTGAATCTGGCAGTACAGAACCTGCTGTGACCAGACTGGCATTGAAGGAAGTTGCAGACATCAATGGCTTCTTGAGCACAAAGATTAGAATCACAGCAGCACTATCTCAGCTTCACTACCCCATCCAGGGAGCTTGCATATGAATTTTTGAGCTGCAAGGATATACTTTTGTCTGTGCCAGTGACTTAGTAGATCTGGTCAAAGCCCTGCATTTTATTTATTTCTTGAGATTCTGACATTTCCTGGTTTGCTCTGGTGTGACTCAAGACTGGAAAATGAAATTTAGAACAAAACAAAAATCACTTAAGAGGGTTGAAATATTTGTCTTAAAGGAAGCTGGAAACATTTCCAAAGTTGTGCCATGTAGCTTTATATTAAAACAGCATGCCGATATGCAACAGGATTTAGAGAATTTGGGAATTATTAGAAGCGAACATAGGAGAAGTCACAATAAGAAATTCCACTTATCCAACTTCAGATGTAGAAGAAGCAGAAGTGGGTGAGAAAAACATGCCAACAGCATTGCTACAGCAGTAGAAATAATTCTGATTTCCTCAGTGAGCCACTGGAAACTGTTCCTTAGGCAAAGGGATGCTGTGTGCTTACGACTGGTACACTGAGCTGTGCCTAGATGTGATATGCTGGGGTAGACACCAACCAAAGCAGCAGTGGACACAAAGAAGGATGGATGAAACCACAGTCCAGACAAGCTTCTAGAATCTATTAATTGATGGTATAAATGTGAGGGCTGAATTAAAAAATAGAAAGTCGATGCAGAGCCAGGTTGTGAATGCCATGCATGGTATGATTTTGGCTCTCTCATATACATATATATGCATGAAGTCATGTGGCATTCCCTAAGCTGTCAGACCAAAACCCACATTAAACACATTATTTTCAGTCAAAGATATGGACACGGTGGAATGCTACCATGTGTAGAAATACAGAGTGTGGTTGTGAACGTGAACTGTTCCGTTCTGTTCTGTTCTGGGAAGGAGAAAGATACAACCCAGGAATATGATTGGGTGTTGCCATCTCTCTGATCCTTTGTAAGTGCTAGGATAGCTTGGCCAAGGAGACGTGCAAGGTGAAGCTGAGAGTGCATTTCAGGCCATTACTTTGGGATGAGGAAGCAATCTCATTATAGCTTGCCTGGGAAATATTTGAGAAAGTGATACCAAATACTTCAGAGGAAGTTATTGAAAGTCATAAACAAACAAAGATAAGCTGGACAAGCAACAGAATAGAAGGTTGCAAGAAAAGCATAAACAGATCAAGTCTGCTGGCAAAGCAAGAGCCTGATCAAAGTAGTGAAGAGATCAGAAAGACAGTACAAGAAAAAGTTTTGGGAGAGAGAAGCTCAGCAACAAGAAAATACTTCAGACTACCTAGAAAAGCATTTTGCATGGTGGTTAAATAGTACATGAAAAGAAACTGAGCCAATCCTATTTATGCTAGGATGGCTCACAGCAATTTGACAAGTCATAAAGAGGTGCCTCAGGTAGAGGGATGTTTTGAAAATATATATTCCCTCCAGGTGATGACACATGCATTCTGTGCATGTAGTAGGGAGAAGACAGCTTGCAAGGCAAGTCGGTATGGCTCTCAGAACAGCAAAGTATCTCAGCGCTGCATCTTCCTTCCATAGAAAAAACAGTGCCAAGATTAAGAAAAATAACAGTGCCAAAGCTGCTGGAGCACATGACATTTCCACTAAGGTGGCAGAAACATCTGAAACAAGCATCTGGAATGCAAAGCATTTAGAAAGCATTCAGAGGAGAGAATGTCTTGCCAATCCAAATAATTATAGAAATAAAACTTATCATCACTATTAGAAAAGTTTTTTTTAAGTACTTGTGAACAGATTATGGCCGCTTTTTAAAGAAAAGAGGAGACGATAAACAGCAGCATGACCTGCCCAAAACTGTATTGATTGAGTATTTGTATTTTAACAGTGGCTTGGAAAAAAGCTAAAAGTAAGGGCTAAGACGTTATTTTAAAAAATCCAATTATTTTTCTTGTGTATTTTATAATGACATTACATGCAACCCTGTAAGGCCATCCATCTAAGAGAAGGATACTCCAACTAAACCTACGTCCTGAGGACTTTGCTGTCACTGTCCCAGCTTGCTAGGCCCTGGCAGATGAACCTTAGGAGTAAAGGGTGGGGGCAGTTCCGCGCACCTTGTGCCTCACCTGAAAAATCCACTGCACAGGCTTGAAGGATACACCCACATTTGCAAAGCCCTGCAGCGACAGGCGAGGGGCGAAATGGCAGGTGATAAGGTGCACTGGAAGCTGCAGCCCCAACCCTGCATGCAGGCGGTTCAGGACACTGGTCGCTCAAGACTGACCTGGAGATGACAGTCTTGTTCGGCAGCATCCTGAATGACCAAGCAGCCTTTTTCAAGGA
>JAWWEU010000081.1:66845810-66876943 GCA_035583155.1 Acropternis orthonyx | reverse complement strand
TGCTTCCTTTGAGAGCACACGCAGGATCAGTGTTGAAGAAAAAAGACAACGCAGAAAGAACCGTGACTCGCCAACACCGCCTGTGGGACTTTCCACTGTGCCATTTGCAACCGGACTTGCCTATCTCGCATTGGCCTTTTTAGTCATCAGCGCGCTTGCACCAAGCGTGGGTAGAGCCCTTCCCAAATCTTCGTTCACGAAGCCTAGGCATGATGATGATGACATGCAGTTCAAAAGGGAACACTATGAAAAGTGACTAATTCAGACTAACCAGGGCTGTGGATAAGGTCCCAACAATGCTAAAAAGTGTGTATAACAACTCTTAAGAACTGATGGGCAACTAAGCAATGGATTCATTCCAAAGGCTGATTGAACAGAAAGGGCCATAGAGCTGCTGCTCTTCTTCATCACTCTCTTTACCTAGCCATGATGAAGTAAAATGTGCAACACTGGATGACCAGTGTTCCTCAAACATTCTGCTGGAAAAGGCTTTATCCCATTTTATGAGGACATCATACCTTAATGCTTCCTTTGCTCTGCATCTGCAAGTGGGTCTGTGATATGACCAAAATGGATGTGTCCCTGTGAGTCTAATCCATAGGAGTCTCCACTTGCATGGCTGCTCCTGTAAGTAGTCCCTGTTCTTTTCCCCAGCATTCCTGTGTGCTTTTGTCATGGGTTATGCAGATTACATGATGCAGAAAAGCTTACACTATTGCTGTGTGGCAAGTACAGTCCAGTTTCTTCAGTCTCAAAAGAAATTTAGGGAAGAGGTTAGAGAGTAACAAACTCAGGAGATCTAGCCTCTATCCTTCTCCCGAGTTGTGTCTGAAGGGCCCATGGTAAGTGCATAGTGGGCAACAAACTGCTAGATTAAAATTGTTCTGACAAGCTGGATCTGGTCCACAGCTGGATCTGTTGCTTGAGGTCCTGTGATAGAGTTAAGTTTCCTATCTTGTGTGAATGATATCATATAATTGGCAGACACACTTGAATTGATGAGAGGTTCTTGGCTATCTTAGAAAATTGTTACAGTTGCCTTGGACTCCCAATAAATGACTTGAATGTTTGTATCTAGAAAAAGGAAAATACATCAATTGTTGGAATGGAGCAGGGATAATCCAAAAAACCATTATCTTCTACACACACCTAAATACCTCAGTGAATGTTGATTGTCAGGGATGAGGGTCACAGAGCCTGTTCTTCAGCCACAAAAGCTGCACAGAGATTGACAGAACTCTATGTGAGATAAAAACAGTATATTTGGAGTGAGCTGCACTGCCTAAAGCCAAAGCCAGAATTTGGGAGACAATGGGCATCTGTCATCTCATAAAGGAGCAATTTGGCAACTGGTCACAAATACCTCCTTCTCCAAGTGCCTTTTATCCAAGAAGCAGCAAATGGCTGTTCTTTCAGAACAAGACTGCTCTATTCCATGTCCTCAAACAGAATCCATTACATGGTTTTCCTGAGCTCTGGGAAGGCAGTTCCAGCACAGTGTAGTCAGGAAGCCTGAAGAGGAAGACAGAGAAATATAGGAATACTGGAGATATCAAATCCCTGAGATGTAGATTAAGGAAAATTTGCAGAATCAGTGCCTTTCCCTGGTACTGACAATGTTTTATCTGTGGAATTGTTTGGACTGGAGAGAAATTATTTCCTTATGAATATTTTTAAAATACAATGCATTCCAGATGCTTGTTCATAGGATCCATGTCATGTGGGTGGTCCTGTTACAGAATCTTCTTACAGGTTTTTTGTTAAAATTTTCTGTACACCATCTGGGTCCATTTCTCTTATATGAAGTTGTCTGGGTGATCTGATCAGGATCATTTGTAAGCTGAGGATAGATAGAAGGAGATCTTCCCTTTGCAGGACTGTATTCCCAGTGGCTGTGGACTAATCCTGAAGTTTTATGATGGCTCTGTTGTCCACTGGAGTGGAAAGTCCAACATAGACCTCATTTGCTCTAAGTTCAATGGAAAACACTAAAATTCACTGTACTAAAAACAAATGGCTCCTCTGTAGGGAATCCAGTACTTTGCCTTGAAATGACACACATTTCACTTGAAACATGACTTGGCAAATGTGGGGGCTTTACCATCTTTCCATGATGTAAAGGATCATTGAAATAAGAGGCCTATGAAGACAGCTGTTAAACTACTCAGAGAGGCAGGCACTTCAAATGCTAAAGATCTGAGGGTGTTTTCAGAATTGTCCTTTTTGTGCTACAGAAATCAATTTAAATTTATTATTAAAAAACAACCATGATTAAACTCAACTATTTGTGAAATAAAATATACAAAGATTTTTAAAGCACCAGCAGCTTTTTCAGAGTACTGAAGAAAAAGAAAACACTCAAGGGGAAAAAACCTCAGCAGAAGTTAAATGGTTTTATTAAACAGTCTTATATCACTTACAGAAATCTGATCTAAAAATTAATAATACAAATAATTTTAGAAAGATTGAGTGGCCAATGTGAGACACTGCCTTTTAAGAATATTTTACCTGTTTTTAGCATTATGTATTTATAGTTGCTCTCACCAAGCTAGTTTGCTTAAAAATACATGAATGAGATGGGAAAGACCTAAAAGACCATGATGACATCACACATCACATCTTTAAATCACCTTGATCACATCATTAAGCACCAGGGTTGTCTGTTAGAACTTGGACATTCTCTGAGTGGCTGAATGGGAGAGGCTTTTCACCAGCAGAATTGCTGAAGCAGTCTTAGCATGACATCTGTTTTCTCAAGTTTTAGGAGTTAAAAAGCTGGGTATCTAGTTTGGCCTAATCATTTAAACTCCCTTCACATAGGCATCTTCGAAGTTCAGCCTGGCCCACTCTAGTATATCAGCTACTACCAACCAGAGGTGGGGGCATGAAAAGTCAGCATTGACTGACCTGACAGTACCATCTCTGGTCACTCAGAAGTGCTCCAGAATTTCTTCTTGCACTTCCTGATAAATCTGTCCTAAGCATCACTGAAAATTAAAATCAGAAATTTTGAAGATTTTAATTTCTTTTTTTTGCCTTTTTGTAATTAGTTTCCCCCATGAATATTTGCATCTTCAGCATCAATTTCTAAACGGGTGAAGTAAATTACTATTATAAATATTTTCTAGACAGAGCTTTTTGCTGCCTCATTCTGAGAAATGCTCCTTTCTCCATTTTTCTTACTGCCTCAGCACGTTAACATATAAAAGCATCAGTTACCCCTAACTATTTAGCCTGTGTTTTCCCCATCAAGCTGCATGAAAAATGCTGATTGAGTCACAGAACAAAGTCAGTTCCAAATATCAGACACCAAAGTGCTCTGAGTTTGTGAATTCCTAAAGTAAAAACTATTGGATTGTTAAAATTTACAGTATATCTGCAGCTGTTCTGCGAGTTTTGCTAGACTGAATATGCTGAGTAGATAATATTTACAGAATTATCCACTTTTGTATGTTTTTGTAATTTTTCTACTTCACTTAGGGACTCAAATGTGCAGAAGTCCCTGCCTTACTCCCTGTGCAGGATTGCTGCATGACATACCACATGGTAGACACCATGAGTAAACCTTAAAAAAAGCTACTTGTGTATTCATATGATATTCACCACTGTCATGAGGGATGATATTCTGTCTATGTTTAAAAAAAATAATTGAGTATATGAATCTAGATGTAATTTCAGATTTTAAATATCTTACAGCTAAAGAATATATACTGATAAAACTGGTTTAATCAATACCTGTTAATAAAGAATGCAGTAATGGATGCTTCCCTTGCAGTTTGGGGTATTTGTTCTGAGAAAGTTATCAAGTGTTTGCACATCAGACTGAGAAGTTCACTTTTTCAGAGTCCTTTGTTCAGCAAGAAGTTGAAGGCAGGTGTTTGATTTCTTGGCCAAATGTGTATCTTGTCTGAAAGAAAAGTGTACTTTTTAGGGCTAACACACAGCAGGACAAACTCATTTAAGTTCCAAAAGAGAACATGAAGACTGGTAATAGAACAAGGAAAATATATGACTGCGTGAATTCAATGTGTCTGTTCCTTAGTTTTTACTGCAGGTCACAGATGAATAGCTTATAGCAGCCACTCAATTGTTTTCAGTAGATGTGTTTAAGACCTTGTGGAAAATATGTGAACACAAGTGGGAATGGGTTGTTAGATGCTTCTTTAAGTCTTGGGTTCTCAAAATATTTCCTTCATTTAAGTTCAGGATGTCAGACAATGTATTACTGCTGTTGGTAACTACCCCTCCCACTTGTTCTGTGCCTTCTTGTTAATGTTTTTCTTCAAGAAAAAGGAGGTGCAGTTTGATGCCATGGTGACAGATGTCTCCTGCTAGTTCCTTTAGAATCCTTTAGTGCAATTCCATGGCACACTTATTAACCTGAGGCAACCACCAGAGGTAATGCTTGGAGGGAAAGAATAAATGAACAGGGGAAACGTGCTCAGCACTCCAGTCATATTGTTGAGGGAAACTCTATAGTTATCTCTGGAGCTGAGGAGTAAAGATTCAGGTCTGTAGGCTATATATGCATGTGATCTTGGAAGGAAACAGCCACAATTACTGTAGTCTTAATGCAAACAGTGGACCTCTGGTATAATTTGACTGTGCTCTTGTCTCATGCATCCTCTGAACTCTCCTTCAGTGATAGCAGCAGGGACTTAGAGTAGCTGTTTAAAATTCTCCTAAATAAAACGGAAATGTTTATTCATAATATTTTGCTGCCAGTTTTATACTATTGCAGCTTTACCAAAATCATAGAAGTGTTGAGTATTTGATTTTTCCAATGCCACTAATTTCCAGTGTTTGCAGATGCATTGGAATACACAGGCTCTTCACAAGATACTGGCAGAAGGAAGTCATTGAAAAATCAGACTGTAACAGTAAAGGTGACAGGTCCCTTTAAACTGGCTGAGGGTTTACGACATGCCCTTACATTTCCTCAGTATTTTTGTAATCCTTACATTGATAATACAATCAACCATGGATAATTATTAGAAAAGGCCACTGCATAACAGAAATTTATTTCTGGGTGAATTGCCTTCCTTCTTTGTGCAATGGAAATTCCATGCTTTTATCATGTAACGACAGACTCACTTTCAAAATGCATGTTACGAATGGTAAACAACAGAAATAAAGAAATTCAGAACTATTCCTTTGAAATAAATGACCTTTCATATTATAAGTATCTTACTTTTGATCTGGGTATAATTGATTTATAACTCTGCTGTCCTTAAGAGTGTTCATTATTCTACTCTTGGCTGATGAATAAAGGCCATGCAACACTTACTCTCAGTCATTACTATAAATGGCATACCGACTTGCAAGTTATGGTGCTGAAGCTGGGGCTGTGACAGCTTCTCAAACCTTTAACTAGGTCTTTTTTTCCTTAGTGTTCATGATCAATTGCATCATGGGACATTTTTCCCTGCTATCTGAATGTGTTTTGCTGGCACTCACCAACAATGACAAGAAATTTAGCCTTTCTTTCTGCTTGATGGCTATCAGTGAATAGACTGTGATTTCTCTGCTTCCTCCCATTATTCTAGAGTATTTGATGAATATTAGTGCAGATGTCTTTGACTCTGAGGCTGGAGTGCAGTCTTCCATTGATTTTTTTCATTGATTAAAAAAGTCCTATAATGCTGTTTCTCCCATATTACAAATATGGAAGTATTTGAGCAATAATACTGTGCCTGACTTTGAAATTCTACACCTAAGACTACATTGAATGGAACATTTTCAATGTCTGCTTTCTTGTGAACATTTATGTCAGCAAAAGGTCATCAGACTAGCTTAAATACATCAAGTTTAAATTTAAAAATTTTGCTTTGCCGTTTGTGACAATGGTCTGTCATTGTTTGCTCTGTGATATTTTGATATATTACAGATAAGAACGAATATTAACCTTAAGTGTTTAACTATACCTAATCAACATGTAGGCTGTGACAGCTGCACTGAACGTTGATTTTTGGCATCTTCTACCCTAGTAAGTGTGTTCTGCCATACACCTAAACTTTGCTTGTATTCATTTTCCTCAGCTTCATTCTGCAGGTTGGCTCTTCAGCCAAGATCAAATTACCTGATACTGAGAAATCCAGTGCTGCATGTGCTATAGGGAATACTCAGCAGAAGTAAAGCTGGCAGAAATTAATGATTGGAAATGCTCAATGGATGCTTTCTTAGTGGATTTCTGCTGTACAGGATAATAACAAGACTGGTGTGAAGTGGCAAGCTCCTGATATAATATGGGCAGAAAGAAGGTAATTTCTCCTATTGTTTAATGCAGAGTTTAATGTACTTACACTGTGTTTCCTACATGTCTTTCTTTAACTTTATCTATGTTGTACCTTCCAGAACTGTAAAGTTCTTATTCATTGTGGTAATGACACATCACAACTGTCAGATGCCTACCCAGCTGTTTGTTCTGTCCTCTCATGAATGGAACAGGGGGAGGAAATAAGATGGAAAATCCCATGGGTCAAGATAAAAGTAAGGCGATCCCTTACCAATTACCATCAGACAAAATAGACTTGGGGGAGATTGATTTAATTTGCTGACAATTACATGAGACTAAAATGTTGAAGAACAAAGACAAAACCAAAACACTTTACCACTTACCCTCCCCCTCTTCTTCCCAAGTTCAGCTTCACTCCCTCAGTCCCAGCTCCTCTGCCTCCTGCCCCCTGGGCAGTGCAGGGGGATGCAGAATGGCAGCCTGCAGTCAGTCCATAAGAGCTTCTCTCTGCTGCTCGTTCCTTCTCACTCTTGGTCCCCTGCTCCACTGTGGGGTTTCTACATGCTGCAGTCCTTCAGGAGAGAGCTGCTCCTGAGCAGGCCCCTCATCACAGGCTGCAGGTTGTGCCAGGCTCCTGTTCCAATGTGGGGTATCCGTGGATTGCAGCTTCCTGTTGGACATACCCACCTGCTCCACTGGTGGCGATATCTGCTGTGGTGTGGAAACACTCGCTGCCCCATAGTCTCCCCCAGATGCTGCAAGAGAATATCCTTACTGGTGCCTGAAGCCCCTCCCTCCCTCCTCCAGCTCTGCCCTGGGGCTCGCCTGGTTCCCTGCACTCAGCCCTGGCTGCTGGGCAGTGTTTTGCCCTCCCTTGCCGAGGCTTTCCCCAGGATTCTCACCCACCTGCCCATGCCCGGGGAGCTCAACCACACCCTGTTCTGGGGCCACTGGAACCAGCTTTGTCTGGACAGGGCAACCCCAGCCATCCCACACAGAGGCCATCCCAGTGGCCCATGCCAACCCCTTCCCACTGACACCCTGTAAGTTTATACCCTCAACTGCTTGCTACAGTGGGTTTTTTTGGTATCTAAGCTATCACATTGTCCTTGGTTTCTTCATCAAAATGGTGTTTGAGAACTGGAACAGACTGCCCAGGGAAGTGGTGGAATCCCCATTCCTGTAAGTGTTAAAAAGATGTGTGGATGGGGCACTCGGGGATATGGTTTAGTGGTGGTCATGGTGGTGTGAGGTTAATAGTTGGACTCAATGATCTTAGAGGTCTTTTCCAACCTAAGCCATTCTATGGTTCTACACCTTCCTCTACCTCTGAATCCAAGAGCACGTAGTGACAGGACAAGGGGGAATGGCTTCAAACTGAGAGTAGGTTTAGGTGAGGTGTTAAAATCCTTTACTGTGAGGATAGTGAGGCACTGGAACAGGTTGCCCAGAGAAGCTGAAGATGTCCCACACCTGGAAGTGTTCAAGGCCAAGATGGATGGAGCTCTGAGCAATCTGGGATAGTGGAAGCTCACAGCAAAGAGGTTGGAACAAGATGAACTTTAAGGTCCATTCCAACTTAAACCATTTTATGATCTCTCCAGTCCAATTTTCACATTATCTTTCTCTCTTTCAAAAACTGAGAGGAAATTATCCAAAAATCAAGAGGTGGCTGTTGGTCTGAGGTGAATTAGATCCAGCCTGTATGAGAGTCTGGATGCAGATGAGAGTGGATCACTAAATACTTCATACAACCTTATCCTCTGCCTCATGGGAATGCCTATAATGGTTATAAATAGCAGAAGAAAATTTATTTTTCTTCATACAAATGAATAAATCATTAAACATCTTCCTGTCTTGAGGGACTTGGGCTCTCAGGCACATAAATATGTAACTCTCTGTCCTAAATGCAAAGGGGATCTTGGTTTGATGTGAGAGTGGCAAGTTTTCTCTGCTTAAATGTGGCTTTCTTTATTGTGATTTCCACACATATTTCTTGTTATTTAGCAGCTAGCAGAATATTGTATTTTATGTCTTTTTTCTTTATGCATACATGCTACTTTGTCTTACTATAGCAAACTGAACAGCAAATTAAAGTGGATAAACTTGGGCGAGTTAATGCACCATGAAGATGAATAGGACAGTTCTGGTTCCCTTTGGTACCATGGAAATGTGTCTGCTCAGTAGGAGGTTGGAAACATGATTTATACAACTTACTGCAGAAGAAAAGCTGATAAGACTATCTTAAAAAAATATGAACCTGTAAAATGGTAGTGTGGCATACTCTATTTTATGGTATTCAGATGTCATAAATTTGTGGAATCAGGACATTTTCCACAGTTGCTAATTCCTGTTGCCAGTGATAATTTACATTAGGTTATATTTATTGTATGATATTATTCTCTAAGTACAGTGCCAGTAAGTTATATTTTACATACAATATCTCTGTCCCACTATTTATGTTTGCAACTCTTGCCTTTGTAGAGTACCAAAGGATGGGAGAATTCTTTAGTAGATTGCTAAATTGATGAATCTAGTGCAGACTGCACCCACTAATAATACAGTATTTATTTTGCTCTCCCAGTGTTAGATATCTCTCACTAAAATGGTGCTTTAAAATGCAGGTGAGCTCTAATTCTACTGTGACAAATTAGTGGTCCACTTGATCTCTGTACTCTGTGGGATTGGCAGATCAGGAAAACGCATGTGTGAGTCCTGATGATGCAGTGTGTCCACTCTGTTTCATTTCACTGATGTTCTCAGTCTACCCTTCTGCTATGCAGAACTGCAGAACTTTATTCTCTGGGAACTTATCTCTGAAGCTATTGAAAATTTTGATGGGTCCTTCAGAGCCTTGTGGAACTGTGAGAAGAAAGATTTTATCTTGCTAAGTTGGCAGGAAAATTTTCCTCACCATTGTCAACTTCTTTTCTTAAAACAAAGGGCAGGGGAAATGCTCGGTTTTTACTCTGTGCATGGTGAGGAACAAAAAGCAGTATCTGCTGGAGTTTCTGTACTGTCAGCTGGAACATCAAACTGATGTAGGGCATTCTGGAAGCATTAACTCAGAGCCATGTGAGCACAGCTCAGAAATAGCCCAATCAGTGCAATTCTGTAGGATGGGGACATCTGTGGCTCTTTGGCCTGCTTCAGAACACTGACTGGTCAGACTGGAATGTTTTCAAGTCATGAGTTCCATGGGGAATGTTTTCCCTGGGAAGAGGAAGGAGACATCCCTGTAAGGAGACCAGACCTCCAAGATCAGAGCACTAATCCCTGGCAGATTCCCAGTAGCTGTTGGCCAGTCCCAACGAAGGTGCTCATCTGGGCACTACTTCAGCATTAGGCAACTACTGACCTGCTGATATGTAAGTATGTGTGGAAATTACAGTGTGCTGAAGAAACATTCAAAATATTTTCACACTTTTCTCAAGAGCTGTTAATGGAATTCATGTGCCTGTTTTGTTATCCATTGTTTTTCCCCATTTAAGCACAGAAATGTGCCATAGGAAAGGCATATTAGCTACAAATTAATGCAATTTCATATTCTGATGTGGTAGCCATGGCAGATGCCGTGCACATGTATAGCAAGAGATAATTCTTCCTCTGAAGAGCTCTCAGCATAAATAACAACAGTGATAATGATGTAAGTCTTAGTGAATCATCATAGGAAGTTGTTGACTTATACATAGGGGTCCAGGCAAAGTGCATGTTTTCAATGTTTGCTTCCTTTGGGAAAAGTGGTCTTGGATTCATGTCTGCCAAAACACTGTCATTCACAACGTCTGCAGTTCCAAGTGGCCCCCACATATCTACCCTTTTTTTCATTTTCTGAAGGCATACCCAGATGACACTGAAAGTCAGTTTCAACCATATAAGAAATAAATACCCAGCAGAATGAGCTGTTAGGTGACTGTAAACTGGAGTGGTTGTCTGACTGCAGTTCAAACTTAATGATTAATTTGCAGCTCCAATATAATGCATTTTTAATAATACACTTGAAAACAATGATGAAATCTTCAGGAGCAACAATAAGGAAGCACCACAGCATACTGATAACACAGCATGCAGGCAGTTTCTTCCTTGGTTGATAGCTACAACACGTACCAGTAGTGAGAATACTATATGTGTTTTAAGAGTGCTTCTTTCTTAGGAAGCCAGGAAATGTTCAGCCTATAGGAGATAGGTTGTATTGCTATTGACTTTCTCTTGCAAGAATTGGTGCAGACAAAAGTGCATGACCTTGAAATCAATTTGTTTTCTCCTTTGTTTTGTGAGCAATGCCCAAGGTGGAATATCAAAGTGGAATTGCTGCCTCTGAAATAAGTATTGGTGTTATACTGGTGAGAGAAGAGATGGGTAACCTATGTTCTGTAGCCACTTCATTTCAAGAACTCAAGTTCATATATAAATAATACAAACAGAATTTCTCTGTGTTACACGTACCAGCAGCAGTGACTGTATAAACAGATCCTGGTATCTCTGTCATTGGCATCTTTTCCATCTCCTGACTAATCACTGGAACAACTGCATGTGGAGTCTGTGCTAAGAACCAGATGAAGGAACTCATGCAACTGAAAAAGCTCTTCCTCTTTTCTGAGTAATTTTTTTTTTTTTAGCCAATATTGTTGTCAAATGTGGCACTTGGCTCTTAGCAGCATTGAGTCTTGAGTATTGTCTATTTCTCCTGAAGTCGGAGATAAGACTGTAATGTCGTTGCTGTTACGACTGTGCATATAGAGAGTGCCAGTATCAGGATGTGAAGGGGTGATAATAAAAATTCTAAGCTCATGCATTCTCAAAAGGATGATAATTATGGAGTGCTCAGTCATTACTTCACTTAGAAGTCCCTTTTATTTTAAAGTAGGTTGTTTTGTGTTGGGTTTTTTTATAATAGTAGTAGGTTATTCTCTATGATTTTTTACTCAATTTATAAGGCAAATGGTGTTATTGACTGTGGATTATGAATGAAGTCATAATTATTACCACTGCTGTGGTGTTCCCATTTGTTTTGTTTTTCTCCCACACTGTGATGATACTTATTTTTCTGTACCTTAAAAGTGCTGGAAATGGGAAAACTTCTCATAGAAGTTCTTGGGAAAGTTCTTCCCCTTTCAATGGGAAATATTAGAATACTTACCTAACTGTCTCAGAATTACAGTGCAGTTTAGGGTGTTAATTGTTACATTGGCAGCACACAGATTCTCTTTAAAGCTTCCTGCCATGAACCTGCTGTGTTGTGCAAGAGCAGTCACCGATGCATTTCTGCTTGTTCTTCAAGCCCTTAGTCATAGCCCAAAGTGCTTTGATTTGACCTTGCTCAGCTGAATCTGGCTTTATTTTAATTGCCAGTGGATGACCACTTTTCACATTCCAGATAGTGAAGGAAAAGGAGATGAATTCATGCTCCTGCAACTGAATGCTACAGAAAGAGGGCACGCCATACGGCTTGCCTAGGCTGTGAGTCATGTGTTTCCTTGATGGTCAGAGGGGCAAGGGATTTTGAGTGTTCACAATGAACTGGCAGCACTGCCCCTCCTACAATCTCTACAGCTGTGACTAAGAACGTGACATGGTTCATCCAAACAAAGGTGACAGCTCCACACAGGGAGAGGTGTTTGTGCAGGTTATTGTGTGCAATGGTACATACACTGATGGGCAGGACGGCAGTGAAGCTTTGTATGAGACATTCCTCTATGAGTAGATAAAGCCAGTGAGCTGTGGTAGATGTGCTGATGAACAACCAACACTAATACTTCCAGAGATGATCTGTATGATTCGGAGAGATGATTTGTGTTTATGTTTTTGAAAGCAGAGTAACACACCTTGCAGCCTAGGGCACGTTCTCATTTTGTGATGGATGTAAGTCATACAGCATTCTTGTCAGCTATATATCAGGTTCAGATTTTTGTGGGAAGAAGATCCAGCATGTCTGTGTAGGGAACAAAGGTTAGACAGATGGGAAGTGAATGCTGCAGAACCATGTTGAGTTATTTTAAGTCCCATATTTAATGGATTCATACAAGAATATCATAAAGACTCCTATAACTTCCATCACAATGATTACGCATACTTCAAGAGTTGCTTAATGAGGCTTACCTAAGTCCCTGCCAGCCCTACCATTCTGCAACAAAAGAAATAATGGAGCATTGTAATAACTGAGCCTAAAGGTGCCTGTTCTGTAAACACAGAAAAATTCTATGAGCAGAGGTAATTTCTTTCCACTGGAAGAGCAGTGTAGGCCTGCATGTGTGGCTGCTTGCACGTATGTGCAGAAGGCTTCAAGGGGGGAGTACATGTTCACCAAAGAACTTGTGCTTATAATATGCTTATAATATGCAAGTAATTAAAGTTGCTGAAACATTATTGGTTTTATACACTGAAGAAATGCTTATTTGGCAAAAGAAAAAAACCATAAAGGTTCTGGTGGAAACAAGGGTACTTTGATACATACATCATGTCTCACAACCATAATGAAAACAGGACAGATCTGGGCCAGGAAACTGCACAAAACTTTGTCTGTTAACTGATGTATGTCAGAACACAGTAACGAGAACAAAGGCCAGTTCTGACTACACTTACCCCTTAATAACTCCATTATACCTAAAAGGATATCACAGATGTGACCAAGCAAAAAATTTGGACATATGGGAAGAGGAAAAAAATACCTTGTGAACTTGGAAGCGATGAAACTGATGGTGATAAAGATTATTAAAAATTAAAACTTATAATAAAAATTATTATAAAAAGTTATTTGAAGAAGTCTGTGTTATCTTCCAAACTGCTGCATTATCAGAGAAGGCACTGCATCTTCTGGAGTAGTCCATTACTGTTGTAGCTGGTGCCACTGTTTTGAGTGGGAGCACAGCTGGGCCAGGAGGAGGATATTCATCCACAGCCCAGATAAGCTGACCAACTGTGTGTTTAGTGAGTGTGGGCAAAGCCATCTCCTCAGGCTGTTGGTTTAGTCCAACCTGAGCTGCAGCAGAAGGCAGCAGTGGCAAGCTAAGGAGGGATTTCAACAGCAAGTGGTGGTCAGCGTGCTTCCAGGGAGCCCTGCTGGGCTTATGCAGACAAAGCAACAGCTACAGAACTGTGAAGCAGAGCAGAACATATTCTTGCTGGAGCCAATCCCAGATCCTCTCATTTCCAGCCCCACCTTCATTCTCAAGGGAGCACAAAGAGGTTTCTGGTTAGTCTATAATTAAGAGTGTAAGAGTGAAAGACTGCTGATCCCTCTCCTTATTTGCACGGCAACAGAAGCCACCATGCTGCATTTTAGGTCTGTTTCTGCTGCAATTGGAAATCAACAGGTAACCTCCACCTCAGCTAATTTAGTGCTCCTGGGTTCCTTGAGCTTTTCCTTTCAGGATCCTCACATGCATATGGAAGAAAGACAAGTGACCAGCTTATCGTTAGAGCCCCTGTCAGCTGTTAACTGGCAAAATCAGAAAAGAATCCATTTTTGTTGAATATTCAGAAAGCTTTGATGGTCTACACAAGTCTGGTACTCTCCAGCATGTCAGGAGTCACTATACACAAAATCATCAACAGGACTGCTCCCCAGGGATTTACAATGTGAGCAATGATGGGTTAATTTCTCTGGAAATTTCTGAAAGGGATGACGATGTATCAATAAATTGTTCCAGATTACTAAAATGAAGTGCTGGAAAAGCCTCGAGGGACTCAAATGATATTGTCAAAGAGACTCCTTCCCTCTGTTCTTAAAGGTGGCTTGTAATATAATACTTTTTTTTTTTAGAAAAAAGCTTTTGCCATTTAGTACTACTTTATGCAGGAAGAACAAGGCCTGAAAGTTACTTGATTAGGTTTAGCCTATCTCTGCTAGGCATTAGTTTCCTTTATTTAAGAATATCTACTACTTTCTCTGTTTCTCTTTGCTTTACAGTGAAGAATAGGGTCATGAAATTCATACTTAACCTTTAATTGAAACTGAGGTTAGTGGACTGGAGCTTGAACCTTTTCTTATGCCTTTGAGCTCTTAATGTAGATATTGCTCAGATGTTTGAGCTGCATAGGTGTTAACCAAAACAAAGGATTAGATTACACAGTTTTTGCAGTGACTTAATTAAATTGATGCAACCCCAATTCAGTTTTGTTAGATCAGCAAGAATATCCATACACAGACAAGTCCAAAGCATTTTAGAGAGCTCAATGAGAACTTCCTTGCTTTCACATTTTGCTCCTGTTTTATTTCATTCGTTCTTCTGGATGAGGCTACTAGTTCACAGCTGGTCATAGAGGCTTCTGGGAACTAGAGTGTAAACAAGACCTGAGTAAAGAAAACAACCTGGAAACCACTCATAAGCTTTGTCACTGCCCTTTTCGCTTTTTTAAACAGAGTATTGACTCTGTGGGAGCACGCTGGGCTGAGAAGACCAAGACAGCTTTGTAAGCATGAGAAGGTGGGTCTGCTATGGGACTTGGAAATCAATCTGCTCTACAGTGATGCTTCCCACCCACCTGAAGAACAACAGCTACCTTCACACAGAAGAAGAGGCCTGGCAGCAGAACCTGCTGTAGGAAAGCCAGTACAGGAAATAGTACTGAAACTATGTTTCAAATTGACACATCCCACTAACGTGGCTTTTATTCCTCCCTACTGTCATTCCATTCCAGGACTGAAAAGAACAGAAAGGAAAGCTGTAGTCCTGGGACTTACTTTTATCCCTGGATAAGGCAGTAGTGACACTCCCTCAGTATGGGAAGCAAAAAGAGGTGTGTCTCAAAATTTTAAAGTCTGTCATGGAAAGAGATGACCTCACACGTTTTTTCTAGGGATACCTTACATCTGCAATTGCCCCACACTCTTTTTATTTTGCCTTTTTTGGTTTTTTTTTTCTTTTGTCAATTATTCTATTTTATTGTCCAGATGGAAAAAGATAAATATGGCAATTTCTGGCCTGGATAGTAGAACATGGATAAGTAGCCATATGCTGGCCTGCCCTTTTATTGCACAGACGGTATGTGCTTGCACAATAACTAGGTTGCATCTCAGATACCTCTCCCGTGTGTCAGACTCCCTGTGGTGTGTCACTGTGCACGCTCACACACTCCTGACTGTGAAATATTAGACAGAAATACAGCAACTTTAATTACTTTAGACATGTGAAGGTTTTACATAAGTGTTGCACATGTTTTTGTAGTGAGGCAGAGGCCAGAATGTCTCTCCATAAACATAAACAATTTTGTGTGCTCTGCAGTGCATCCAAAAGCCATCATAAGCAGGATGGCAGTCCACACTCCTTCTGTCTCACTCCTTGCATTAATGGTGATTGGTGATAATAAAGGAATTAAAAATAGGAACAATGCAAATACTGTTATATAAGGGAAGTAACTGCTCTGTGCAGAATCTGTAATGTGCCTGCTGTAAGATTTTAGTATGCATTTACAATCCTTCCTTAGGTTCACAACTTGAAAATATTATTTGGTTCTTCCCAGAAAAAAATCTTTTGCTGACAACCATGTTTCATAAGACTGTAGGATAACTCAGGAAGGAATCTCCTGTCTCTAGTCCTACCTCTTTCTCAGACTGGTTACCTGTTAAGTTAAGACCAATGTTACTCTTGAATTTATCCAGTTAGGTCTTGAAAAACTCCAAGGATAGGAACTGCACTGCCTCTCTGCTAACCTGTGTTCTGCTTGACACAGGGAAAAGTTTTTTCTTATATCCATCATGAATATATCTTGTTTCATTTTATGCCCATTGCCTGCCATCCTCACACCATGAGCTGCTGTGAGGGGCCAGGAGCCACCTCCTTGTACACACTGTCAGGGGCCTCAAAAGCTGTCTCTTCTCCAGACTGAACAATCGCCCTTTCCTGAGTCTCTCCCTCTAGGACAAGCCCTCCAAAGCACCTTGGTAGCCCTCAATTGAACATGCTCCAGTGTATTAGTAGATTCCTTATATTGGGGAATCCAAATCTGCACAGAGTATTTTACATGTTGTCTAATAAGCACTGAGTAAAGGGAGAGTATAACTTTCCTGGCTGTACTTCTGCTGAAATAGCCTAGGATGTTGTTGGCTTTCTTTGCTGCCAGGCAGACTTCCAGCTCATTCAGACTGCCTCCCTTGATTCCCAGGTCCTTCTCAACTAGCTATTCCACAGCCAATCAGTATTCAGCCTGTACCGTTGTCAGAATCATTCCTTCTCAGGTGCAGGATTTTCCATCTCCCCTTGCTAAATTTCATAAGGTTGTGGTTGACCTGTTCCTCCAGCCTACCTGTGTCAGTCTGGTTGGCAGCCCTGCCCTGAAGTGCATCAACGGGTTCCCCCTGTTTGGTTTCATCTGCAAACTTGATGGGAGTTTATTCCATCACCCTCCAGATTACAATAAAGGTGTTGAAAGATACTAAGGAAGATGTTAGATTATGAAAATATTATATATGTTTCCACACCTGAGAAAGCCTCTTGAAGGAGAACTTTCTGCCAGTTATAGCTATCCAGTTCCTGTAACCTGAGGACATTGTGTTTGGTGATGTGCACGAGTCATGTGGCAGGCACAATCCAAGTCCTAGCAGGCAGCTGTGCCATCTGTACAAAACATGTGCAGCTGCAACTCTGTGCTCAGCCTCACTACTGCCAGGACCATCTAAATGGCTGAAGTGCTTCTGGTCCCTATGGATTAGAGTCCCTACAAACCAGTCCTTCCTGCAAGTCAATTGTATCACAGACAGGGAGGGCAGTCAATGAGCATAACCAGAAATTGATATCCATATGCATAGTGTAGGACTGAGGGTATACAGTTCTCTGCCTAAGGGAATGGGACACAACCTCAGGAAAGGTGGGTCTTGAGTCCATGCAATCATGAATAAGTCAATTGTTTTCTTTCATGGTTCAATTTCTTGCATCTAAAGTAAAGAAAGTAGCATTGCCATGGCACATAAACATCTTTTGAGGGCAACTAATATTTTAGAAATATTGGTAATTGTATTTAGACAGCCATAGTTTCTTCAGATTCTGAGTGAGATCACATACTTGTGCATTATTACCCTATACATTCCTATAGTGCATGGTCCTCAGAGGGAGGACAGGGAGAGGAAAGGGGAACATAAGTGGTAGGAGCCTTATCAATATTCATATAAAAGACTGCAAAATTAGGGCAGAACTGCCACACAAATGAATGATCAGCAATACACATATTCTTTGGGAAATTCCTCTTTCAAATCATAACAAGAACTTTATAACAAAACTGTTAAGTGTCTAAATTTTGTAATGCAGAGGCCAGTGATCTATAGAAACCTTAAACTAGGGCATATGTGATAAAAATTCCATCTGCAATTAGTACAAAAAACATTTTAATTAGGAAAGTTGATTGTTGTTTGTTTAAAAATCACATTCTGCTTTTGCTATATAGATCTACTACTCATAAGCACAACAACACCTGATTTTAACTTTTATTTCTAATTATATATAAAAACAAAGCAAAATAAACTCTTGGTGTTGAGCCTGACCCCTGCCCTTTGAAAACAAAGGGAGAACAAGACTCCTGGTAACTTCAGAGGGCATTGCATCCATTTTTAAAAGTCAAAAGTTAACACAGATGGTTCATTTCCTGGCATTGGCATCAGCAGTAAATGGCATTGCCTCACAGAACATTTGCTCAGTCCTCTGGGGACAAAGGAGAAGAACATGTTACATTGTTCAACAATTATCTCCTCAACCAACTACACAGCAGCAGTGTTTCATTTCAATAGCTCGTTACCTTCTTCTCAGTAAAATGAGTCCATGGAGTTGAAACTATGGGGAGAAGAGTGAAAGCCAGAAAGAAGGGTGGATCGGAAATATAATTTTTATACATTCCCGGCTTCCCAATGAAACAAGTAGGAGACAGAGGCTAACATTATGGCAAGGCAGCAAAGTGATAAATTATTCATCTGAGGAAATATAGGAGCTACTTGACAGCCTTCTTGGTATCACTTTAGGGCAGGGACTATCCTTCTGTGTTGTAGCCTCTGCAGTGTAGGCATCTCTGCCATTGCCAGTTGTCAAGACTCCCTCCATAGTGAATGAACAGAAATAGGCCTTCCTACTCTATTTCCTAAATGAAGTTGATTCATTTAATCTCTTTTAGACATTGGAAATGGGATGAGAGGATTTCTGCCCTCAGAAGGCCTGTTCCCTTGACTATAAAGGGAGCCTAGACAGTTAACTCAGAGACAGACATCTACAATGCAGAATCTATATTTGGACAGATGAATCCCACTGCTGGTGTTTACTATAAATAGAGAAGTGCACTGTATATTTAAAGCAGAAAATCCATTGGGTACTGCTGAGATTATTGTTAATGCTGCTTAAACTAGTTAATTAAATAACTAGTCAATCATCCCCTAGTGTAGACAAGACCAGCCATACAGCTACTGAAGTCAATAGCAAAATTCACACAGGCAACAGCAGGCACTGACCTGTGTCTATATAAAGCCATGCATGAAAGCAAGAGAAAAACTTAGCCTGAGTTCTAGATACAGTCCTTTTCATTTTTTAAATTATGGCAATTTGACTATTTCCTTCTTCTGGTTGTAGTAGAAGGGAGCTTCTGCAAAGCTACGGCTGAACAGTACTGCTCTCCCTGTGGGTGATCCCAGTCTGCCCAATTGCAAGATACAAGACAATAATGTAACCCTGTTTCAAGGATATTCACTACCCTCATAATTTAAGACTGAATTGCCATTTAAGACACATTACTAATAAATTAGGGGTAATGGCTTTACAAAATTAAATAGCTGCCAATGACAAGTTTCTACATCATAAGAGTGACAGCACTGAATGTCATCAGTGTAAATCAGACCAAATGATTGATTCTTGTACCTGAACTGCAAAAATGCAGCACTTGATGATGCACAATCAACTATAGCTATATTGACTATAGTAAGAATGTGTTCATTTACTCCTTCATAAATCAGTTAGAACTGTATTGTGGAAACAGCATGATAGACAAGGGAGAACTTTGGGTGGATATTTTTATAGTTAAAGGGAAGAAAACATTTCTTAAGACTGACTTCCAGGTAGATAACTGCCATCTCTGAGAGAATGTGTTGTGAAACATTGGGCACCTTTGCCATGGAGAAAGACTCACCTGCCTAAAGAGCTGGATGGATTGCTTTGAACTACTTTATAGTGGCTGGTGGAAATCTTGAAGTCTATTCTTGGAAGATAAACCGGATTTAGCCATGGCAGAGAGAACAGGATCCTTCATTTCCTCACAGCCTTATTAGGGGATTTAATTTCTCTAGTGGAACTTCACATTCCAGTAAGCATTCCTGGCTGGAATGAAACACAATTTGTTACTTGTTGACTCTCCCTACCTTTGTAATAACTGGAGACTGCATGTCTATTGTGATTGGGAAGTCATCTCTGGGAAACCAGTAAGAGTTCATAAAGTGCTGCAATTAGCTGCAAGAGTTAAAGATGGCAGAAGGGTTAAGAAATCGAGACAACATTCAGTCATTCAGAGAGGTTTTCCTTATCTGATCAAGGGTGGTCTGAAGATGTGGCAGATAGGAAAAGGGTGAAGTGAGAAATTAGTGAACCCAAACAAGTGAATGAAATACAGAAGGGCTGGCCTGTTTGACCTCACATCACCTGTTGAACCCTTAAACAGCTAAAAAAAGTAATTAAAAATGGTTCCTGCTATTTTAAGCAGCCACAATTAGGGTGGAAGAGGTTTCTGAAGGACTTCCTGAGGAAAGGCCATTGGCTGATTTTTTTAACTCCACTGGGCAATTTCCACCAGCCCCAAGCCATCAAACAAGACAGAGTACCTGGCTGTCCCCAACAAACTGGCTGCTATGATTTTCCATTTTCTCTCTTTCTTTCCCCTTCTTGTATTTTCTGATCTCTCTTTCTGCCACTGAACTTTTAACCACACTTTGAGTTGGCCTATGCTGCTCTACCAAATGCAGGATGATGAGTGGAAGGAAGGAGACAGACTTGGCCAAGCAGGGGATATTCCATGCAGGCAAGGAAATGGAGCTCTTGGCCAGCAGTTACCAGGGGTGACTGGCTACTGTAAACTGTTTTCTGTGACTACTCAGTGATTTTGTGACCTTAAAAGCTCAGCAACAGCTACACCTCACTTGCTTTCCACTCTCCTACCTTTTCTCCTTTTCCTGTCTATATTTACTATGAAAAGAAGCAAATCAATCTTTATTCCTACAGTCATGATCTGAGAGATGAATAAGAAAATTAAACCTTGCTTGCTGTGCTAAGAAGGACTTCTGGCATAATGGGTTCTAAATTAGTAACCTGTGTCTAGGAAAGGGACTCTGACATATTTTAATTAAGTTAGCCTTGTTTACCTACTTGATTTCAATTTCCAAATGCTTTGTGTTTTGTTTTTGTACATACTAATCAATATACTCCCCAGATTTGGCAGAATTTCTAGTTCAGCTGCCATGTGACTGAGCAGGCTAAACTGTCTGTACTTAAAACCACAAAAGCATGTTATATGGTTTAACACTTTACATTGGGAAGAACATATCAACACCTATAACTGAACTCTCACTTATTCCATAGAAACTAACACAGCATGACTTGTTACATGTGACTGTTGTTGCTACTGATGCCACTTTATTAGACATATATTTGTTCAAAACTTCTGAACTCCCTCTCCAACACTGCATAATTTCCATCTAGATTATCAAGGTAAAACAAAAACCTAGGTTCCTTTATTTTAGCTTATTTGGCAGTGTGGGTGACAGTGTAAAATGTCATGAAGGCAGAATCAAGTATTGATGCTTTGGCAAGTCACCAGTGAAGGAAAAAATGAAGGTTTTTACCAATTACTGCATTTAACATTGTGAGAAAAACGTCAGTTAAAACACAATATATTACAGAGATAGTACAGCATGTACAACCTGCAATACTTTATGTAGGATAAATGATTGTGTCCTGTTCTCAATGAAAAGGAGCTCGGGAGCCCGTGGAATAGCAGAAGATGAATGTCTGTTTCCTTTTACATGTCCTTTCAAGGTGAAGGAGGTCAAATAAAGCAGTCTCTAAGCTTATAAATCACTCTGCTAGATTTGTTTAAAATATCACTCTACAAAAACATAGGTGACAGGTTTTTAAACTGAAGATAAAAGAAGTTGCTGACAAGTACTTGATTTGTTGAAGGCTTTCAACAAGAACTTTGGAAAGTAAGAAAAAGGAGAAATTCTGAAGAAAATTGGAAAATCTCTTATGGGTAGAATTGTTAATTATGTAAACCTGAAGAAAGCCTGGTATCCAAGAGCACAGAATTTCTGATGAAAGGTGGGGATGGATGAAGTGTGTTTAAATGCAGTTGCAAATAAAGTGTGAAACATTTCTGAAGAAAACCCCGAAACTTTCTTTTTCATGAATTTGCGCTTTTTTCAGAATTCCTTACAGTCATCATGTGTCTTCACAATTCCTGAGACAAAGAGTACAAGAACTTTGTGAAAACATCCTGCAAGTTTTCCATGCCACAAAGATTATTTATACAAACATTATTTGACATGAAGTCAATACAACATGAAAGACATTAAACTAGTTGTTTTAATAACAACCTTATTATAGTCGAGCAACTAATACGTGTGGAACAGACAAGAGACTGATGTCTGAACATTTTAGACATGAGGCATTTTCCCCATTGTAAGACAGAACATACGTGTGTTCAGCCATGCTCTAGTTAACTTTCAAGTAGGAACAGAAAGGGGAACAGCACTTTTATTCATGTTTCTCTTCAACCAGTTCACAGGGTAACTCTGACCAGCAGTCACAGTTTTAAACATTACTGTTCTTCCCTGCAGTATGAGCAAAACTGTGTTTAATATTGTGTTAGTTGACACATTTCCAATTGTAATTCATTTTCCCAAACCAAAGATGGCAAGAGGGTTTTCACTGGTGAGTCTCCACTGGTCTCACCAAAGTGAAGGCCAGGCTGGTATGAGCTAGGTTTTTGTCCACCCTTCTTAATTACATAGGATAAGATACTAGGGAAAGTTTAGTTTCAAAGGTGTGATCATTTTTACTAGGAAGTGATCATCTCTGCAGGAATGACTGAGGGATAACATCATTTCCTGAGTGCCCAGAAGGGAAATGAAGGTAGGTCTGAAGAAATAACTGAGGCTGTGGACTTTCTGTCTTTGTTGCTACTAGATCGTATGGGTTTTTATAAGCTCATGAAGTGAGTTTGACACTCACATTTTCTTCTGATGTATTGCTTCGGGGTTTTATACTGCTTCAATTCTCCTGTATTTCTTTATGAATACTGAATAACCAAAACAATCCAACAAAATGTTGCTGTATAGACACATATTTATAATTATACATAAGCATAAAGGTTTAAAAACCTTCTTCCACCCTCTTTGGTATGTATAACTTACCTGAACTGCAACCATAGCATGTGTGAACATGTGGGCATAGGAGATTACAGCTACATGGAGAGGAAGCATTGAATGTGAAAAAGTCCCTCCCTTGAGCTTCCCTGCTGGCATCCTGCCCCTGTGTTTTCTGAAAGCAATTTCCTCACACTTACACAGCTGTTCTGACCATTCTTGAACATTTCACTCTGTTATCATTATCCATGTCCAAGGACACACTGACCTGCTGCTTGGCTCTCGCTACGGATCATCTTCATTCACACTGAAAGTTTTTACTGCTAGGCATCTTGAGTGTCTCATTCTGCCACCAGCACAAGCAGATACTGAAATTATATAAACCATATCTACAGGCATGTCTTTTAATTCCAACAAGGTACACTGTTTTGGGAAGAGAGAATGGAATATTTTGCTAATTAGGAGAGACAATTGCTCATGATAAACATGAAGTTCTCAGGCTGATCCTTGTGTGTCACTCAGTTTAACTACATTTTCTAGAGCAGGTTTCACACAGAGCTTCCAGTGCCTGGGCAGAATGGTTATTGTATTTTTGCTAGTGGAGCTGTTTTTTCTTCTGTTGCTCCAGGGGTTGTCTGAGATGATATTTAATGTCTTCAGAAGACACAATCAGCTACAGTGCTATTTCTTAACAGGAAACTGCCAACTGTCTGTCACTGACATAAGAAGGAAAAGAAGAACATTTTGATGGAACAAAGAAGAAATAGTTAAACTTAGTTAAAATTATATTTTTTTAATTTTTTTTATAAGTGAGCAAACATTATTTCAGAGCAACAACCAAAAAAACCCAACAATAACAAAACCCAGGGTAGCAGAGAGAGCCAAGTTTGCACTTCATATTTTTAAGCACTGCTGATTTGGAAGCCAACCATAAATGCCAATAGTTGCTGCACTGTACATGCTGTACTCCAAAAGCATATCCGCTGTGGCAGGCCAACCAGAAAGGAAGGCATGGAATTCTCCTTTCAAACAAAAGATGTCTCATTGCTCACAAGCATTTTGCTCTCAAGTTAACTCCTTTGTTTCTGCTTTTCTGTGCAAGACTGACCTTCCACCTGAGCAGTCCATGGTGTTTAAGGGTCTCGAAGTATTCTGTGAAATTTAGTCATTGCTGTAGTATGATGTTCCTTATTCAATTTTCTGTTTCTCAGTTAATAGTGTTGAGACTTCTCACCTTTGCTGAGGATTTCTGCTTTTCTCCTTGTCTGATATTTTTGTTTTTGTTGCTGTTCCACAGTGATAAACAAACAGAAGGTGGACATCAGCTAGTCCATGGCCTGACCTGAAGCCCAGGGGCTCTGTCTCTGGAAGTACATTGGTGAATTTGAAGGAGTTATTGTGGGAAGTTGTTCACAAATAATAAATCACATTTAAGGCACCAAAGCAGGTTGCATTACCCTGAGAAAATAACAGCATCTTCAGTGCTACATTTGTTGACTCACTTAGGGCTCTCTCTCAAGAGCAGAGAGAGAACAGCAAGAACTTTCATATAAAGGGAACAGGATACTCTTCTATTGCCCGAGTTTGGTTATCGCGTCTCTTCAGAGTGAACTCCTGAATGTGAGGAAAGAAACTGGGCTAGAAAACACAAACATCGCCTTCTGCACCCTCAAGAAACGGAGAAACAACACCACAACAAAACCAGTGTGTTTTGGGAACAGAAACTATAAAGAAGTTCTTGGAAATAATCCAAGTCAGATCTCAGTAGTAAGATGTGGATGCTCAGAAAGAGAAAAAAAGAACCATTAACAGATGTTTGCCTACAAAATGGGATAACCATAAGAACTGACTTGCATAATTTGGTATTGTGCATATGATTATAGACAGTTCGATTATTTCCCCCCACTATTTTATTTGTTAATTATTAGCTAGTTGCAGGAAAGCCTAAATACTTTTTTAACAGAGGGAAGTCTCTGCAACCTCTCTCATTGTCTCCCCTCTGTTTTTGCATACTCCCACATATGTTCACTTTGTGAAGAAATAGTTTTGTTTTATGCAAATATTCAGTCACAGCTACTTTGGCATCCCAGAAAAAATAGTATTTCGTGGAGAAGTGCAGCTGCTATATATCAGTGCACATGTCCCATTGTGTGTATTTCCAAGCTCCAGCCTCCAAAAAGGCAGGAAACCAAATGCCTTCCTCACATGAGAATACAGCAAGGTATTATGCCTGTAGAGGTAACAATCATTCTCCTCATATATTGGAGGGCCAGGACACCCACATATTTGGCATGTTGCCACATACACTTAGGTAAGGTAATGTCGCATGCACAGCAGGCTGTTCTTACTCTCCATCTGTTCTAAGTCATGCAAATTCAAGTTGTGTGTCCCTCAAAAGTCCATTTTTCCAGCACCATCCAGTCTGTAGCAAGCACAGAGGCAAGGATGCCCTTGTGTACAAATTCTTTAACACCAGAGCTGTAAAGGCAATGGAGGCAGTGGGCTCCTTTTGCATTAGGCCTCAGTTCACAGCCGAGAGTCAAGCTCTGAGCTGCAGTTTAATCTCTTGCACCTGAAAAGTGTGTGTGTGGAGGGTGGGTGTTCAATTTAGTACGTGAGGTGTTATGTTGTATTTGAACGATGCCTCAGACCACTCAGAATTTTGGTGGTCTAGCAGAATGGTTGGTGTTTCTCTGAGCTTGTCTAGCTTATGTCTGTGCTCTTAAAGTATTTGTTATGTTCCAAATCTTTATAAGAAATACATACCAGTTACAACAGCTTTTCCACTGGGACTAAATTCCATGTAAGTGGGGGTAAGGCTTAACATATAGAACAGTAAGAAAAAAACAGTCTCAGTGTTCTCAACAAAAATAAATTTTTCTGTATGTTGTAATAGTTTCTTTTAGCTGAAAGAACAGTGGATGATTCTGAGAGATAAAAGTTGATGCATCATTGCTATCCTTCCAGTGCAAAACAATATATCAAAGTACACTGAAAGCAACTTCTCTTGATGTTCACAGAAGCTGACTGCAAGCTGTTACGTTCAGGGGTCAGCTTCTTCTGTAGCATTGTCACAAAATGTCATGTGTGTGTTGTGTGATCATAGCATGCTGCTGTGAAGGGCAACAGCAGCATAAATAGGCAAGGAAGGTGAATTAAATTTGCTTTAGGAGTCCAAGGCAGATTCTGATTGCATTGGTGTAAATACAGAGTCACCTAACCTAATCCCAGGCTTACAGCACTGTTACTGAAATAAAAATGGTATGTCTGTAGCTGCATTTTCTGACTTCTCTGGAATTCTGGTCTGAATCTTGACAGTAGTTAGCATAGTGGTTTCCATTTATATATCCAATATTTCTTTCAGATTTCTATTGTCTTCCCTTTTTCTTCACTTTCTGTGCAGCTGTCATCAGAGCATTTCAACTCCACTTAGAAGAGCAAGGCAGATGTCTCCCAGTAGAGGCTCTGCCAACATCACTCCAATGGCAGCTGTGGGAGCAGTGCTGTAATAACAGCATGACCACCAACGTCAACAGAGAATGACCACATCACATCTGCAAGGCTTTTCAGCTTCCTCTGGCTTAGGGCCTGCAGTCTCAAATCACTTTTATACTCAAGTGTCTCAACCGGCAGCACTTAATGCTACTTAGTTCTCTAGTATATTAGGTACATTTAAGTCTATTTTGTTGGGTTTATTTGGGTTTTTAAAAACCTGAATTATCACAAAATGTTTTAACCCTGGGATGAGAAGGACTTTTAAACATGTCTCTTCCTGAGTTGACCCCTAGGCCCAGTTGTATCTGAAAATCTAATTGAAAGTGCCAGAACACCACTGCGAACTGCAACTTTTAGCTTTCTAAAATATGTTAGTATGGCAGTATAAAGATTTACCTCACCATCTACTAAAATAAGAGAAAATTTTAAGCTAGCAAATGTCAATTTCTTACAAAGTTACTTGAAAAAAATGCTTATCTTATTAGTGTATGTTGCTGTTGTGTTTAAAGCTTTTTTATGTATAGTTTTAAAATGCACTAAGGTAAATATTCATAGGTGAAAAAAACCCAAAATCCAAAAAAGGCATGCTTGATATGGAAGCTACCATAGAATTTCAGTGATATTTCCACATGCTCCCTCATATGCCAGGGTCTGTGTAGGGATTTTGTCTGTGACAAAATATTTAGTCAAGTGAAGCCCTGACTTAGTAATGAGGCTCCCTCATTCCTCAGCAAGTTGAACCTCTGCTGGCACAGCCCATGCCGGTGCCTCTATAGTGTTCTTGTACCATTTGATCGGACAGGGAGAGTAGTACCAAGGGTTTCCTCCTCTCCATGTCTACAGGCAAAGCCTACAGATTACTGCAGAGTCTTTATTAATTCATTACATTAAACGTGATGTGATCACTCTGACTTTTCAGCAAGCAGGACTTCCAGCAGGCATGTAATTGAAGTTCCTTATAAAGTAGTGACCCTGGTGTCCATGGTTCTCCCTATGGCTGGAAGTGCAGCCCAGGAACATCATGATTCTCTTGAGCTGTTAAACTGAGCAGAAAGGATGCTCCACTCCCTCTCTACAGCTGATAGTTGTGGTAACCTTTATCAGTCACCAAACAGCCTCAGCCCTAAGTTATACTGTGCAAACAGGAAGAAAACCCATTGTCTTCTTGGAGATATTCCTAACACAGTTTGCTACAAAAGTGCTTGGCTCTGAATCATTGAAAACACTCCTTGCCCTAAGCAAGACTGCCTCCACTTCTAAGAGAACATGGCACAAACACATCTCAGCCCAAGGACAGGTTACAAATTACCGGTTTAGTCCCAACTATATGGTAATGCTTATCATCAACTACACTGGAATTTGACAAATAGTACTGGGTTAACCATGCACACCATTTCTACAACAAATGCTGTCATACCTTGAGTTACCTGAAGCGTTCAGCCTCTTCCCCCCACACAGAAGGCAGTTCCTGCAGCTGCAGTTTCCTCAGTTTTCTGAGCTGTAAAGTCTGTGCGATTCATTAGAAAAGGTGCTGCCTGGGGATTGTCACAGGTACCTCTTGCAGCATTTTCAGTTTTAAGGTTGTGGGAAGTTGGGACTTGTGGAACTTGTAGCACCTGATAACACACTTTGGACCCTTTCAAATCATCCCTGTGCAAAGAAGCTCATTAACATATACTTAAGCTCTGCAGCAGACACTGGAGAACATGCACATTCTTAAAGTCAAGCATGCATTTTCCTGAGAATTTGGGAGTGTAATCTGATATGGCTGCAGGTGCAAGTTTAGGCAAGACTGTTTGCTGAGGGTGGTGAAGGCAGGTTGTGTCTCTGTATTGCTGCTCTGTGGCACATACAGGAGGAGGCTTTCCTTCCCCGCTCCCCCCCCCAAAAAAAAAAAAAAAAAAAAAAAAAAAAAGAAACTTTTTGCAGAAGAATACTCGGGACATTTGTTTTCTTGTATATTTAAAGGAGAAAGTTTGACCTCGATTGCCTTAGAAAAAACATGGTGATTCATTTGTAGTACAAGCAACCAGAAAAGAGAAATGTACTTCATTGAAAGAGGAAATAGTTTTAGTCAGCTTTAAATTCCTTTTGCTTCACATGCTTATTCAGCTCAAATATTTGTATGAAGAGATGCTCTGGTGAAAAATTCAACCCTATGATTAATGGCCAAAGTCTTCTTATCCACACCCATCCAAGAAATTTTTCAAAACCAAAGGATTTATTTGAAATCTCTAAGAACACAACAAGCAGAAATAAAGAGGTTTTTAAATTCTGGTATTTGTAAAGCTTCTGTTCTGTTACAAAATCAAAAATAGGTCAAATATTTGGTCTTTTTCCTCTTACCATCAACCAATCATATTCTGATATTAAAGACCTGCTTGCATCTTTCCACTTTGCCATCAGTGATATTTCAGTGTTATCTGAACTTTCTTCTTAGGTCCATTTCACTTTTCAAGCATTCCAGTCAGAGGAACACTTTGGACCTTAGAATGTAGGCACCGACTGTGTAAAGGCAGAGGACTGCTGGAAAGCCTTCAGGAGCAGCCTTTTTTGATTACTGTACTCAATGTGTCTGTTAAGCAGCCTATAAACAGCTAATGTCAAATATACAGGAAATTAATTTGGCTTTGTTTAAATGCAGGACTTTGACTGTCTGTGAGTGCTTTTATTTAGATAAATGTTGCCCTATTTCTAAAAAATGTACCTTTAAAATCTATGTTATTTCACAATAGTGTGCTGTTGTTCTAAAATTATAACACTCATGAAGGCCTGAGCTACCATAACTGTAAGTATAATATATGAGCCATTCTGTTATTTTGGTTCCACTTAACCATGTAGGCAGATCCTTATAGTCACATAAAGCCAGTTATTTCAGCTTATTTTGTATCTGTGCATTTCCCTGATGCCCTATTTTCTCACTTAGATGATGGGTTCTTGGTACAAGACCTGAACTGATTGATGCAAACCCAAGGACAGTTGAATGATAGTCCTATGCACATTCCAAATCTATTTCTATTCAAAACAGAGTTAGGGTATGGACTCACTAGATGTGTGCTACCTCATCCTTAAAATAAAGTATCCACTTTTTCAAAGCCCAGCAAAAATAGCACTGATGAAAGAAGAAGTACACTGATTTTCTGCAGTGCTTCCAACCCTGTCCAAGTCAAAAATGCCTATTCTCTTATAAAATACAAATTTATAAAAAACAAAAAACAGTATCACACCAACCCCAAATTTTTAGGCTGGGAGAGCATTACAGAAGCTGATATACACATTAGTAAAGCTTAGCAAAGAATGTCAAAATAATAATAATAAGCCAAATGGCATGACTGTTACTAAGTCAACGTTTCAAGTACTAAGCAAGACAATGTATCATTTTCTTCAAGCTATTTTCTTACCTGGTCATTGAATAAAAAACAGTTATTCAGTCTTTGACTCCCAGAAATAATCTGACAAAGAATGGATAGCTTGAAAAAGTAAATTATATCGAAATCAAGCAAAGAAAATTCTCAAGTGTACCTATTAGACATCTATGGTCAAGTATCATGTATATAGTGGACTCCAGTGAATATTTAGATGTCTGAATCCCAACTATAAAGTCCTCACTTGGATGCTTCTTTCCCTGGAGGCATATAAAATCTCTGAGTTCCCAGGTTCTTATAGATGATATTTACTAAGTGGCTAAATTAATGAAACTGGGAGAGTTGATGTGTGAGCATTCTATTTTTCAAAGGTACTCCATCCCTTAGCTGGCATCAAAAGTCCAGTCCAGAAAACACTCTGAGTACAGATGTATTGGGTTGGGCTGTACAGGAAACATGGCCAGGCATCTCACATCATTTTCCTGTGCTTTTACTTATCAGCTAAAGAGTTCAGCTGAGATATGGAAGACACTATGTCTTTTGTTCATGCCTCTCTCTTTTGAATAGGTATTTCCCACCTTCGAAGATAATTTTAACTTTAGGCATAGTGTGCTTTCCAGAGCAAAGGCATTCCACGTCCCTTCTTTCTATACTTTTCCAGTGTGCACAGCATAGCAAAATATTTGCTACAACAGAGAAAGGGAAGAAACCAAAGAAATATAAAAACTAGTGTGATAGTATAGCTCAGTGGTTAGCCCTCTCACCCAAGTAAAGACAGGACTGAATCCCAGTCCCTGCTCTCATGATTACTTAATATGAGATGCTTAAAATTTCATCGATGCAGGCACTAAGGCCTCTTCTCTTTTAGGTGAGTGCCTCAAAAGCCAGGTAATAAAGTATTCCTCTCTCTTTTGCCTGATGAATATTTAATTATTCTCAGTGAACTAAAGCAGCTTCAGCAGGAGGAATTATGGCTCTTTATCTACCCTCAAACTAACCACTGACCTGTGGGATAAAATTGAGCTCCTGGATAGGCCCTTTTTAGAACAGTGTGAACCCAACCATGAGTTCAAGGTAGTAAATACCAAGAGAAGGAAGTTTTGTGCTATACCTGAGATTAAGCATGTAAATCCTTCAGAGAGATTGGCCTCCATACTCTTACTGTGTTGGTTTTCTGCTCAGAACGCTCTGGGTCTTTGAGCATCATAAGCATCTAACTCAGAGCTGGTACATGACACCTGAAAGTCAGATTCTAAAACATACCATGTGAGGCTGCCTCTGCTCCATGGGAATCTAGCTCATAGTATCCACACTCCTTAGAAAAACCTAAAGAAGAAATATAAGGGCCATATGCATTCAGAGTAGGAGGTGTTAAATGACAAAAATAAAACAGGGAGGAAACAATACCTTTGGGCCATCAATTTAGGTTAATTTTATTGCTTTTGTCCCTTAGTGCCTGAAAATCCACAGGATCACCTCAGTAAGACAGTAGTTTTACTGAGAGAGGTGTTTGCTAGTAAGGCAGCTCAGGCAGACCCACTCCTATTGTCTTTCCCCTCTGTCCAATGCTTATTAGTCTCCTGTAGTCCCCAGATCTTCTCCACGGGCACCCCCTTGTCGTGGGGGAGAAGTTTGTGTGACCTTATGAGGTTGTGAGCTATGCTGGCGGTGGTTTGTGCCTCCGGTAGGGTCTCCCATGCTAGTCAGGTCTCAACTG
>JAWWEU010000081.1:66819731-66845157 GCA_035583155.1 Acropternis orthonyx | reverse complement strand
AGGATCAGTGTTGAAGAAAAAAGACAACGCAGAAAGAACCGTGACTCGCCAACACCGCCTGTGGGACTTTCCACTGTACCATTTGCAACCGGACTTGTCTATCTCGCATTGGCCTTTTTAGGCATCAGCGCGCTTGCAGCAAGCGTGGGTAGAGGCCTTCCCAAATCTTCCTTCGCGAAGCCTAGCCATGATGAGTCCCCAGATGCTGGTCCTTTGAGACCTGCACTGAGCTCACAGACATCCTGAATTGCTCTGTTACCATGGGTCTGCTGCACAACCAGCATGCCCATCGGAAACCCTGCTGCTGTCCTTTGCAACCACCACAGGCAGTGGCTGGCTCAGAGTCGAGCCAGTGCAGAGAAAAGAGACAGATTTTGGGATTACCTGTTGCTTTGGGAGAGATGGATTGACAGCATTTTGAAATCAGACACTATCTCCTTGAAGGAAAGAACCATGCTGTGGGGAAAAGCACCAGACGTGAGTTTTTCTAAGGAAAAATAAAAACATCTTTGCCTGAGCATAAACACTAACCTTCAGATTTTCAGGGACCAAAGAGCAGGTAAAAGGCAGCTTGTCAAAAGAAAACACTTTACCTGGAGGATACCCACCATTTTTCAGTATTCTTAGATGTCAGCTTGACACAATTCTTTCATAACTGAACTCCACAGATGTGGCATTTTGGCAAGGATTATATCTTCTGGGAATCAGCTGGTGTGGAAAAACTGCAGCAGATCAAAACACTGCCTTTGGCTGACAACATGGGTTGGAGCCATGAACTGCAGAGAGGGCAGAGTCCTAGCCACCTAACTGTTCTGTAGTAGCTGTACTTAAATATGCTTTATCGAAAGTTGCAGGTCCTAGTCTGTCGCCATATAATCCAGTTCCCATAATTATTTCTCAGTTAAACTCAATTTGATTGATTTCTGTTGAAGTTACTCAGCACTGCTGATACGAAGGTCATCAGACACACATATCTATGGTGATTCCTGCAGATTTAATCCCAGAGAAAGATTCATTTATTCATTGGTCTAAAGCTTTGTTTATAACTCATTGATATGGTTTGATGGTTCAAGGGTTAAAGTGTTAGGGCTGAGTTGACAGTTGGACTTGATGGTTTTGTAGGTCTCTTCCAACCTTAATGGTTCTATATTTCTGTGATGTCTCATTCCAAAGCAATTGAGGTTCCCAAGTGAAACACAAAACACACAGAAATGTGGTCATCCATACATTAAATGAAAAATAGAGACTTTAAGAGAATTGTCTTTTGAGAGCATAATCTAAATAATGTGAGCAAGGAGCAATAATGAGAGGAAGGAACAAACAGAAGGAAAAGTTGGAATAAACAAAACAGAAGTGCTATCCATTTTGCGCTCAAGAAGTGGTGTCACCTAAAGACCTTTATGACTTGCTCTAGTTGAATGACCATTAGAAAAAGCTCCATAATTTTTAAGGGAAAGTTTACGGGTCTTACAAATAAAAAATAATAAAACATGGCATCTCCCAATGGATATAATAACTAAACAGTGTTTCTGTATTCTATGCTATGCTCAAAACATGAGTGCAAACAGCTAAACGTGCAATAAAGACTGTCTAGAAGAGAGAAGCATGACAGAAATAGCCCAGCATGACAGATATGCCCAAACATGATGCCTGCCATGAAAGATACATCATGTATTGTATATAATTTGCAAAAAGCATGACAGAAAAATAAGAAATCATGACAACTTTAAAATAAAGTTAACACAGATCTGTTTGATGAAACCTGAACATTTAACTGCTCTTGGTGTAGCCATTATTTCCAAACTTCCAAAATATGTTGGTTCAAAAGAACAGATCATTTCTCAAACAGTTATGCCACTGTAGAAATCAGTGTGTACACTTTTATAAAAGCTACAAATATTTGTACTTACCACAACTTTTTCTATGTTCTGAATTCAATCTTATTAGCTGACCTAATAATATATTTCTGCATATTTATTGAGTATTTATGAGTGAGATCTAAGTGACTATGACATTTACAACACAGTACTTATTCTTTCTGGCTCTAATTATGTGCAGAGTCTTCTTAACGAGGGTACAGCCTACAAATCACAGAGAGCAATCCTTCCACTCTTCTCACAGCTGGCAAGGTATCAGATGGACTACAGTGTCCAACTCTGGGCATTGATCTTCAAGAAGGGAGTGGACTAGTCAAGGCAATGCAGAGAAGAGCAGTGACAATAACTGCAAGGCAAAGAAAACCTCATTCAATGAGCCTACACTGAAAGAAGCATTGTTGTGTACCCTAAGGGAGAGAAGACTTTTAGAGAAGTGTTTTAGACAGAAGTGTTCAATGTTCTACCAGTCCATGGAGACAAGACTTTTCGTGTGACAAGAAGGACTGGACTTGAATTGCAGGAAGTATTAGCTTAGTTGTTGGGAAAAACTTGCTGAAGGTAGGGGTACTGACACTCTGGAGTGGGTTTGCCTCAGGAGATCTTAGAGTTGCTCTCACTTAAGGCTTTAGTACAGGTGAAACAACAAAAAAAATCTATTGAAAACACAAAATGCGATAGTTGTTGGTGATGGCTGGCACTTGATGACCATACAGCACACTTCCTAGTCTTTTATTCTGATGGGTTTGTGGTTTCAAATGCCTATTTAAAATCGTTGAAAGAGGGTTTTTTTGAAACTCTGAAGTAATGCATGCTTGGACAGAGTCCAACCATGGAAAGCATATAGGACACAGTAACATCTTCTTTGTAAAAGACATAAACTAGATAAAGTGGCCATGCACTCTAAAGTATGACATTCATCACTACAAATACCTTAATTAGGTGGCTAAGAAATATACTGAACATTAATATCACTGAATTTCCTACTTTGAAATGCATGATGTCACCTCCACGCATGATGAGCATCTCTAGTGTGCAGCAAAGCTGCTGGAGCAGCTTTTTGAAGTTTATAGCATGACAGGCTTTTGGCAACTGCTTGGAACAAAGCTGCTCTGATGGTTGTTTGATTAAGCAAATCTGCTGTGGTAAATGTCTGAAGCTAAGCTGTTTCTCCAGCTGTTTGAGCCAGAACTAGTCCTGCAGTTTTTGAAGAAAGAAGGCATTTGTAAAGAATGAAGGAGAGAGGTGGAAACAGAAAGAAGGGAAGAGAGACAGGTTTCAAAGCATTCTGACTACATACAGTATTAAAAACAAAAGTATGTTTTCAAACTGTTTTGTTAAACAAAACTATAATGCCATCTTGGGGTTTTGGTGATACTGGCAATTATAATATGCAGGATTCCTAAGGATATGTATGTTGGTATAAAACTTATTAAATTATAGGCTTTAAGAAAGTCATGAAAACTGCAAAGTCAAGTAATCAAAAAGTAGGAAATGCCAGAAATCAGGTTGTATGCAAACTTTACCCATTTACCTTTAACTACACATCCACAGAGGTTTTTTTCTTCAAGAGCTAAGCCTCAGTCAGCACTCAGGGGTAACAGGTAGTTCTTAAAACTGCTCTGATATTTTGTTTTCTTGTCCTTGTTCAGTTTGAGTCCCTCTGCCTTTTTTATTTCACAGAATTAAAACCTTATCTAAAACAAGAATGATTAATCTCCACTTGATCTTTTTAGTGGTTCTCCTCACTGTAATCTCTTGAGTGCCTCACAAATACAAGTATGTATATTTTTATGATACACCTCTCTTAGTAAAAATGATGTTGCTACTTCTGCTTTTTTTCAGAGATGAGGTTAAAACTATCCTGTAGTTTAGGGTGCTCACTTCAAAGTGTGTGATCTTGAGCAATTTATTTATTCAAGGTGCAATTCCTGTTGATGTCTCCAATGTGCAACACTTCTATAAGCCAGATCATAGTGACCCACATGAGCGAGGCATCCAGTAAAAGAGACACCAAACATGAAAAACTTTAGTGCAGATGACTTGCTAAGAATTACATAGGGATTTTGAGAGACAAGGTGTATAATGCCATCGTAAAATAAATTAAGCAGGTAAGTAATCAGGCAACTGAGAAACACGTCTAACTAAACACAAAGGAGCCAACATACAGTCTCCATGATTCTATAGCTTTAGTTTTTCAATTTCCTAACTTCTGAACATTTGATTTGGAGTCTTAAAAATGTTCTATCTTCCTTTTCTATGTGTGGGTAAGTTTCTCTTTTTTGTTCCAAAAAAAAAAAAACCCTCCCACATGTTCCAGCTGTCGTGCCTGAATGTGCAGATTTTATCAATAGGTTAGGAAAATGTAGATGCCCTGCATAGTTTCCTGACATTTAAACCAACAGAATAACTAGGAATAATATTTTCTGTCCTATCTAACAACCAAAAAAAAGAAAAAATTTAATGGACAGTTTCTAACCTATTTTTGAACAGTGACTGGATTGTTGAAGTCTTGGGCTCCACTACACGATCTAGACTGAATGCTAATCCAGATGACATGGATGCTTGAATTTTTTTCCTGCAAAGCATAACCACTTCTGGCTTTATCAGTCACTGCCTCAATCTTATTTTCCCACTAACCTCAGTCCTCATTCCAGCTCCATTTCCATTCCTTCCACTAGTTCCTTTCCTTTATAGCTTTTAATCTGTTCTGTCTTCTCCTGGCCCCTTTTCTTTCTCCACCATAGATTTCTCTGTATACTGATGCCCAGCACTAATCCCTCACCCAAACTGAGTGGATCCTTCAATCTTTTTCACAGTTGCCTTTTAGCAACTTTCCCCCCTTTCTTAACGTTTTTCATTCTTACTGGCTCTGAATCTCCTCAGCTCCTTTTCCATGTGCAGTTTACTGTCTCTATCACCATATGAACTTCTTGGTTCCCTCTTCTTTCACTCTGTGTTCTGGTATCCTGGTTCCTGTCTGCTCCTCATTTCAAGGCAGATCAGCTTTTTGCAAGCTCTGCTTTAAAATAGAGCAGCTTCTTCCTTCTCACTTCCTGTTTGGAGTAGGTGGAAGAAATGGAGCTTCTGCACTCTGACTTGGACTGTAGCCCAGCATGACGTAGAGCTGTAGTTGCAAGGAAAATCCTGCTCAGCCTCGGTCTGGAACATGTTCTATAATTACAGAATCTTTGAGAAATGCAACTGCTGACACCTGAAACTTCTGTACTGAGCATGTGTGAACTACTTTTTCTTTTTCTTTTTTTTCCCTTTTCCCCCGAAGGACTAGAACTTCACCAAATTTAACAAATTCCATTTAGAGAGGATGAGAGGTACATCCCTGAAATAAAGCCAAGCCTCCACTCAGTTTTAAGCCCATTCTACATGTGGTAGTAGCCCCACAAAAATAATGAGACTTCTGTCGTATATAAAAAAAAAAAATATATATATATGTGTGTGTGTGTGTGTGTGTGTGTGTTTTTTCCCCCCTTAGTCCTGATCTCAGAAAAGACTGAGTTATTTGTTTCCAGAAAAAACCCCAAACAAATTCAGCCTGAGGCAGATGGTCAGTGTGGAAATTTTCAGTGCAAATAATTAAACTTTGGCAAAGTTACAAATAGCTGAAAACAGAGTCTCATAATGAGAAATGTTGGACAACCTTGCTAGGCATGTTTGCATCCAGTCCTATCTATAAAATAATACCCATTAAAATTCAGAGCAAAAACCCTTCTCATAGTCACCAGAGAAAAACTCAGGGCTTTGCTGTCATTGCAGTGTCAGGATTCATACCAAAGTTGTTGTTGGAGGATGCAATGAAGCTACTTTGAAGGCGCTGTTTTCATTGAAAAGGACATTATTTTATTTATGATAACATATCTTCAATTATTACCTTATGGATAACTCCAGACATTCAGAGATCCTGAATCAGGTTTCACAAAATTAAGCAAGTGATTCAAAAGCTGTCAGATCGAAAGGGGGTTGGGGGAAAAGCAGTGATTTCTCCTCCAGTTTCTGAGCTTTGGAGGTATTTTTGCAATATATTCAAGTACTTTTCTGTAACTGTAAAGGCAATTCACTTGACTTACATGTTATCCAAACTATATTCTGAATTTCAACCAGAAGCAGAGACTTTAAGACAAATACCAAACATACTGCCTGTTGTCCAGACTTTGGACTCAGAGCCCCATGCCATTGCTACTGCCTTTTCCGTTGCATTTATTATGGTCTAAGACTCTGGGTACTGAGTGCTCAGCTGTTGCACAGCTTCTGCTTGTCAAGATGCAGCAAGTCTCTGGTGTATTTGAGCCTTTTTTTTCCCCATTGACTTACCAACTGAGTTTGAGTTCTGTATTTTTTTCATACTGCTTTACAAAATAATTAAGACAGAGTGTATATTGTATACACTTGAAAATGGAGGAAGCATGCTGAAGGCTCAACACGGGGCAAACCTGAAGCAGCACTTGAGCTTGTCTCCTTTGGCTGGTACAAAGAAAGGATTCTAAACCCAGACGGACTGTAAAAGCTCCAGGAGTATTAAAATTTCACATAGGTCTGAGAGTCTATGGTTGCAAATTAAAAAGAAATGGGGTTTTTAAACTGGATTAATTTAAGCTAATTTTTTTAGGGTGCTTTTTCAAAGTAGTATTTTTGTGGAACATTGGCTTGTCTTGCAAGGGAAAAGTTAGGAGATCCATGCAGATACACCTGAGTCACTGAGTACCAAGAATTTTATAGTAATGGCACAAAATCTTTAGAGTATCTAAGTACCAAGAGGGGGGAAAGACTGCTTATTGCTGTAAAGGAAGCTATAAGAGGAATGTGCAGATTTAAATTAATTGAGAGGCTATTACATGTAAATGCTAGGGTAACATTTCCCTGATGATGAGATTCTCAAAGATGCCTAGGAAACCAATAGACATTTAGCTTCTTCAGTCTTCTAGAGCTAAATTGAACAAAGCAGCTGCAGAAAGGTTACTGAAATTAATTACTCTGATTCTTAATCACCAAAAATTTGTCACTGGAATACAGAAAATGCAGTCCTTCTCTTCCTTTATAGTGCTGAGTTAAGGCAAATATGAATTTTCTGTGGCTTTGCCTTGACACATTGAGATTGATATGAGGTTAACTAGGTAAAGCCTCCAAGGGAGTGGGGTGACAGAAGTAGCACAACCAAATAATTCTGAGTCTCACTACACTTGCTCCTGAATATCTGGATCACAATACCTTGTATGTCATCATCTACAGCTGGACAGAAGGTGACAGCTCCTCAGATGAGATGAATCTCTCTTAGCTTCGCTGTCAGAAACAGACACCTGCACCTGAGCTAATCACCCTGAGTTCCTTTTGCTGTCAAGGGAAAGAAGCAAGCACCTTGTAGAGTGCAACACACTTTATCTAACATAGATGTGCAAAGCAAGGAAAAAGAATGACACTTGAGCTGAGTATTTCTTGGTGTGGCCTGTAATGGCTGTCTGGGACAAGCAGGTAACCTGTGATGACATAGGTGAAATGGTTCCTCATTTTTTTGTGAATGGTGGACGTCACCATAGGTGTCTTTTCCATATATAAATGAACATGTCTATGATGAATGGAACTACACGACCAGCACTTCTGTGAAACAGTTGGTCAGCTCATGAACAGGGTGGGGCAGGATGGCTCCTGACACTGCTGTTCTAAATTCCACCCTAATTTGAAATATGCTTCTTGTGACAAAGTGAGGTGACAAAGCCTAGTTTTAAACCCCTCAGGTCTGTAGGCATTTTTGTAGCCGTGCCCTGCTGCTGGCTTAATTAAGGCCTCCCAGCCTGAGACTGGCTCCTCTCAACAGTGTGCCACAGGCTGCTTTCAGCCTGACGGGGAAGGTGTGGTGGCACCACATTCTGTGTGCCTTGTGGTCCGCTGTGTTCATTTGTGCACAGGGAGGAGGCTGCTGGCTGTCCTCACACCAAACTGCACCATCCCCTCCAGTCAGTCTGAGGGTGAGTTTCCATGCTATAGATAAGGGACTCCATTGATGGCAGCTGCTGGAAAACATGGTCTTGCTTTGCCCTTTTCTCCCTTAGACACAGTTACAAGATCTAAGTCATGCAGCCTTGGTGGGACCTGATGTGGCTGACTGACCCAGTAAGGAATTTTCCTTCTTTTTTGGAGTTAGATTTCCACTGGATCAGCCAGTTGAACTGACTCACCTTGCAGCTATGTTTTTGTCAGGTATGATATGCAGGAAGTAGAGTGAGTGAGTACATGGCCACAGACTGACCAGGGTACAGGACTTCTTCCAGCCCTTCTGCTGCATTGCTGCATCATCTTAGATGCAATATAAAATCAAAATAACTTCACTATGGGCCATTCATCAAGGCAGTTGTTACTCTGTGTGAACAGAAGTCTTTCAGTGTATATATAGTTTTTATTGGCATCTAGTTAATCAGGTTTGTGTTTGCCATTTTATAAATGAGGTTTTATTGTTAAGGAAAGCCTTGAAAACCTCATGCTATTTGAGACTGGAAGATAAATATGTTTTGAAACATCTCAAGATGCTGAAGTGCTGGCTCTCTTTTATAGCTCTGCTATCAAGTTACTTGGTGCCAGAACAGAGCCAAAGGAGTTTGGGGTTTGGGATTTTTTGTCAAGTGAGCATGAAAAAACACAAGATGGTGATTCTCACACGTGTTGCAGCACTGTCCTGACCATGCTGGGCAATTTCCAAGCAGTAACCAACTCCAGAATGACTACTGGGACACTCCTTGCAGTTTTAGCTCAAGTTGCTCATTAACTTCCTGTTCTAAAACAGTGAGCAATGTTGCTATCAGCATCTAAATATTTATTGCTTCTTTTCCCAGCAGCAACTGCAATTCACTGGCAGGTCCCAAAGTATGGAACCTGCCACCCAAAACTGACAGCACCTCAGTGGGTGAAGAGCTTTTAATGGTTGCACCAATAAGGCAGAACCTTTTGGTTACAGGAAATGTTCTAATGCAGTTTACTATTATCTTTCACAGCAGGAATTCCCTTTGGTAAAAGACTGATATTTATTGTACTACTTGGATTTCATGGAGTGCCTTGAGAAAGGTGAATTATTAGGGATCAGAAAGCTGTTAAAATCTCTACACAGCAAGCAATTTTTCCATCACTGGCAATACCTGAAAGTTAATCTCTTATCGGGATTCCTACTCCATTGTAGGATTTTCCAAATTTTAAGAACGATTTTCAGTTTTCCTTCTGACAGCAATCTCTGAAAATGGAAACACTTCAAACATCTGAGCTTTAAATACTCAAAATCACTACTTGCCTTTAAAAACTTTGGCCTTATGGTAATACCACACATATAAGTGGAAATTAAATGGGTCTGTGCAGATTTGCTCTATTCTGCTGCCACATCCTTGTCCCAATGCCAGAACAGCCAGCCACAAATTGATTCCACCAGCACTGAAGGAAGTATTATGTATGAAAAAGGAAATTATGTCTAAAGTTTGTAAAAGAACCTTAACTCAGGATTTCCTGTACTTTTAGTTTTTGTGTTATTTAGGAATGGGAGTCAGCAACCTTAACACCATCTTAATGCAATTTTGCGTGTGTGTGCTGGAATTTCCCTTGGTTTTTTGGAATGTGAGTGATGTGAATACATAGAACCAGCTGAAATACAATTGAAAAACTACTTTTTGTGTAAGGAAATACTGTCAAATATAAATGATTACATTTTGACTCATGGAGGAAAATTTAATAATACCAAATATCCCAAATGCATCTTGCCCTACCAGCCAACAAGGAGTTCAAGCTCTTTCTGGCATCATCTACAAGGAGGGAAGAGCAGGGAATTTCCTCTAAGAAACCTCTTTGGTCTAATCCATGACCAGTTTCTATAGAGACTGTATTCTCAAAAATCATCCTCATTTATCACTATAAATAACTCCCACAGTTCAGTGTAAAAGTGGAGCTTAACCACAGAACTTACTGGGCATAAGCTGAACATTATTTTGAAAAAAGGAAATCCACAGTAGGTCAAATGTTTGTGTGCAGTTGTTGCTAAGAATTTATATAGGCATTGGGGATGGAAAAGATATCAGAGGTGGCCTGTTAGTGACACCAGAAGATTGAATCTATTGCTCACATCAGAGGGAGGAGTATTACTGCACTGTGAATGGGGATTTACATGCTGCACAAAGCTGCATTAGTCGGAGGACTACCTTAGCCTCTCTTGCCCTGCACAAGACTGAGTCACGTGCTTCTTGGTTGTTGATTATTTGGCTTCTGAGTTCTGCAAAGTTCTTGATGTGTTTTTCTTTATAATGGCCATATGAGAAAAGAAGTATTATCTCTACCTTACTGATGGGTAAACAAGTCCCACAACAATAAAGTGCTTGATTTTTAACATAATTTGGCACTTTGTTTAGAAGCTTAAAACTGTTCAGATACTTAAAGGTGTAGCGATGTTTGCAGGAGTGCTTCCTAGCATGTCAGCTGTGTCCAAGTGCAATCTCTGAGTCACAGAATCACAGAATATGCTGAGTTGGAAGGGACCCACAAGGATAATCGAGTCCAACCCTCAGCCCTGCACAGGACCAGACCCAAGAGTCACACCATGACTGAAATGCATTTTCCAAATGCTTCTTGAGCTCTCTCAGGTTGGTGCTGTGCCCACTGCCCTGGGAACCCTGTTCTGTGCCCAGCCACCCTCTGGGGGAAGAACCTTTTGCTAATATCCAACATAAACCTCCCCTGACACAATTTCAAGCCATTCCCTGGGGTCCTGTCACTGCTCACACAGAGCAGAGATCAGTGCCTGCCCCTCCTGTTCCCCTCACAAGAAAGTTGTGACTGCAATGAGATCCCCCCTCAGTCTCCTCTTCTCCAGCTGAACAGACCAAGTGACCTCAGCCTCTCCTCACACAGCTTTCCCTCAAGGGCCTTCACCATCTTCATTGCCCTTCTTTGGACCCTCTCTAATGGCTTAATGTCTTTCTTATATTGCAGTGCCCAAAACTGCCCACAATATCCAAGGTGGGGCTGCCCCAGTGCAGAGCAGAGCGGGACAATCCCCTCCCTTGCCAGGCTGGTGATGCTGTTCCTGATGCCCCCCAGGACAGGGTTGCCCCTCCTGCCTGTCAGGACACTGCTGACTCATGGAGCATCCCTGTCTCCCCACCCTATGCCTTGGTTTCCATGGGAAGGAAATCTGTGTGCCTAAGATATAAAACCCTGGAGTGCAACTGCTCTGCAGTCTAGACACAGCCATAGACAGCTAGACAGGCATCAGGTGCCTAATTTCTATTGCTTTCTATGGAAAACAGGCTTTTATGAGCCTCTGGAACTCCTACTAACTGCTTACTACATTTCTTAACAATTCTGCTTCTGAGTGTCTGCTCAAGCTCCCAGAAGCAGCCTGTGGCTGCCACGCTAATCCCAGGGATTTTCTTTCTTCTGTGGCAATGAAGATGCGTTAGAACGAGCTAAATTGATGAGAGTTCCCAGGTGGACAGAAATGAGATGTGAACCCCCCTGACAGATGTCAGGAGGGGCTGGGACTTCAGGCAAGGCTTAGGTACTAGGAAATATTTCCACAACATTGAATTTGTTATATTTATAAACCTGGCTGTGGTATACAATCCTGTTCTGTAAATCCTGACTGCTGCTAAATACTTTTTGTGTTGGTTTCATCACCCCAACAAAATTCTTTAAATTACTTTGCATATACACAGAGAAATACTTTTACTGATAAATGCATTGTTACAAATGAAAAGTTATGGAGGAAATGCAAATACATAATTGGGGCAATATTAAATTCAATACATGCTCTTTATAGCAGACCTCATTGATATATATGTGTAGGTAAGACTGCAGTTTCTAAGTTTTAAATCTATTAAGCTAAAACTAGTTGTGAACAGCAAATAAGAAGAAAACATATTTTAGTTGCTTCTACTGTTTCTAAACATCAAAAACAAATCAGTGGTTCTATATTTTTTATAGGTATACAAAATGGGAAAATTTTGTAAGCTTCCTACAAGAAAATTTCACCTCAGTAAAAAGCGGATTCTTACAGATTAAAAAGAATATAATAATCTCTTTTGCCCGGAGTTCCACAACAGTTCTTGATTTGCTGGAGATCAGAAGTCCTTATGAGTTTTCTGTTCCAGCCTCTCCAGGAGGGTTATGATACTGAGTTGATATCTCAAATAGGTTGCCCTACCCTATTATCTTTGTCTACCAGGACACAGCCAAGAGTGTCTATGTGGCAAACAAGCACAGAGACACCCAAAGTAGAGTTAAATTCGCTAGTCTGAAAATAGCAATAATTTTGGTCATAGCCACACGGGTCAAGTCAAACTGCTCTGTGGCAGGGAAATCTAGCTTTCAGGAGCTCTCTGCTGCTGCAGTTTGTCTGTTTCTGACCTTCAGTGTATCTTCTTTAACACTAGCTTGATAATGCTGCTTAATTACAAAGTGCAGTTTCGACAATTTGCAGTGCTGGAATCCAAGGCAGATGATGTGGCTCCAATTTTCATATCGTGCTTTGTAGCCTGTAAAGGTTCCTTTGTTCTGTAGGAATTGTGTTTTTATAGGGCACTCATTCATATGTTCCTCTGCAGTGTGGTGTGGCTGAATTGGGTTCTTCTTCATGTTATCATAGTCTTTCAGCTGCAAAAATGGCTGTGACTGGAATGGTGCTTTTCATCATCAAATTGCAAACAAAGTATCATCAGTAGACTGTACTGTCTCTGGCTTAGCTGCCTACTGGTGTTAACTCATGGTTTGCAATATGCAAATATTGCAGAAGATGCTCCATGAAAAACAAAATACCTGGTTTGGGGCCTTTACAGTAACATAGCAACTGATTGTGTGAACAGCAGGAGCCTTTTCCCCTACAGGTATGTGCATCACGGCTGGATTTTCTGGTGGCTAAGAAGGTGTGACCTCTAATTACCTAAGGGTGAACTAATCCTGTTTCTTTTTGATATGTGGATTCTAGATAAGGATGTAGTAGTGGCTGAACTACTTTTCTATGCTTTCACTTTGCAAGTACTTTTCATATTTTTCTGTTTTCATGAAAAGGTCTTAATTTCTGTGAGATCACCCTTCTGATGCTTGAAATCAATCAACTCTCAGTGAAAGTCCAGTTTGTTCAAGACAGCAAATGATTGCCGTCATTATTTTATACAAGTTAAAACCAAGCATTAACTAAACATACAGCATAATCTAGAACTGTCTGATCTGTCAGTGCCTGAAATGTTTCGCATGGAAATATTTTTACCAATACTGGAAATATTTAGTTTCCCTGTAGAAGAATCATTATCATTTTCAGCTGTTGTAATCAGTTTAAATATTGGCTAGAACCCTGTGGCTTTTTAATTATGCCTTTACAATTGTGATTACTTCACATTTAATTGTTGGAAGTCTTTAATCCTCATTTAATCTTTTCTTTCAATTTCTAAGAAATGTCTTTCCATTAATAGCATTCGCAGCTTTTCCTCCAGAGTAAGATCATTTCCAGAATCTAAAGGGACACACCTCCAGGGCAGGAAGAGTTTCTCAGAGGAGACCCAGAGTTAATTGCCTGCCTGAGCCATGATCCTGAGGAACAAAAGGCAGCTATACCACCTTCCTGCTCTGACCCCTTTGGGTGCAATGATTGTCAGCAGGCAAGTGATGTGGATAGGTAGAACACTGGAGATCACCCTTTCATTTAAAGCCTTCACTAAGTGGTTGTGGTGTGATTTTTTATCTCTTCAATTTCCAATATTCTCCTTTTTGTATAGGCAAAGTGTCTGTTTTCCACACCTTAACTGTAGCCTGCTTTTTTATCAGTCCCATGTTGAAACAGAAATTCCTAGGAAAACTATGTAAAATTAACTGAAGATTTATTATCAGTTAACAGAAATTCAAAAGCTTGTGTGTGATAATTTCTGAAAGAAGTAGATTTAAAATATAAAATAAAATTCCCCATCAAATGGAGTCAATCTAGCAGCTCACTGCTGCTACCCTGCTGCTGTTAACGTGAGCTCGCTGCTCCCTTGGGAGAACCCTGTCACTCATAAGGCTGAACTAATTCCACTCAGTAATCCAGGAAAAAAACTTCAGAGAAGCAAATGAGGTTTTTTTCTAGGATCAGTGAGCTGAACCTGTAGCACAAGTGAGGGGACACGACAGGACTGCCAGAAATAGGGACATGGGAAGGGAGGAGCAAGGAGTAGGACTGCCCCTTTCCCTGGCAGGGAAACGTTAGATTTGTCCAGACATATTATTGCACTATTTGGTTTGAGGCACCACAGAAAAATGAGATTTTAGTGGAAAGGAGGGAGAACAAAGGCTCATCAACCAACAGGCAGTTCTGTGAACAGCAAATACAAATGAAATTTTCTTCACATTTGTGTCTCAAGATTGATCTTGCATGTGTGTCATGTGTAGTCTGCCAAGGTTTGAGCTCACACTGCACCTTTCCTGCAACAGAGGGACTTAAAAAGGTCTCCGGATAAGAATCTGTCTATTCTACTTGGTCAGATCCTTTTATAAACTTTGTAGCAACTTAACGTCTGTGAAATGTCCATCCCTTGCAGAACTTGAATGAAATTGGTCAGCAGGATGTAAATAATTCTAGGACAAGAAGCACCTGTGCAGATTAAAACAGGAAGTGCAATAGCATAGAATATATTCTATTACAAAAAAAAGGAGGGACAAGTATCACATCATTAATTTTCCTTTTTTTTTTCTTTTTTTTGGAGGTTTTGGTGTGTTTGGTTGTTTTTAAATTTGGTATTTAAAGAAAAAGACTAAAATGTCAACATTGAAAAAGAAAATATTATTGCCATTTTATAAATCATTATTCAACATGTGTTGGGCAGTCTAACAAAACTACAATCTAACACATATTTTTGGACCTTTATGGATTTTAGAGCCTCCCAGAGAGCACTAGCATGTACTTTACTCATGCATTGAGGACAAGGAACAGAAATATTTCATAATATGCATACCTTTCCAGGAAGGCAGTTTCATAAAGACAACCCAAGATTGGAGACAATTCCACCATAGAGCTGTCACCATATGGGTTGTAACTCTAATTTACAGCAGCAATAGTACACCCTGCAGGAGCCTCACTCGATTCAATAACATCCTATTTTTCTAAGAGCAGTTGAGTGAACTTTTATCAATCTCCCAATGCTAAATATATCAAGATGTGACAAACACTCCTTTCCGTATGGATTAAATAACAACTTGAAATGTCACATTTGGATCTGCTGAGCAATATGCCTGTTGCCAGCCATTGACAAAAAACCACAGTAGTTAATCTGACCCTCTGGAATATTTGAAAGCAGGCAAGCTTGAAGTGTAAGCACTAAGCATGTTTCAGGTTTCACTTACATATTTCAGCAAATTGATCATATATTGCTATTAATATTATCAGTTATTTTTATTCAGAAGTACCTTCACACATGGTAAAACACAACAGAAAGGGATACTTAGAGATCCTGTTGTTAACAAAATGCCCCCAATTGAAATTCCTCTCACAAATACCCTTTCCCAGAAGAAATATTTTTCCCCTCATAAACTTCACTCCCATTAGAAAACATTTTATATCTTGACTGCAAAATAGGACATCTCAAGGCCTCACAAGGTTTTTCCCGATTAAGGTAAACAATTTAATTACACTTCTAAATTGTTTATGCGCTTCAATAGGCTAAGTGACAGTTCTCACTCCTAATAGACTGTTTTGCCTGTCCACCTAGACTAAATTTTGTGCTGTGCTTCAAATTTGTTATGAACAAAAGCTCAGTCGTTTAAGTGCAAATTATCCCTGCCCTTAAATTGGGATTCTTCTTGCTTGAATATTTTCATGAGGACCTTGAAGCACCATCATAAAGGTGGTATCAACCCTGGCTATTTGGTTTAGTCAAAGTGAGACACCCTCAGAGGTGAATTGTTTGTACCACAGGGTTTAGAAGGGATGTGAGTGAGAGCAAAAGGGAACCCTGCTTGGTGCAAATAGCCAAAGGATGGGAACTGCAGGCTGTTTTATGCCAGAGAATCAGGTAGAAACAATTAAATTAAATACAGACGAGAGGCTTAGATCCTCATGGGGAAAAGGGTGGGAATACAGAAGCCAATGGAGATATGATCTCTGCTCACTCTAACAAAAGTCTCCCTGGCTCTTGCTGTGTCCTGATTGATTTGGCCTTCTCCAGATGCCCCACTGTGCACAGTGACCAACCTGAGGCACGTAAGCCTCACATTTCTCAGTTTTCACAACAGAAATGGCAGCTTTGGCTCGAGATGTTTTTCTGGAGGTCAGTATGTGCATAACTAAGTCAGCAAAAGGGAATGGATTTTCACATCTAGGGCAATTCCCTACAGAACCTGGTGCAGGGATGGTAACTTTGAAAAGGGAGGCTGAACAGGGAGCTGGGGGCAGTAATTTCTCACCCTGCAAAAGCAAAAGCAAGATTTGCTAGAGCATGTCTGACCATGCCCCAGCTCCCCTTTTTGAAGTGAATGACTAACCTAAGAACAAGCGCTGCCCATTAAAATGTCTTTGAAGAGACTTTTAAAAACTAAGCCAGCTTGATTATACAATTACACTTTTGTATGAGATTATAGCTGATTTCATCTCTTAAATTACAGGGGTATCCCAGCTGTGGATAATTTTTTATATCAGAAGCAAATGCTAATTTGGCAAAACAATAGTTTGCAAACTGCTAAGAGAGCCAGTAATGGGAACAAGCTCTTTTGCGTTATAGGTCAGCAATTGAAACCCACCATAAATCAGAAATAGGAGCCCTCAGGAACTTCAGTTGATCTGGTGTTTCTAGAATCAAATAAGAAATAAGCTGGTCATTTCAGTTCGGATCCTAGTCAGCAGATGTTACCAACACCAGCTCCTTCCCTTCAGCCCCAAATAAACTGCAAAGTGCCAGCTGCTGTTGTATCATAGAAGTAAAAAGCTCTATTTCTCATCTCATTCTGTTGTTCCTTGTGGAGGCCTGTTCATAGAACCAGATGAAAAAATGTCATCAGCACTGCACAGAAAGTTCTTGTTCTTTAGATGAATAATTCAATTTCCGATGTTGGTAATCCAGTGCCTTTCAGAAGCATCAAATTAAGTTTCAATTAAACAGGTCTGAAGTAATTTAACTGTTTATCTTTTTGTTTTCTACCCTATTAAGCCACTCAATCTATGAGAAATACACAGAAAGAAAAAGACAAGCAGACAATTTTGAATTACAGGAGAACTCTTTTGCAATAGTGTAAATAAGGGGGGTTTTTACACTTATTATTGTTGGGGGTTCTGTAGTAGAAACAAATGTTTTTCAGTTTCCTCGCACTATAAATAGGCATCCTTTTTCAAAATCTCATACAAGTAGTATCTGTTCTCTGCGTAAATGTTAATCAGCTTATACAGTGTATCATCCTCCTGTCCCCTTAATGAGATTAAACTCCTCTTGCTGAGCATGAGATTTCCTGAAGTGCTCTATTCTTCTTGCCATTACCATCAGAGGAAGACCCCACCCTTCCTGTGTCATGTACTTTACAAATGCATTAAAAAGGTAATCCTGCCTCGGCAGAAGAATTCCCTTTACCCACTCTTTAACAGCAAGGGGTGAGATTTACAGCACACCTCGAACTAGAGCACTGACTACAGCTGCCAAAATGGGGAAAGCCCCTTCCTGGCCATTCGTTCATCTTCTTTTGGGACCATTACTGACATACAAATGTTTGCAAACTAAGATGCCAAACAGAAAAAAATGTTTCTTTGGACCGTTGGAGTCATCTTGAGCAGTCCCTGGTGGCTTCTCAACTGTGCCACTGTAACTGTTCCTGGACCTGCAAGGTGGTCTAGATGTGACGTTTATTCCAATTAAAAACAGCATTCTTCTCCGATGCTTTTTTTTTTTTTGGCCAAGTGGCATCATGTAACTCCAGCAAAAGTAGTATTAACACAAGTGAGTGTGCAGTGCAAGAGAGAAACAGAGAATGCTTAGGCTATTGTTGTGGCAGAAGAAAAGTCAAGTCCTCTGATACTATCCCAAAAAACTGTTTATCTGGTAATTAAAGCAGAATATCTAGTCCTCAGATTTCAGCCACCATGTCTTTATTTAAAATTGGCAATTAGATGTGACAATATTTTTTTATAAGTGTAAGAAAAGAAAGAATAAAACTGTGATGAAACAATCGAGTAGTGACACCACAGTGTGTGCCTCTGTGTCAGGCTCCTTGCAAACGTGCATACACACACATGAAGAAATACTTCTCCCCTTGGAACAGGCAGTAGTCTAATTCTTAGCCATTAGCAGTTCTCTTCTTGTTACTTTGAAGGTCTAAAATACCAGGAAGCTTCTCAGCCATGCTCTACAGTTTCCAAGTGCCCTTGGATGTCTTATACCAGGAATGAGGAAAAAGAACATGCTGCTCCCACTGCTGCCTTTAAGTAGGATTTCATTCTCATGCCCCAGCCTGTCTCTCCTGCTCCCCTCCTCAGCTGACTGTAGCAGAGCTGAATGTTCTTCACCTCTAAAGCACTCACAGAAACAATCTAAGCACACTATCACAGAACATTCTGAGCTGGAAGGGACCCACAAAGGTCATCAAGTCCAACTCTTAAGTAAACGGCTCACAGAGGGATTGAACCAACAACTTCAGTGTTATTAGCACCAGGCTCAAACCAACTGAGTAACAGTCCTTTCTAAGCTGATTGCCTTCTTCTTTAGTCCAGGAAAGGCAGTGAAGACAGATCCTTAAACCCTTTATCTAAATAGCAGTATTTTGGGACCAGCCCTTGAAGGCTGATGATATGCCAAGATGTCTCTGCATATGGAAAAACCACAACATTTATAAGAAATTTTGCCATCATGTCCTCTTTAATACACTAGTTTGACACACTAGGCACTTTCCTTCTTTTCCTCAGATGTTGAGGAATCTTGTACCATAATGAAGAAGACCTTGAAACTTGAAGGAAAGCTATAAAACACTGCCATGTCAGCCATCTTCATTGTCCCTTCTGGAAGTCACAGAAACAGGGGAGACACCCAGTCTGGGAGCCAAAACCAGGTAGCAATCATAGCCGGAATGAGGGCTTGGAATGCTCTTCCATTTCATTTATCTTCTCTGACCCTCCTGGCAACAAGAGAAACAGCAGCTGAAGGCACATCCTGTTGAGAAACCAGAGATTCCCAGCACTGAGTAAAACTCTGAAAGAGACTCTTCCCACCCAACCCTTGGGTCCCACCTGCCACACTCTACCTGAGACAGGAAACAGCTACAAAAACAAATGCCCTCACATCCCCTGCAACTCTGAAAAATGACACAAGCTCTCCATGCTGATGAGAAACAATCTGTCTCCCTTGGCAGCAGGAGCCAAGCTGCAGTCTTGTCTCACTACAAGCCAAGCGTCTGTACAAGCACACCCGGTTTGCCATGTGTCGAAAAGCCACGTTGTGTGCAACTTTGACACTGGTACTTGAAGATGAGACAAGAGGCTTTTCATTAGGTAGTATTGGTAGGAGGCAGGAAACTTATTGCCTCCAAACTCCCTATTAAAAACACACAAGTCTACTCAAGTGTATCGTCTTGTTTGAGGTCTAATCATCTGGCAGTTTATTTATTCTCAGAACGTACAAACTCAGAGGATGGAGCTTCTAGATATTCTCACAAAGGAAATATAATGTAAAGAGCTTTTTTCCGTGCAGTAAAAGCAAAGTCTTGAGCTCATCTAGGGAGTGTTCTGAAGTACAGATTAAAGATGCAACTGTACTTTCCCAGGCAATGAGTATAAGTCAGTGGATTTGATGCTAAGTGTTCCTCACTTCACCAAGGCTAGCATTTGAAAGAGAAGATAAACTACTTTATATATATAGGAATAGATTTCAAACACACTCTTCAAAAAACTAGTGTCTTAGATTACAATTCTACTCACTTCATGGGCAGTGGTTCTGGATTTGTTTTATTTCAGAAACTCTTTATTTTTATTTCGGTTACTGATTAATAAACTTCTGTATTCTTACTTTCAAGAAATTTGACTTTATTTTTAAGTTACTTTCTAGTTTCCACTGCTATTTTTGTGTATATATATATATATATATATCTTTAATCTAATGTTAGACTATGAAAATAAGTCCCTGCATAATTTTCACACTTACTAGAATCTTTTTTAAATTGGGTTGATAATTTTCTCATGCAAAAATAAAGGAAGAGAGTGTCAAATCAGTCTGACAGCATGACTGCTTTCCACTGTTTTAGACAGGCCTAGCAAGGCATCCTCAGTTCCTCTGGTCTGCAAGCACTAAACCCAAGAATTAATTTGGTGACAGTGAAAGCACAATTCATTTTATCATGTACTGAAAAGATCTACCAGTCTACATTGTGTAACTTGCCGATAGGGATCAGAGGTTGTCCATCACACCATCTGCCTTTCATTCAGCAGGCTTCTAAATTCCTACAGACAGTAGAACAGCTCGGAACAAGCCAGCCTTGAGGCGCAGAGCTGGGTGCTGTCAGCATATTGCTGGCATTGTAGCTCAGGGCATTGCACATTCTTTCCCAGAAATCTTGCTGAAGTGCCCTTGAATAGGAATGGTGAAAGGTCATGAGTCAAAGGAGAAGCTGCTGTTCTGCCAAGAATGATCAAAACCATCTGAAAGTATAAGTGTTCATCCTGGTGAAGTTTTGCAGACCACAGCCAGGTCTGCTAAACCTCCCCCCTAATCAATGGCACTGAAAACAGCATAGATCTTGAGTATTGCCAGTTGATGATTCAGACTGAATGCCAACAGCAGGAAATTCCTTGTGTGGCTTCCATTACATCAACTGCTCATGAGAGCTTTTAATAGAATAATGGAAAGATTTGTTAAAAATCTTGCCTTTGCAAACTCCTTTTATTAGCACTGGTAAACAAACCAGTTTCACACAAAAGCATTTTTAAATTTCCTTCCCAAACCATTTTGGAAACATATTAGTTTATTTGATTTTACAAGACTTGAAAACTTTGGATAGGTCTTTACGTGATTTTTAATTAAAAATCCTTAGAAAATTGCAGAATAACTCCATTCCAAATATTTCTAAACCAAGAACAGAAATATTTTGAAATTTCTGATAAAAACAAGTTTTCATCTTCTGATGAATTCAAATGTTGGTATAAAATTTGGTGTCCCAGAAGGGTCTTGTTCTGTAACTGGGAATTTTGTAGACATTTTATCCTCGGGTCAGTGCTTCCACTGTTGCCATGGCTAAGACAACTGGAAATTGGAAACCCATTTGTCATGTTAAGTTTCTTACTAGAATAAAAATAGAAGGAAGTTACTATGGCCAGTTTTTCCATCTCCCCAGCGAAAGTGAGCTCATTATCTCTCCATGGAAATGAATGCCAAAGACCAGCATTATCCAGTGATTAGGGTATGAGGCTGGAAGTGAAACTACATTTTCTCCTCACAGGCTGGTCTTAGCTAAGCTGTATTTGGCAAGAAGCACAGTGTGTTCATTCCTCAGTGTGCCCACCTGCAAAGACTTCCTGATAGCCATATGTACCAAAAGGATTGGAACACCTGAACGTACATGTGAAGCTGGTGCAAAGTATTCCTTTGCTTAAGGCTGAGATGCTTTTCATTTCACACTTATTTTCTTACTCAATCAGCAACTTTAAACTGAATTAGAAGAAGACAAAGAACACAAGCCAGCAGTGTGCCCAGGTGGCCAAGAAGGACAATGGTATCCTGGCCTGGATCAAGAAGAGTGTGGCCAGCAGGATCAGGGAAGTGATTCTTCCCCTGTACTCGGTGCTCGTGAGGCCACAGCTTGAGTACTGTGTTCAGTTTTGGGCCCCTCAGTTCAGGAAAGATATTGAGGTGCTGGAGTGGGTCCAGAGAAGAGCAACAAGGCTGGTGAAGGGACTTGAACACAAGTCCTATGAGGAGTGGCTGAGAGAGCTGGGGTTGTTTAGTCTGGAGAAGAGGAGGCTCAGGGGTGACCTCATCACTCTCTATAACTACCTGAGAGGAGGTTGTAGCCAGGTGGAGGTTGGTCTCTTCTCCCAGGCAGTCAGCAATAGGACAAGAGAGCACAGGCTTAAGCTCTGCCAGGGGAGGTTTAGGTTGGATATTAGAAAGATGTGTTTTACAGAGAGAGGAATCAGACATTGGAATGGCCTGGCCAGAGAGGTGGTGGATTCACCGTCCCTGGAAGTTCTTAAACTGAGATTGGATGTGGCACTGAGTGCCATGATCTAGTAAACACAGGGGTGTTGGATCAAGGGTTGGACTTGATAATCTCGGAGATATCTTCCAACCCAGTTGATTCTATGACTCTATGATTCTATGAAGAGTACTTGCAGTTCTTAAGTTACCAAAATGTCCTGAAAATTGTCAAATGAACAGAGAGAGAGCGAAAAGTGCACCCACACTCCCTCCTTCCTTCCCCTTCAGGGACATGCTACAGTGGAATCCTGTTCTTCTTGTCCTGCTGATCCTGCAGCTGTCATGTACACCAGATCTGAGCCATCCACACATATGGAGCTACATCTCAGACACTGTCTGTGCTGTTTCTTCTCAGCCTGTAGAGGAGTATAGGAGAAAGCTGGGAATACTGTGGGATGTAGGGGAAGAACTCAAGTGAGTCACATAAGTGAGCTGGGACTTCTGTCCTTAATTACTAAAAGGAATATAGGACACAATTCTGTAAGAAAGGAGGCTTTGTTGGTTCTTCTGCTTATGGAGCAGCTTATTAGTAGTAATTGCCCATGAAATATCAATAGCTTTAAACTGAAAATAATTTTCTTTATGTTCCCTTGCTCTTATCTAGTAGGACTAGATGAAAGCCTTCAGGTATAAGTCATGTCCCCATCAACAATGAATTTTCATTTAATCTTTTCTCTGTTGTGTTTGCAGTCAGGCGCTCACTCTAGTTACCACATTTTAACTAAACAGGCAGTAACCTCCAATTGAAGGGTGGCAGTTCATTACATTGCATGGTTCTATTACTCAATACAGTCAGGCTTACCCTAAGAATAAAAGCAATGTTTTAGGGAGAACCTGCCAAGAAAGTGACTGAAATTTAAGTTAAGGTAATGCAACATTTGTGTAAATGCTAGCTTAATCTCCTGTTGTTTCAGTTTATTTTAAAACACTTGGAACTGGCATATACCTGACTGAAATAGTGTGTCCCTGTAGTAGTTTGCACTCAATTAAATTGGTTTTAAACTGACTTGATCTAAGCAGTGACGCTTGTTAATGTACACAGATACTGAGTATTTTCTAGCATTTAAACTAGAAGGACCAGGTACCTTGTCTAAATTTGTCTTCCTTGAAAAGGAAAAGCTAATGAACTGCAAAAAAGGTATTTCTAGCCTTTAAACGAGAGGTGGGGATATAGAAGAGCTACAATGCTAAAAAAACAAATTGTTATAGCTCAGTTTGTTTGTTAATTCCATAAGAGAGACATTATTTCAGTAGCGAAGCCTCTGATTTTCTTTACTGTCCTTTTTGCCAGCACTGTTATTATTTTTAAAATTCCACAACTATTCCTATTATTACAGCCTTTTATATTTCACAGTAATATTTCAAAGATGTTACAAGTAATCTTTGGGTGCTGGAGATTATTACTGGGGGCATTGGTTGATGAGAATCTCAGCATAAGTCAGCCCACAAATCCAAACATATTCTGGGCTGCAGCAAAGTAGAGTGGCCAGCAGGGCAAGAGAGGGGATCATGCCACTCTACTCCATTCTGGTGAGACCTGGAGTGCTGCATCCAGCTCTGGGGTCCTCAGCACAGGAAAGACATGGACCTGTTGGAGCAAGTCCAGAGGAGGGCCATGAAGATGCTCAGAGGGCTGGAACACCTCTCCCATGAAGATGCACTGAAAGAGCTGGGGTTGCTCCACCTGAAGAAGTGAAGGCTCTGGAGAGAGCTTAGAGCAGCATTCCAGTGTGAATGGGTCTTACAAGAAAGCTGGAGAGGGACTCTTTACAAGGATCTGCAGTGACAGGACAAGGGGGAATGGCTTCAAACTGAAAGAAGAGAGGTTTAGGTTAGATATGAGGAAGAAATTCTTTACTGTGAGAGTGGAGAGGCACTGGAAAAGGTTGCCCAGAGAAGCTGTGGATGTCCCATCCCTGGAAGTGGGATGTCCCTCCCCAGGGTGGATGGAGTTTTGAGCAACTTGGTCTAGTGGAAGGTGTCCCTGCCCATGGCAGGGGCATTGTAACTAAATGATCTTTAAGGTCCCTTTCAGCTGAAACTCTTCTATGATTCTATGATTATTTTTAAATGCTCTAAAAATACACTAAGCTAGGGGAAAGAATCTGGCAATGTCAAGACAGGAGCCCAGTTGCCTATTTTCAGCAGGAATACAAACAAAATATTTTAACATGAGAGACACCTCCACTACATCTTAGTCTGACGGCAGTGAAATAATCTCTCAATTACATTATCTGACATAGGTCTTCCAAGATGTGACACAATGTAATAATAATTGAATTTAGAAATTCTGGTAAAACTATTGAATTATTTTTTATAAATTTTATTTTTGTAAACTACTGCATATTCAGCACCAGGTCAGTCATAAATGAAACTGTTTAGAGGTTTATGTGTTTTCATGTCAATCACTCATCTTTTCCATTGGAATTTACATTGTATGTATCGTTGTTTTTTCTCATCACCTCACAACATGAATGAAGCAGTTATTTTGACAATAGCCTTGTTAAGTTGCATTAGGAATGAAGATCTAAAGAAATTATGTTGAATCTCAATATGTTGCATTAGGAATGAGGATGTAGAGAAATTGAACACTTTAATTCGCCCACAGGCTGTGACAGAACAGTGGGAAGGGCTGAAACTGGTGAATGAAGGTTGAAGAATTGAATTTGAATCACTCTCATTGTAGACTAATCCCTTAACTCTGAAAACTCTTCTCCTTTTCTTGTCTGCAGTCAGGCTCCAGTGTCAAGAATGAACCAACCAAACCACCTTCTGCCTTTTCCTGAACCTGTTGATTTGCAAAATGAGACAGTACTCCTTAAAGTAGTTCAGTTGTCACTTCCCTAAAGTAAGTAAAAACAAAATACTTAGAATTACTGAGGAAATGGCTGTTCAAAACAGTAGCTCTCAGCCTTTTCAGATCAGAACTGTCTTTCCTTGCAGTCCACTCTTGAAAGACTGCACTATGCTACTCACTCCCCATTCTTAATATCCTGCCATTGTCCTACTCTTAGCCAGTTTTATCTACCCTTAGCTGACCCCACTGAAAACTCATATATTTCATGATGGTTTCCATCAGTATTGCTGCCTGGTCCTCCAACTCAATAGAGAAGCTCTGAGAAAGTCTTATTTCTGTCTCACAACCAGTGACAGTGAAGTCTTTTAGCTGCCTCTAGCCAGTCAGTCTCTGCTCCCACAAGAAGCACATCTCTGTTCCTGGATGCTGGTTCTATCACCATGGAGAATCCCCCAAACCCAGTTCACGTCACCACCATATCAGGGGACTGGGAAGTATTGAGAGAAAGAGTCAGATCTCACAGGAGCGGGCGAGGAGAGGAGAGGAGAGGAGCGGCGAGGAGAGGAGAGGAGCGGCGCGGAGCGGAG
>JAWWEU010000081.1:66780984-66811814 GCA_035583155.1 Acropternis orthonyx | reverse complement strand
GGGGGGGCCGGGGGAGAGCAGCCCCCAGGAAATCAAGTAAGCACCCTCTCCTGGGGGGATCCAACCACCTGCCACAATTGTTGGGATTTGTTGTTAGTATTATTGAAAATCCCAAGACTCTTTCACAGCAGACATTGGCCTTCAGTAGGCAGATGAGACTCTACTAATACAGTTGCCATGCAGAAAGGAGGACATTATGTCCTTGTACCTCTCAGGGGGCACAGAGCAGATGATGCAGCCCTGCAATAGAAGGTGTGCATTTGTGCATTCAGGGCAAAGGGGAAAAATAAGCAATGGCCTTGAGATAAGCCTTTGAATGAAGGCTCACAAAACAAGTCGATAAATGTTTCAAACAGAAATCAAAGTAAGCAGCACAATAGCCAGTCATACCTGACGTCACTTCTCTCTTTGCCAGCATTGCCAACAATTTTTAATTTCACAGTCATTAGATACTAGGACTGTGTCTGAATTTCTTTATTCAACCCAAAAGTATGGATATGTCTGCATATGTGTCCTAATTAACAGTATGTTGTCCTTTAAAAGAAGGACCCACAAATGATTTTCAGGGTATTCTTAAACACTGAAGTTACTTACACCAATACCAGTTATTTTATGTTCCTTTGATTTAGAGAAGTCTCAAATTCAAACAGTGCCTGTCTAATAGTTTTATCCCATGCTTGGAGAACTTACTGAGTTTCAACACTGATTTACTTGGAGTGGGGGTAAGCTCTAAATGCAACTGTGCTCATTGTGGTGCTGTTAGACATGAAGGGCACTTCAGGTCAAGTGAGAGTACAAAACTGCAACCTAAAAAATGCAAACCCAGTTTTCTGACCCCAACTATTTTCTCTTGCCAGAGTACAGGGAACAGATATTTTGCACAGTTGTGCAACAGTGTAAGGTATTTTGTAAGGTATTTTGAATGTAGGATGTGGCACACAATTCAGAGGAAAATTTTAATTTTTAGCTAGAATCTCTTAGAACATATATTCATAATCCTTATATAAAAAGATGTAATAAGTAGGTCAAGTTCCAGAAAATTATTTGCTTATCATCTACTCTGTCGTTCCTAGCTTTAAAAAGAGATAAACTGACAATTATGTGTAGCCATTTGAAAACTATGTTTGTAGTTCAATGTACCAAGTAAAATGTGCAACATTTTTAAAAACGACATGTTAGTTTCAGTGTATCTGACGTTCAGAAATATTTTTAATCATATATGGCTACAGTTTATTTGGATCTTTTTAATGACCAGTAAACTTTATTATTGTGCTTGTGACACCTTAAAGTTGATTCAATTTTCAAATGGCCAATGCCTCCTGCATTCTGAAAACATGTGTCCCTCAAGCAGGTAGAACATAGAAACTTCAAAAGGTGAATGAGGCTTCAGTTTGTAATTCCCGTATCTCTCCCTTACATTCAGATTCTTAGGACTAATATTCTAAAAGCCTTCTAACCAGTAAGGAGCTACCCCATGAGGTTTATCATTCTCAAAGCCAGACCACATGTTTCCCTGGAAAAGAAATATTTCCAGCTAGCTTGTGGAGGAGTGGACAACTCAGAGTGAAAAGAAAAGGCACTTTAATGTCAGCTGTAAAGACAGGCATCCCTTTATGACTGATGCATAGAGGTTTTATCAAAAAAGGCTTCTTAGGTTATTTTTAGTGGCACAGAAACGTGTTGTCATAAAATTTCATCTGACTTTGCTGGTGTAATGCAGAAATAATAGCACTGAAATCAGGAGGGTCACCCCACCTGTACATATGAAAAAAATTGCTCAGTCATGAAAATATTTATTTCCTTTTCCTCTGTGTACAGGGGATAGGATTAAAAGAGAAAGGGGAAAAAAAACCATAAACATTCAAATATTAAGCAACAGTTAAGTATTTAGTTTGTTTTCATCTTTCTGATGATGAAAAGCCCAAAGTGAAGTGCTCTGAGGATGACCGGCCCACAAGAGCAGAACCTGACACAATTTTAGAGGAAAAACACTAATTTCCCCTTTTAGTAGCATCTCAGAAATTATAACCTGAACTCCAATAGCTTGTTTCAATGATTTTCAGAGTTTGGTCACAGGAATAAGTTACCACAAGACAGGTGAGGGTGATAATTTACTTCATGGCAGTAAAAATGGTTGATTCACATATCATGATTGCGTTTACACATTGTATTAAGCAATGTGATTTACCTCTTTCACTGAAGCATAGACTACCTCACATTTACTAAATAATGCAGGTGTGCACCCTGGCACTCAGTACTAGCAAGACTTTAAGTTTGTGTCATTATTTCATCTGTGGTAACATTCTCACTGGACTGTATTTTGCAACCTCTTCACTAATTTACTGTCAATTCTTCAGCACAGTGTCCTCTCCTATAAGCGCATGAAGGAACAAATGTTGCTGATTCCTTTCCTCTTCCTTTCTCCCTCCCTCAAGGCTAATTTGTAATGTTTGTTTTCCCTGTCCTATATTTATATCATCTTCCACTTCATTATTTGCACATGTTAACACTACATAATTTTTCCTCAAAACATCACTGTAGATGTTATGTAACCTAAGATAAGCAATGGTCCTTGGCTTTATTTTTGTAAATATAGACTTCAGCTGCCTTGGTATTCTGGGGCTTGTGTTGCTCAAGGTCTAATCTGTTTGAACTCCTGCATATTAATGCTCTTGACCTCCTTAAGGTTGTTGGACTAATGGTATAACCACATAGTATTTTTCAGCTGCATCCTTTATGCTGGAGGTACTATAAAGCACTGAAAGCCTAATGTTAAGCCCAGTTTGCTGTATCCTGCTGTTCAACAGAGCATCAGACACAGAACTGCAGCAACCAGAGCTACCCAGCATCCAACCTCCAGCCAGTTAGCTCAGGCTCTAAGCATGACTTGTGCAGACTTATCTCAACGGGACTAAAAGGAGTTTAGGTATCAATTAATTTTTTCATATTTTCATGACATTTTACTTTTGATTCAGTTCTCTAACCAAAATGAAACTCAATTTACATTCACATTATTGAATCTAAGATTGATTCTCTCCTAGCTCGCTCCCCTAAACCTGCCAACCCATAAAGTTCCATTCATTGAGACAAGTTCAGGCTTGTATTTTGGGAGTGGATGGAAGTGAAAAGTCATTGCAAACAAAGGAACTTCTCTTCCCCCCGTAACAGCTTCTTGTACCAGCTGAGAGGCAGTATTTGTCTGCTGATCCCAGTGTTCTGCCTCCCCAGGAAAGGTGGGGAGAAACAGCTCTTGAGACCAAATACAACTCTCCCTATCACCACACTTCTCAGTATCATCCTGGGAATATTTGCACCTAAAGCCACAGCTGACAGGAACAGTAGGAACTGAATAAACTAAAACTTCATTTAACTCTGGAGTTCTCCATCTCTCTGCATCGTGGAAGAAATTTCCCAATGCGTAGCAACACCTAATAGTTGTTTCAATCCTGCTGGTCTGCCAGAAAGAAAAAAGACAACTTCTGAAACAAGCTCCCACATCTTCCTAGTGGGATCATGGAAATGAAGTCCCCGCTCACCTCACTCTTCCTTGTCTTCTCCCCTGCAACCAACACCAGAGTAGACACAGCAGTGACTGACCTTGAATCCTGGCTCAAAATACAGTGCAAAAATTGTTGGCCAGGAGTCACACAGGATATTAGAATCACATTCACATCCATCATCCACAGTCATTCTCCAGTTCTCTAATTAAAACTCCATTTCCTAGACTCTGAAGAATACCAACATGCTTGATTCTTGGAGGTGAAAATATTAAAAGTAAAATAAATAGTAGATAAATAATCAGGCTGCAATACCTTATACAATATTCCCCCATCACAGAAGAAGTATGCAATTTTCAAGAGGCTGAAAACTGTGGAAAAAGAATTGAAACTGAAATATCTTCTCTCAGACATTGTTCTCATTATATAAACAATCTGCAGCAGAGGAAGACACAGTGCAGGAGGCTCAGTCTGCTATTGAGCTGCAAAATTACTAAGTCAAAGTATTCCTCATCTATTTAGTGCACGACTTGACAACTGGCTTTGTGATTTTTTTTTTTTAGGTTATTTGTGTTGATTTATGCATCTTCCAAAAACAAGTGACATTTGAATTTTCACAATGGCACCTTGAATTTTCTCTATTTGTTAAAACTATTTTGTTTTCATATAATTCTTTTTTCTCCCTTATTGCAATTTGTCCTATTTGTGTAAGACTCAGATGTTTTTAACTGTCTTTAAATGATTCTAAATGCAGAGCTGGAGTTTTAAGTCTCAGATCAAGGGGTGATGAGAGAACATCTGGTCAAGTACCCTATAGGTTTTCTCTGCACTGAGTAAAGAAGAGTACAAGGATCTGCCAATTTAAAGAGATGGGAGGTGAGAAGGGCACTTGTAAAACTGGGACTAGTAACACTATGTCTACATTAGCAATTACTGTGGGCATGTAGAGTAGGAGAGTTAGACCTGAGAAGCCAGTGTGAATTGTACAGATTTCAGGGTTTATAGATCATGGTGTAAGCAGCCCAAGAGAGCTCTGAAGTTTCTGGACCCATTTCTGCAGTCTTCTTCATTCCACTTATTGTTTATGAGGTACAACTGCTCAAAAGGTCTGCCTGGGCATGCTGTGCTAAAGGTGCTGAGGGCAGCTCCTTCATTATCAGATGAGGTGTTTGCACCATCCTTTCTGCAGAGTCCCATGCCCAGGAAAATTTCAGCAGTGTGAAGTTTAGGAAGAAGACCCTTTGTTTTGGTGCTCTGAACAGAAGTCTTGAGAGGACTAGAAACTGATGAACTGGATCAGTTTGCAGTCCAGTTTCTATTCTCAAAACAACACAAGAAACAGCAAGATCTAATGAGACAGACCTGAGGACCTGGTCTATTAATAATGCAGACTTTTGGAGTGTCTCCAGAAGTCATTACTTTGACAACCAGTGTCCATATATTTTAAACTGTAAATACATTTAAAAATACATTCAATATTTCCTGTTACATTTTTACTAGCCCTAGTAAACATTTACAAGTCTGTGCTTTATGACATACTGTTAACACTTTCATCACATAATTTCTTAATCAACACTTGTTTGGAAAGGTTCTGTCACTTGCTTTTGGTTTGCCCCATCGATGTTTCTGGTTTGTAGAGCAATAAAAAACGAGCATCACAATCAAAATAATTAAAAAAATTACATACATCTTTGCAGCATTTGATGTGTACTAAGCTTTTATAAACAATACCAAATCTCCTATAATATCATCTTGAATGGAAGAAACAAAGCAAAAGGATGATCAATCAAGGGTTGATTCAGAAAGTCATGTGTTAACCAGACTTTTTGATCCTCAAAACAGTCATGAAATTGACAGTCATGAACAAAGAAAAAATAAGTCCCATGTATGCAAAAATCACTGTATGTTCACTCTAGGGTAGAATTAAGGTGAGCACATGTTAAAAGGTCTAACATAGACTCTGTCAACTAGAAGACTGTTCTTTCACATTTTCTTTTGGTTTTGTCATTCATTCATCATAAAAAACCCCCACAATTTACTGCAACACATACATTGCCTAACTCAACAACAGTTCGTTAGGAGACTTGGATTTTGCTGGCAACATAGTTCTTCCAGAGGATAGCCCAATTAGCATGCAAACAAAGATAGGAGGACTACTCAATATCAAAAAGAGTTAAAAAACACTTAGGAAAAACACCTAGCAAGAATTTCAGCTGTTCCAAATCAAGTATTATCTTAAAAGGCAAAGGAACAAAAGAAGTAATTCAGTTTGCATATCTGCTCTGGGCAGCAACCCAAAAGTATGAGCATGGTTGTACTGGATCTGTGTAGCCCAGTATCCTGTTTCTGGTGGTTGCCAAGAGCGGGTGGAGGTTCTGAGCTTGAAGGTGGAAGTTTTTCTGCAGTGTATTTTCTGGCTTTCTTGTGGAGACTTGGGTTCATGTCCCACTCAACATCAGAATTGAACAGACGTAATCCCTCCTACTGGTGGCAGTTCTTCAGGTACACACGTAGGTCAGTGATCAAAAGCAGATGTCTGGGGATGAGCACAAAAGTGGAACGAGCATATGATGATGCTTTTCCAAATACTCTCCCAGCAGCCAGCAATTTGAGGAAGAGTCTGAAAGCCAACATGAGTGGGGAGGCTCTCATGCTCCCTTTGTGAAAACAGCATGACTAGAGGCCCATCTCAGTGCCTACACATCAATGCACACAGCCTGGGAGCAAAAAAGAAGAGTTAGCAGTTCCTGCAATTGTAGACCTGTGACCTCATTAGGATGACAGAGCCATGGTGGCATAGCTCACAGGATGGGAATGCTGCACTAAATGGGCACAGGCTTTTCAGGAAAGACAGGCTGAGAAGGCAGGAAGGAGGGGTTGCACTCTATGCAAAGAAGTGGCTAAAGTGCATGGAGTTTTTTCTTGGAATAGGTGAAGAAGCAGATTAAGAACCAGAGGAGAGACAAACCCAGGTGATACTGTGATAAACATGCTACAGACTACCTGATCAAGAAGAGGAAATAAATTGAGCCTTCTTTAGACATCCAGAAAACTCTTGATTGCACATCTAGTTACTCAACCACACTAATGTGTGCTGGAAGGACAACAAGGTTGTGGCAAGCAATGCAGGAGGTTTCTGAAGCAGATCAATGACAATTTCTTGAGACAGGTTTTAATGGAGCTGCTTAGAGAAGGTGGTGTCCTGGACCTCATACTCACTTGCTAGTCACCCACATAAAGATGAGCTTATTGAACTTCCATAACTATTAGATCACAGAGTTAAAAATCCTGAGAGCAGATAGACAGAAGGATCCTAACCCTGGACTTCAGAAGGTTAAGTTTTGAGTTATTCAGGGATCTATTTGGTAGAATCCCAGAGGAGACTACCTTAGAGGGCAAAGGGGCCCAGATCAACTGTTCATCTTTTAGCAGGACTTCCTCAAATGGAAAGGTCCATTCCAATGAGCAGAAAATTGAACAAGTATGGCAGAAGGTAGCTTGGGTGTTTGGAGAACTCCCAAGTGATTTCAAATGCAAAAAGAAAGTAAAAAAAAGGCAGGCTAACCAGGAAGACTTCAGAGACATCTCTTGAGTACAGAGTAAGGAATTTGGAAACCCAAAACTCGGCTGGAGTTGAAAGTAGTGAGGAATGTGAAGGGAAAAGACTAAGGACTTCCACAACTATGCTGTTGTGGAAAAGCATAAACAAGGCTGAAGAAAATGGGTCCTGGGACTTAAAGAGGGAAGAGACTTAGTGAAAAAGGATATGGAACAGTCTGAGGTATTCAAAGTTCTTTTATTCTTGTTTTCCCTGATTAAGTCTTCCCTCTGACAGCCTAGTTCCCACTGCCTAATTACTGAGACAGTGGGAATGTAGAGGGAGGGACAATTAGGTAATTCTTGAGCCAATTGAGCACATACAAGTCTATGGGACCAGACCAGCTGCATCTAAGGATATTGAGAAGAGGCAAACATCATACCCATCTTTAAGAAGGGCAAGAAGCACATGGAAATACAGATTGATCAGCCTCACCTCAGTCCCTGGAAAGGTCAAGAAGCAAATCCTCTAGAGAACTATTTCCAGCCACAAGAAGGAGAATGTGGTGACTGGACTAGCCAGAATGTATTTACCAAAGGCAAGTCACATCTGGCCTACTAATTTTCTACAATGACATGGCTAGCTGTGTGGATAATGGAACAGCAGTTAGCATCTCATACTTTCACTTTACCAGGTTTTTGACTTGGTGTTCCATTCTACCCTTTAGCCAAATGAGTAAAATGTGGACTGGATAAATGCATGATAAGGTGGTAAAAATTTAGCTGGACCCTGGACTTGAAGCTCAGTGATCAGCAGTAAGAAGTCTAAACAGACAAGTCAGTAACTAGACATTATCCCTCAGGGGCAAATAGCAGCAGCAAGAACATCCAACATCTTTATTGACAACTGGAACGATGGCCTAAAGTGGACTCTCAGCAACGTTGCAGGTAATAAACTAGGGATAGTGAATAAGATGCAATTTTATAGGGATACAAGCTAGAACAGTGGGTTGAAGGGAACTTCATGAAGTTCAATAAAGGCAAAGTCCTGCATCGAGAATGGAATAACCCCATGCAGCAGTACAGGCTGGGAGCCAACTGGTAACAGCTGGAGATGAGCTCACCTACAAAGATATCTCAGGCATGGACTCTCTTAGAGATGCACAGTGGAAAGACAAGAGGTAATAGACACAGCAGGAAACCTGGGACATTCTCATTTAGTACAGGGAAAAGAATTTTTACTGTGGTGGTGGTCAGACACTGGAGCAGGTGCCCAGAGTGGTGGTGGAATCTCCACCTTGGAGACACGTGAGACCCATCTGGATGCAGTCCTGGACAATCTCTATCTGGGCCTGCAGGGTGTTGGACTAGATGCTGGTTGTTTCCAAGCTATGTGATATTTCTGTATTTTTAATTTGCATCTTAGAGACACCCTGAACCCAAGGCAGTTTTAATATAAACAGTAATTCTCACTGTTTCACAGCTCTGCAGCTTAACTACATGCTAAGTGAAGAATCACTCCTTCTTCCTTGGATTGGCTCTGCCACCTTTTGTTGGCTTCTATTTCTGTATCAGAAGAGATAATGATTAATTAATAATTTCCTATCTTTCTATACCACTCAGGATCTTATCAGACTGACATTTCCTCTTCAAAGATCTTTTCCAGGATTAAGAGTGCTAACCTACCTGTTTGGTGCTTCTATAGAAGCTGTTTCCATGTTCTTCAGCCTTTCTCTACACCTTCTCCAGTTTTATCTCCCTTTTTTGAGGGGAGGGATATTGACCAAAGGGACAAGGAGGTTCTTACACAGTATCGTAGAAATAAGTTAATCATGGAAGTATAAGTGTTTTCTGTTGGATTCTCTAGTATTTCCCTAACAACTCATAATGTTTGATTTACTAACATATCCATGCAAGATAAGAGAACAACCAGAAGGATGTTTTGAAATGATCATCTATATTTACAAGCTTAAACAAGCTTTGGATTATCAAGAACTTAGAGATTAAGGAACTACCTAACAGTTTCCAGGTGAAAATTTATTCCACCTCAATATATGTATGAGAAAGCTTGAAAGTCAAAAGGGGTAAAACCAAACATCTAAGTCTCTTCAAAATCACACGTCTGAGCAGAGTACTAGGTATTACATGCCCACATTCATCAGAAAGTTTGGCAGACCTGTCCTTCTAAAGTTATCCAGAAAGGAAAACAGAAATATTTAGGGCACATGTTAAGAATAAAGCCAAAGGATATACTGCAACCTTGTCACTGAGAAGCTGGAGAAACACACACAAGAGTCTAAACAAGAAAAAATTGCAAATATTACTCAGTGATGGAAAATTTATGGGGCTGAACAACACCAAGTACATATGAAGGTCAACAAGGAACACTCGTTTCACAGGAAGGTTTCAAAATATGGCTGATGACACAGCATGTAGGACTGTAATAGGAAAGTAGCATAAATAGCAGCCAGTGAAACTCCCCTTGTTTACATTTTTTCATGGCCAGATCTCACACCAGTCTCATGGTTTTATAATTTAAGACTCCATTCTTGCAGATGGACATTTGCAAATGGTAGCCTGCTGTACCTGTATATGTGAAATTACTTCATCAGAGAAATCTGAAAAATTGAAAAAATTGTTACCTGCCTCCTTCATAACTGCATCTGTAGTTAAGACACGGGGCTACCTGCTGTCCTCCAAAAGAAATTGGATCTGATTTCTTATTTTAATAAAAATGCAAACTATTTGCATTGGTTTTGCCCTCAGAATGGCTGGGTTGCACCCAGTTCTCCCAGCAGAATGGCAGGCACATTCCACATAATGTCCCCTCCTGCTGTGCTGCTCTGTATAGTAGGAGGTTAAGAATGAATTAGCAAAAAGACAGGAAAAAAAAACCTTATTAGAAACAAAACCTCTTCACATTCCAACAAAGCCAGAGGGAGTATCACATACAGGTATCTGCAGTTTCACACCCACACTCAAAAATGTTTGACCTGTCAGTTTCCAGAAGGTACTTCACAATCCTGTGGTCAATAGGCAAGTCAGACTGTTGGAAGAGTCTGATCAAATGATTTTTAGAAGTCACTGCATTTATTAATACAAAGTGGACACGACTTGTAGAATGTGCATCTTGCTTTAAAAAGTAACATTTTTAGGGATTAAAAACATTGCTGATAATGATAAGGTGATAATATCACATGTTGAAATTTTGCAGGGAATTTAACCTAGTCATGCATAGAACACTCATTGATGCAATTTGTGATCAAAACAAAAAGTAAAAGTGTCTTACATTAAGTAGATTAAAACCATATATTATCTTTAAGGTTCCTTCTAACCCAAACCATTCTATGATTCTATGATGCTGTGGTAAGAGTACATAGTCGTAAATGATGAGCTGTCTCCCTACTGTGGAGGTTACTTGGGTATTCATCAAGGAGCTACTCTGAGTCCCATAATGGTCAATATTTTTGATAAAGGTCTGAAGAAAATATGAAGTCTTTCTGGTAGTGACACAGAAGACATGAGCTGTCACAGCATGTCAACTCCTTATCTCATCATCTGCTTCCTCTGTTCATGTTGCATTGTATCTTCAGTGGAAAGATCTGACTTCCTGTACTACAAATGTATTTTCCCCCTTCAGTTTTGCTGTCTTCAAATGGAACAACTCTACCTGTCCAGTTCAACAGCCTTCCACTCCCATATTGTACATATCTTTTTACTTATAGCTTCCTTATTAAGCCTTTCTTCAACTGTTTTCCCCTGTTTCTCTCTGATGGGAGCAACTGGTTTAATCCAAGAAAAAATTTACAGACTATGGGATACTATTTCCATCATTTTGGCTTGTCTGTTCTTCTTCTGCTTCAATTACATCTTCCTTATAATAAGATTTCTCATCTGATGACCTTCTCTGATGCTATTAGTGACTCCTTGCTGATCAGGACTCATTCTTACCCATTCATATTATCCCCCCGCTTTTCTCACCACTTGTCCATCTTCTTGATATTTCCTCTCACAATAAAGATTGTTTTATTTTCTCCCATTACAAAAAGAAAATAATCCCATCTCTCCCCTCTATTTCCACTCTCTAAGATCACACTGCAATTGCTGTCGGGTGTTTCATGCCCTGATTCCCTCCTCCTTTCACCTCACCTGAGCTTTCAGAACCTTTCTGTTCCCCTTTTCATTCAATTGAACCAATAGTCAGTATTACTATATTGACCTATGTCTGCTGAAGGCTCAAAATGGGTAACACAATAGCCATACTCCTCTTTTGAATTCTTTTCTTTCCTTAGTTTCAGTGATTCCAGCAGCCTTGTCCGTTCAGGATTCTCTTACCACTCACTCAGTCTGTACTCTTTAGGATCTTCTGTCTTTACAGGTGACTGTATGGAGTTCTGATTTTGGCTCATTTATCTTTATTGTGTCTCAGGAGTCTCCTCCCCAAGTACAACTACCATCTCCATGTGGAGATACAAATTTGTACCTCTGCTTCATCCATAGCATCTTGGCTTGTCCCTCAGCTTCAGCATCTTCTGATAGCTACCAGTTCAAGTGCAGTATGACTACGACATGTCACACTCCTCTCTTCCCCAGTCAGTCCTCACAATTTCCCTCATTTACAACTGCTGTGAACAATGTTATCACCAGACTTGTCAGACAGGCAGGTGATGCAAACAACCAAACAACTTTTTAGGTCCAAAAATCAGATTAAGTTTCCATTTTTTGTCTGATTTCTGGAGCTAGAAAGTTCTAAGCCTTTACCAAGTTCTTATAATCTTTTCCTTCAAACCCTACAACCATCTTCTGCTGCTCTTAAGAGAAACAATATTCACAATATTGCTACAAAGACTACTTTTTCCAAGCTTCCTTCTTTTGACTCTCTCTACTAACTCCTTTTTTGCTGTCACATAAAGAATCAGTTATTTTTTTTTAAGAATGCCTTTCAGGCATGTTCCCACTTTTCAAGACATTTCATTCATTCTCAGTATGTCAGTTTCTGTCTGCAACTGACTAATTATTCCAACCTTTTCTTCCATATCTCCTAAATAAAATCACCTACTTGAGTTTTCTTTTACTGTTTTGTAGGTTTGAAAGGATAACACTGCAAATGACCACCCCTCCTGTCCTAGTGGATGTCCTTGGTGTTACCAGAATGGAAATAGTAATGATAAATGTGTATAGAATGATTTTTTAACCTGAAAAATCAAATTCAGATATCTAAGCATCACAGAAACATGCATCACATTGGCTGGAACAGGCCACCAGTGGTCTCTAGTCCAGCCCCACGCTCAAAGCAGACCCAGGTGAAGCAGGTTTTGCAGGACTGTGTCCTCATAGGTCTTGTATCCCTCAAGGGTGGGAGGATGGACCATCTTGTCTACTCTGGACATCTTCTCCACTGTCTAATCATTTTCATAATATCTCATCCTTTTACAGTGTACCTCCAAGAGTGCAGCTTCCTCTTTTGTATAACTTCCAGTCAGGTATCTGTAAACACCAGTAAGGTGTCCAGCCCTCTCTTCTTAGTAACAAAACTGTAGGCTGAATGAATAAATAGAAATCTAGAGTTTGAAGTCAATATGAGATACATTCAAGTGGAAAATGGTATGTTCTTTATTTTTAGCTGATTGGAAATCAACAAGTATAGAAGGATATGTTTGGTTTTTGTCACTAGAGGCCTAAATTGAAGTTAGATATCTTTCTCTATGACAAGTGTCAAAGAGACGTTAATATTTTGGTGAAGAAATTACAAGATGAGATTCTTTGATTTGTGTTATGCAAAGTCAAACATTAGGTCATTGAAATGCTCCTTTCTTTTCATATAACATTTGCCCAATAACATCTGAAAGAAAGAAGGAGTTGACCTTGAAGCCAACAGACTTATCTAAATGTACAATGCTACAGATAATTCCCTAATATTCCTGTTCCAAGCATCTGGTTTTACAGCAGTGGAACTGTCCAGTCCATATCATACATAAGACATGACTTCAGGTAATTCACATGGAAGTGTTCATCAGCTCTAAAACAGTGGTACTGTCACACAGTGTTCAAGGAACATTTAGATTGTCAGGGTTTCTTAGTTAAGAAGGCAAGTGGAGAAAAGAAGACAAAGCCATATTTTTCTATAACTTCTTGTGGTGAGTTAACCTTGGCTGGATGCCAGGTGCCCACCAAACTGCTTTGTCACTTCTCCTCTTCAGCTGGACAGGGGAGATAAAATAATGAAAGGCTTGTGGGTCAAGATAAGCCCAGGACTCTCAGGCTGCAGGAGAATCTCTGCTCTGGCACCTGGAGCACCACCTCCCCCTCCTACTGACCTTCGTATCTGCAGAGCTGGTTCTCTCACACATTCTCTCTCCTCTCTCCCCGTTGCTGCCGTGCACCAGTTTCCCCCTCTTGTTCAATGCCTTTATCCCAGAGGCACAACCACTGTCGCTGGCCAGCCCTGAGTTTGTCTTGGAGACGGCTGGCCATGGCTCTCAAGGCACTGCAGGAACCTTCTGGCAACTTCTCACCTCTGTAAGCCTCCCAGCTACCAAACCCTTGCCACATAAATCCAGTCACTTCTGTTTTGATTAATGTTGTTTATATCAAAGTAATATTAATAATGCAGGAATTAATCCTGTTTCCATACCTATGGTGCAGATTTTAATGTAATGCAGGGAATATTCCAGTTGCTTGTAAAAGATGGGCTAAATATACCTCAAGTCTCTCTTTTGTTGTAATTAATTCAATGTAAATTACTTTTAATATATTTAAAAATAATTACACCCACTTTTCTTATCGCCTTTCTTTCTTCATATGCAATCTCATACACACACTTCACAAATACCTCTGTGTCACCAAAATGGACCAAATTCATCCTCTTTGCAAATTCTTTGGCATGGTGAGTTTAAGGTAAGATGACATAGAATAAAATATTGTTGAATCTGTCTTTACTGACCAATGATTCCATGTCTGTCTGTGTAAACACAACAAAACCTGTTCACTGACTTATCTTCTCTGTTTCATGACTCACTATTATCATCCAGTCTGTGACAGGCTCTCCTTTGTAGTAACTGACAGTCCTTTTGAGGTGTACAGAGAGGTACACAAAGAATAGGAAAGATATATAAAAAATAAACATCTACTCAGAAGTTGAATAGAACAAACAATTCGGCAGGTGTCTTGCCACTCAAATCTTGTCTTTCTACATGTCAGCATCTCATCAAAAGCTTCTGACACTGGTTCTGTGCTCCAGAGAGCCCCCACTTGAGTGCTGAGTGACTGATTTAGCTTGTCAGGGACTAACAAGACTTAGCGTTTCTCCCATTGGCTTAACACAAGATAAGCTTCCCTGAAAATCCCACCTTTAGTAATGCTTCAGCAACGCTTGTGATCAACCTCACTTTATTCTACCTTAGAAGCTTTTCTATCTGAGAAAGGCATACTGGGCTCACTCAAGTCAGAAAAGACAAAAAAATTTTAGGGAATGATTCATGTCACCTATTTTAGATATCTACCTTATGTTTAAGTAAATTATGCCTAGGGGTGTCATTTTCTCTCTCATTGATTATAAAAGAAATCTAGACAAAAAGTTCAAAGATAGACACTGTTGACATCTGCTTCTGGTCAACAAATCCTACCTGTTCTTCCATTTGAACTTTTACAGAGACATCAGTGATGGAAGTCAAATGCCTCCTTCTAACATATTAGATAATTTATTGGTATGGTGGACTTTTTATATATTCTTATTCCATAATGTTTTATACATGTATAAATACACTGAATAATAATCCATCCCTTTATAGGCTGTCTAAACCAAAGTTTAGCCATCTCTGTGTCCCCATTCCTGGAGATGAGAGTGGATTGGCTGTGTTTGATACTTTTCAGATGGACAGAATAGCTAAGAAAAATAGATTTCTCAGTTAACATTCCCAGAGATTTGAAATGGTCTGTTCTATATGTTGTTCACATGCACAGTTAATATTCTTCTAACACAATTAATGAAGGCAAAACTGGAATCATCTCCATCATTTGATATCCTTACACAAGCTCTTTTTAAGGACTTCAGAATTAATTGGAGACAATTGAGAATACTGAGAACAAAAAAAAATAGGATAAGGATTTTGGTTATCTGTCTTGCAAAACACATCTGTGAGAGCAGCAAGGTTTCTGGTTATGAATATTTTCTTATTTTATTTTTATTTTTTTGAAGTTACTTTGTTGAAATACATAAGAAGGTCACAGAACTGTTGGAGCAAGTCCAGAAGAGGGCCATGAAGTTGTTAGGAGGATTAGAGCACCTCCTCTATGAAGACAGGCTGAGAATGTTGGGGCTGGAGAAGAAAACGTTGCATGGAGACCTCATAGCAACATTTCAGGAACTGAAGGGGATCTCCAGGGAAGCCAGAGAGGGACTTTTTGTCAGGAACTGCAGAGACAGGACAAGGTAGAGGGGAAATTTAGCTTAGAAGCAAACTCTTTACTGTGGGGGTGCTTAGTCATGGAACAGGTTGCCCAAGGGGGTTGAATGCCCCAACCCTGGCAGTGTCCAAGGTCAGGCTGGATAAGGGCTTGAGCAACCTGGTCTACTGGGAGTACTGGGAGGTGTCCCATGGCAGAAGGGCTGGGAATGGATGATCTGTGACTCTTAGTATTCTCTAATTCTATGATTCTAATTTGTTTGTGTGACTTTCATCAAAGGATTAGAAGAGAAAGTACTAAAAATGTCAGACTGCTGTTTTTCTGATCTCTGTAAGGGTGGGAATCAGCTCACTAATATTAATCATATAAAAGCTAGACTCTTCCTGCCTGAGTGAGTTGTCAAGGCTCCCTCTATAGTCAACAGAAAGAGAGACTGTCACTTCCCAACTATGATTCATCGAAAAGTGGAATAAATTTCTGAAGGGCATCAGCTGAGTCCTTTCTGAAGTTCCTAACTCTATCCACTGATTGTAAGGGAGATCTCTCTGACTAGCTCAGGATAAATAAATAACTTTCAGATGACTAGAGTGAAAAGAAATTAGTCCAGCTCAAATTTTATCTGACTCATGTACTTGTTAACTTGTAATTGGCCAAGGATAAATATGATGAAAACATTTTGGTGGTATTTGATAGGATTTAAAAAAATCAAATTACAGCAGCCATCTGGATGTCAGGGAAGTTTCCACAGACTTAGCAATTCACCATGCTTAATATAGACAATATTCAAAAATTTAACCAAGCAACCTATAAAGTATCTTGAGTTAATTTGTTTGAGACCAAAAATAGACAGTGAAATCTTCATGCATGAGTCTTAGCTTCTATTTTCAGAAGAAAAAGCCTTTTGAAAAAGACCCTGCTCTCTTTAGCTAGAGATATTTTATCTAGAATGTTAGGGAATTATAACAGAAACACTTGTGAACCATTTAGTGCATTTTTAATAAGTAACTTTCCCTTGGCTTGTTAGTTAGAGCTTTCTCAAAGAGTCTTACTCTATGATACGCCAATTTAGTTGCAACATGATATTAAAGATCTGATAAGGGAGGGTCCTCCAAACACACCTACCTTTGATCGAGTGCACTGTTAGAACAGTGATCTAATAGTCAGGACAGGGAATGGAAGGACTATTTGCAGCTCTGATGTTGGCTCTCTATGACATTGCGTAAGTCACAATTCTGCAAAGTCAGAGTAAGTGACTAAGCTGAGGGGGAGGGGAGGAGGTTTCTATCCACTTCCAAAAGCACAGTCTCCACTCCCTCTGGAAAGTGGAAAGATGGAGAATAGAATTTAATCTTCACAATGAATCTGGCTCTCAGGAAAATCCTATTCCCCCTAATTAAAGATTGAAATAGTACAAACACATTTTATCTCCCAGCACTACTGAAATGGCATACCCATGACTGGTTAGCTTTTTTTACCACTGTATTTCAGTTCATCTTTATAATTGTTTGTGATATCAGTGGTTTAGCTTTTATAACTGGCATTAGGAATCAACATGTTCCAGTGGATGGATTGGAATTATCCAAAGAATGTAGAAAATGTTATTATGTGTTAGGATAATTACATACTTGGTTGCTAAAAAATAATTTGTTTCAACAGTGAGCCTTACTGCTGACTACAGGGCAGGTTCTCCAGAGACAATTCTTACACCTGCACAAAATCCCATTGATGTTAATGGGGTTTCATGTGTTATCAAGAATCGACTCACCAGATAAGCTTGCAAAATCAGAGCTTTAAAGCAGTCAGTTTTAAAATTCTGTGACCTCGAGCAGACTGCCGAAGAGTAGATCATAAGAAACAAGCTCTGTTTAATCAATGAAGTCTACCTACTGCCAGGTTCTCACCCTGCTTCTCTCCTTTTCCCCCTGCAGTAAATGCTATATTGATCACCACCAAGAATATCCTCCTAATAAATTTCAAGACTCAGTCCCTACTGGACAGAGTAGGAACCATCTGAACTGGTAGGTGTCCAAGAGCCATGTGGACTAATGAAGTAGGCAGGATCTCCCCCAGAGTCAGAACTTCGTTTTTGAACAGTTCTTTACCTTCCTTTTCCATTTCTGACTTTTTTTTTCTGAAGGGGAAGAAAGAGAAATAAATTATTTTTTGCTTAGCTGAACCAGGTGCCAAAGGAGTTACATAATTGAGTCATTTACATTAGCAAGTCAGAGGACTTCTACCCCCATTTTAAATTTCATATGTCATTGCTACATGAAAGCAGGAAATTGCTGTTGTAATCAAGTGGTGATTATTGCGTTTTCTCATTCACTTACAGAAAAAGTGTTTTCTTTGACCAGAAACTCCACCAAACCTTTAAAGTAACTAGAAGGTAGGGACAAGCACATGTATATACAAATTAGTCATTGGGTTAATTTGCCAAGGAAAAGTGCCTGTTACCCTCCTAAGACTGGAGTATTAGAAAAGTGTGGATGGTAAATAAGTGTGGCAGAGGATGTAAAGTAGTTAGGATAGGTTGGGGAGGATGATACTTCCTTAGCAAAGGAAGTGGAGAGACTTTGGAGGAAGAAGACAGGCAGATTCTGTTTGTGATTGAGAAGGTCAGAAAGATAGAAGAGACTACAAAATAGGAGGAGACAGGAAGAAAGGGCAGTCAGAGAATATAACCCAGAGCTTATATCTGTAGTTCTGTAGTAGATTTTTAAGTGTGTCAGAGCAAATTGGAACACATAGCTCAAGGCCATCAGTCCTGACTTGACTTCAACACTTTTCTCACTTTTTTTTCTTTTTTTTTTAAATTGGCATGATGACATCATGACTGTGACTTAAAAGATCCTCAGGGCTTCTAGGGTTATGACTGCACTTAGAACACTCCAACCTGTTAATTATTTGTTATCTATTCCAATCTTAAATATTTTTTGCATACGAATAAGGCAATTTCTCGTTAAATCACAGAGTATCCATAGTCCTGGAATCCGGGGATGACTTTCCTAAGAGATGCAGGAATCTACATCAAAGGGGATAGAAGCTGATCCAGTGCATATGGAAACTACCTATGACACATACCTGATACTCATGCATATGTTGGCGACTATCTGGGCTTAGGCCTTAACTTCTGCTTTGTCCTCCCACATGTGTCATCACTGTGAAATTTGAAGAGGTATACTTACTAAAATGGATTATCCATTATTTCAAAATAATCCTGTTTTACTGCAAATACAGATCATTCCATGTCAGGCTTTTTTCAAATACCTCTAAGTTTTGCATGATGAAGATGTAGAACTAAACATCGATTAGCAGTTGTGGCACTGAAGAAATATCAAGAAAGAAACCTGACATGGTTCAGAAGCAAACAGATAACTGCTCTGCCAGAGCTCTGCATGGTATAGAGAATCTTTGTGCTTGGCTTCAGTCACATATTATTCAGCAGAGAATGCAAATCTAATTGTGGCAAACAAATCATGCGACTGATCTGGAGACTGCATGTGTTATGATTCTACTCTGGGAAATTGCTAGCCAAGGGCAAAAGGCAAATCATCAGCACTAGTGTTTGTGTTCATCTGGTCAGAGACATACGCAGGCAAAAACAGCCATTCAACCCACTCAGTTTGATATAACTCACACTTGAAGAGTCATCTGCAGGGTCTAGCCAGTTTGTGCACTCTTATGCATATTCCCTTTCCAAATGCACACTTCTTCATAGTCTGCTGGGCACCTCAAGCCTCTAAAGTATTTTTTCTCTTATTGACTCCTGATCCATCTTATCCACAGTTGTTCTGGATCCAAAAGATGAAGACTTGCAGAGTCTCCTACCTTTATATTTAGAGACAGAAGCTACTATTCCACTACTTCTGCAGAATTGCAGAATCACAGAATCATATGAGATGGAAGGGACCCACAAGGATCATTGAGTCCAACCCTCAGCCCTGCACAGGACCAGCCCCAAGAGTCGCACCATGTGCCTGAGAGCATCATCCAAATGCTTCTTGACCTCTGCCAGGCTTGGTGCTGTGACCCTTTCCCTGGGGAGCCTGTTCAGTGCCCAACCACCATCTAGGGGAAGAGCCTTTTTCTAATACTCAACCTAAATCTCCCCTGACACAACTTCATGCCATTCCCTTGGGTCCTGTCATTGCTCACCACAGAGAACAGATTAGTGCCTGCCCCTCCTCTTTCCCTCACAAGGAAGTTGTAATTGTAGTGAGGTCTCCGAGAATAATCTTCTTCATAACTTTACCAAGCACTGAAGTGAGACTGACAGGCCTGTCATTTCCAGGGTCCTCCTTCTTGCCCTTCTTGAAAATTGGGACGTTTACCAGCCTCCAGTCAGCTGGAACCTCTACAGATTCCCAAGACCACTCAAAAATCAAGAGACATTTTGTGATGACATCAGCCAGCTCTTTGAGCATTCTGGGATGAATCCCATCAGGCCCCATAGATCTGAAGGTATCAGTTGGAGCAGCAGATCCCACACAATTTCAGAGTTGACTGGGGAGTTGATCATTCATATAGTTGTGGATAGATGGGCTGAATCCAACTGGATGAGGTTTAACAAGACCGGGTGCCACATCCTGCACTTTGGCCACCACAACTTCCTGCAGCACCACAGGCTGGGGACAGAGTGGCTGGAGAGCAGCCAGGCAGAAAGGGACATGGGGGTTCTGATTGACAGCAGCTGCACATGAGCAGCGTGTGCCCAGGTGGCCAAGAAGGCCAATGGCATCCTGGCCTGTATCAGGAATAGTTTGGCCAGCAGAACCAGGGAAATGATTGTCACCCTGTACTCAGCACTGGTGAAGCCACACCTCGAGTGCTGTGTCCAGTTTTGGGACCCTCAGTTCAGGAAAGACACTGAGGTGCTGGAGTGTGTCCAGAGAAGGGCAGCAAGGCTGGTGAAGGGACTGGAGAACAAGTCCTATGAAGACTGGCTGAGGGAGCAGGGGGTGTTCAGCCTGGAGAAGAGGAGGCTCAGGGGAGACCTTATTGTTCTCTACAACTCCCTGAAAGGAGGTTGTAGCCAGGTGGGGGTTGGTCTCTTCTCCCAGGCAACTAGCAACCAAACAAGAGGGCATGGGCTTAAGCTCTGCCAGGGGAGGTTTAGATTGGACATCAGAAAGAAGCTCTTTACAGAGAGAGTGATTGGGCACTGAAATGGGGTGCCCAGGGAGGTCATGGAGTCACCATCCCTGGAGGTATTTAAGAAGAGACTGGATGTGGCACTCTGCCACAGTCTAATAGGCAGGATAGTGTTAGATCAAAGGTTGGACTTGATGATCTCAAAGGTCTTTTCCAACCTAGTTGGTTCTGATTCTATGATATAACAAAGCTGGATGTTGGTGATTGTATGTGCCTGCTGCGTACTGTGTTGCAGTACTTCAGTTCCTACTAAGGAATCCAGCCAAAGTTAGTGGTAAAAGCCTCAGAATGAACAAGATCCTCTGAAAATACAGTTCCTCTAAAAAAACCTCATGTAACATCAAACTCCATAGATCTTTTAATATTTTTGTAGATTATGGCCCAAATTTAAAGGTTGATCATTCTTAGAATAATTTTGTTTCAAATCTGGCCAAATTCCATGGGGAAAGCGGTATGTTAAAAGATCCTGAGAAAAGATAACAGGGGAGTCAAGTCCAGGTAATGACCCAAATCAAATCATTTGTACAACAGGAGTAGGAGTCCTGTTTCAAGCCTGTTTGCAAGATGGGCTACTACCAGAATAAATAGGTGACATGCAGAAGTCATCAAACCCAAACAGCACTTGGATAGTGGGAATTCAAGTCTTGTCATTGTTAAGAATTTTTATATGTATTGTTTGCATTCTGCAGGAGCTCTTTCAGGAGCATTTGTGCTTAGAACAGTGATTCAGGTTTAAGAGCCAATATTTCAAAATGCTTTCTAATCAATGTGCACGTCTGGATTATTCTGAGAATTTCTGTGCCTAGGGAAGAATTAAAAGTGCAAGTTTAAGGTAATTTGCCTCAGTTGCCTTTCTGCTCAAAAGAACTAATTTTCATCATCAAGATACTTGATTTACATACATAAATCCATTGTCTTGAAAATGGAAATAGCAGTGGTTGAAGTAGAATTATGTAGAAATTTAAGATTATTACATTATATTATTAGACTAATTAATTAATCAGACTTTCATTATGCAATGCCCACAGTACAACACCTTTTGACATTGTGTTCTGAAGTCTATATAAATCACTGAATACTGGTGTGTCCAGGCAATAAATAATTTTCTTCTGCAGGAAAATTTTGAGACATTTAGTCCAGGCATTCCTCAGATGTAGCTCTTCTCAGGAAACAGCTGATTTTATTATTGAGAGTGTTTTAAATTCCATGTTGATAGTGCAATTGTTTGGAAAGCAGTCAGACTTTGAAAAAAGGGAAGGTGAACACACAACAAAGTGGACAGGTTGTCTTAACCCCCAAGAACTAACATGAAAACCTCGGTTCACTTCTATTGACTCCTCTCAGTGCATCTCCTATCGGTATGTATGAGCTATTCCAAAGGGGATAAGGTCCTTTGCTTAAATATTATGCGTTCAAAGTCGAGTAACGGATTTAGGTCTCGCCCATACAGTTCTCTGACTGTAATGATCAAGAGATGTTTGTCTCGTGGCTTATAAGATACTATGTACAGTCTTTAGACTTTACTACACAAACCCTTCTCATGGTGGCAAAACCAGCTTGAAGTGCTTTATCCTCCCCTGCCCCAGGCCATTAATTTCTGCTTTTTTTCATGGGAGTTCTGTTCAATTCTGTTGTGCTAATAAGACTCTGTGAGGCTGTGGACCAGCAACATAATCTGAGGTTAAAAATTAATGTGTTTTCCTGCCCTAATCCAAGTTTCTGGTAATAGGAAGAGCTGAATTATGACTGCAGATCTGAGTAGCAAAACCTGAATTTATGTACAGAAGTAATGTTGTGCTGGCACACACATCTTCTGAACCTTGAGAGTTATACATTTCACCTGTGCTCAGCTACATGCATATCGGTACACTTCTTCACTCCTCAGCTCCAGAGTTATTACAGTGTTGTTTTAACATTGTGATAAAAAAGGTGTATATTTTAAACTGTGTGAAAGCTGACTGACATCATGTAAATAACAGCAGCATAACAACATCAATAAATAAAGCAGTTCTGACATCCAGTTTTCATTGGACCCACTCACTTTTCATTGGGCCAGTTTTCCAGGAATTGCCCAGATGGAAAAGTTATGGCATACAAGAAGTTTACTCAGTCAGTTTACTCAAGTCTGATTCAAATGCTGAAGTGCCAGGTGAGGCCATTAGTTACCAGACTAAACCATCCACTGCCTGCCAGGAATCTTTCCTGTGACATCCCACATGTAAGTCCCAGGTGTGCATCCTCATTAACAACACTTTACTGAAAACACTTTACTGATTGCCACAAAAGTTCAGCCTAAACAGTGGATTTTTTACATTATTCCTGAATGTGAGCTGTACTTATACTTCAAATGCCTGAAAATCAATAATATTAATAAACCCCTTAAATCTGAAGGGACTGAAAAATAAAAGATTGAAATTAATGCTAGGGAAACACTGACAGCAAAGGAGTGATTGTTTCCCTGCTATCAGTATTTCTATGTGTAGACATGTATGATACATACCACAACAAGGAGCAGAAGCTTCATTTAGTATGTAGATTCTCCTAAAACTTAGGGAAGGAATGTGCCAAGATGCTTTGGAGGGGAAGTCATACAAGACAGAAGTACGTGAAACAGCAGAGTGTTATCGTATTTAGCTTGCAATTCTCTCTAGGCTTTTCCAAAGAATGCCATTTGGCCTAATAATTACTGAGTGAATTTTTCAAGAAAGAGTCATAACCTTGCCAAATTCAGTCCTTTGTCCAAAATTACTGGAATGTAACCTATAGTTAATTAGTTTTATTTTAACAGAGGGGAAGAAAAATCCACAAAGGCTCTATATTTTGTTTCAGAAGAAACTTCCCCAAGAAGCTCAAACTGAAACAAAACTTCTGGAAAAGGGTAAGACCAAATTTGAGTCCAGATGGATTTTAAGCTTTTTTAAAATAACAAGTGAAATTAAACACATAATGGAATATGTTAAGTAACTACTGAGGCTGTCTCTAACAAAAGTGACTTTTTAGTTTGCATAGCTTGAGATGGGGGTTAAGTTCTGTAGAAATGGATTCTTTTGTGAGCAGACGGAGCACTCAGGAAGCCTGTTTTCTATTGGGTTTAGTCCTTTATCCCTAAACATCCACACCACAGCAACATGTCTCTCCCTCAGTGGTAACATGATGGGATTAGCTACCTTGCCACTGATTTCAGCTACATTTTAGGGAACTCTGAGGTCTTTATCCTTCTGTTAATTTTGTTTGAAATTGTATCACAAATTTAGAGGTCATTAGAGAGACTCTAATAAAATATATAAACTATAATTTATCAGGCTACTAAACAAACACTCTTCCATTTCCAAAATGAGGAATTTGCTTGTAAGAGAGTGCCTTATAACACGCAGATATGCAACTGATATAATTCATATAAAGGGCAATTTTCTTCCATATGGACAAACAATTGGGATTAAATAAGGTAATGAGATTCCAGTGGACAAGACCTGGGACGCTTCCTAAGAAACCAGCTCTCAGATAAAAAGCGGGAGCTGACAGTCTGTGTATTCTCAGCTATGAAAATGTAAATAAAATAAGTTAGCATGCAACTCTGTTAAAATAGAAATAAAACTGCTGTGACAAACAGTTATACAATATTTCCAATGTGAAATAACAATTCATTAGTGACTAATGGAATGTCTCCCTCTCACCATTATAGTGAAAAATGTTAGATGATTACAAGCAGCTCCTTTCTAAATCTCACTGGAAAATAATATATTATGTATTTTCTTAACTTTCCCCTGAGGAATAAATAGATTACCAGTTGTTAAGTAATGCCTTCTTTTCAACAGACTTATTTTAAATTGTTGTCACCTGCTTTAAGTACTAAAATTATTTACACGAGATGCTCATATGTATTTCTTATATGGGTGACAGACTCAAAACTTGGCAGCAATATAGCTTTTATATCAGGAACGAGCCTTTTGTAATCTCCCTGATGAAATGCCACGATGATGAGCCTTTTATGAGAACCACTTTTTGCACATGCCCAGCAATGCCTTTCCACAGTCTAACAGCTCCTGTCTCTTCGGAGTCTTTCTGCGCTGAGATGCTGAGCTGGACAATCCCTGTCACTGCTGCTCTAGGTTGCTGTAGAGCACTGCAGGAGCAGGCAAAGGAGCTGAAAACAGGAAGAACCTTCTCTGTGGTCTTGGCGTTCTTACACTGCCAAGTCAGTACCAGAGAAGGGACCTGAATGAAATACAGAAAAGGGAAAAAAAGGGACAATCCATCTGTGTGAAATGCCAAAACGTAGCAAAAGTTTGTACTAGGGGAGTTTGGAAGGACTTTGGGGACAAGGCAACTGGTTATTGGCAAATTAAAAGGATATCAGCTTCAGGAAAGGGAGATTTGAGGCTACAATAGCTGGTTGGATGAGAAGGCTGAAACAGAATGGGAAGTTAAAGAGAATCCTGAGATTATGAAGAAACTGGAGCAAGAAGTCTGAGTTGGAGGAATGAAAGACAGTGAAATGGGAACTGGCAAGGATAACAATTAAACAGGCAAAAAGTTCGTGGAAATTGATAGCAGGAGTGAGAGAAGAGACCATGATCATGTGTGCACATGTGTTTTTGAAGCAAATTATAGAGAACAGGTAGCAGAGGCATCCTGCAAATTGCTCAGCACTCTGACAGAGGAGGAAACTAGTGGCGAGCCAAAAACATAAAATGGGGAGTGCAGCCTGGAGTTGCCAGAAGAATCCTGCAACTGAAGTCATGCTATTTTGGCAGTAACTCAATGACAGAGAGGCTATGCAAAAATTTTTAAGAAAAAAAAATAGGACCAGCAAGACAGATTTGAGTGTATGGGGACAGTAAACACCTACCTGTGGTGAAACAGTCCTCTGCCTACTAGATCACATCCTGGCAGCACTTAGACCTGAACCCAGGTTTCTCCACTGTTAACACATTTCTGCTGCCAACAGACAGTTGTGAAAGTCCCTAAGGTCTTCACTGAATTTAAGATCACACTGCCACAGAAGAGCAGGAACATGCATTGCCTCCTGCCTCTGGCTGCCTTTTTTTTTTTTTTGCATCAGGGTTATGGAGTATGGACCCACAGGAAGCGTTGATGCAACTCACAGATCAATTCAGACATTGGATAGTGTTTTGTAGAGATATCTTTTAATAAGATCTGCAAGCTGATCTGATTAACTCTGTTGCCACTCAAGCTGCTAAAAGTTAATATGGTGGAAGCTGCAGCAGAGACAGATGGGAATGCAGGGAATATCTCCACTCTCAATTTCTTTGGACAGTCTGGTCCTACATCCACTTATACAAACCCTGAAATGACATCCTTTTTCCCCTGCTATTGATGGGCCATAAGGAGATGGAGAACTTACCCATATTAGCCATTTATTCACTGACTGAAATTGGAGAAACCTCCTTTCTCTCACTTAAAATTTTAACCCTGCTAATGAACTATAATACTGCAGTCTGCATGGTGCCACACAAAGAGGTCTTGGAGGTTTGTTTGCTTCTTTAATTCTCTAGAAAAAAATTAAAAAAAATCTGTGCTAGCAGATTAGGAAACTGGTAAAATCAGCATTCTGAGATAAGGAATCAAAGTTGCCTTGTGGGAAAACAAAACTCATTTGTGTAACTAAAGTCAGTATCATAATATTTACAAAATAGAGCTCCATTAAAGCAACTCTACAGTTTTTGACTCTGTAACTTTCACAGTGGGACTTCAATTTTTCCTGTGTACGCATAGTAGTATACAAGTTGTTTTGAATCTCTAATTAAGTAGTTTAGAAAGACTGAGAAGAAAGGAGAACGAGACATGTGTGTTTTATATGTATAAGCAGGCAACTAAACGTGCCACAGCTATAAGAGAGTGAAATGAAAAGCACTTACATAATGCAGTTTTCCCGCAATAAAACTCTAAACACGCCAAGGATGCTTGAATATTCCCTTGAGGTTGCTTATTGGCACCTGCAAGGCAAAAAGAACTCTTTGTATTGTATTAATTATAATGTCTCTCTACCACTACAACTAATGCAATAGTACTTTCTTTTTCACTCTGAGGGAGCAGGGGAATAGTCAGTACTAGTCAGCTTGTTTAAATAACTATTATAATAATTACTTGGAATTCCATATACAGAATTCATATTGGTACACTCACAATCTGTTTGATTTGTATAAATGGTAATAAAATTTTAATAGTTTATAAGCAAAATGTGTTTGATGACCCTCAAGTCACAGAATTACTCTGCCTTTACAGGAAGTGGACTTTGGTTTGGTAATTACATTCAAAATCAGCAAACTCATGGAGGAAACGTTTCCTTTGTACGGGCATATCTACTTGGAGATTGTGTAGCTGCATAGAGGGAGTTCCACTGGAGCAAACTGGCAGCTGTATTTGCAGACTGGACTTCTGAGAATTACCAGGCTTGTCACCAAGGGGACTGAGAGATGCTGGCCATACTGTCGTGTTGGTCACAGACTGGCTCATAGCAGAATACTTAACTAGCTGGTTGCACAAATAAGGTGCTCTCTACTGAAGTGATTTTCTTTAGGCTCTCCCTTGTTATCACCAAAGTCGAGCAGATTGAGGAGCAGGATGACTTCTATTTGCACTTGTAAAGTTTATTGTGTGTATGAGGGAATGATTTTGTGATCTTTGTGTGATTTACTACTCCCACTTTTCTCCAAATGAAAGGCAGTTGCATTCATGCTCTCAAAGGATATTGTAGATGCAAAAAACCTATTTTGTAGTGATAATTAACAAGGTTTAGTTTCAATTTTCAGAGCCAAAAATTAACTGTATGAACTGGAAGTGGGCAGTTCTAGGCCTTAGTGATATTTTGGTTTTAAGACAGAGCAATGGGATCAATTCACTTCGGCCTCTGTTGTCAGCACTGGCATCTGACAGGAGAAATGTACCTTAGGACTTAGTCAAGACAGTGGGTTGGCAGCTCTTTCCATCAGAGACCTGTGCTAGTGACTTAATTGTGGAAGATGCTAATTTTGTGGTCTTTTGAAACTGTTATATGCTATATATATGATTTATGTGATACATGATAAGTTTATCTTGCAGCAGATGACACTTTGGAGGATAACTGCAACTGAATGTGTATTGATCAAAAGAATACCTTCTAAATTATTATCACAGTAACTTACAACAAAAACACAATCAAAATGATTCTGCAGAAGTTGCAAATGGGTTGAGCAAAAGTTAGTGGACAAGGAGAAAAATACTTGCACCAACTTTCATGGACTGCCAGCATTGCTGGAGGCTCTCTGAAATGAGAATGGAAAAACCTGGAATATTGGCAAGTCTTAGAAAATGGTTCCACCACTAAAGTAGCTATTCCAAGTGAGTAAATGCCCACTTAGTTAGAAGAAAAAAACTCTACGCTGACATAGCTGAAAGGCTGTAACTCAAAAGCACATTCTGTGGGTAGTGGTGTATCACAGAATGAGTTAGAAAAGGCTTCAGGGAAAGTGTCAGAACAAACTGTACAGGCTTTTTTGCCAAGTGTCACTATTTTCTATGAACACATTGCATTATCTAGTAAAATAGTTTGAATGTGTCACCAGGTATGTCATGCCCACCTGCACTTGGAGATTATGTCTGAAAAGATCAACAGAAAATCTCTAAAGAGCAAATTTCACATTATTCACACTTTGAAAACCACAAATGCCAAAGCTATTTGGCACAAGTGTATAGCAGCTTGGTAGTACAGTGATGGGAATCTCTATTACATATTTCTCAATTCAGTCTATACATAACAAAAGTATAAAAAAGCCAGTGTGAAAAGAGTCTCAGTAAAAAATTATCTGTATCAGATTTGATTTGAAAGAGATATATTTTTACAATTAATTATTTTGTTAGGTTTGTAAAAAGAACAACTCTTATGTACTCTAACTTGTGTGCATTTATAAATTAAACTAAATTAAAATATGCTTTCTGAGTAAAATCACATAAAGTGGTGGCAGTGCAAAGCACGGTGTTCTTGGTGAATACTGAAGGGTAACAGAATTGCTCTAAAGTTCAGTGGACTAAGTTCCTGAGATCAGAACAAGTATCACCTACTGTTTAGGATGCCACAATCTAAACAGAAGAAGACAGCATATGGAAATTTTATACCTCAAATTACAGCTGGAATAAAAAAAATCACTTTTTTCTGGGTATAGTAATTATTACTATTATTATAAATGATAATTTTTTTTCAATTTGGATTGAAAAGTTACATTGACTTTCATGCAATTTAAAGACGAATAACAGCCTGTTGCAAAAGCCAGGAAGGAAAAATTGGAGTCTTAAGGAGTCAGTGAGGTCCTCAAAACTTAGAAGTGCCTGAAAACTATTCACAATGAAATCTGACTGATAATGTTCATCTCTCAACATACGTCAGAGCTGACCAGCCTAAGTCTTTTAGACCAAGCTACTCTTAGGGCTCCATCTTAGGCCCAGTGCTCATTAACGTCTTCATAAACTACTTGGGTGCAGGACTCAAAGGAATACGGAGCAAGTTTGCAAATGACACTAAAAGGCGAGGAGTTGTTGACTCCCTCAAAGGCAGGGAGGGCCTTACAGGGAGGCAAAGTAGAGGGTGGGCAATCACCAACCATGTGAAGTTCAGCAAGGAAAGTGCCGGATTCTCCACCTGGTATGGGGCAGCCCTGGATGTACAGAGAAACTGGGGGATAGGACCCCAGGGAATGGCCTGAGGTTGTGTCAGGGGAGGTTTAGGTTGGCTGTTAGAAAGAGGTCCTTCCTCCAAAGGGTGGTTGGGCACCGAACAGGCTCCCCAGGGCAGTGGGCACAGCACCAACCTGAGAGAGCTCAAGAAGCATTTGGACGATCCTCTCAGGCACAGGGGCTGGTCCTGCGCAGGGGTGAGGATTTGGACTTCAATGGTCCTTGTGGGTCCCTTCTAACTTAGGATATTCGATGATTCCATATCTCTAATTATTACTATCAATAATGGAAAATGGGGATCCATTCACTTGATCCTGTTGTATGCAGGAGAAAAGAGATGAGAACAAATTTAAACAAAGCCAGCATGAGTCTACATTACAGGATTTGTTTCAGGATTAGTAACAAAGAAAACAAGGTGATAAAAAAAAAAAATAAAATAAGTAAACACCCTAAGAAATTAAAATCTGATCTTTCAGAATTTGCATGCTGGTTGAATACTCAGAAATAAAATTATGTGGTTGCTTGATTACCATTTGACAGTAATCCAAAAATGTAAATTTCTTACCAACTTTTGCCTTAGTGTACACTTAACAGCCAGAACTTGAAATTCCACCGAGAAATAGAATTGTTTTCCCTCTTTTCAGGCATATGGGGGTTTTTGTGAAATAATATTCATGTGGGGACTTTTATTTTTGTCTTTACTTCCCCAAAAAGTATTTATAATACCCTAACAAGATTTAAATAGAAATTGCATTTCTTTAGCAAGCCTGAATCAGCAGGACATTAGTTTACATGCTGAAGACTATTTATAGTGAAGTGGGAAATCTGCGTATGTGCATAAGTGTCTTGCTTTAAGGTTTATGTTCTGCTGAAAACAAAAATTCTTCTCTTAATATCCTAAAATACAAAACAAATTTCTACCTTGGGCAGCTCTTCAAAACCCAAGTATCCTAACAGCTATGCAAACACTGTTTTAAATATTTTTCAATGTGTCAAGGATTGCATAGAGGATGGTTATTAAACTTCAGTTTCATAAATTCCCCCCAACCCTGAGATTCCAAAACAGCTGACAGGGTTAAAAATTCTCTTCAGCCAGATGGACAGAAAATAAAATTACTTACCTTGTTCACTGCTACATTTTCATCATCAGGAATGTAATTGTGTTCCATGTTACTGAGAAAGTACCCATATTGAAAGCAAGCAAGGACTTCTGTGGAGCAGAATAATGAAGAAGGTGAAAAGTGAACTTGGAAGATATATATATTTATCTTCATTAACTAGTGAGTTGTTTCATCTAGGTTGAGAACACACCTACATCTGTTGTCCTCTTCAACATTCTGTAAGAAAACTACTGTTATATTTCCTTAGGTGACATTTACATAACACCGAACACATATTTTAACTGACCTTAGAATACTAAATAAATGTGAAGGTACTGCAGTCAGTTCTCTTTCATTCATGTGTCTGTGTTTATTTTTTGTCAGATTGTTATGGATTTAAAATCCTGGAATTTTTCTTTCATCTACCAACCCTGCACCTCAGAGGGATCACCTCCTCTCTCCTTTTCAA
>JAWWEU010000081.1:66744768-66780711 GCA_035583155.1 Acropternis orthonyx | reverse complement strand
CTTTTTACTAAACTGTAATTCTGACTTGTAATCTGTTTGTGAGTTAGATTCATTCCTCCTGCTGGTTTACCTTTAAAACAGCACACAGATATTGTTTTCTTCTTACATAATGTGAGAGGAATGTGACAGTGACAAATGAGGGTGTGTCTTTGAATAATTTTTCATGCTATATTTGGATCTGTCCTTAATATGAAGTTTCTGTACTATACACAAGGCACTGGACACATGACTTTCAGGTCTTGATGGGAATCCTCACTTCCAGCCAGGTGATAGACAAAGACATCTGAACACCTGGGTTAACCTTCTGTGCATGAGAGTATTCCCACAATGGAGCAGTACTATCATTAATATCCCTCTGGATTTTTAAGCCCACTCCTGTATGTCAGGTTATTTGAGCTGAGATTCCCTTCCAGATTTGACTGTATTAGTTGTTACAGGTTGCCAGCCCTTGGGGGTGGGGGAAGAATTGGGAGAAGCCATTTGATGACTATCAGCATGACTATGTTATTTCTGCATATCCCTCTGAAGTGGATTGGTTCCAGCTGGATCTTAACCAAAATTGAACTAAATATGTGCTTAGGCTCTTTAGTGTTTCTAAAATCCCCTTTTCTCTCATGCTTTATTCCAACTGTTAAATAAAAATGCCTTCTTTCAAGGGGGCTGTTTGTCAATAGCAAAAGAAAAGCAGCTGCCTGAAACCAATCAGATCTGCAGGATGATAGACATTAGTATATACAAGATAGTGCTTGTCTCCTGACTGAAAATAAAAGAAAAGCAGGATTGAACACAAAGGGAAGCCCAGGATCAGACAAGTCAGAGAGGAGCCAGGGGTGAAGTCACTCCTATAACATTGGAAATGACAGGATTCTGGAAAAAGCTGATACCACCCTGCTTGTATACTACTGAGTTACAACTGACCGCAAGAAAACCTACAACCCTTTCGAGTTTATTACCCCTCGAATACATATACATTCTCTGCCTAAAAATGAATACCTCTCTTCAGCAAAATTACATGTGCTGACTCCAAAAGTTGTTTTATAGAACTTTGACCCTTTGAAATTGATGAGAGTATTATCAACTGACTAAAGGAGTATGCCCACAAAGCACAAAAATCTGTTTTGTCTTATATATGCAACTTGCTCATGATTTTCTTTAGCACATTTCAAGTACACTCAAGAAAAACCAACATAAAGAATAGGATTTGAAGTAGCCCCTGGGTCCTTGGCTTCTCCTTTTTGCTGCAGAAGTAGGAAAATTTCTTCTGTAATGCCATCTCCAGTTTCCATGATAGGTTCCACATGACAAAGTCTCTGAATGATGAGCAGTCAGTGTTCTCTGCTCTGGACTTAAACAGTTTAAATAGAAATATAACTGATTCGTGATACATTTTTGATGGTTGGCAGGGGTTTTTTTACTTGCCATTCTTCAGAGCTTTTCATAAAAAGCCTATATTCCTTTGCAAAGTCCGGTGTCCCAGCCCTTACAGGTGTAGAAAATCCTTTATTGCACTTTAAAATCACTTCCATATATAGAAGCAATTTCAAGTAGCTTTGAGGTCTTTTGCAGATATTCCTTCTAAGCCTTCATCTTGTCTGAACACTGAACCACTTCAGTCAAGCAAATTAAAGCAGCCTTTACAGGTTCAAAAGATACAAACAATTGCAATGCTGTTTTTACAAATTTTCAAGTAATTTTCAAATAGTATCTCTCTAGTAAATGTATTATGTGGAAAAAATGTAATACTAAGATGTTATATACAAAGATGTTATCTTCTGCACTCATTTGGGATGACCCGCATGACCAATTCATAACATGCTATTTGTGAGTCATGGCATCATCTCATACTTACATCCAAAAACCTTTATAGTGTGTAGTGTTTATGCATTCTTGTGATGATCTAAAGCTGTATCTTTGCGGCGTGTTACAGTCTTTTTATTGTAGTCAATACATATAGTAATGCCTATAGTGAACATGGCTCAGTGCTTTCTAGTATAAGACATTTTTACTTTGCTATCTTTGCAGAGTTAAACCATTTGGATTACAACTTTTCAATATATGACTCTGATGTATTCTTTGAAAGAATATTTCAGCTAAAAAGATTTGGTTTGTGGTTGGGTTTGGGGTTTTTTCGGTTGTTTCTTTTATCCCCAGAACAATGTTCAAGAAAAATACACTGTTCTTTGAATAGCTTTTGCAGTTTCTCATTATTGGGATGTGCCAACAATACACCTTGACAGTTGCTTGATTCCTTGAGGAAGTAGTCACTGGAGTGTCCTCATTTCCCTTTTGCTCACTTCTTTTCCTCACTGCTGCCTAGTGAGCTAAGGATAAGATTACAAAAGATGTAGGAAACTTTTAATCATAGAATGAGAAAATGTTAAGGATTGGAAGGGACCTTAAAGATCATCTAGTCCCAGCACCCCCTGACATGGGCAGGGACACCTCCCACTAGACCAGGTTGCTCAAAGCCTTATCCAGCCTGGCCTTGAACACTGACAGGGTTGGGGTATCCACAACCTCCCTGGGTAACCAGTTCCAGTATCTCACCATCTGCGGAGTAAAGAATTTCTTCCTAATATCTCATCTAAACCTACTCTCAGTTTGAAGCCATTACTCCTTGTCCTGTCACTACATGTTCTTGTAAAAAGTCCCTCTCCTTTTTTCTGGTAGGCTCCCTTCAGGTAGTGGAAGGCCACAGTTAAGTCACCCTGAAGATCTCTCTTCTCCAGGTGGAACAATCCCAGTTCTCTCAGCCTTTCCTCATAGGAGACATGCTCCAGCCCTCTAATGAACTTGATGGCCCTGCTCTGGACTTGCTCCAACAGGTCCATGCCATTCCTGTGCTGGGGACCCCAGAGCTGGGCACAGCACTCCAGGTGGGGTCTCACCAGAGCAGAGTGGAGGGGGGGAATCACCTCCCCTGACCTGTGGGTCACGCTGCTTTTGCTGCAGCCCAGGATAGGGTTGGCTTTCTGGGCAGCAAGTGCACATTGCCAGGTCATGTGCCAACAACAGAACTTAAGAGCTGCTTGACTGCTTGAGGAAATATTTGCTGGAGTATCCTCATATCTCCTCTGCTCACTCCTTTTCCTCACTGCTGCCTAGTGATCTAAGGGTAAGATTACAAAAGGTAGATGGTGGGGAACTTTTAATGGCAACAGTTCCTTACAAACTACAGCAGTGAACATTTTTGGAATTTCAGTGAGCCAAGCTGACAAAAATACACCAATGTGATTGGCATTTAGTCACTTTTTCTGTTTAATTAGGCATGATCTTAGTTCATTTTTTATTAACTCTTTTTTTGCTTTTAAGAATTATGCTGCAACACAAAATTATCAATGCCAAAATAAAAGATAGCCGTTGTGTCTTTGTTAATGTTTGACCTTATAAAGAAAAAGTCACTCTCCACTGCATTGCTGTAGAAATACTGATAGAAACATATCCATGCCCTTCTAAAGCACAATCTCCTTGTGTGAGGACAATGAACACAGCCCAAGGTGACATAGGGCTTGATGGCAAAACCTGGTAAAGTGTTTACTAGTGAATTACCCTTGTCTATTGATAGCAGAACTTAATAATGATACCGAGTGATCACCAGTGAGCAGCTGCTAAAATTTAACAGAGCAAATTCAGTAAAATTCAGCCTATCCTAATACAGGCAAACTTCTGGAACACGGCCTTTTGTTCCAGCACCGCCAGTCTAAAACAACAAGGCTATTGACTGCATGTGGCAGCCTTTGTTAGTGGGGGCTACCTGAAAAGATAAAAATTGCACCAATCTGCAATTTCTGATCCATTAATTCTCAGCTGCAACACCTCCATCTGTAAACTGACCCAAGAGGAGTAGTCATGTTGACTTACCCTTCTATGTTAAAGGATCACAGTCATAGTGTAACCCTAGGAAATCAATTTATTTCCCATGTCAGTGCTGGAGAAGTCTCAAGAAGCTGTAGCATAGGTTTGGTCTTCCATATTGCTACAATTATAGAAAAAGATCATTAATTCATCTATGGATCACCAAGTCAAATCAGTAAGCCCTACAGACAACTTCACAAGAAGATAAGGAAGCAAAATGAAAGGCATTCAGACCACTTCCACTTTGTCATACTTTTAGTAGGCTATATACTGACATGAACATGCTTCTTCAAAAAGGAACTGTTCATGAATCACCTCCAAGAAAAGACACTAAGGATTCCTTATCTTTTGCACCCCTTGCTTTACACAAGATAACATTATTTTTGTTCGGGCTATATTGAATCCAGAGTCAAACTTGCAGTCTAATGATGAATCAAGAAGACATTTTCCTTTCCCTTCTCTGTGCTGAAAGGCAATTTGCACAGTTTTGTGAAAAGTTTCTCAAGCACCAAGCCCAACAGATAGCACAATAATCTTATACATGAGTCAAGCTTCTGGTAAGAGGTACTGGTAGAACCAGGCTACATTGAAGCGTAATGGATAAATCTGCATTATGATGATTACAGGAAGACTAAATATAAAGCATTATATAGAAAATCTTCCTCTGGACAATCAAGGGAAATCAAGCACTGGATCCCACACATCTACATCTATGTTCCCAGTACTGAAGGGAAGGCACGGGGCCTGTTGAATTCCAAGGGACAGGAACAGAACCAGGGTATCAGCAGACCTAAGCAGAGGAACACATGGATGTTTGTTTCCTTGTCACCCTCTTCAGAAGATATGTTGCAGTTCTATTAACTGGAGGAAAGAAGGGTTTGCAACCATGTTAAAGTAAAATTACTCTACCAGTCACAGAAAAATACAGGGTTGAATCTTCAAAGTGAAAAACCCCCACAGATCTTTGACGCATTTGGGATATGCAAAAAATTAATGGTTAGATCAAAAAGTTCTCATTCTTTATTCATAAGAATGCATTTCTATTGCTTTAAAGGATAACTTTCCTCTGCATTGTTCACTTTTCCCTTTTTCAGTTATTAAAGAAGGGAAAATAGTTAAGCGTCTTATTTTTCTCATCTGAATGGAAAAAGAAAAAAGATGGCTTTAGTCTTTCTCCAGTTATCAGAAGGAATACCCTGTTCTTATTTCATATTTGCAAATGTCCTTATCAATAGAAACAGCTAACAGTCTATCACCCGAAGTCACATTCTCCTCACTGGACAGCATTGGTTATAGGATTTGGAAAAGGCTTTGTATGTAATGTTAAGAAAAAAAAAAAGCTGGAGATTTTTAAACTCTGGAAAAGTCAACCTGTAAATACTGTACTCATAACCAGGAAAAACCTTAAAGTTCTCTATGAACAAATATCCTGCATGAGCAGTCATGAGGAGGTAAATTACAAATTCCAGAGAAAAGCAAAGAATGGCTTCTTTCAGACATACTACCTACATTTACATCAGTCCTCAACTTACTGCTTTCTTAGCTTATGACAACCCCTTTCAAAAACTGAAGAGGACAATCCATAATTTACTTTTCAGGTAATGCACTCTTCATAATGATCATTACATTGACTATAAAAATGAGCAAACTATGATGGCTGATTAGTCATTTAAAGTGTTCTGTAAGGATAAAATTATCTTTCAGCTTCACTCCACGCTCCAATCCCAACCCAACTATTAACCAGGATTTTGTTTCTTCATTGTTTTATAAACCTGTTCTTGTCCTCACCAAGGAAGGGAAGCTGCACTCTAGTGGTAAGACAGGGCTGCTTTGAACAGAGCCAAGGAGCTCAGGGAGGTAGCTAAAACTTTTTATCTCTGATGTGGATGTAAACATCTAAACTCTGCTGATGTCCAATGGGGTGAGCTGAAAGGGTGAGGAATGTAATTGTGCAAGATTATATTTATTTTAGATTCCCAGTGTGCAGCTTTTAAACATGAACTTATTTTAAGTTAGGTAATACCTGTACACCTTCCCTGCCTGTGCTCTGCAATCACCTGTTTGCATTGCCTCTTCCATGGAGCTTTTGCCTCATTTAAGGAACAGAACCTTTTCTAGGAATAGATCAAGGATGTGTAGCACATATGTAGATTTATCAGGGATGTAAAGAGATAATAATCTCATCTCTGTTCACTGACTTCATGGTGCCCATAGTCAGGGCTCTCTATGTCCGTTTCTGTGTACCGATGCAACCTGCTGTACTTAAGATTCCAGTTTCAAGTGTTGCAGAACTAGAAAGCTGGGTGGTGAAAGAGGCAGGAGAATGCATGCAGAGAAAGCAGGTCCTGTAGATCAAAACTTGCATTTTGTCCCATGGGATTATAATTTATAATCCTCTCATAAAGCTCCATTTGATACTGAGCAAGACATTAAAACCTAGTAGTCAGGGATGGCTTCTAAATACATATTTGGAAATTCAGTTGAAGATGCTGGCTACACAGCTGGAGGTACAAAAGCAGCTAGTATTTACTTCTGTAAAAAATATCAGTAAGAAACTACTTTAAAAATAAAAGGTACTATATTCTCTTAGGTTCTTAAATCTAGGCCTCTTTAACTGAGCAGCAAAAGTCAACAGGTAATTCTGACAATATTTACTGTCATTTTAGGTCTCAGTTCTACAAGGCTAGAGGATGGATAACAAAAAATTACTCATTTATTGGCATATTGTGAAGAAAACTTAATTGTTCTTAAAAAAAAATATTACATTTAATCCATGGTTGAAGTGCACAAGGAAACAGTGGTGTATCTGATGGCATTCTTTGAAAGCTTAGTGCTAGATATGATGGCGTCAGTCCACAAAAATTATCAAGAATCTATTACTCTGAGCATAATTACTTCGTAGTTTAGAGAATTAGAGGGTCGTCCCTTCCAGACTTTCACATAAAGAATCTTGTTTAACAGCTGTTCCTTCAAGCGATCCCACTCTCATCAATGTGTGTCCTGGTTCTGGCCAGGACAAGGTTGATTTTTTTCAGTAGTCAGGAGGGGACAGGTCTAGGACCCAAAGGTTATTCTGTACCACCTCATGTCATTGGCTGGGGACTCTCTTCCAAGGAGAATGGTTTCCTTCCAGTCAAGAAAATGTAGGGGAGAGAGCCAGTTAGTATTGTCTTTTTTTTTTTCTTTCTGTGTGAATCATTTCTTTTCTTATACCCTCTGTCATTAGTGTTGTTGCTGTTACTGCTCACTTCCTTATCTCATGGCTGTTTCCAGTAAATTGTCCTTACCTCAACCTGTGATCTTTGCCTTTTGTGCCTCCAACTCTCCTCTCCATCCCACTGCAGCAGGGACAGGGAGGGGGAAATGGAGGACGAGAGAGAGTGGTGCATGGTTTGGAGAGTCTCAGTGGGGGCACTGAATTGGGGAGTGCCATTCCTAAACCATGATATGTGTCACAGAATTAACCCCTTTTTTCTGCCTGAAATGACCTCTCTTGAAACTGTACCTGTTACAAAACAGGAAACATATTTCTCAGCTCTGTGTTGGAAGTACAGATTGCAAGAAATGCCTTTTTCTAGCATTTTTGTTTCTCCACTTTAACTTAAACATCTCAGACCACTTAGAAGATGACAGACTGAGATGGAGATGGGACAGAGGTGAGAAAACTAAGTGGGACAGAATTTACGCAGACTATCAGATTGCAAGGATGAGCCACATCCCAGGAGTTAATTTGTGGGCAAATGAGCATAGGATCAAAATAGGAAAGAAAAAGTACTAGATGCAAAGTGACATTATTTATTTCATATCTATGCTGTAAACATAATTTGGCCACTATGGAGTTTTAAATTATCTAGTTGTCTTAGATTAAGAAAGCCTGGATTATAGAAACAAGAGTAGGATGAACCTCACCTTTCTTTAGGCAGTTGTGGAATAGGTGACATACTTCTGATCAGTAAAAACAAAGTCAACAGTCAACAAAATAAGTAAAATTTAGACTTTTATTCATCTGACCAGACAGGCATCTGCTTTAGGATGAGATGAAACACACTGTGAATTCCAGTGACTATGTCGACTATCTTTCCAATGTTAAAAAGCAGCATAGGATAACTTGATCAGATGTCAGTGTCTACAGTGCAGACCATCCCATTTAGCCATATCAATCCTACCTTTTGAAATCCTTTAGCTGACCACTGGCAGCATCTCAATGGCTAAACGCTTCATTTCCAAGCCCTACTCCAAAATACTAAAAGGCAGATAATCACCAAATATAACCATAATACAACCAAACATAAGTTACTGATAGTCACTTTATTATCAAGAGTTATGATCTCGTGGATAGCTCTATGCATATCAAATAGGGCTGTGATCCCTGGGTTAGAGGAAATCCTAGAGATGTAGACCCATTCCCATCTAACACAGACCTCTACGGTATTTTCAGTGCTGTAGACTTTCAGGTGGCCATGGCCTACCACCATAACTATTTCAAATTCAGCTACTCCACCATCTATGAAGATCTTTAGAGACATTACAATGGCACACAGTGAGGTCAAAATGGAGTTGACCTTTCAAATGAACTTGATTCCATGACCTGCACTTCGCCCATAAATTAGAACATTCTTTATTCTGCTAAACAGAAGAACAAATGTCCTTCTGACTGTACCAGGAGTGCCACTAAGGTTTTTGTTCACTTCCGACTGGAAGCTCTGTAGGCATATGGTAAAACCTCTTGCCTGGATGACATTGGTTCTTTCCAAAGCTGGATTAACCAAGGCTGTTCAACCACCTCTGAAAACATTTGCTACCACTGTCAGAACTCAAACTGGCCTGGCTTTCCAATATTCCTAGACTGCTCCATTACTGCCTTCCAACTTCTCTACTGGAAACACTTACATGGAATGTTAGGAAAGCCATTTAGGAGGTTGGCAATAAGGTTGGTTTCAACAAACAAAATATTAGAAATTGACACATCCTGACTCCAGTGAGGAACCTATGAAACACCTCTGGAAATAAGTGATGTAAAAAATTCACCATGCAACCTTTGGACAACTTGATTCTTTTCCAAGAGAAAGGAAACTAACATGAAACTTAGTGTAGCAAAATCCAACTGCAAAATCTGGGCAGCAGTCACAAAGCCTGGTACCTCTCAGATGCTTGAACCACAGCACTATCACATGGTACTTTTGAATAGTACGATTGATTCTCCTGAAAAGTCTTATAAAGCAACAAGGACAAAAGGTTAGAATAGAAGGCAAAAAAGAATTAATGGCAATGCAAGAAATGAATATGCATAAAAAAGAAATTCTTTCACTGAAGATGAATTGTGAAGTGTAGTTGGAACATTAAAAACTAGTAATAACTTTGAGGTTTGGCTCTTTCCTTGAAATACTAAAAATGAAGCAATACTGATGAACTCTGTTTCTTTTTAGTCATCCAGAAAATCAAAACACCTAAGACCTGGTTTAGTGCAATGGTGAGACCCTTAGTACAGATTAAGATGTTCTAGTTTATGCCTTGCAAGCAAAAAAAAATCTTCAGCAACTGCTGCTGCCATCTCTTTGCTAAAGATGAGTACTGAGACTGTCTTCAAAGGGTGGCTACAAGAGTGATGTTATGTTGTGCACAGCTCGAAAAGGATTCAGCCCTCTTAGGAATGGTGATTAAGTGCTCACCTCCAAAAGGCACTGAGAGAGTACTAGAACTTTATTTCATATGTAGGCTCATCCTTCCATCAATGATCCTGTTACTGTCACTGAACTTTTTCACCACTTAGATTAAGCCTAGCCCTTGAAGATCTCAATAAGTGGTTTAAATACCTTTTCATAGACCAGTGAGAAGATTAGGGAAGCATGAAAAGTATGAAAGTTCTTAGATGTTTTATCTGCACAAACTATGTCCATCTGGAAGTGCTGCACCAGAACCTCAGTTAAAGATGAAGGATGTTGACCTGGGAGACATCAACACATTTGCCATAAAGAATGGGCAGATTAATCAAGTCTGAGAAAGGAACCTCCAGATCTTTCTACATAATTCATCCAAAGCCCACAACGCTTTTTGAATGGGTATCTACTGGACAATAGTCTAAAACTTGTCCATCCAAGTAGAACGTTGAGGAAAATCTTGGTTTTCCAGAAACGTCTTGGAAAGACTTTGGAAAAAAACCCCAACCAAACAAAAAACAACCTAGAAAAAGCCAAGGTGACGATCAGAACTTAGTTGACCCAATGGGTTGGTTGATTAAAAAAAGGTGATGAACTCTGCTTTAACTTGAGCTGTTCCGTGGCAGAGTATGGCTCCTTGGATGTCTAAGTATGAGAGAACACCTGGAGTTCCTGTCCTGTCACTGGGTTTGTCCCACCCTTCAGCCCTTTGGAGACCAGAAGCTCTGTCTTGAAGAGTTTGCTCTTGAAGAAGTAACTCCTCACATCCATCTGCACAACAGTGCCTCCAATTCACCAAGGTAACAGCTTGCTACACAGCCCCTCAGGTGCACAAATTCCTGTGGAGCACCCCCAGATGAAAAGAATTCCTGTGAAGTACCCCAAGATGATAAGTCCTGAGAAGCACCCCGAGATGACATGGCAAGGTGACAAGAACAGGTTGCAGAGCATAACCAGTACTGGATCCATAAAGAAAGTCAACACCCCATTGACTTTGCGTTGACCCATCACACCAGTGAGGCTTTGGCGGTGCCTTCCTGGCTTGGCCAACGCGGTCAGCTGGGAGGTGGAAAGCACATGTCCACCATCGAGGGATGCATAGTTTGTTCTACAGCAGAAGGCATCCATCCCTCCATCCCTTCATCCCTCCATCCCTCCATCCCTTCATCCCTCCATCCCTCTATCCATCCATCCATCCACAGAACTGGGGCCAGGAGGGAGGCGCGTGTGTTCGCGCTCCAGTGCCGCATGCACACACGGCCCTGCAGCAGGGCGATGGGTTGGGAGGCAAGGCGCAGGCACGGGCACAGGTTCCCTTGTTCCCTGCCTTTTCTCCAAACTCCGCGTCTGTCCCGCAGTCACCTCCCCATCCAACCCACCCCACCCCACCCCACTCCAAGCCAACGCAACCCACCCCACTCCAAGCCAAGCCAAGCCAACCCAACCCAACCCACTCCGAGCCAACCCAAGCCAACTCATCCCAAGCCAACCCAAGCCAACCCAACCCGCGGGTTCCCGGGCGCGGCCCCGGGCGGGCGCGTGCCCCCGCTGCCCCCCGCGCGCCGCCGGGCTCGGCTGAGCGGACAATGGGAGGTCAAAGCCAGTGGCGGGAGCGGGAGCGGGGTGGGGGACAGGAGGAGGAGGAGGAGCAAGGGGAGGACGGGGGGCCGGTGGAGCCGGCGGGGCGGAGAAAGCCGGGTTTTGGGCGTGCGACACCGCCTCTCTGCGCTCGATTAGTGTTCCTTGGGAGGGAGAGAGCGGGAGCGCGCGCGGCCGGGGCCGGTCGGGGAGGGGGGGTGCGGGGTTGGGGCGGCCGCGGGGGCGCGCGTGGCGCGTGTGTGTGCGCGCGTGGGGGGCGCGGGGCCGCGCGCCGGGGAAGGGTGCGGGGCGGGCTGCGCAGCTGCGGTGCGCGCACACGGGGAGAGCACGGCTCGGCTCGGCACGGCACGGATCGGCACAGCACGGCACAGCGCTCCGCTCCGCCAGCCCCCCGGCGGCGGCAGCGGCACCTCCTCACGGACACTGAGCGAGCGGGGCTGCGAGCTGCGCTGGAGAGAGACGCGCAGGGAGGAGGAGGAGGAGGAGGAAGAAGAAGAGGAGGAGGAGGGGAAAAGGAGGAGGAGGAGGGAGACGGAGGAGGAGGAGGACAAGAAGAAGAAAAAGAAGAAGACGACGACGAGGAGGAGGAGGAGGAGGAGGGAGAAGAGGAGGAGGCCAAACGGACACCAACTGAAACAAAAGTATTTCCAAACGCGCACCCAACTCCACCCTGTGAGGCTTCCCCCAGCATGGCTTCCGAGGAACTCTACGAGGTAAGAGCCCCCGACATCCCCCCAGCCCAGCGCAGCCCGGAGCCCCTCCGTGCGTGTCACCCGCCCCGCGTGCTGCCCCTCGGCCGGGCCTGCCCATGTGCCCGGCCGCGGCCCCCCGCCCTGCCCTGCCCTGCCCGGCGCGGCCGGGGGCGGACGGAAATGTCTCCTCCTGGCCGCGGGGAGCAGGCGGCGGAGGGGCTGCCGTGGCCTGCGCTGCCCCCCGGCCCGCCGGCGGTGCCCACGCTCGCAGCATAGCTCCGGTGCGGGCGGCGCTGACAGCCCCGCGGCGCCGCCGGGCTCGGCCGGCTGCGGGGCCGGGCACTGCCCCTCTCCGGCCCGGGGGGCTCGTCCGCCCGGGAGTGGGGCTGTACCAAAGCCCTGTGCCACCATCATGTGCCTTGGCCGTGCGGCAGGCTCGCGGCGAGGCGAAACATTAAAATTTAAACTCCCCCGTGCTCCGGCGGTGCGGTGGAGGTTGCGAGGGAAGCCCCAAAAAAAGATTGAAAGTTGAGGGTCTGACGCCCCATCCTTCGCTCGTGGCTCGGGAGGTGGTCAAAGGGGGTGCTGACGGGAGAGGAAGGTTTCGGGGTGAAGAAAGGAGCAAGGTGACAGCCTAACTTTGAATTTCCTGTCTTATGTGTGGCAATTTCACATCCTTGCCCTTAATTGAAAAGCATCATGGTTCTCTTGGATTGAACTTCCTTGTTTTTATTTTTACAAGAAGTCATCCCTGGGAGTGAAAAGCCGTTGTTGTTTTGGAGCCGTTCTTGCCTTTTGGGTGAAGAAGTGGCAACCCAAACGCAAAAATGCTCTTATCGTGTAGTTAATATGCATCCAGGTAGTGATCTGTATAAAAAAAATATATATATCCAGAGGCTGGAACTCTAAGGTCAAAGGGAGACAGACAGCCTTCAGGACTCTTGACAGAAGATGTCTTGCTGTCTTGGTACATGTGTATCTCTCATTAATGGAGTTACATCAGTGAGCAGACCCGCAGAAGCCACCCCAAGGTGCCTTGGTTGGGCTTCTATTGTAAGCAAGTTGACTGCCAAGCAGAGGTGCTGAACCGATAGACTAGAAAGAAGACTGTATTCCCAAGGCAGAAATCATAGTTAATGGCTTTGGCAAGTTTCCCTGTCCTCGTAACGTGGCTTAAGCCAATCTTGAAGGGTTCATCCCTGGAAGTAGAGAAATTTAGAGACCACTCAGCATCTGAAGGGATTGCCAAAAACTTGCTTTGACTTCGGAAAAAGTTCTCTTGGATTTGTGGCATTGGGCCCATAGACTCTGCTGTGACCAATAGTGCTCTCAGTGTGTTGCTGTGTTGGATCAAAGATGGACAGTGGGATACCGGTTTTGACAGGCATAAAGAAAGGACCAGAAAAATTCTATTTGCTGGGCATTGGGCTGAGGTCAGGAATGACCACTGTGCTTCACCCTTCATGGTTGTCTTAAGCTGTGTCCAAAATGTTGGCTTGTACGAAATGCTCAGTAGTGTGTTGAGCGTGGGTGTCCTCGCTGGGCAGGTGGTGTGTGATGGCCATCAGGCAAAATCCTCTTTTGCGAACCACCTGAAGAGACCAACTACTTTAGTTTTAAAAATCAGATGCGTTCTTTGATCGTGTAAGGGCGAAGTTTGTTTGAGGTGCGAAATTGTTAGTGCTTTTGGACTCGGATGTGGTCAAGCTGTCTCTTTTTTCTCAGTTGTTGTTCATTTTTATAAGTTTTGTCCTACAATGAATTTTCTAGCCATGTCTGAAAAGTCATAAAATAATATGTAATTTAAATGTAGTGATCACTAATTTGGGAAGAACATAGATGCAAGTTGATGTGAACTGTTAAATAGTAAGTAATTTAAACTGTTCTGTCAACTGCTTGTGTTATTGGCTGGGACTTTACTTCTGCTTCATGGCTATTTGCTTTATAATTCATGCCATCCAATATTCTTTGAATCTAGTGTTTGAAATCCAGTGCCATTTGTTATACCTCTGTTTTTCCTTTTGGCTCTGGAAGTGGTGTTTTGATTTTAAAAAAAAGTGTATAATCTATTTGCAGTTGTTAGCCTAAGAATGAATGCCAGCTACTCCTGCTGTTATGTGTCATGGTTGTTCCAAAATACAAATGAAAATTACTCTTATAAAAAATGAAGGTAAGTTCCTTTTTTTTTTTTTTCTTTTAAAGGGAAAAAGCCCTTGATGGATTCACTTGTTTGTGGGATTATTTTTACTCTGGATGTCATCTCTGGACAGAGGGAGCTGATCTCTATGTAGGCCAGTGATTTGGAATTCAAAGATCAAGACCTTGAAATATATGAACAGGCTGGAAGGATGACTGTTGATCTGGCTGTATATCCTCTCTGTTGTTTGTTCCTGGGCTGTGTATCCTCCATGTCATTTGTTCCCGAGCAGTCTAGAGGTTGTGGCAATGACTACCTGCCTTTTTTTTTTTTTTTTTGAGGGGGTAGAAAATCTGAAGAAAATACGAAACTTTATTGAGAAACAGTGAAGACACTCTGTTTTCTAGATGGAAAATGAAACAAGTAGTAATGTTGACAGCCTCTATGGGTGAGGCGAATAACAGAGTGTTTCTGTTTATAAATTTGGTTCTTCAAGTGACAGTGTGTTTGTTAGTGAGGTGGACAGACATGGAGAAACTGGTGAACAAGACAGGTAAAGGAAAACATAAAAGAAGGTGCCATTGGATTTGTATTTCCCCAAGTTTGTTTCAATAGGCATTGACATCCTATGGCATCTCTTGGTATGTGCTTGCTGCCATTTGCATTAGTGTGGTTTTTGGAAAGACTTTTGTACATCCCTTTGGGCAAATAGTAGAGCTACTTTCTTTTTCACTATGGTAACTTTCCTTTGGTTTACAGACTGTTTCCCATCCATTGAAACGTTGTTAATTCTCATTATCTTCCCTGGAGTTATTAGTACTAGGGTATCTACCTCATTTTAGAGGGTTCTTTTGGAAACCAACTATGTTAGCTCTCGCTGCAGTCAAATCCCTTGACCTCCTTTGGCAAACACTTGCAGTGATGTCTGGGATTGAAGTCATTCTGAGTTGTGGTTGGCATGACAAGTTTGTTTGATGAAATGTGGCAATGATTCCATGACAACAGTGTGTTGACCATCACGGCAGACATACCAAATGGTAGACTACTATTAACGCTGTGCTGAGTTTGCAAGAGTCTTGTTCTCATAAAATTTAATAGTTTTGGTTTTTTAAGTGTGATGGAAAAGCATTGAAGTTCTCTGTCTGTTGACATTGTATCTAGTCAAACTACCAAGTGTTTCTGTCTTTCCTCTGAGGATTACTGGTACAGCTGATGGTATACATGGCCCATTGGATCCATCTGTGTAACCACAATTAGGCTTGGACCATGATTGCTAGTGATATCGCAGCATTTGTACTGAGTTTTACCAAGAAGTAAGCAAAACAGTTTGTGTGAACTCTGCAAGCACCCATGCATCAGTGCCTTTTCTTTACTGTTTTTCACCTTGACATTGCTTGTAAACCTAGTGTTTTAATGTGACTTAATCCATTTCCATTAAAATATTACAGGTTAACATACTTAAAGTCCTGTAGCTCAAAATTTTACATTTTTCTGTGTTTTATAGAATGGAAAATGCCCTTTTTTAGTTCAAGTGTCTTGCAAAATACATACGCATTTTTTCCATCATGGTGTCTACTATTGTCAAGGTGATACTTCACTTCCAATGATGATTCAGTATTTTTGGTTTTATTTTTAGAACTAAGGCCTTTGACATTAAATTATACAAGCTACAGTGAAATCACAAACTGAAACAAATTTCAGGAGCAACTGGATGAAGTTCTATGGCCTTCCATTAAGCTGTATGTCAGGTTTAATCACCTAATGAGTAAGACCCAAAGACTTCCAAGAAAATTTAAACTTTGTGTTTACAGTAGCAGCCACAAGTCCAAAAAGTGATCCTGTGGGCTGCTCTTCATCTACTGGGCTAGTTTTTTTAATGATAGAGTGTAGAAAATTGGAGGAGAAATGCTGCCATTTAGCTGAAAATTTGATACTGCATAGGAATTACCCACTTACACCCAAACTTTCTCTCACAGTCCCAGTAACACTGCAGCGATCGAATCTTCATCATATTTTGTGTGCATTTACTGGAAAGTTTAAACATTTGTTTTGCTTAAGTTAACTGAAAGGGTAAATCCATTACTTACAGTACACAGCTTGGAGTTTGTTGTAGTTTCTTATGGCTATTTGATGATAAACTGCTATTAACAAGTTAGAGTTGGATGTTTGGGCAGTAGTTGTTTTCTTCCTCTTTGAAATGGGTTGTTTTAATTCAAGCTGTCTTGTGGGACGTCCAGATTGGCTTGGGATCTGTCTTCTGTTGCTTGTTTCTGATGTGCTGATTCCCAAGGTCTTGGTTAAAGATCTTATTCATAAGGGGGGTCTTTAGTCATTGAGGTATAATGCCTGAGTTATTACAATATTATTTTGACAAGTTGTGCAAATGTTACTGCTTGTTTCAGGACAGGTAAAAGATTAAGACTTGCTTGAGTGACCCTACCCAACTAATTAAGACTAGGAATTTACATTAGATGTGTTTGTGTTGCTTTCACCCCTTAGGAACTGTACATCTGACTTAAAATAGAGTTGAGGATTAGCTGTTCAACCCTCATTGGTGATTTTCACTTCTTTAAAGCAGGGCACAAATGCAAGAGCACTACAGGAATGAAGCCATCACGTTTAATGTAAGAAACTTGACTTTTCCATGTCCCTTCCCAGGCTGCTTTTCACCAGCTTGAGTTACCCCAGGGCTCTGGACAAAACTGAGGAGATCTGGTGCCCCATCATCTGCTACTGCCACAGGAGAAGTGCCTGAGCTCCCCCGGGATTTGCTCCAGTGTGCCCTGCCCTCTGTGGTGCCACTGGCCTGGCAAGGCTCTGGGCTGCTCCCAGAGCGAGTTGGAACACATTTGTGCAAAGGAATGAACTTCTGTCTGTGTCCTGTGTAGAGCTGCAGATGGTTCACAGATAAAGAGAGGTTTTAGCGGTCTTTATGGATGAAACTCATTTGTATGTGCATGTACAAAAGGGCATATTAAAAAAGTATATGTTCGGGGGTTTTTTCCTGTATAACTTACTTTGAATTGTCCATGGGCACCACAGAGGGAAAAAAAAAAAAATATAGGAGGGAGAGAGAAGAGGGGGAGAGATGTCCCATCCATAAAGCATGTGAGGCTCTGACAATTCTTACCTGCACAGTTTCTGTCTTTTACTGCTATTTAATTTCTTGAGTTTTTTGGTCAATCAGAGATTTACTACTGTGGTGCCAGTCATGTTTAGAATTATAGAATAACTGCTTCCAACTTGCAAGGCTGTGCTATCACAGAAGGTTGCTTCCACTGTGCTGGTGTTCGGTACCTCTTGAATGAGGATGAATTATTAGACACAAAGGACTTAATGAAACAGACCAGAGCCCCTTGTTCCTTGGGAAGGCTGTCATAGCTGGAACAGCATCAGGTATGCCGTGTCACTTTTAGGCTTCTCAGTAGGTGCAGCTTCATTTCTTCCTGACTGCTGCAGCATTTCTGACCTGTGCCAAAGTGGTAGGAAAAACAAGTTACTAACAGTTATACTTTCATCTTATTCCATCAGAATGACTTCTTAAATGTGTGATAACTGGATGTGCAGATCTGTTGGATGTAACAGATATGCAGGCCTATAATTCTCTAGTTCTCTCTTATTCTGCTGTAATAAATTCCAAATCTGCTGTTACTGGGCAGTGCATTTTTTTTGTGTATCTGTTGGAAGCATGAGCTTCACAAACTGTGTTTGCAGGGTGGAAAGGGATGTACAAGTCCCTCCCTGTTCACTTCTTCTGTGCCTTTGAGGTTTTGGATGGCTGGATGGCATGTGATAGATAACCTTATTGGTCAATAAGTACAGGGTTGATTTTTTTGTTTTTGTTTTAATCTTAGAGTAAAACATTTATAATTCACATATTAAACATACCATATGCTTTTTCTGACAGTATATTGTTAGTCCAGAAAATACCTTAAAAGTTTTGTATTTTTAATTTAATTTTTAATTTAATACTGTATTTTCCAAAACTGTATTATCTCTCTAAGAAGAGCTTTTTTTCTTCTAATATTTTATGGACTTTTAATGTTTAGACACAAAAATTTTATGTTCTTTGAAATTATTTATATGAACGTCTCTCCATATTACTTAGAAAAAAAGAAAACTGACATGTTACTGGCTTAGTAGACTATAAAGGCAAGAATGTTTTCATAAACATTCTCAGAAGACTCACATGTTCCTTAATGGTGACCTGTGGTAGATATTTTTCAAGGCATCTACGAATATGGATGAATACATAGAATGGGTATGGATTAAACCCCATTTTTTAATCATAGATTTGCATTTTTAGATGAGTTTGAAGCCACTCTGGTAGCAGTAACTGAAAAATAAAGCAACTATTTACTAAGTAGCTTTTAACTGTATATTAGTTATGTTGAATAATGAAACTACTGTAACTTAGTTTTTGTTGTGATTCCTTAGTGAGGCTTCACATTTTGTAATCACAGCACATAAAATAAATTAAATCAGCTCTGATCAAATCTTCCTTCTTGGCCATGTTATGTCTGAAGGTTTGTTTGTTTCTTTTCCTTTGTGGGGAAAGGTAAGTTATGTGTTTTAAGTGACCTAACCACATTTGTAGTTGTACCTCTGTCTTCTGCCCCCACAGTTTCTGAAGGTTTCACACCTTTTAAGGAAATCGGGTGTTAATTCAGTCTTTGCTGATTGTCATAGTAGCATCTGAAAAATCAAAACCTCATTTTTTTAATATCTTGGATTGACAGGGAGGGAAGAAGATACACATTTTCTTTTTCTTTCTTTAAGTGACTTTGTGATTTTCATTTTGATGAGACATTTAAATACTTCTCTAAGCAGCTCCAATTCCTGTAAAATACTGGTTTATGGAAATTTTCTTGGTTTAGGGAATTGGGCTTTAGCTTGAAGATGCCACAGTTTCAAGCAAGTTGTGGGAAGTATGTTATGATGTATTTATCACAGTAAAATGTTAGATGTACGTTTTGTAAATATGTATGATGGGGAACTGGTGAGGTACATTCTTAAGAGTGTTGAAATGAATGTACCTTCACTCCAAAATACTTTCCTGACTGTGATGTGTTGAATGTTCTATTCAGTGGATATTCAGAAGTCTAGTTTTTGTAGTTCTCTGCATTAAATGCAGCTCTTCAATGAAGCATCATCAGGATATAATAACATTTTTGTTACCAGTAACTAGAGATACGAAGGCTGCAAAGCAATTCAAAGTAAATTTGTAAAGTTAGCTGGATTATACTTTGTCTGGTTGTTGAATCTCTCTCATTTGTTGTGTTTTGATTTCAGCACCTGATTTTCCCCAATTATACGTATGTATAAAACATACCTCCTGCTAGCTAGCACAGTGTGACTCTTCCACCTGACTTTAGTGGCTGGGTGACTTACAAGGTTAAAACTTACAGACCTGCGATTGTATCTCTAAGAAATAATGAGAATGCAAGACTATATATACTGACACAAAAGATGCATCCGGTTCAGCACCCTGATTCCTATCACAGGCCCATAATGCCTTACTGTAGAGGGGAAAAATGGGAACCGTGGCACAGCAATAGCCATTGGGAGCTCTCGTGGCTGGTTTTGTTGGGGCAAGGCAGATTTCAGCCTTGGTTATAAAATGCCAGCAGCATGACCTGAGCTGCCCAGGTGTTCAGAGCCCACCTTTGTTCCCTACACACTTCTGCCAGAGGGTTGTGGCTCCAGGCTCGGGTGACGGTGAGGGCACATCTGTGGGCAGAGCAATGCTGTGCCCATTCCTGTTGGTCCTGGCAGGGCTTGGTGTGAGCAGGAGTGTGGTGTGATTGTTCAGTTGTGTTAGCACGATTGTTCCTTGGGCTAAACTTTCATGGTGTCTCTTCAGACAATGTTTCTAAACACCCACAGGGGTCTTTAACTGCTGGAGTTTAAGGCATTCGTATAGGTAGTTTCTGAGTCATAACTACTGAATCCATTGGTGTTCCTAAACTCTGTATTAATTTGAACTTAAAGTTTTCAAGAAGTTAGCATCTGTGATCAAACAGAACAGAAACACTAACTCTGTGTGAAACCTAAAGCCACCATCAGTATATGCTCTAGATACCTGCAGAGTCTTCGGTGGAGATTTAATGTGCTTAAGGACTCTGGCCCAAAAAAAGATGTAGCTAGCAGCTTTGGGTGAGTAGCCTCCTAGTCTAGAAAATTTGGAGAGAGGAATATGCCCACAGAATAAACGAAATTGTGATAGCACTTGTAATAATAATTCTAGGAATTAGTCTCTTTATTTGAAATTAATATGGTTTTGTGACTGTAAATATAAACCACAGTAGATTGTACTGAAGTATAATATATCAAATTAGGAAGATTGACAGAAAACTTTTCTGAAAACAGAAAAAAGCAAGATTTTCTTTTCTTCTCTGTAGACATTTTGCCATATAGTAACTCTATACCATAACTCTTGGGTGACTGTTCATGTTTTCAAGGCTGACACATTTTTTCTCACTTGTTTGGCTCCAGATAAGGACCAAACTAGGTCTTGGATTAGCAGTTCTTTCTAAGGACAAAGAACCATAAAGTAAGAGCAATGATGTTTACATCAGACTGAAAATCTTGAGGTTTTGTTCTGTGTTTTTCTGTGGAATTAGATCATGAATACAGTTGTTCTATATATATATATTCAAAGCAACTCAACAATTGAGTGAGCATTTCCAGCTAGACAATTTCTAATGCTTCCTGAAAGTGATGCTGCAGATTTTCTTCCCCAGCTCACCACCCTCCTTTGCAGCTGAAGGAGTAACTGAGTGTCCAAGCATTCCCAAAGACAACAGAAGTTTTAAATAAGTGCAGTTTTAGAGCAGTCAATCAATTTTCACTTATGATATAGCAAGGTCAGAAGTTTCACAGACAAAATTTAAACTGTTGGTGCACATCAGGTTTTTTATAGTATATGTATAGAGAAGATATGTATAGTATATAGATATAATATATGGCTAGAGGAGATTAAAGCCCAGCTTACAAGTTGTTTTCAAATTTGTTCTTTCTTTTCTCTGATTCATATGCTGAGTGTTATGTCCTTTGTGTTTTGATTTGATTGTAAAAAAGGGAATGTGTTGAGTGGGAGAATAAAGGACCCTTGATCTCTATTTGGTTTTAATTGGAAAAACTTCCATAAGACACTGTAGTATGGAAGTCTAGGACAAGTTTATTATCTTAGGACTTTTGAGAGACATTGACTTCCAGAGAATTAACATTGGAATAAAACTGTATTTTTACCCAGGTCATCAAGCAATGATGATCAATAAGAACAATTAATTTTTTCCCAGATGCCAATGGCAAATAAGTCAGCTTCCTGTTTCAAAAGATCCATCAGTGCTTCAGATTCTGTTTCACTCACGTTAGAGGCATCTCTCTTCTATCAGATTTGTTTTTCCTCTCTCCCACGTTGTATTCATCAGATCTCCTGAGATTCGTGTTTATTTATTTAAACCACCCAAGAATAAAATATTGAGTTCTGAATGAGAAGATGGAAATCACTATATTAAAGGATGCTTCTCTGAGATGTAACATTGTAGGACTGCTAAAACATGGAAGCTGGTGCATCAAGCAGTTGTCAATTTTGTCAGAGTATGTCCATGACTACAGAAACCCAATGGATATAAAGGATTACTATTCCACAGATCTTTTAAAACCATACCAAGGTGCAATCTTGCTCATTTTTTTCATCAGCAGGATACACATGTTGTAGTTGTATGCAAACTGCACCATGCTTCTCTATTTTCTTATCAGTAAAGATTTAATAACAGAGTTGTCTTTTATTGGATTTTTTTAAAATGCGTATTGAGATAAATCATTGAAACACCTTATCTTTAAAATCAATTCTTTCCAGGCATCAATTTCTGTTTTAAGTTCAGTTTTGCCCTGAAACTGGTGCAATGCAGAACAAGCCTATTGAATAAACAGGTGTTTTTGGAAGTTATTTATGCATGCCGTGAAACATGGATTTAGTGAGGATACAGAATGAGCACTAGGACGTCCTATGCTTTCTGTCCCTGTGAACGTTTGGGTTTGATCCACTCGTAGTGACAGGTGAAACTTTACTATTATTCATTTATACCTATTCCCATGTTATTTTCCTCCATTTATCCAGATCAAATAATTTGCTATGCTCTAATTCTTCATACCTTCGGATACTTATGTAAAGAAAGGAATGATGAAAAGCTATCTGTTGTTAAATAGCGTGAGATACATTTTTTTCAGCATAAGTGAAGATCTCAGTTAAACATAATACTGGTATTGGTTTGTAAAATACGAAGCTATTTATTGCTGTATGTTATTTGAATGTATTCAGTATTAATTGAATTATTCAATGCTAAAGTCCTTACTCAAGTACTTACAACCCAGTTTATTCTAAAGAAATTTATTCTTCACACTTGAATGTGTATATATATGTATCATATATATGTATATCTAATACATATCTAACCAAAGCTATGAAATGTAACAAAACTGATTCTTTGCATGCATAGAAAATAATTTCTGAGTCATCGTTCTAACTTAGATATCTGTTTATATGGGTTTATTATTTCTATCAGTAAAATAATGCTTTATTGGGCTCTTTATTTTTTCTTGTGTACATTTGCTTATATTTATGAAGCTTGAACTAAGATGTGACTAAAAGTCATTAATTTGGGGAAAGGGATTTTATATCCTTATATGCTAATTAAAGTCTGAAAGTGTAGTGAGACATAGTCAGTTATGAGAAAGGGAAGAAGAAAGTAGTGATTAACTGTGGAACCCTGTGATAATTTTGTGTTCTGCCTTTTACTAAATGAATGCTCTCTTACTATTAATTTTTCCCTTTGTAAAATAGTTGAGTTTTACCTTCCCAATGTCTTCTCAATACCTGTCTCGCTCATTTTCAGTCAAACCAAAAAAATTTATTTCCGTCCAACTGTTCAGCAAAGGTCACTTTCAGTGTGGAATTAGTTGTCTATTGATTGTAAAGTAAGGATGTTTTATATTTTTCTGCAAGAATCTGCAACTTGGTTGTATAGTGGAAGAAAGGCATACCTGTTAAAAGTGGTTTATCTTTTGTAAAAAGATGGGTAGACAGAGGTTGTTGGGGGGAAATGGAGGCTGTAATCATTAGGACACCTGAATGCTGTCTCGAAAAATGTAATTCTTTCATTTCTCTGTCACAGTCCGGCACGGAGCGTATCACTCAGACTGAGTATTTCAGAGATGATTGCCAATCATTTGATCATCTCCCTGACAAAGTTTGAATCTCTGAGCCAAAGCACAAGCAAAATAAAGCTTTCTTTTTTTTTTTGTTTTTCTTTTTTTCCCGAAGTAAATACTGTCAGAACATCTTAGAATAAAGTAGAGCAGGTTAATTTGGTCTTACAGTGAGAATTCATGCTGCAAGTATAAGCTACAGACAAACCTGTCTCCCTTTTAAGTTGGTTTTTGGTTTCGTTTGGCTTTGGTGGGGCTAACTGCAGAGAAGTTAGCATGCAGTGTTATCTTTGTCCTCTGCAGTCAGTGATGAGAGTCATCCATAACACCATTTAGACCCTTTAGGTGAAATTCCTCCAAGAGGTCATCAGACTTCATTCCCTTTCTCTAAAAAACGCTATAGAAAGGCTAGTAAGGTTAATTTAGTCAGTTAAGTTCAATATACTTAAATATGGTCTCCTAAACACTGAGGTTTTGTTTCCTTTTTCTACAGTCTTCTGATCTTAATGCTGGGTAATACCCAACTTTTCATTCATTACAGGTCTTCCCTTGGGACTGTAAACTGTGTTAGTAGGTGAATGTTGTTAAGGGATTGTGCTGTTGAAGTATATAAAGAGTTTAAGCACAGCACTACGCTGTTCAGGCACTCCATTGTGTGGAGCTACTGTGGTGTAAGTTACAGTTTGTTTTTTTGAGTGATAGTGACTGATAAAGTTATGTTTTTAAATAAGAATTGTATTTTACTTCCTTTTAAATTAAGTCTTGTAGTGGCAGTTCTTTATGATTGACTTCAGAAGGTCCTTCCTCTGGTTGCTCAGCATGGCCGTGTGCTAAGAGCATTGGAAAATTGATCTGACAAAACTGAAAACAACTAAACAAAAAACTTGGACTCAAACACATTTGTTCGGTTGAAGCAGTTCCTCAGCCTGGTTCTGTGCATGGCCATACATGTATTTGCCAGGATGACAAAGCAGGCGTGGAAGGTCATTGGCCTGTTGTTGCTCTGAGTGATGGCCACAAAAGAACAGCCTCAATGAGCAAACCTTGAGTCTGGGGAGGAAAATTTGTGTATCCTGGCAGTGTTTGTGTCAATTTTTCTCTTGAGGTTTCTTTGAACAGGATGGTATTTAACATTTAGTTTTGAAACATACTAAATATTAAGGAAAAAGGCTATTCCTTGTCCACTTTCAACTGTGAGTACTGACTAGGGCTCTCTTCTCTACAGTTTGCCACCACCGCCTTCTCCAGCAAACCACTCATTCTTCCTCCTTCCTTTGCACCAACACTGCCTTTTGGCACCAGGTCAGGTGAATGCTGGCTAAGGAAGCTTGCCTAGCTGGAGGTTGCCCACTGCTTTTGTAGAAATAGTTTTCTGGCAATTTATTGCCTAGCTAGGGTTGAAATGCAAGTGGTGCCACTTCGAGTGAAGGAACAAGAACATATGGCATGTTTGAAAGGAGATAGGAGAAAATGGGTTAGATGTGGGGAGATGGTCACAGCAATGACTTGCTCTGTTGAAAAAGAAGAGAATCTATCAAAGTGCATGTTTAATTTTCAGCTGGATCAACACCCTGGACAGACTTGCAGTGTGGCTGCACAGCTTCTTGCCCTTGGCTTGTGCTGACTCAGAGCCTGTGTCCCCAGACTGCAACTTGAGGTCACACAGGGCTGGGGAGGAGCAGAGCTCCTGAAAAGGGACAGCACTGGGTGATCGTGAAGTTGCTGTGCTGTTTGAGGGGCTTGTTATGCTTCTATTACTGGTGAAAATGGAAAACTCGTGCCTTGAGACAGTTTGGGATTCCAGTTACTTCTCAGTGCTACTTAACTGCTGCAATTCCCTGGATTTGGCTTTAAGCATAGTAGATAGAAAGTTTGCTGAAAGTTTTTGTTAGCTTTAGTGTGCCATGCAAGTAATGAAAATTCTGCAGTGGAGTAAGGTTGTATTTTCCCTGTCCACCATGATTATATTGTAATATGCTCTGAAGTTGTTCAAACCCAGTCTGAAGATGCAGGTGATATACAAGCATAGTTAAAAATATAATTTATTTCCAAGGGTTCTGGCTGTTCACTGAGTGGGCAGCGGGCAGGGAGTGGGATGAGACAGGATGTCTCCTTGTAGTCGAGCTTGCTTTGAGCTGCATTTCATTTAAAATGCTGATATTCATAAAGATTATTTTTAGCCCCTCCAATGGAATTAAAGTTCAGAGTATAAGTGCAGTCAATATCTTTTGCGTAGAAAAACTTATGCTTTAATTACTTTTGGTTTCAGTTTCACGAGCTGGAGCAAATTATTTTCACTTTGAGTGTGTTTATGTGAAGGTGGGAAAACTGATAAGGAAAATAAACTGCATTGCTCTCTAACTCCTTCCAATATATAAATAAAAACTGGTTAGGAAAGAAAACTATCTACTAATACTAAAGACTACTGGGCTAGTGCTGTGTTATGGAAGAATTTGGGAACATAGGGATAATAACCGAGTGGGAATTTAAAAAGCAGCTTGAGTACTTTAAGTACCCAAAATCTAATATTCTTAGTTCTCTGTGTGTGTGTAAGCCTTTATTTTGCTTATATTAAGTAAAAATATATTGTCAATTATTTAGGTGTAGGTAAAACTTAATTAAGACTTGTATTATTTCTAAATGTTAAATATTACTATGAAATACCAGATTATGTATTCAGCATTCTAAAGACAATTTTATTAAAAATATTTAATATACTTATTACAAATTCTGCATTTGTATGCAGTTTGAAAACATAAATAGCTTTAAAAAAAATATTGGTCATTTCAGGAGTGTGGCACACAAAAATTAAAATTGCCTGAATGTACATTCAGGTGACTCATTGTTTTAACAAGTGCAGGTAGCAATAAGTTTCAAAGCTACACTTTGCTTCTCAACCAGGACCATTTAGTGGCATTGCCAGCCATTGACATTGATCCTTCCTTTAGTTTAAAACAAACCAAACCCCAACAAATTATTAAATAAATAATTTAAAAGTAGAAAACAAGATTACAGTCAGTTTAAAAAATATCTGTTGATCATGGTCTGTGAACAGTCCAATATATTCAAATTTATTTACTTTCCAACTAAGTATTTAAAACAAATCCAAACAACAAACAGTCTGGACTACTTATGTGAAAATCACTAAGTCAAATAAACTTTCACTGGGCCAGTGTTTATTGAGTGCCACACTTTAGTAAGAGCAAAATCAAATTATAAAATCGCCCATTATTACTGCCCCCTCCACTTTTCTTCTGTGGTTCAGTTCTGATACTGTTCTAACAGCCAAGCTGGCCTGGGCACTGGGTTCTTTACACGCAGAAAACAAGGAGTAAAACATTGCATTCTGATTTTGATTTTTCTCAAGATAAAAGCAACTAAATAAATTATACGCTTAGAAAGTTGCCTCAGAAAGTTATATAAGGTCTAAATTTTCTTTCTTGTAGAGGTAAAGGCACATTTTCCTGAGATTTTATATGACAGGGGAGTCATTACTTGAATGTCTAGATGCAAAGAAACCATGCATTGTTATTTGAGTGATTACATTAGGTGACGGTCACTGCTTATTTCAATGTTCTATCCAGTACCAGCCTTGCCAATAACATATAATCACTTTTGCTAAAGGAATGGTTTCCTAGAAATGATATAATACAGGTTTTGCTGAAAATATAATGAAAGCAGTTTGGTCTCAAAGTTATATAACTTAAAAATAAAAGTTACTCATGGCAAGAATTACGTGCAAAGTCATTAGGGATTGGTGTTACACTGTCATAGGTGTGAATATTCAAATGAGTAAAGATTCAGAGAAAATGCCATGAGCAGTAGTGGCTATTCATTGTCACAACAAAAAGACCACTCGTAGATTTTATAAACACTAATTATGAACCTTCAATCCATGGGGTTAAAAACAATATGAAAATTCTCTGATCTCTGTAGAGCCAAAAAATGCCAGTAAAAACATGTCTGCTAGATAAGATAGGGACATTAATTGTTGAGAAGAGACAGAAGTACTGAAAAAATATATTCTATGATTCCTTAAAAAACGTGCTGTGAGTCAGACTACTGTTGTTCTGTGGCCAAAATCTGGATGCTCTGTTCACAATTTACTCTGACTTCCAAAAAATATTTCTTTTTTCTGGTAGGAACAAACAAATTTAAGTGTTTCTTTAGTCTGCAGAAGTCAGGATTTAAAACAAACAACCCAAACCATCTGAGGTTTTGGGATTGTATTTGGTTTTGTGTTGATTTTAATTGTTTAGAAGTGTAAATAAGACAGGATAGGCCAGGATGTAACCTTAAATACTATGCTGGAGAGGTTGATTAAAAAAAACAATAGGGAGGAGGTGTTGACTTCCTCAGAGGCAGAGGGGCTGTGCAGAGAGACCCCCACAAATTAGAGGGTGGGCAATCACCAACCATATGAAGTTCAACAAGGGAAAATACTGGATTCTCCACGGGGGATGGGGCAGCCCTGGATGTACAGACAGACTGGGAGATGAGAGGATGGAAAACAGTGCATGGAAAGGGACCTGGGGGTCCTGGTCGATGGCAAGTTGGCCATGAGTCAGCAGTGCCCTGGCAGCCAGGAGGGACATCCCTGTCCTGGGGGGCATCAGGCACAGCATCGCCAGCCAGGCGAGGGGGGGGATTGTCCCGCTCTGCTCTGCACTGGGGTGGCCTCACCTGGAATGTTGTGGGCAGTTTTGGGCACTGCAATATAAGAAAGACATTAAGCCATTAGAGAGTGTCCAAAGGAGGTCAATGAAGATGGTGAAGGCCCTTGAGGGAAAGCTGTGTGAGGAGAGGCTGAGGTCACTTGGTCTGTTCAGCTGGAGAAGAGGAGGCTGAGGGGAGACCTCATTGAAGTCACAATTTCCTTGTGAGGGGAACAGGAGGGGCAGGCACTGATCTCTGCTCTGTGTGAGCAGTGACAGGACCTGAGGGAATGGCTTGAAGTTGTGCTGGGGATGTTTAGGCTGAATATTAGGAAAGATTCTTCCCCCAGAGGGTGGCTGAGCACTGAACAGGCTCCCCAGGTAAACAGTCACAGCACCAACCTGCCAGAGTTCAAGAAGCATTTGGATGATATACTCAGGCACTTGGTGTGACTCTTTGGGGTTGTCCTGTTCAAGTCTAAGGATTGGACTTGATGATCCTTGTGGGTCCCTTCTAACTCAGCATAATTTGTGATTCTGTGATAATGATGGCAGAAAGAACTGTAAAATGCTGCAATGAGAATTGCTTAGCAGAAAATTGAAGAAAGCAGTCACTGCTTGCCCACCTGTTCATTAGAACTGACAATTAGAACTGGTCTGTATTTATTTCTTTATTCTGAGGTTGACCGTTTTTGACAGAGATACTCATGCAGGTATAGTAAGCTTTTGTAAGGCACCTGTTAGAGTACTGCATGGTGTCCTGATTTCTGAAATATATCTCTTTGCTAAGTCAACATGGCCCATATCAAATGCATTTTGAAGTGGTTGATTGATGGATCATAAAGCTGGAATAGATTAAGGACATTCGTGTTGGATATTATAGAAGTTGTTCACAGCCCATTGCTTTGAGGATTTGGATAATGATCTGGAGGCAAATGGTAAAATACATATGTGCAAAAATTGATGGAATCATAAGTATGAGGGATGGTCTGTGCTTAGTTAATGGGGATCATTTCAACGTATGTTAATTTAGCTAAAGATACCTGTCTAGACAGTAGGATCATACATGTAGAGTGGAGAGTAGCACTTTGGAAAGTTGATACAATATGGTAGCTAAAATGCACATTGCAGTCCTTTTGGTATGGATATAGGGGATCTCAAGTGGAATTAGGTGTGCGTTATTTTGATGTTATTTTGATCTCTGATGAGATGTTAGGAAATTGCATCCTATTTGAGTTCAAAGTGCAAAAAATCCCAAAACCTCGATGAACTTTTTAAAGAGATTCAGAAAAACATGTCAAGGACAATTGCAAACCTTAAAAACAAGTAAATCAACAAACCCTGGTGTACAGCAAGAGCATGGAGAAGCTTAGCCTATGTAGCTTCAAGCAAAGGGAAGTTCAGGAAGTGACTGATGGCATTTAAGTACTTATATGGGGCAAATATTAGTAGTCCTTTAGGTATAGTAGGCAATGCTATGACAAAATACTGGAGCTGAAAGCTGAATTCAGATGTATTTCTTCTAGAAATAAAATTGAAAACTGAAGGCAGTTATCTATCCGAACAGCATATTTAAGGATGTTCCGGATATGTCAGCAAAAAAAAAAGCAGTGAATTTTTCTAAAAAGATACCTTTAGTTTAAGTACAATATGATAAGCCAGTGCAAGAATTTTGGAGTGAAATTATTTGTTAAACAGGAAGACAGACAAAATGATCATCACTTACACAGGTCATCTACAAAATCTGGTAACAGTGTTTCCAGCATCAGTGGTACCCTGCACTCAGCGGTAGTGTGTGTCTGTATTTTTGATGGGAAGGCTGAAAAGGAAAGGCTGGGGATGTAATGAGAGGATATAATAAAGATGAGTTTAAATTTTATTTTACACATACAGAGGAATTAAGTATTAAATCAAAATATGTGATCATTCAAGCAACACATGCATCTTCCATATAGCATTTTGAAAGATTTTTCCATGCTAATGGTGTGAATTAGCAACCGGCTGGAAACAATACCCTGCTATTTGTTAAAGAAGAGACAATAAAGTTCTTCTAGACAGGAAGGAATCTACATTGTTAACAGATGACCTGAACGTTCAGCTCATTGAAAAGGCAAATATTTTGACCAGGAGAATAATTCTTCCTGTGGAGCAGTATGAGTTGCTGTGCTTAAGCTGTACAGCTATTTTTAGCTGTGTCACAGCTATTGAGCTTAGTCTTCAACTTACTTCATAAACAGTGTAAAAAAGACTAAGTAGGTCCTTCACTTTGATGAAATGTAGAGGTGAATATGTCAGAATCCCCTTTTGCTGCAGTTTTTGGGGTTTTTTTCTGCAATTTCTACATTGGTTTTAGCAGTTCAGATGTAGATTTTTGTCACTTGTCACTATCTGCTGTTTTGTTAAACTCCAGAAGAACTGTTGCACTCAACTAACTGGGCAAAAGCTGGAGTTGCATGTGAAATGAGATTTGTTATGTTCAAGGGGCAAAAAAGTTAGCGCTCTCTATAAAATCCTACTTTCTTGAAATGACACAGATACAGTTTTTCAAGTTTGTTCTTGAACACTTCTGTGGTTTCAAAAAATTTTACTTAAGTTTCATTTCATGGCATTTGTACAGTAGTATTTGAGTTCAATATGTAGCTTTTCAGCTTGTCTGGACACTTTTGGGTGTTGGATTTGAGCTTCTAAAATCTTTATCAGAATAAATTTGGTTAGATTTTCTGAATTCAAGGTTTTTCTGGTTTAAATGTTGATTTTTTTTTTTTACTGTGGTAAAGGTCGCTGAATTACTTTAGTACTTTTGAAAAGTAAAGTTGTTGCCTACGTTATGTCTTGCAAGTTAAGGTTCTTCAGCTCACCAGATATGTTTGTAATATAATTAATAACTTACTAAGTTAAGAAGGAATTTAATGCTGTTTTCAAGACCTACACTTATTGTAGCTTTAAAATATCTCTTTTTTTTCAAAGAGTGTAGCCTGGGAAATGAGGTATCGAGGAAAATATATTTTAAGTTTAAAAATGGGCATCACTGACAGGCTTATGCATCTGTCCAAGTAGTTCTTTGTGGCAGTCTGTGAATGTTATTTTGTGATAATACTCTTGAGATTGTGTATTGTGTATCGAGATTCTATATGATTTCTTTGGAGCGTGCTATAGAGTTTATGCTTACTCTGTGTAAGTACATGAGCATGTACTGCATCCTTTGGGAAGAAAACAGCATCTTACCTCTTTAATTACCATTCTCTTCCTTATAATGTGGGAAATACGTAAGAAAACATGACCCAAATAGGAGAAAAAACTATGAATTGCCCAGAGTGCAAAGCCCTATGAATCTGGTTTCTTTTCACTATTGCAGTTTGTGAGTGCAGTCTCTCTGTCTATCTAAATGCTTGCATTGGGTCAGGCCTAATCTTTTCCTTCTTCTTTCCACCACTTCCCCACACCAATGCTAATGTTTGTGGGACAGTAGAGGCAGGCACAACGTACTAAGTTTTGTGATAACTTGCTTGCTGATTTGGTGGCAGGCTGAGGATTGTCCAGACTACCTTTGAACATTATTCATGGCAATGAACTAGAAAGTGTAACCACACACACAAAACAGAATCACAGAATCAATTACGTTGGAAAAAACCTTTGAAATTATCGAGTCCAACCTATGACCCAACACTACCTTGTCAACCAGACCATGGCGCTCAGTGCCACATCCAGTCTCTTCTTAAACACTTAAATGTTCCTTATGTTAGGGCACGTTTTGATAGTTCAGTGTAATTTTCTAAATAACTAACTTGATGCTTTTTACAAAAACCATTTGACTGGTACAAAAAAGGTGATTCAATATAAATGAAACTATATCCCGTCTGCTCTGTGGTAGAGTTAACTGGCAATGCATAAGTATTACCAAAAAAGAAAAAAAGGAAAGATATTTCAAATTCGGTTCCCACCAAATTATGAGATGATTACTTTTGCTTGCCTGGTAAAGAAGTGTTCATATAAACAAACCCCATTTAGGTTAGCCCCTTGCTCATATATACTTGATAAATCTGATAAAACTCTTGTATACCTGCAAGGAGGAGGATTGTAAGCTCTCTTTTTGTTTGGTTTGGGGTTTTTTTTGTCTGTTTGGTTTGGGTTTGGCGTTTTTTTTCTTTATAGATTTTGTACCACATTGTACTGTTATTTACATCACAATTCAAACACTTTAGATTGAGGAAATGCCAGATTAATGGTTGCCTATGAGTTCTTAATTCTCTTTTTTTGTACCTAATTTCTGCACAGGCTGGATCATGAGTCCTGTGGTCAGGGAAGAAAACCATTTGCAGTCATAATTAAAGGAGAACTAGAAGGTACACAGCTAATCTACCCTTTTGAATGAATTTGGTGGGAAGGGGGACTTACCCTTTGGTGCTCCCAGGAGAGAAACATAAGCCATAAGCAAAAACCTGCCATGTTTAAGTTCTCCTGTTTGTCCTTATTCTCAAGGACTAGAGATTCCCACCTGTTTCCAAGGCAGGAATGTGGATATACTGGCTGTTCCTCATCTCTTCGGTTGGGTGTCCCCTTTACCAACAGGGGCACTTGTGATTCCATACAGAGACAGTCTGGGGAGTTTGTCCATCCGAAAAGTTTCCCTCATAACCCCCCACTTTTTTTCTGTCCTCCTGTTTTACTTAACAGGGTTAATTTGAGGCCAGATTTTCTCCCAGGAGCAGGCTCAGTTAAAATTTTGGCAACTCTCCAAGTATTGCTTTAAGAAGCTATGAAGAAACATCATTGGACTGTTAAATCTGCTGAGTTTCAGAAGCTGTTGGCAACTTTGGAGGTGGTGCAACTTTTGAATGAGACTGCCATTGTAAGGAAACTTTAAATATGGTATTATTTCACTACCAGCTCACCTATAATGAAATATCTTTAAAGTAGCATGCAAAGTTGCATTAAAGGTGTAATAACTTTGTTGTTGAAATACCAACATTATTGTATTAGCGATTGGAAGCATCTAGAATGAATTTATTAATTAAAAACTGGATTTGTATCTGCTTAAAACAAAAATGCAAAGCTCGAGTTCTCAATTTGAAAGTTAAAACCCGAACTTTCTAGAAATTTATTAACTTAAGACTGTCATCACAAGAGAGCAGAATCAGAGTGTTTTTCTCTTTATTCTTTGTTGTTCAGTAATTTTCTTATCTTGGAATGCACATGACGACCTGATGATTTTGTTGGGTTTTTTCCCTTTGGGTAATAAGAAAAATTATGGAGTAGAGGGAGTACTTCTAATAAGCATTGCTATGTTCCCAACAGTAAGTGTTGTGATTAGCGTAAGTATAAACATTGTATCCAACTGTATTGGTAAGGAGTTAGTTGTTTTTTCCATCCTGACAAACCCATAGTTCATAATATTAACGTTATTTTGCTTTGTCTATAGGGATTCCAGTTTGTGTGCTCATCTTCATGTGCACGGGATCACTTTTGTAGGCTCTTCCCTGCTTCCTAGAAGCAATTGCCCCTTGCCTTTCCCTGCTTCCACTTGGTACTACCTGTTTTTAAGAGTCACATATTTCATGTCCATATACCTTCTCTAAATGTCTCTTGTGAGGCTTATCTGCCTACAGTATATATATTTATGTCCTCCTTCAGCAGGAGTTTTGTCAATGGAAGAGCTAGCCCACCCCAGGGCATCCATCGCTGCCCTCCACATGGGGTTCCTGCCCTCTCTGGTGTGCTTGCTGAGTGGCTCATGGGAGCTCTCCCTAATCCAATTCAGTCAAATTGAGCCATGTTAGGAAAGATTTGTTATTTAAATTACTTAAGCTGATCTGGCTTATTTTGACTGACATGTTTAGGGAGTTCTTATATATGGAGCTCAGCCAGAAGATTTGAGAAGTGGTAACCGTCAGCAGGATGTGGTGATAAGCTGGGGCATGGGTGGCAAAGAGCAGGTCTTTCCCAGCTGTGCCTGAACTGGTTGATGTATATTCACCTGCAGCCTGAAATTTGGGAACCAGCTTTACTTCATGGAGCATTCCTAATTTTTTTTGGCCATTAAAAGACAGAAGTCTGCCAGCACAAGTTCCTCTCTGAGTGCTCCTGGTAGCCACAATTTCACCCAGAACCACTTAGGGTATAGTGGCCACATTTGAAGGTCCACTTTTGAATGACTCCTGCCAGTATTATTTCATAGTTGAACTAAAGTGCAGGTCTCCCTCTGGTGCTTACTTTGTAAAAGCACAAGATTTTATAATTGGGCTGAGCAATTGAAAACCAACTGTATGAAAAGAGAACGATCTCTGTTGTCCTGTAATAACAGTTCTGAGAGTGCTGACAGTATTGTTAGACAGCAGAGGACTTTTTTTCTTGTGGTACATAGTGTTAATCTACACAGAAATCCAGAACTGTGCAGTCACTGTTGGCTGCAGCAGTGCTTGTCTTCTGTACCTTTTCTAACAGCAAAATCTGTTTGTTACCATGTGGATGTATGGAAATGGGTGTCTGGATGTATGTGGATATATGGAAATAAAACCAGATAATTTTCATCAGTTTCCAACCTTGTTTACTTTCTTACCAATTCCTTTTAACTGTTCATTTTTGGAAATTATTGACTGTACAAACATTGATCTTTCTAATACAGTTTTCTGCTTTCATGGATTTTAATCCAGTTTAAAGCCCTTATCCCACTGATGGAAAGGCCTGGACATAAAAACATTGCAAGGAGCACACTACCACACATCCCCAACAAAATAGTAAAAACTGATGCTATGACTATGGGAGGAATTTTTCATTTATGTCACCTGCCACCTCAGGGCCTCTGCCCCCTCCAGAGAACCACATTTTGCATAATCACTCCTACCTCTCACAGCTATCTATGTGTACATTTTCCCATCTTATTCCCAAGAACACACAGCACAGGTATTTCTCAGAAATATCCTGCTTATGCCACACATCAAAAGAACTCCACGCCCTTTGGCCTTGGTACCTTTTGGTTGTGACTTGCTGACATTGAGAACACCTTGACAATGCTTGCTATCAGCAGGGGGATTCTCAAACAACTATGCGTGATGTGTATGACTCAGTCCTGCAAGTTGCTATTTCTGTAAATTAAGCCTGCTCTAAAAATGCCCCAAACAATTTTGTAGTAATACAGTTCTAGAGGAATACTGGTTAATGTTTCAGACACGTGTCTAAAAGGTCCCTGATATGAGAAACAGCAACATAAAGAACTAGTTTGGATTGACCAGGGTGAGCACGGTCATGTTGATGCTTAGAAATTATAAGCTGAAGGTAGTCCCCCATCAGGTTCCCTGTCTGATGCAGTCACACAGCACTACAGTCTAACCCTGCGTTAGGAGCTTGCCTGGGCATATCTCTGTGGGCAATGCCCAGCAGAAGCTGCCTGGCTGAGGTTCAGTGTGCTTTGTTTTAAAGTGGAGGGACAGGGAACTGAGTTCACTGGGAGCAGTCCAGTCTTCTCCTGATGTCCATTGCTGTCTATGTGGGGAACAAGCTGGGAGCCCTGGAAAGAATTCAGGTGTCTTTTGACTCACTTTGTGCTCTACTGCTCTTTGGAAATCTGCAGAGGTTGATGATATAAACTCTTTTTGGAGTTTTATATAGGGATGGGGGTGGTGTCAGGCTTTAGTCTTCTTATATTTCTCTATTCTCTTGATATAAAACTAGTGTTTCTTCTGATGGTCAGGACATAGTTTTCATATGTATTAAGTCAGTATTGTGACAGGAATGGGAAGAGGAGACAATATTTAGTTTTGGGGGATTTTTTTCCAGTGCAGTCTCTGCCACTGTGCTGGCTAATCTGTTTTTATGGCTTAATGTGAATCAGGTCCAGAAATTTAGCTAAAACATAAATATTATCTATGAGAAATAAATGGGCGGGTTTATTACAAGCAAATGGATTAAACAAAGAACACTAACTCAGGGATTTACTTTTTCGGGGTTTTTATTATTCTGATTTTTTTACTAACCTATAAGGCGTATCAAGGAGTTATAAGATGCCTGATCGAATCTGGAGCTGGCATCAGGGACCCATGCGGACGGGATCAGGGAAAAGGGACATGAATATGGGTAAGGAAACCCCTTGCACCACATGGCTGGTCCTGGAGGCTGCCATAGTGCCCGGGGCTCCACCC
>JAWWEU010000081.1:66731549-66744668 GCA_035583155.1 Acropternis orthonyx | reverse complement strand
TAAGTAAATTTTTCCTACTTGTTATTTTTCTTTGCTCCACGGACTCTGTCGTTTTCCTAAATTTAATAAAAGAGAAATTTTTCTCACATTATCCTTCTCAGCACAATTAGTTATCTGAATGGGTACAATGTGTGGACACAACTAAGCCAGTGTCCTTTATTTTTTTTAATTAAAAAAAAAAAGAAAAAAGAAAAGAGAGAAAGCAAAGATGAGCAGGTGGCAGGTCACCCACTGGTAACACTTTCCTGCAAGTTGCCATTAAAGGGTTTCTGTTCATTCCCAGTAGAGTGATTTGAGCATCTGTCTGTAACTGGTGTTTGTGTTGTCCTCTTTTCACAGATTTTTTAAATTTTTTCTGTGGAAAACAAAACGAAGTGTTGAAGAAGCTTTTTCACACTTAGCCATTCTGCTTTCAAAAGGAATAAATTGGCCTCAAAATGCTTTGTAGTTGTCCTGCTCTTCGAGGCAGGTCAGTGACCTGCTCTAAGAGCAAACCAGAGTACTACATCACTTCTTCACTGCTAGCACTTAGCACCTGCTTAAATTCTGCCCTTGAGTTTAAACATCCTCTCAAAGAAAGACAGCCTATGTCCCAGTGGTAGCAGGTGTACATGAAGAGGTGGCAGAAAACTGCTTGGAAGGGCTCATTTTTTCAGTGTTATAAATAATTGTTTTGTCCTGGCAGCTCAGACACTTTATAAGGCTTCTGAACCTTACTCCTCCATCTCCTTCCCAAGAAAACTTTATTTCTTCATGTAATGGTTTTGTCTTTAAGATTTTTTTTTTGTTTATAACCTTCCAAAGTGTCCTGGAATCAGAGAAAAACCCTCTCTAGAATACTATGGGCTCAAAATGCACTCAGTGCTGTGGAGTGATACTGCTCATAAAAGCTTCATAATCTTCACAGCAAAATAAAGAAGGCACTGAAGACTGCTGGAAAGTACCCAGGGCTCTGGCAGTGCCAGATTAGGGGAAAGTTTGATGAAATATGATTGTTCATCCACCTGTTTACTCCTGTCCTAGATCCTTAAACTGAGAATCACAGTAGGGATTGTACTGCAAGTCAAATAATGAAAAACATTCTTATATGTTGAGAACTCAAATTCAGACCTTAAAATGGTTGCTGGGGAGGAGGAGATGTTCAGAATATATTGCACAACCGTAAAGATATTTCAAAATATCCAGAAGCTTTTCTTGAGAAAAACACCACCTTTCTAGAAGGCAATACTTAAAGAAGATGATAGTTTTAATGCTGTCCAATTCCACTGTGTAGAAGTAATTCTTGTTTAGCCTGAGAGAAAAAGTGATGGTGCAGTTCTGTTTCCCAAAATGACCCTTTTCCTTTTTTTTTTTCAGATTTGCTTAAATTATTTTTACACACTTGAGCAGCTGAGTTTTGCATAGTCTTCAGTGAAATTTGAGTGTTACTTTTAGTTTGAGCCTATCTAATAGACCACAGTCTTCACTGGAGCTTAAGTACATATTTGATACTTTGTGAGTACTGAGTTTAGCCAGGAACTAACATGTAGATTGTCAAACCACTGTACTGTTAAACATCAGCCAGGCAACTGCTATGGGCACAGCACTGTAGCCCACTTCTTCATCCAGTGTTTTTCCTGCTTTTCCATTTGGCCGTTTTACTTCCACCTTCTACTCCAAGTCACTTTCAAATCTGTTACTGCATGCAGTGCTAAAAAACCACCTGCTTATCTCTTTGATGGCACTGCTGCTGTACAGTACTTTCCACATGCACCCTTTGTAACCTTTGTTCTGTGCTAATCCTCACCTTCTTACTTGGCTTCTTTCACAGTTCCCTCTTCTCTTCTGCTTGAATCCTTCTTCTCAAACTGTATTTCCTTAAGCCTTTATTAAAAAGAAGCATGCCATCTATTCTTCCACCTTGAGAACTGAACACAACAAGGGATTTGGAGTTGTCTTTAAATAATGCTCATTTTCAGAGTGTACTCTTTATTTTTCCTTTCTGTTGACCCTCTTGTCCTCTCAACCCTTTTCTTCCTCTAACTGTATTTTAGATCTTTTTGGATCAACAATATAACTGAGTGCTTCCAGCAGGATTTCAAGTTTTTTGTCAGGTGCCAAGCTGTGCATTTTTTTTAGTTTTCCTCTGGTGTCACAATACGATCTGGTTCTGCTCATTTTAGTGCATTAGTGTTGTTGGTAGTCAGCAAAATATCTCACAAGCTGCGTTGGTGTGACTGAACAACACCATAAAATGTAAAACTAGGTGTTTTAAATTGAAACAATTAAGAATAATGTAAAGGCTGGTGTCTTGCTAAGTAGTAGGATAGCCACTTCTGTTTTCTAAAAGAATGCAAAGCCAATCCTGTAATTTTTACTTATGTGGAAAATGCATACTCAGGCAAACCAACTGTTGTTTAGACTGAATATTTTTTCTCAAACAATTTTAAGATATATTCAAAAAATTGTTTTGTTTTTTTTCTCATGTCTGGAACATATATGTAATGTCTGTAGATTTTAAAACCAGAAGTTGTTACAGAGGTGTGCATGTGTCAGATAGACTTCATAATAATACGTGAAAGAAGCAAATGTTGATTCCCAGGTCTGAAGGAATCCTCATTGTCCCAGTTACAGGGGCTGGAACTAGTTTATCACTATGTGGGTATAACCAAAACCCTCTGTGTCATTTCTGATGGACTGTTAATAGTGGATCCTTTGCAGCAGCTGCCCAGGGCACACCTGAGCCCTCAGGCTACAAGCTGGGTGTTAAAGAACCCTGTGAGACAGAGGAGTGTCTTCACACCAGTGACTCATTGGTGGTAACTCCTCTCCAGGAAGGCATCAGCACCTTCACATCCAGCCTGAGGGGTCATGTCTGGGCCATTAGGCACTGGCACAATAGGCAGATGCAACAACCTTGACCATCAAAGACTCCAAAAATATGCAATGACTCACACAGTTAAATCACCCATTGTGAAACTCCCCGCCTATGGGAGATACTGGGCATTCCCACCTGAACCTGAGCATATATAATCTTGGGGTTGGGAGACTTTGGGTTTTTGAGTTGTGCGAGCCAGAGGAGGACCAAGATTTAAGTAGGACTGTGACCATCATCCTCAGCAACAGGTTTTCCTTTCCTTTTTGTAACTCAGGAGCTTTGAACAGGGGCTAATGAACACCCTTCTGTTTGTGCCCCAGGGTGCTGGGTTATACCTCTGGGGTTTTGTGGGTTAAAACCAGTTTTTCTCAGTATCACTGTATTTATTGTAATCTTTTCAGTAAATTGTAGCTGATTTATAATCTTTCTTGAGCTGGGTTAAATTCTCCCACTGGTTTACCTTTAAACCAGCACACTTCATCTACTGTACTTGGGGTTCCTGGTGTTCCTTAACATCCTTCCCTGTCCATTTCCTCGATTTAAATAGCTGTCCCCAGCTGTTGTGCATTAACAGATCCCCACTGCTAGTCTAAAAATTGTCTGAAACTGTTCTTTAAATTTAGAATTTGGTCTGAGTTTAATTTAGTCAATGTTTACTACTGTAACTTCTCTTTCTCTAGAGAGAGAGGCTCAGGCAGTGAAGTAATAACATTAAACAGATATAGTAACTCTGGGGTAGCTGTAAGAAAACTGAATCGGAGGAATTAAAAAAAATATTCTTGACAGAATATGAAAGTAACAATAGTACGCTAAATAAGTAAGATACAGATTAATATAAAATTCTGAATATGTCATGATATGATGGTGTATTTTAAATAAGTATTTAACTGTATTGAAAAACCTTAAAATATGATACATTTGTTAAATGCTGAATGCTCTGTAACTTATCATGGTACAGGAAACTACAGAGAAGTTCAAAATACTGTGTATTTTTCTGCCGGAGAACTACATCACTGAATCAGTCATGGCCAAGTAAATTTGAGTTTTCAGTACCTAATCCATTCTTAGCAATAGTTGCAAACTTTTTTTAGATGCACAGAGATACTTTCTTTATTTCAGCTTATTCAGCTGTCTTAATTAATTGAGTCATTTAGTAAAAACTAAGAAAATATTTTGTGTTTCATAAATCCGTATCTTATGTGTTGCTGTCTAAATAAAAGGATAGGTATGAGTTAATGTATTTTTCTTCCAAAATCTTGAAGTATAAACACAAATCCAAAGTTTAGCTCCCTGCTACTGATTATGTTCTCAAAATGATTTATAACACAATCGTGTTACATTTAAAAAACACCCAAACCCAAAAGAAGAAAAAACCTCAAGTATTTACATGCATAACCTATTTTTAGTTAAATAATACTAAACTAAACAATCAGAAAGGAAAGCTTCCTGCATTTTGGTTAAATTTTAGTTTACTTGCTAATAAAAAAATTCATGTAAATAATAAATAAAACCTTGAGTTTCATTAATTATATTAAGATTAAGAAGGATGCATTTTATGGCTGAATAAAAAAAGCAGCTAAACCTTTTCACACTGTTAACATCACAGGAGTGATGTATTGTCCTGTTCAGAAAAACCTGCCAACTGTGGTTAAAAGATGGTATTTATCATTTTGACTTAACAGTACCAACGGGTGAAAGTGGGCCTTTCCTTAAAATGTAGCTGCTGTTGAAATATGAAATTCAAGCTGAAAACCTTGATTGAAGCCACGTGATCTTAGGTTTGTTGGTTTGGGGTTTTTTCCTACCACTGAATCGATTCTGCTGCTCCCGTGTCTCAGTTTATTCATTCTTACTAAGGCACCTATCTGGTGCAACAGGGAAGGGTATACCTGGAGAGAAGAGCTGAACAAACTGAATCATGATGGATTTGTTCCCAAAATGTAATGAAAGAGAGAAAGCAAACTGGACCCTGAATCTTTGCAGGATATAGATATGGTTGAAGAGAAGTGAAAAGACTATTGAATTGAATTGGAGTAATGTGCTCTCACCAAATCGATTTGATTCTTTCCCATTTTGTGTGTCCCAGGGAGTTAAAAAGAGTAGGAAAGAAGATGGGAACAAAATTGAGTTAAGGTAAATTTGATTATGGCTAGATGAAGAGAAGGATAGAGTGGAAAAAGTAAATTTAAAAAGCAGGTTGAGCAAGAGCTAGCTGAACTTTGTTCTAGCCCATTTGCAGTGCCTGAATCATTCTTTATTTTCTCCTTTAAATTTGGCTTTCTGTTTGGTGTGGTTTGGTTTATTTCTTATTCTCTATCTGCAGTTGTTCGGTTGTAGGGTTTTTTTCCTGATAACCAACAGTAAAAATCCCCACTAAACTCAATTCAAACTCAGCTGAGAATGCAAATGTAGACTTAACTACTCCCCCAAGTGTAGGATGACTCATGAGTCAGGTTTGAAAGTGCTCTCAATGACAGGGAGCTGGACTGTATATCCAAACAAAAGGAGATGGAGATGAGCATCTTCCAGGTGCATTTCCATTGCAGCATTGAAGCTGAGCTGAGTGGGGACTCAGGTTTCCCTTTTAATCCATCCCAAACTCCAGTTTCCTGCCTTGTGCGTGAGTTTTGCTGCTGCTGAACTGAAGAGGCTTCGGACTGCTGGGGAGTTTTATACCAGGTGAGGGTACAGGGGGTGAAAAGTTCTGGGTCCTCTTCCCCTGAGATCAGATGAACTCCGGTGCTGCTCCCAAGGGAAGGGTCTGAGACACGCTGGGGTGGGAACAGGGGGACTGTGACAGAAATAATTCAGTGTTAATGAAGCTTCCTTCATAGAGGAGCCAGGGTGATGTGATGTGATGAAGTGACCTTTTGTAAGGCTTTGGCTTTGTTTACTGAATGGATAGGATCATTGCAATACTTGATAGTGTATTTAATCCTCTATGGAGTTACTAGGAGGCAGCTGATTGTGGGGATGCAGAGAGGGAAAGGGAGGAGGGAAGATAAAACTAGGCTGTAAGACAGAAGTATATATTGTGGCAGTGGGACAAAACATTCCAAAGACTGCAAGGAGTCTTGGGACATTTTGGTGTCTGCACAAGAACAGTTGCGATTGATTAGAGTGGTAGGTACCATTTCTTAAGAGTCATAAGGATTGTTAAATGATGTTAAGCAGAAGGGAGAAGTTTCAATTCCAGGGAAGAGCTGTATTCAGGGAGAACTATATCTGATGCCATCAAACTGAACAGCAAGGTCTCTGAGCTGGACACAGCTATCCTTTTTGAAGACTTTTTCTCTGTTTCGGTTTCACCATCTGGTTTACTGTCAAAGTTCTTGGTTTCACAGTAATTCAGAAAAACTTTCTGATGTCTGTTAACTGACAGAAAACAAAAAATAATTAAATAACTCAGTTATTCCCCAGAATGACTAGCTTTCCATTGATTAAAGTAATTAAAATTATTTGTCAGGAGCTACAATATCCTTATAATTGATCTAAGGGGTGGGGAAGAGTAATAGTGGAATTATGGCTGCCTGGTTTAGTTATTGTTTATAATTGACCTGCCACGTAACAGCTTACCTGTAAACCTCTTTAGACCTTCATTCTGTTCCATCAGACCTAAATGGAACAGCTAAAATTCATGTTATGCTGGCATAAGTCAGCACAGGTGTCTTGTCTCAAAAAGTAATAAAGTTCTTTTCTTGTGCCTCACTGTTGTTTCCTGCCCCTCTGCATGGCAAAGCTTTTGAGCAATAGTGGTCCAACATGATACTGGAAATAAGTTAGGTTTAAGATATTTTTTTTTTGTTTATTGTGACATTTTAAAGCTGGATCTGTTTCCCAGATTGGTTCCTTGTGTAGCTAAAAACCTTGTGCTAATGTTGGGGGGATGGGCTAAAGAGCAGGGACTGTTTAAATTGGCACCAGTGCCCATACCAGAAGAAAAGTACCTCATATCCTTGTGTTAGACACTATTGTCTCACTTATGCTGGTATTTTTAACATATTCTTATGGAAATGTTGGGGAGGAGGGTTGTGTGCTTATGTTTTCATGTAGAAGACAAGGCTATTGCATTATCACAGGTCTCTGGCACTGGTATCCTGGGTATGTGATTGCCTGAATATCACCTTGCTGCAGAGTATGATTGAATTCCATTGAGGGTGTTAAGTACGGAGGCTGTAGCAAGCTGTACATGTTCGGAACATCTCACTTTCATGTCTGTGTTTTATCTGTGTGGTGGCTTCTGATCTTAAAAGTGTTACATGTTTTCAAGGTCCTGCTTTGCTTGTTTACTCCTAATTAAATCTTCAAACATGAGGGTCCTCACTGAAAGGGTTTCTGTGAAGAGCTAGTTAAAAGTTTCAACATGGGGAAATTCTGACAAACAGGATTTGTTTCAGTCCATAGAGGTCACTGGGGCTTTTTTCTTGGTAGAAGTGAATTAAAATTAACTCTTTAACAGTAGAAATTCTCATCTTGTCTTTTCTGGGAATACTGAAGTTGAGCTGAATTTTGCTCCATCAACCTGCATTTTGCCACTGTGTCATATCATCTTGAGGCTGTTGTCATTTAGGAACCTCAATATGTTATTTACCCAAAGGAACTGAAGTCTTTAGCCAGTTTATTTATCCCATAATACAGAGTTTTGTCTCTCTTGTGCTTCCTGCACAGGCAGGTGGGAGGCCTGCCTGCATATTATGGGGAAATTCATCATCTGATTCTCTGAAGAGTGGGGAGTTTAGGAGCTCCAAGGACAGGCTATCATGTCAGCTTTTCTAGGAAAAGGAAGTTAAATTGATTTTAAATTACATTAAGGCAGAGTGCATTGTGTTCCTTTAAATATCATGTTGAGATGTTCCAAACTTGTGTCAGACAAAGAATGAAAAAGTGTCTTATGATTTTATTGACTGGAGAAAACAAAACTTCTGTAATTGAAATTCTCCCTGAAAACATCAATTTATGAAAACAGCCTTACTGATAAGAAAATATTTCATTAGAAAAATTCCTGACAACAGTTAAATTTAATAAGTGGTTATCTTTATGTTGCCTGCACTTTCCAAAGTGCCTCTGTAACCCTGACTCTGAACTGACACTTGGTTCATCTGCTGGTGGCCTTAGGTTTTCCATAATGCTGCTTCTTAATCTGCTGTCAATGAAATATTAGGCGTCATCTTTATACTTCTTAAGAATACCAAGTAGCTTTTGATATTAGAGATGCTCTACTGGACTAGCCCAGAGACCCACCTAGGTAGTAGTGAACAGTAAATAGTAATAAGATAGCACAGAGTCATTCTTTCTTTGGCATACCCTTGTTTTTACTGGAAAACAGTAATTTAAGAGCTTCCCGAGCTACGGTTTGTGCTTAGTATTTAGTAATCTGTAATGGACCTATAGTTCCTAAATTTGTCTAGTCCTTCCACTAAGTAGTGAGGCAGAATGTTCTGCAACTTGTTTTTAATACTTCTTTTTCCCACTAGGTATCCCTTGCTTTTTGTTGTTGTTATGGGAATTCTAGGAAATATTTCCTGTTTGTTTTCTTATTCATCATATCATACACCTTCTAATTGAAGAGTCAGTTTATTTTGTTTTTCCTCCTTTGAAAATGGATAGTTCTTGCTACTTGAGGTCATCTGATCTCAAAGAATATTGGAAAGACAACAGCACATGTGATGTGGGCATTATTTGAGTTTATACCATGCAGTACTTCAGAAAAGAAGGAAACTTTGACAATTGGAGTTTTGCAGGTGGGAAAAAGATCTGATCCCTGGAGTTCAACATTTTCATATTTGTGATGAGTTTTTTAAGCAAGAACAACTTGTAGCAGGTGGGATGTATAAAAAAATGGCACTTTAGATTTATTTGAGGGGAGGGTGGGGTGAACTAAAATACTTGTATGAAGCATAAGAGAAAAGCACGCTTAGAAGGCCACTGCTCCTCATAAAGAGCTGTCTGGAGGCTTTGAGATCTAATGCTTGTTTCGGCAGAGGATTCAGTTTTACACATAGGGTAGTGCAGCTCATCTTACCAACCCTTACAATTATCAGGAGTTTCCAAAAGAAACCCCTCAGAGTATCCTCTGCTCTTGAAAGTTGGATTGTAAAGTTGTTACTCTTGCCTGTGTAGTCCCAACCATATAAAACACGGACGTTTCTACCCCATAGACATGTACATTTTAAATCCAGTCAGCGGAACCTTAATTTCAGCTGTTAGTTCAGCAAAATCTTGAAGGTTTTCTCTTTAATTCTGGGTATTACCACTTTCATTCTTCAGAACTGTCTCCAAACTCTTTGATGGAGAGAATCACAGCACTTTAATTTGGAAAGCTGTGGAGCTGTAAGAGACAACCAGCAGGACTTACACAGCGGTGTTTTAGGGCATAAGGAGGAAGGTTGACACACAGCAGAAGAAAGCTCAGACTGCGTCTAATATGCACATTACACTCAGCAAAGGGACTGTGGCTCTAGTAATGTTAAACTGAAAAAAAAAAAAAGAGGAAAATAAATGTGTGCTTTAGCAATGGTTGGTCTGCAACAGGGTCTCTATTTCTTATCCTGTCAGAGACTAGTAGGTAAGAAAAAAGCAGCCCCTTATAAGTTCAGGTGCTGGTAGCAGAGGGTCTCTGAGGTACCTGCACACCAATGCCTGCAGAATCCTTTAGAATAAATAAATTGTTTTCCTCCAGATTTCTTTTTTAAAGTGACACTTGGTGTTTGTGTGTAGTGGAAACAAATGAAATTCCACATTCATCAGTAACTTTATCCTTTAGGATTAAAGAAGAGTCTGTTTCACTTCCCTTTTTCCTCACTTCATTATGAACTTTCAAGAAGAATAATTGAATTCAGAAATTGACATCTGAGTGTCTGGTTAAAAAAACAAAAAGGCAGAAGGCTTAAGTGAACTGAAACAGTTCTCTGAATGAAGATTCCAACCTGGCCTTTGAATAATTATTTCTAAATGTGAGATGACACGTTAAAATAACATTGTGTCTATAGACCAGAAATGAAACCTTTTGCCTAACTCTTCTTGTGTTTATGGTGGGAACTAATATAGGTTCCTTGCAAACTTCTGTTTATTTAATTCCTGGATTTGGATGGCTTCCTTTTTACTTATTCTCTCTTTTAGTTGTTAGAAAGCAAGACTTCTTTAAACATGCAGTCAAGGTAAGGAATACACAGAAGAAGAAACAAAGCCCTAATCCTTTGTTTTGACACCACATTGTACTTGATTACTGTGAAAAGATTCATGTCATAAAACAAACGATTAAAGACTTGAGTAGAAAAGCTTTTGAAGGCGACTGACTTTTCACAACTGTGACATCATCTTCACGTTATTGAAGACATTTCAAAAGCAAGGAGTGAAAGACAATCAAATGCAGGCAAGACATTGGAAGGTTTTAATTGATACACTTTCCATTTGAAAAATGTGATTAATTGATCTTTAAAAAGTATTGATTATACATTTAATTATATTTGATACTTATGTCCTATTTGTAATTGTTTTCATGCATATAAACTCAGTATTCAGTCTTTAAAGCAATCTCAAAAAGTAATGCATTCCTTCAGGGAACCTTTTTTTCAGGGTGAGGCATTCAGGGATCAATTTCCTTTGTGTTCATGACAAACCCATATAAACCATGCTACTACAGAACTGCAGCAATTTTCAACATAATTACACATTTTCATTATTCCATAAAATCTTAACACTGCTTTATCCCCACCTCCTTTTTTCTTTGCTGTGCTCTGTCCCACTTGCAGCTGTTTCTGAAGGATTGACGCTGGCCTGGGATGACCATTTCTCAGTGCAAGCAATCCATGAATAACGTTTATATTGCTGTGTGAAGAAAATTTTATGTGAATTTTTATGTTCTTTTTCTGGCATTACTTTGGATATCAGGTGGGGTTTTTTCAAAGGAGAAAGGTGTTATAGATGAAAAACAGTTAAGTAAAAAAGTGTCCATGATTATAGTGTGTATTTAAACTGACTTTACATATGAAAAGGCACAGTGAAGGGGAAAATAGATGCCAGTTTATTACAGACTGAAGTCTTGATTCTCCATGAACACACATTAGTGAATGTGTCTGTTTCATAAACAAAGAGGTGACACGGTCATTTATTCTTTGCAGGCCATACAGTATAGAAATAATAATTTGAGGTTTATCAGTGAAGCTGTACACATAACTAAAGCACAAAGAAGGATTTAGGCATAACTTAAAATACTTATTATGTAATAAAAAAACCTATTTTTGAACAGTTACTCTGCCACAAACAGCTGCGTAGATTGAACACAATGATTGTTAATTTTTTTTAAAAATAAAAGGATGTTATTTTCAGTGTGTTCTACAAATTACTTCAGTGTTGAAACTAGAGAAATGAGTAAGGTTTTAATATGCCATTACAGTATAAAATTTTGAGGAAAATAATCCTCAAGGCACTATTTGGAGAACAAACTGTGATGTGGGATTAGGAAAAGCACTGCAAATAGCAGTGTCAAATTCACCCAGGGACAGAGGAAAGGGAACCAAAAGCAACTCAAAGTGAAGGAGATAACACGAGAGATGATTTGATTGTTTTCCCCAAAACAAATGAAGTGAGTCCAGCGGGTGGGTGAGCATGCACCAAAAGCCAGGGCAGTATCCATATTTGGGGGAAAATACAGAAAAATATGTCCTTCCTTTGCAAAAAGCACGTGGTAGTTTACTTGCAGTATTTTTGTAGTAATAAACAGTTGGCAGATTATTTTATATGACATCTGTGCAGAGGGAAAGACTGGAATGCAGATAGGGAAGGACATTTGTGCCTGTAGAAGGTAACTCTTGGTCCTTTGTTCTCAAGGAGGGACCTTAGCAAGTTGTAGTGCTGTACCATTTCTGCTGAAGTGGAAATTTAGGCTGTGGTTCTTTTTTAGGAAAAAGCTCTGGCTTTTTACAGACTTTAAAGGGCAGTGGCAGAATCTGCAGTACAAATAGTTCAGGTTGCTTTAATATCTGTGTTGTAACCTTAAAGGGCAGATTTTTTTAAGTGTTTTATCAGGAGTGCAATGGCTACAGCCAATGTTGAGGTGATGCTTTCTGGACAAAAATAATGTTCCAGAAGAAGTGGTTTGAGTAGCAAATAATTTTTTTAAAAATTTTGTTAACCAGTTTTAGAATCTGCAAGTATTTTTCCTTACACTGCTTCATTCTAGAGACAGGAAATAGAAGATGCTTATGAAGAAAGTTTTTATATCTATATTACTTCAGAAATTCATATTAACCATGTAATAGAGAAGTTGCTGCTATGCAGCTTTTTAAAAAAAATCTGAATTACTGAAAAATGAGTTTAATTACCTCAACACAAGTTGCTGTTAATGAAGCTGCCATTTTCCAAGTCTAAAACACTTTACTTCTTTCTGATGTTTGTCGTCCTTGCCAAAACATGAGGGATTTTGAAATGGGACATGTTTTGTCAACCAACATCAGGGTAATCAGATCAATACCTAGTGCCTGTTACTTTTAGTATGCATGTATGTATCACGACTAAAGCATTAGATGCATTTATGGAGAATTGTAATTACTGGAGTACATCTTCATGCAAATTACACAATCAGGAGGTAAATGTATGTTAAAACTAATACAGTGTGTGCTTGTTTTATTTCTGACTGCCATGTTTGAGGGATGAAGCTTAGGAACCCCTTAAAGTTACAAATACTGGTGAAATAAGAAAGTCCTTTGAACACATCCCTTATTGCAAAAGTTGTACAACTCATGAGCAATGTGCAGGCCCAGTAAAAACTAATTATGTGCAATGTGCAAGCCTTGTAAAAAGCTAATTATATGCAAAGACCATGAACTTATTTGTATGTACTCTGAGTATTTTTTTATTTTGTTAGGAAGGTACACACTGGGTGAACATTGTGGAACTTCCTTGTTCTTACAAATAAACTTTAAACCTTGAAAGTCAGAAGAATCTTTGACAAGCAGAGTAACCAGCAATCCCACATCTTTATTTGTACCCCTGGTTACAAAAGCAAAGGGGAGAGTGGAGTCATGGAAGCTGCAGTGGTATTAAATAAGAAATGAATTTAGGTTCAGACGAGATGATGGAGAGATGAAGGGACTTGAGACCCAAAACATGGAAATACTTTTTTCCATCTGGAAATAGTTTGTCTACTAATAAATCCCATAAAGAAAGAGATTGTCAGTGCGGGATACCGTTGACCGAGACCCCAGTGACCACACAAGCACCAGCAGGTTGTGGGCTCAAAAGGGCAACGTTTATTGAAATCA
>JAWWEU010000081.1:66719481-66731449 GCA_035583155.1 Acropternis orthonyx | reverse complement strand
GATACTACATTCCTCAGACGGATGTAGTAAACGCCGTGTCTCCATTTAGTCCGGAACGATCCTCTTCATATGTCCAATGTGTGAAGTGTTTGAGCCAGGTCTCATAGTCCACTGCACCCCCAACATGTCAGAAGTAAGAGTCAGCTGTGCAAGCATTGAGGTTGTTTAATTAGGGGGAAATTCCATATCACCAGTGTTTCTGGATGGAAATAGATCTAGTATTGAGAGAAGTCATATTGCTCATACAGCACGTTCCTCTAGGACACGTTGGAATTGAGGTAAGGAATACAGAAAGACCCAGCAAATACTGTTGTTCTTAACTATGATCTGGAATTGCTTATTGTGTTTGTATTTGAAAACAAAAATGCAGTCATGGTCTTGTATCCAGAAGCTTAATTTCGTCCCCAAATAAGCTTTTGGTGAAAGGGTGAGAGGAGCCAGGTTGGAGGCTGTTAAGTGTTGTGCCTTCCCGGATGCAGCTGTTCCAGCAAAAGCTGTTGCTGTTGTATTTAGAACTAGAATCCCACAACCCCTAAAAGGAGGAAGAGCCTGAGTAAGCTTCTAAGAGCTGAGTTCTGTGTCCCTTCTGACTGGGGCTTGGTCAGCTGGTCTACAGCAGCAGACTGGTCCCTGTTGCTTCTGCAAGCAGTGGGCTGCTGAAAAGCCTTGTTTGGTGTTGGTAGATGAAAGTGTTGTTGTGAAATTTCATAAATTGACTCCAGCATACCAAGTTCAATGTGCAACTGTCCTGTGATTTTCTTTTTCTGCCCCTCTTTTTGTTACAGCTCCTGTTCCTGAAGTTTGCTTAGCTGTGGCAAAGTGTTTTCTTATGTCTGGAGTGTGGTTTTGCTGTGACCTACTCTCTCCTTAAGACATTCTTTTAGATAAAATATTTTGAGTCTCTATCAGTCTTTGCACTTGAGCACTATTGAAGGTCCAGTTTCTCCTGCTTTGAAAGCAAGTCTGTAGTCTTGGTGGTTAATATTGACAAATTCTTCATCTGCTACTCTGTATTACTGTAGCTGAAGGATAAAGTGACTATATTTCTGTTGGCCTTTTCCTTTAAGTAAATAGTTGTCAAGCTGTTGAGTCTCTTACTGTGAGGGAGCTTTACATTATTGCTACGTTTTCCCAAATTATCACCCCCAAAATATGGGCATCTTTCGATGAGAGTTTTTCCTTTCATTTTGCCAGAGTTGCCAATTATAAATATACTTTCCAGTTTTCTGTATTTTTTTTACTTTGCCAAAGTGTTGGTAGCACCAAGTTTGGCACTTTGACTTTTCATGTCTGCAGTGGAGAGATATAAGGAACAGAATTTGGCAAGTGCAGATGGAATAATTACCTTTGGGAAACAATATCCAGGATTTGCTTCCTGAGATATAGCTTTTACACATGAATTGATGATGGGAACAATTTCCTTTGGCATTCTATATGTGGGTGATGTTGAAATCCTCTAGTAATGAGAAAATTTTAAAGACTTAACACAGTAATACTTATGTAATAGGTGTTACTGCCAAAAATGTGTATCCTAAATTCAATGTTAGTGCTTTTTAATAGTTTCTTCTGATTAGGGCCATTTCCATTTAAGATGCTACTTATTTCAAAAGGAGAAAAACAGTGCATGATTGGTAAGAATACATTGTTGCAGGTGTTTGTTTATATTATATTTGCACAGATATGAACAGCTTTGCATGTATTTTCATTCTACTTTTGTGCAAAATAGAAAATGTATGTCTACCTTATTGTAAATTCAAGGGTAGAACTGTTGTGAACAGTGAGTTGATGAGAGAAGATTTTCTAACCATTCTTGCAATAGTTAGATAACTATAATTAGGGTAAAGCAGTTGATGAATTTTGCAGTAGGTCGTAACTTGCATCACAACTGTTGTAATTATTTCTATTTAAATTGTATCTGGAAAGATCTGAGATGCTGACATTTTAGCATCAATCATCAGTGGTGACTTGTGAGGAGGTAAATCTCAGGCAAACTATTTATCCAGGGAGTTAATTCTCTGAAGCAAAGTGACTGTGTCACAGGTCCTCCCTCCACACCCATTTCCCTGGTGTCCTCTATGGAAAAGGCTTCTTACAGAGCTTTCTGATTGTGATCTATATTTTTCAGTAGGTCGTAACTGAGTTGCACATGCAGTGATACTGTTTGTTTAATGTAACTACGAAGTATAAACTTTCTGAAGTGCATTTTCAGGAGCTGGCTGTGCAGCCAGGCATGGCGTGCTCATAGCTGTGATTCCTTGGAATCACTGGCGTTGATGAGAATCCAATAATTAAATTATTTTGTCTATTGTCTTTGTTAAGAACATGGAAGGATCTAAGTCTTAAAACTGATAATAAATAATGAGCTTGACTGAGACATTTGTAATTTTATAGGCAGCTTGATGAGAAATTTATGCAGAGGGTGAATTAAAATGTGAATTATGACCTGCAGGCCAGTGTATTAATTGAATGTTGTGGATAGCCACAAAGTTAGCTCTTGCATGACTTGTGTCCAGGAATCCTAAAAGAATGGATAGCCTTTGATTGAAATAGAGCTTGTGGTAAAGAAAAATCTTAGTATTTGTTTTAGCATGGCTTTTTAAGTTTTGAAAAGAAGGTTGAGCTATGGCATTATCTTTATTGCTGCTAGCATGAAGGAACACAGGAAGTGTATCAGCCCTTTATGGGACTCCTGCTCATACATATGAATGTGTTCCAACCTCACTGCTTCCTCAAAGGGAGGTTGGGAGTGGCTGTGGGTTGTGAAGCATGATCCTGTATGAGCTCATCCTGCTGGTCCGGATGGCCTGAGGACAGTCCAGTGGGTGAATTTTGCATTGGCAGGCCTTGGGCCAGATCACGTATCACCCCTCATCCCAGAACTGTCACAGAACTAACAACACCAAGCTGTGTCATCTGCTGTAGCTAATTTGACAGAAAGGCAATAATCTGCTCACATCTGATGCACATTTATTTTGCTCCCAGAACAACATATGTATGTCATACAGCCGTCACCAGAGAGTCCTGTCCTGCACAGACACTCTGGTCAGTCATGCCATAAGGATGCAGCAGCTCAGTTTACAGCAGTTCATCGACTGCTAATCCAATCAGTCTGTTCTGCTAATCAAATCAGTGAGCTCCAGGAGCATGTGGTGGCAGGCTGATGTGATCTCTCCTAGGCTTGTGTGAATGGAGCAACATGGAGCTGCTGTGAACATGAACTCTTGGATTTATATGATATCCTAGTGTAATTTTTTAATGGTGCTATTTGAACTAAAACCTGAATACTGTGATTTTGATTCTAAATATATGTGTTAAGCTGTTCTTAAAATTTACTTGCTGATGCTAACTGCAGTGAGAAATACTTCTAAGCTGGCCTTAAGTCATACTATTGGAAATTATGTAGTTTCTAGTAAAATGTGTGCATTGAAGACTTTAGTGCACATTTTATAGACCTTGAAGTGTATTTTGATATCCTCATCAAATGTCTTTCTGAATAACTGTCTTCCCAAAACCACTTTCTCCTTTTACTTTGATAAAACTTGGCACTTAGTGGTTTTTGTGTTTTATGATGCTATATATTAGTAGCTTTTTTAATGTAGAATGCATATATTTATTAGAATACTGTTTATCATCGACTTCTGCAAGATTTTAATAAATAGAATATATAATCACTCATACACATTGCTGATTACTTATAGAGGATCATTGAGGTCTCATTTGTATGCAGAACAGTTTCCAACTGAAGCAATGGTGAGTGTTCACTTGTAGAACACTCGTGTGTAATGTAAGGCTTGCTTGTGTTTTATCTTCTGTCTCTGACTTGGGAAATGTCTACAGCAGTGATTTGGCTCAAGTGGAGAAAATCAGTAGAGTGAAACAGTTGGTGCTGTGACCCTCTCTGTATATATTCTGCTGTACAGCACTTTTCTTTTGGACTAGATTTAGTGGAGCCTCCCAGGATCAAATATCCATGCCACTACGTGTGTTTAAACTGTTCAGGGCTGTTATTTGCTTGGACCTGTGTGTCCCCTTTGGTGTTGAAGCATGACAGACAACACCATTGCATTGGTGCATTTCCACTTCCAGGTTATATTTCTCCATAAAGAATCCACATCATGTGTACCAAAACTGGTCTGTGAAGGAAACCATTGCACAGTAAGTGGGAATTGTGCAGAGGAGGAAAGGATTTGCTTCTAAATTACGCTATTGCTCTGAACCAAAACACTAGTGTAAACAAAGCCTTCAGCTAACAGAACAAGGCTTTCTCCTGTATTTTACAGACAACAGATAGAGTATAAAGTCGAATAGATTCTATTCTGTTAACCTTAAATTAATTTAGCCTGACATGAATGTGAGGACAGAGAGGAACATGATGGAAACACACAATGGATTTATTATAAACAAGGCAATGCTCATTGAATCTTTACATGCCCACATATGTTTATTTTGCTCATTCTGGGTTTTGTTTTTCCTTTTTCGCCTCCCCACCCCCTGACAGCTGTACCTTCTAGTCTCTTCAAATGTTTTTTTAAATAAAAGTATGATCTTTTTATGTATATAACATATATCTATATATACACACATAAAAACCCAGAGTATTCCTTATATAGAGTTTACAAGTGTGCCCAAATTATAATCCTTTAAATGGAGATTATTCTTTTGAATTTCATGCTTTTATTGACCTGAACAAAAGACCTTTCATCAGGGATTAAGAATGTGTGTCCATTTTCCTGCAAAGAGGTTACTGGACCTGTCCAGCCCACAGGTGTTTGCTGTGCTCTGCTGAAAGTTGCAGTCCTCTTAGATGTGTCAGAAAATGCCACATATGCGGCTGCTCTCCAAACCAGTTATTTCAGGATGCCTGCATTAGCTCAGGTATTCTTCATATCTAAACCAGGTCACTTTGACAGAACTACATTAGGGAATAATTAGAGAAGGAGTTGTTCTGACAGATGGGGAGGAGCTGGTGTCTCTGATCACAGGGCAGGGAGGAGGAGTTGCCCTGTTCCCTTTTTCACCTGGTGCAGCTGTAGCCAGACAGCACTTCAGCCCTCAACGTTATCTTGCTCGTCTGTTTGTTTTGGTTTGGGTTTGAGTGTAAATGCTATATATTTTGCTAATAAAAGCAATTAAAATCCTCAGGGAGGGAAAGCAAGCATGAACCAATTTCACCACATCCATGGAAGGAAGGGAAATTCAGCATCGCAGCTGTAGTTGTGGTGTGTGGAATTAGGATTTGTGCATTTCGTTATTGGACTATACCTCTGAGCAGCTTGTTGCTCTTCTATTTTCAGAGTTTTTGAGTGTCATTGATCACTACCCCCCAGATGGGGAAAGTGATAACTTGCACCCTCACCTGTTTTATATTTTCTTTTTTTATATATGGTTTTCCATTTTGTTTTTATTTGTTTACAGCACTTGAAAACAATTAATGGCAAGTCATGCAGTACAGTACCTTTGAATTACTAAGAATAAATATTGCCCTATGGCAGAAAGCATGGGGCACTGTAGAAGTTGTCACAGACTAGTAGTTGCCAGCATTTCTGATGTGATTATGGCAAAGGATGTGGTCTTGCTTTTCCCGCTGCTGGTCAGGGACTCTGCCGGGTTCTAGCTCTCTGAACTAACTTGGCATAAGCTGCACTCAACTCCAGGGCAGCAATAGCAGGGGCAAACAATACTGCCTGTGTGGATGTTGCCTGGCTGTTCTAACAGGCTGGCTGTATCATCAGACCACACCATGGCTGATGTGTCATGAAGAAAGAATGTACATGTTTTTACACATCCAGTTACAATCTTTTTTTCATTTTGATATTTAAGTGTATCTTCTAACAAGATGTTGAGGTGTCTTGCATTGTATTTTGTGTCACATCACCACTGTGTGCCAAAGTAGAACTGGATGTCTTGGACAAGCTTTCTTTGTCAGTAGGAAAAACAAAAATGCAAGTCTTTGTTTATACCATGAAACAGTTTAAATCAGTTCAGAATGGATATTCCTACTCCTGTTCTATGCTCAAGCCCTGTGTGCATTGTGTAAGCACTCCAGTTTGCTGTTCCCAAATCTGGATGAGAAATACTTATGTAGCTATTATCATCAGCAAAAGTCTTGGGGCAGAATATTCCTGAGCAGTTTTTCAAGTGCTTCTAGGGGAGTCAGGGTGATAAAACTGAAGCAATCCAAGAAGTCTCTCACTAAAGCTCTGAAGCTGCATGATAAGTTGTATATCACAAGCTAATTGCTGTAATTTTTCTGCTGTAAATAAAAAATGTATTCAGGAGGAAATAGAGAGTTAGGAAAAAAATCTTTTAATCAAAAAGAGCAATGACAATGTAGGTTTTGTTGCAGGATTGGACAATACAGCTAAATATAAGGGTTTGTTTGCTCCATAAATTGTCAGGTTAAGAATGGATTTTTCCATCTCCTGTTCTAGAGTTCATCTGTTATCCCGGCAAGGTGTCTGCTTTTTCAGAGGAGCGGGATGGTTTCCTGCTTGAAAAGGGCATGTCCTTAATGGATGGCCTTTACTATTGAAAGAGGGTAGTAGAACTTTGTGCCCAGTCATTGGTGCTGTTTGTTACAAATATTTCCTGCTAGAAAATGAAATTACCTTGCTAGCAGTAGAGATCTTTCTCTGAGAATTGTTTTTAAAATCTCTTTTAGAAGGCTAAGAGAGGCAGAGAGGATAAGCAAGACAATAACAGTAACTGCTTTTTTTGACAAGATCTGAAATTTGCTTCATGAGTTTGGTCTTACTTTTTAATGTAACATTTCTGGCTTAGTACTTGAAAGTCTTTTTACTTGGTCTCTGCTAAAAATTTGGAGGCATATTTCTCTACAGGGACTTTATTATTTGCAATTGTGTTTTTTTCTAAGATGTTCTTAAGTAGTTTCATGGAAAAACAAGTTTTCTTTTCCTAGATGCGTTTTTTTAAGTGCTGTAACTTTACTAGAAAGTTAAATAATCAGACTAAAAGTAGTTTTAATGTATTTTGAGATTTTAATTAAAATTTGGACAATTTATATTGCATTTCTCTCTAAAATGTATTGAATTGTATAACTCATTAACAAGGCAAAGGTGGAGCTAGTTGGTTTTTGATTTTTATTTATATGTTGTTGATTTGGTTGAGGTTTTTTAAGAGCTGTGCAACATCCTAATGGCAATGCAGCATAAAAGAACACCTACAGTTGTAGCGTATGTCCCTATATTGCTGCTGAGATTAGAATCATAGTAGTCGTTTAGCGTCACTGTTGAAAACCAGGGAGTACATTATGATAGCTTGACACATGTGAAATTGAGGTGTACCCTTAAGAGAATCTGCTGTCAGCAGATCTGTTGTCAGTCATGTGATTTGGTAATGAATCATACACCCTTTATATATGCATCACACATACTTGTATTTTCCTTCCATCCTTCTAAACTGTTCTGTGGACATTCCTTTTGGTTAATGCCACTCCAGTAAATGTTACTGTTTCTTCAGAGGTTCTTCTAGGTATGTGAGGTCTTGGCTTCTGTGCATGGTCTTTGTTCATGAGGGGTTGGGATTTAAATTAATAAGTGACAGTCCCAAACCCCAACCCTGCTTTTCTGCCCCGCCCTGTTTTTAATACCAAAAAGCAGACAGAGATGTGTAAGAACTGTATTGGTCCTGCAGCTGAAATGAAGTGGGATGGAGGATTTACCAGAAGCATCAGCATCAGCCTGGGTAGAAGAAAAAACGAAATAAAAGGGGAAATCCTGCAGACCAGCCTTGCATTTATATCTCTTTTTCAGTAAAAGAATTTCCTTTCTGGAGGATTAGCATGACTGGCATGAGTTTTGGCCCAAGGCATGAGCCTCTGTCCCTGCAGCTGCTGCTGTCTGCCCTGTGGGCTTTACCCCAGTGCCTGAATTCCTCCAGCCTGTGGGTCCCACATGCAGTTGTAGTATATGCGTGCTTAATACTTGTGACATAAATATCATCTCTCTTTGCAGATAAGTGAGGCATAGTAATTTGTTCAAGTATGTGTATCAAAAACTCTGGCCAAAACAAGTTCTCTGTTTTCACAAGAAGCCACTTTAAAAAAAAAAAGAAAAAGAAAAAGAAAAAGAAAAAAGAAAAAAAAACCAAAATAAAAAAAAAAAACCCTTCTGTGTTTGCCCCAGTTCCTGAGCTGTTCCATATTGTCCCTGGTAGCTGAAGGATAGCTCACTGTAAGTAAGAGATTCTCACATATGCCTTATGCTAGGCAAGTAAATTATTCAAACAATAGCAAATTGATAAGTTTTGCAAAGTAAACAAACTCTATTTATACAGTATATTTAAATATGACCACCTCTGTATTCAGAGAGGGAAATCCTTTCCACACTGAAGTTGGTGCAAGAGCTTTGCTGGGTGGGGCCCAGCACTGATTTTATTTTAGTATGTCATATTCACATCCTCGTACATGCACAAAGCGGAGTGAATAACAGTTTTGGTATTCTACAACATATTTTTGAGATGAAAGTCACAATCTGAAGTTTAAAAAGAGGAATTTCCAGTCAGCAATGAAACACTGTGAGCTATAGAGCTACAATACAGAATTACAGAACTACAAGAGTATTTTAAAATCTGTCTGCATTTAAATTATTTGCATGCAAGTTACTCCCTGGATTTGTATATCTGCCCATGTCTAATCTTTAATTTTCCTTTTTAACAGGTAGAGAGAATTGTTGACAAGAGGAAAAACAAGAAGGGAAAAACAGAGTATTTGGTGCGCTGGAAAGGATACGACAGTGAAGATGATACTTGGGAGCCAGAACAGCACCTTGTTAATTGTGAGGAATATATACATGAATTTAACAGATGCCACAATGAAAAGCAGAAAGAAAGCACATTAACCAGGACAAATAGGACCTCTCCAAATAATGCCAGAAAACAAATTTCCAGGTCTACCAATAGTTCTTTTGCAAAGACATCTTCTAAATCTTTAGTTATGAGTAAAGAACACGAGTCAAAAAATAATCAACTTTTTTCTGCCACACAGAAGTTCCGGAAAAACAATTCACCATCTCTTTCTGGACGGAAAAATATGGACCTTGCAAAATCAGGTATTAAAATCCTAGTGCCCAAAAGTCCAGTTAAGAGTCGGACAACAGTTGATGGCTTCCAGAATGAAAGCCCCGATAAAATGGGCCATATAGAGCAGGATCAAGATGACTCTGTAGCACCAGAAGTAGCAGCAGAAAAACCAGTGGGAGCTTTATTAGGACCTGGTGCAGAGCGTGCAAGGATGGGGAGCAGACCAAGGATACATCCATTAGTGCCACAATTACCAGTGCCAGTAACAGCCACAATTGCATCAGCATTAACAATAAATGGAAAAGGTAGGTGTTTGATTGTGTTTTTGTGTTGATTTTTCATTTGACTGGGGTTTTTCTTTGGCTGTTGAGATGCAAAACTCTGTTTCAGCCATGTTAAGTCGAGTCTGGAGAATTTCCTAACTTCATTATACATAACTGTATGACTGCAAAGCCATTTTGAATTTTGCCAGCTTTTGGGTTCCTTGCAGAGATTAATTGGTATTTGTGTTTTCAGAATCACCATAAGATACATCTGTGTTTGCCTTGATGTTGTATGGTACACATATTCAGTGTACCGTTTCCAGAGATTACATCATCGGTTGAAGTTTATTTAAGTAGGTCAAATTTGATATGAATACTAGAAACATTAATTACCAGAACAGATGAATGGTGTGAGCAGGGATTCTGCATAACAGTTTACATATCTTATTTTGCTGTAAATACTGCCTGGGAAAAAAACGGTGACAATGATGTTGCTTAAAAAACAAAGTTGATAAGCTTTGTTTCAGTGAAAATTTGAGCCAGTTGTGGACTGGAAACTGTATTCATTATATTTTATCAATAATTTGTTGTTTATACCTCATTTGATATTGAGTGCTTATTTGGGAGTGATGTCTGGCTTGCTGATACCTCAGTAGATGACAGTTAATTCAATTTGTACTGAAAAATTTGTGATACCAAAGAATCCCAAACTGCTTTTCTGGGAAGAACTCTGTTACCCCATCCAGCAGAGACCCTGGTTTAGGACTTCATGGTCCTCATTCTTATGCCCCAAACCTTTGCTTTGCCATGACAGACCCAGGTAGTTGTGTTCTGTGTATGCTTTTGAGGCTAAATGTTCAACTTTAAGTTTTCAAGTAAATACTGTGTCCTCTAGTAAAATGCAGTGGGTGAACTCTGCAGGTATGCTATTGATGACAGCTGGCTGGAAAAATTGCTTGAAAGTTTTAGAGGGCTGGACCTGTCAAAAAAAACACAGACTGTATAGGGAAAAAAATGCACTGAAGACTTCTGGAGAATTTGTGTTGGGTCCCCCACTGTAGTTTGCACTGGGATTTCCTGGAAGAACAGCTGCAGTGGGAGAGGTTGGGAGCAGTGAACAAGGGAGGAGTACGCTCTTGGAGCTGCGGTGTCAGGTCATGGACCAACTCATTTTGCTGCAGAGGAACTAGGTAACCATGATAATGCTCACACAGATGCCAGGAATAGCTCTTGCTTTGCATGGTCTGAAGACGGAATGTGAATCTCAGAGGATGTAAACAAAGCTGGAGGAGAAGATGCAAGAGATGCCAGGATGTGAGTTCTCTGTGTAGGTGAGGTAGAGGAGTGTGTTTTCACATGTGATGGCTTTGTGACAATTAATGTGCATTTTGCAGTGTGGTGGTGTTCCTAATGGAGTGGTTGGTAAGTGCTGCCGTTGGTGTCCTGTTTTTTTGCCTCATGGCACCCAGGAGAAAAACTGGGATGTGAAGGACCTTTTTAGGCAGATCAGATGTAATCATTGCCACCAACCTTTCATCTGGTAGTAGTGGCACGGCAAGGGCCCAGTTACACGGCATCAAGTGGAAGTAGAAAGACCTGCACAGGAATGGTAGAGACACAGAAGGCATTAGCTGAGGTGAATTTGTTTCACTGAGGTGTTGCATTTCCCTCAACTGCCACCACCTCCTGCATCTCTTCTTAGGCTTTTGCCTGGGCAACCAACAATGAGAGTTATTAACTGACTCTAGGGGTGATGGCAATACCAGATTTTTCTCGCACTTACTTGTTCATGAGATCTTAAGGTGTAGATCAAAAAAAGGAGAGCCAAGGAGATTGTCAAAATAGATGGTCAATAAAACATGCAGAGTATGTTCCACCTTGTGTCTGCTGCTGGAGGTATTTCCATACATCACCCAAGGATGTCCCTGATACACCACTGCCAATCCTCAAGCTGAGCTGTGCAGCCTGCTGGGAAATGGATGCTAAATATCCAAATTTATTAGGGTGTTGTTGTGCTTGCCTGCAACACTTTTGGGCTTAACATTCAAATCACGTGTTATAAAACTTGGCAAGAAAGTTGCAAAAGAAAAGTAGTTTGCATTTCTGTCTGACAGCTCTCTCTTCCTTGCTTTTCAGGATTTCTTTGACAGGTGTCTTCCTCATGGAAGCTCAGACTTCAACTCAGCCATTATGCATGGCCTGAGAGGACCTTTTTCTAGGGAGAAACCAGGAGGGACAGCTCTGTCTCCTGGAGCTTGCCTGGCCTGGAGCTTCCTGAGCTGACAAATTCTCTGTCCCTTTATTACAGATGCATTCTTCTCCCTGCTGTTTTTATTTTTAACTTCACACTGCTGTTCATTAAAACTGCAGTAAATAGATGTTCCTCTCCTCTGCATGGGGGTATTACAGTTCAGGATCCTGTTTTGCTCCTTACTCAGGACATTCCTTCTGTCTTGAATGGTCACCTCCTCGCATTTTCAACACCACCTTAGGATTCACATGTCATTAGAGGTATTCATTGCAATCAATGCATCTTCATATGCACCTGTGCTGGTTTAAGGTAAACCGTCAGGAGAAAAGAACCCAACCCACAAAAAGACTGCAAGTCAGAACTACAATTTAATAAAAAGATCACAATAAGTACAAGGTTACAGAGGAAATAGCCC
>JAWWEU010000081.1:66694619-66710296 GCA_035583155.1 Acropternis orthonyx | reverse complement strand
GGGAAAAACTGCAGAGAACCGCCCCGACGAAGCGAGGCACCTCCAGAGACCGCAGCCCTCGGCTCCGACACAGCGCCAATGAAAACCGCGTGCGTGTGTGGAACCGATCCAAAACCGAAAGTAAAAAAAAACGTTCCCCTCCTTCCTCCCTCCCCCAGAAGCTCCCCCCTCCCCTCCGCTCCAGGCTTCACTCCCAGTCCAGATGGGTGAGGGAAAGAGAAAATTCTGCAACCTTAAACCCTTAACAGTGGGTTGCAGGGTAATATGAACTGTTACATGATCGTTGTGTGCTTTTACAGACCATGTTTGTAGGTCAGTAAGTTCTTTGGTATCTGTCCAGTTTTCACAGATACTCCTGTAATTCTGCTCTGATTGTACTGTGGCTTCGTTTAGGAGTAAATTGTTGTAGGGGGTGAGGTTGGGTAGGCAAATTGGTTTGGTGTTATTTTTTTTTTAAATTTATATTTTGCAGAAGTTGCTGTGAAATCCTACAACTGCTATGCCCAGTGTTTGTTGTACCTCAGATCAGTCTAGTTTACATCTTAGATTCTGTGAAATAAATGACTGTTCTGAAAAAATCAGCAAGTTAAATACAGTACTGCTTTGTAATATCTCTGCTAGTGATATCTTGGCTTCACTGATCACAATATTGTGGAGTTTGGGATCCTGCTGAACACACTGAAGGTTAGTACAAAGGCAAAGGTTTTAAATTTTGAAAGAGCAATCTTCAGCTCGCTCAGCCCAGCTGGGAGGGATTCTGTGGGAAGCTTCCATGGAGAATAAAGGAGCCAGCAAGTGCTGGGAGGTTTTCAAGAATGCTCTCCTGGAAGCACCAAAATCATTCATGCCCTTTAAAGATGAGGGAAGTAGGGAGAGACCCCCCCTTAGTTTAATTGCAGGCTTCTGAGCCTGCTCAAAGCCAGAAGAGAAGTGCACCATAGATGGAAAAGAACACCAACACCCAGGGAGAACTACAAGGGCATTGACAGGGCATGTGGAGATGCAGTCTGACAAGCAAAAGCTCACTTGAATTTGAACGTGGCCAGAGATGTTAAAAACTACAAGAAAGGGTTCTTTAGGCACAGAAACAATCAGCAGAAACAGGAAGGAAATACTGGGCTGCTGCTGAACAGAAGTGAACAGCCACCAACAATGCTGGTAAGGCAGAGAGGTTCTCAACACTTTCATCACCTCTGTCTTTACCAGCACTGCAGGGCCCCTAGCCTTGGGAACAAAAATCCATGTGGATGCAAACAGAAACCCTCAGTCAGTGAAGAAAAGAGCTGGTGTGTGACCTGTCACAGCAGTTTGACCCACACACACCATTGAGCCCTGTCACTGTCCAGCTGAGGTGTCACTGCCAGGCTGCTCTCCATAATTTTAGAGAAGTGGAGAGCAGAGATGTCCCAGAAGACTGGAAGAAGGCTGATGTCACCCCCATCTACAAGAAGGGCTTAGAGGAGGATCCAGGAAGTTATAGCTCCATCAGTCTTCTGTCCCTGGGAAAGTGAATGAATGGAATGAATCCTGCTGGAAGTCACCACAGGTCAGATGAAGTACATCATTTGAAAGAACCAGCACAGACTCACCAAGGGCAAATTGTGCTTGATACACCTGACTGCCTTCAACAACAAAGGAACCTCCTCAGTGGATGTGGGGGATGAGCAGTGCCCATTGTCTACCTGGATTTCTGTGGGACTTCCAATAAGGTTTCACAGCCTTCTCCTAAAGAAACTAAGGTGTGATGGTCGAGCCTGATGTCCCATGCAGTGGGTGGGGAACTGGCTGATGGGCCACACCATGAAGGTGGTGGCAAATAACTCCTCTTCAAACTGGCAACCTGCTACAAGTGGGGTCATCCAGGGGTTGATACTGGGCCCAACACTGTTTAATATCCTTGTAAGTGATCTGATGGTGTGGTTAAATGTACCTTGATGGTGTTTGCCAGTGATACCAAACTGAATGGGAAGTGAACACTCTGGAAGGGAGAGCCACCTCACAGGAAGAACTGGATAGGCTGGAAGAGCAGGCAAACAAGACCCTTATGGAATTAAGCAGGGACAAGTGCAAGGAAAACACAGTCCAGGAGTGCAGCCCAGACTGAGATCTACCTGGCTGGGGAGCAGCTCTGTGGAAAAGGACCTGGGGGTCCTGGTGGACAAGCAGCTCAATATGAGCAAGCAGTGTGCTGCTGTGGCAAAGAAAGCCAGTGGGATGCTGGGCGGCATCAACAAGGGCATAACGAGCAGAGATAGAGAAGTCACCACTGCACTCTCTTCAGTGCTTGTCAGGCTGCACCTGGAATACTGTGTTCAGTTTTGGTCCCCACTATGCAAAACAGATGGGGAGAGCTTGGAGAGGGTCCAGAGAAGGGCCACAAAGATGATCAAAGGTCTGGGCAGTCTGACACATGAGCAAAGGCTGAGAGAACTTGGTTTGTTCAGCCTTGAGAAAAGAGACTTGGGGAGACCTCATCACCATATCCTAGTATTTACAGTGTGGCTACAAAAAAGATAGAGACTCCCATTTATGAAGAGTCATGTGGAAAAGACAAGGGGTAAATGGGACAAGTTGCTCCTGAGGAGATTGGACGCAAGAGGAAAATTTTTCACAATGAGAACAATCAACCACTGGAATAATCTCCCCAAGGAAGTGGAAGGTTCCCCAACATTGGACACTTTCAGAATTCACTTTGACAGGGCACTGGGACATCTTGTCCATGCTTTTGCAAGAAAGGTTGGACCAGATGAGACTTTAGGTCCCTTCCAACCTAATTTTCTGTGATGCTGTTTCAGTGATGAAGTTTTCAATACTTAGGCATTTAGTTGATTTGTTTAAAATTGATTTGTATATTTAAAAATGTGGTGTTGCAAGCTGAAGATTTATGAAGGAAAATGCACAATTGAAATTTATTTTTTCACCCTCACAAGCAGTAGCAGGTTAATCTCAGAAAACACAGGAAATATCTGCCCCAGCAAGTTAGTTTTACTACTAACTTCAAGGCAGGAGGCCTAAACCCTAAAACCTTTGATTTTGTTTTTTTTAAAATCTTAATAAATATCTTGTGAGATGCACATTCAGAATTTGGGGGTGGGGGGGAAGTGGTGGGTGGAGGGATGGTAGGAAAATGTTAGGAAGGACAGACATGTCTGAATAGGTTTTCCTAGCTAGTTTGCTAGGTTTTTACTAGTGTTGAGCAGCTAGTTGGCTGGATTTCCAGAGGGTTAGTTGTGGGACAGTCAGACTGTGGAGGGATATTGAAGTTTGGCAGCTCCTGCTTATGGAGCTGTTAAGAGCTGAGGGTTTCTGGTCATCATTTCAGCTGTTGTCTCTTTCCCAAAAGGGGAAAGAGAACACAAAATCAGACTGGCTGGCAATGTTTGGGAATCATCTGGTAATGGGTAATCCACTGCAATATGAAAAACTAAAGAAGAAAAATTGTAAAAGTATGAAAAATTGTAGTTTCAGTGTTCCTTGGTAACCTCCAATTATATTTAGGTATTTGCTAAGGCTCTTCAGCAGTCTGCATGTAGCAGAGAGGGAAGAAGTAGTGATGCAGGCTAATCTTCTCAAGTGCACTTTAGTTAGGCAAAATCATCCTAATCATAATGGCCCAAACTCTTCTACAAGTAAGAACTACACACATTTAAACAAAACCTAAGTTTTAGTCTTTTACCTGTGTTCAGGCACAAAGGAAAGTGAGAGTAAAATTTTTTAAGAAATGGAGTGCTCACACTAAATCTGGTTTAGATGTACCTACTTGATTTACCTTTATAAATATAAAGAAGAGTGTCGAAATTTCTTACAACAACGATTTTGTAAATTTTATCATTCTTGATGATGAGAACTTTGGGAACAAGTTATGTTATGATTCAATGAGTTTGATAAAAGATACAATTTTTTCCCTTTCTTATCATCTTTAACTGCCTATAGCAGTTCAGCCCAATAGTCTGGTCACAGGCAGAGTTGGTCCCAGAGCACCATCTTCTGCCCTTTCCCAGAGAGTTGGGGAACCATTTGAATGGCTAGTGCAGTCCAGGTCCTCAAGTCATTCCCTTCCCCTGCCTTGCAGGGATTCAGGCTAGCAGCTCCTGCTTGTTGGAGGGAAGGTGCTGGCAGCAGTAGCTGTCCCGTGCGTCCTGCAGCACTGTGTGCCCTGCCTGGTGGCAGCAGCTCTGCCAGGCCCCTCCCATCTTGAGCAGTGATTTAGCAGTGTCTGGATTGTGTGTTGTATGGGAGAGGAGTGGGACAGACTTCCTTTCACAGAGAGGGGAAAGTGCTGATCTTGGGTAAGGGTGCAGAGGAGGCATTGGAAAGAAGCTGGAAACACTGGCAGGAGGGTAAAGGGACCTTAGAAGTTGAATGTGATTTTAATTTCTGTTAAATTTGAACTGATACAGTACATAACATACAAATTCCTTGAATTGGCATTGGTATTCTTTCAGTGTGGTCTTATTTAAAAATGAAACCAGTAAATTGTTAAATTAGTGGAAGATATTAGGACCATACATGTTCTTCATGCAGGAAATTCTAAAATTACTTTAGTTTGTGGGAGTCCCTTATATTTTAATTATGTGTTGTATGAGGCTGTAAGGCTGACTCACTTTCGGTTTACTGCATTGTACCATTGTGTGGTAAAGGAACCTCAGTACGTCAATACACTTGGATATGTGTGACTTCCCTATTTAAAGGAAACCATGTGGCATCTATCAAAGGTGGCACACAGTAGTCTCAGAGTTGAGCTGTGGAGTTGGAAAGGTCAGGAGAGAGGGGAGTACTTGACTTCCTTCTAAATTATGTTTTGATTTTCTTTAACATGTTTGTTTAATTTACTAATTACTAATAACATTAGTAACATTATTTAGTAATAACATTAGTAACATTAACTAAATTAATTTACTAATAACATGTTTGTTTAATTAATTAACTTTAACAAGTTGATTTTCTTTAACATGATATCCTTCCACAAGTCTTTGTAATGGTGACTTGGGCTTTGCAATGAATGGAGATTAAAGGTCATGATTCAGCATGAATTACATAAAAACCTAGTATGAAAGCTATCAGCAATGTCATACAGAATCCTGCAATAGAGTGAATGCATGGCAGTATTACTAACATTTTCTGACAAGATTTCTTGCCTTTTGTTCTCTTTTATATAAATACAAAAAACTGTGTTAAGCACTTCTGTGTAACTATAGGTCATGGGGCTTGTCTATCAAATGTACTCATCAGCACAGAGGCTGCAATATAATATTTTTTCCCTCCACATTTGGAATGCTCTTTTTTGTGTTAACATTTAAGTCAAAAGACACTGAGGTCATCTAGTCTGCGCTCCAGTGTATTACAAGTCATTACATTTCATCGCTCACTGCTACATCCTGAGTTAGCTTCAGTTAGCCCAGAGTATTACCAGACTCTGGAGACTAAATTTTTGTTTGTCATTTAATGATGAATAGCAGGGAGTTGATTAGAAAAAATATGCTCAGATGAAAATACTTGTTTTGTGTGTCATGTTCTGCATAACATCTTGAGAGGATGCCATCTGTTTCTGAATAAATAAATAAACTGGATTCTTATTAGAAGAGCTTCCTTGCAGAAAAGCAGCTTATGTTTCAGTCACGTACAGATAGCCTAGCTCTGGTAATGTGCCCTCCAAACACTTCCTTCTTGCAACCTCTGCTCTTCCCACCAAGACCCGTGCAGATTGTTATGCCTCCCTGAATGCCTGAGTGTGCTGAGAATGGGAAACTGCGTGGGCTGGTTATTAAAACTTCAGCTGGGGTCATCCTGTTAAAGAGCTTGCTTTCACCATTTGCAATTTCATCCTTTAGTTTCTTTCTCAGCTGAGGAAGAGAATAGAGGTGGGCTCACACCGTTCCTTGATAGACCTCTGCAGCATCAACTCTCCTGCATGTGAAAGCTGAGTTGGCATAAGGGGCTTTATGAATACAAGAGAAGTAGGAGGAAGTTTTTTTGTTGTTTCCCCCTTTAACAAAAAAGGTTTGGGGTTGTTCTGTTTTTTGTGGGTTTTTTGTGGGTTTTTTGTGTGTTTGTTTTTGTTGCAGTTGTCTATAGAGTAGTATGTCATCAGAAGGTTCGGTGAGATCCAGTGCAAGCAGACATTAAGACAGAAGATCTCAGAAACATACTGCATTTTCTTCTTACCTTGTCTAGGTGGTGAAGTTCTGCAAAAGTAAGGAAAGTATTTTAAACTTAAATTTTTTTGAAGCTGATTCCAGGAATATCCTCATGTTCCCTGTACTGAACCCTCTTAAATGTTCAAAAGATTCTGGCAAAAAAAATTGGGGTTTTCTCTCTAAAACTGTTTTGATTGTTTTTCCTGTGTCTTGCTTAAGTGTCTTCTCCAGTTTCATTTCGTCTGTTGTATTCAGCTTTTTCAAAATCCGCAGTCTATATTACTTTCTTGAAGGGAAAGAGAAGTACATCCACAGATTTCTACTAGGCAAGCGAGCTACACTTTCCCCCCTATGAAGTACTGTGGTTAAACATTAAGTAGAAATGCTTCCCACACCTGCTTGCACAATGTCTATTTTCCTTCTCTCTGCCCTGCTTACCATGGTTTTGGCTGATTTTTCCCTGTCCATATCCTTTAATTTATGACAGCCTCCTTAAAGGGGCTGAGCAGGGGCTGAACCCAGCAGACAGGAGGATCTTCAGGCTGGCACTTCTGCTTGCTGAAACATGCCCTATATGTATTTTGGCAATGTTTCTTTCTTCTTTTTTCCCTGCTAAAAACATCCAGTAAATTTGTGGGGCGGGTTACCAAGAGCTGATTTCTTCACTGAGAGAATGTCCTGTTACAATGAGCAGAGATAACTCTGAGGTTCCCTAATTAACAATCTTTGAGATACTTATAACCCGGATGCAATACTGATCTGCTACCCCCCTCATAGGTGCAATCAGTGTCACTAGGCACAGCTTCTTCAAATAGGCAATATCTAATAGATGAGCATAGAAACCTCTTAACTTTTACAGCAGTGAAAGGATTGCTTTATATCTCAACTAAGCTAATACAGAGCCTTCTTAATGACAATTTACCTTACCTACTTCCATTCTTTGCCTTGGAGGTATCTGACTCAAAGCTTTGCTTCAGATGAGAAGTTCGTAATTCAGATGCAGGAAAATGTGGCCTGGGCCATTAGTCAGTATGACTTTTTGGAACTACCAGATAAAGGAAGTTCCCTTTTGACTTCATTTAGAAAAATGTGATACCAGGTCACAGAAAGATAGGAGCTAAACACATTTTAAAAGGCAGTATTTAACAGGTAAATATGTCCCTATTCTTTACTCAGCTCTATGTTAAGAATAATTACCAAGATCTAACAGTTAGTCCAATGAACAGGATATACTTGGCCGCTGAAAAAAATTATGTTATTCAGTCTTGTGCTTAAGGTTCTATTTTTTGTTTGTTTGTTTTGCTTCTCATCAGACATTTTGATATCCTGTGAAGGTTGCTCAGGGCTTGTTTAAATTATCTGCAAGTATGGAGATTTCACACCATTTGGAACACTTGTTCCAGTGCTTGACTTACCTCTTTGTGAACTCTTTTTTAAACCTAGTGTCAACATTTCACTGGTTACAACTTTCCATTGCCCCACAGCCCTTAATGTGCACCTCCAAGAATAACCTGGTTATGCTTCTACAGTGCCATACATTAGGCTGTTAAATATGACATGAGTAATATCATCAGCTCGCATTAAGTGTTTTTTTCTAATGTGTCATGCCATCCTACATAAACTGCAGGAACCAATATCAGAATAGTTTTAACTTGTTAACCTCCATCACTGAAGATCTGATTTTGGAGGGAAAAGAGGGGCTTGGTACTGAGAATCTCCCCCCTGCCTCATCAAATAGTCAAATTAAGCTTGTAAACTGTATTCAGACCTTGTAATTGTGAAGTGTTGGTCGTATTTGAATAATTTGACTATTTGAACATGTGGCCTTACAGTTTTTGTGATGAATCTGGAGAATTTGAGAGATCAACTAGGGCTCTTCAAGTAGATGTTGTTACCAGATGGGGTGTGTGTGTTCTGGAGTAGGTTTAAATTTCTTAAAGAGTTAATGCCCACATTGGCTCTGTCTTTAGTGGTACTGATTTCTCCCAACAGCTTTGAACTAGCAAGATGGTATCTGTGTATAGTAAGCCTGTTGCTCCAACACTTTTTCTCCATTTAGAAATACCAAACATCTTAAGTTAAAGAGCTGTGTAGAACAACATGTCACTGAAGCAATAAATATTGGCCTTCGTTCAAAGTATGATAGCATTGAAACTGGGACTATGCATGTGGAAAGCAGATTTATTTTTTTTAAACCTCAGGGATGTTGTCAGGGCTGCAGCTTGGACTAAAGGAGATGTTGATCAGCTTAGTTCATTGTTGCACTGAGGCAAAATTGAGCAAGTGTTTGTTTTCCCAGACAGGGGTTGTATAACCTATTCTTAAAATACATCTGTAATGAGAATTAAACTGTCTCTAACTCCTCTTCATGCTGCTTTGATTGGAAAAGTCCACTTTCCCCTGTATATTCCAATAAATACAGGTCTAGCCAGACACCACCAATTCAATAGTGATTCTTCCAAGGAATAATTAATGTCTGACTTGCACATGTAGAACAGCTTTCAGATCTCCATACTTACTCCGTATGGACTGAAAAGACCCTATTCTTTTAGTCTTTCCTCTTTTAAATCTCTTGCTGTTGTTGGTCAACCATGGACAGTCCAGTCTCTTTTTAGGTACAGTTCTCAAAACTGGATTGTTGCAGCATATACTTGGAATGGATCATCACCCTGCTTATGTAGTTTCCTTACCAATGTGCCTCAGAACTGGGCATTGCCCTCTTCTTTAACATCACATTATTAATGGGTGTAGACTTCACAATTGATTATAACCCAATAAACTTTCCTGTGTTCTGATCCATAGTCTGATATTGCATGTTTTTATGCATGTTTGATTTTTCTTCTATAGAAGTAAAAATTCACTTTTCAAGATGTCTTCCAAATTCAGCAACATAATTTACAAATGTGATACTCCACTTCTAAAAGTTTGCAGTCCTTTCACTTTGATGTAATCTGTTCATTTCATGAGTATAGTTTCTCTTCCAAGTCTTGATTAAAAGGTACTGATTAGAATTGGACCTAAGGCAGACCTTTGCCTTAAAAGGTATTTTTAGTTTGATAGTGTGTTACTAATAGTATTGCTTCATATATGTTTCAATTATTCATATACCTTGCTTCTTTCACCTTCCAGGGGTTGTTACCCTTAGAGAATAATTCCCTGTTTTCCCATCAGTGTCAAAAACTTCTATTCTTTTTCTTTCCCCTTTGCCCCTTATCAATAAGTGGTTTACTTGATTTCAAGCAACGTGTAGAGGTTGGCTGCAGGTATGTGGGGGAGTTGTGCTGGTGGTGGGTTTCTGTTGTGGGGTTTTTTTGAGGATAGAGGTTGTGTCTGTTCAAAATTGGGTGACCAAATGTAGGAGCCAAAATTTTATTGGAAAAATAACAGCAATGGTCCAGTTATATTTATAGGTGGAAACTTAATACCTCGGTTGGGGGGGGGGGGTTTACGTTAGTGTTGCTCCCCCATCTATACCTATAAGCAGTGCCCCAGTAACCCTGTCACAGCATGGCTTTTTCGTGTGGTTTGTCTAATCCAGCAGCTATGATTACCTTCTGAGATTTCCTAACTATATTTTGCTGTTTCTTAAACTTAGGGGTGATATTAGGACCTCTGAGACTTTCAAGATTATGAAGACCTCCTAATTTTATCCTTGTAAAGCTAAAAAGGTGCTAAAGAGAAGTCATACGGTTTGCAGCACATCTTAGTACCTTATTTGCATCTGCTGCATTTATTCCACTATGGGAAGAAAGTATCTTTCTTTTTTCTTTTTCCCTTTTCCCCTTTTGTCTTCCTCAGTGAGTTTCTCAGACTGTGGTTGTAGTTTTTTGAATGGTACCAGAAAGGCCCAGGATTTTGCTGTCTCCCTGCAGGACTGGGCTACACTCACTGTCCTGCCTTCCTCATCTGTAGAAAGGGGTAACCTTGTGATGTGCTGTGAAGTTGGTGCCCCCTCTCCCCTCTGTTTGCATGACCTCTGGGTGGGCTGCATGTGATATCAGCCTCTGACCTGCCCCAAGAGAGGTTTGCCCATTCCGCTCTCAAGTCTAACCTTGGGCTGCTGTAATTATGATTGCCTCCAGTTACAGGTTTTGTAAATCAAAGTGTATGCTGTTCCTGAACCAGTTAAAAATTCTAAATGTTTTGCCTGTCAGGTTTTAAAGATCATTCCAGACATCAGCAGTCTAGAGATGTTGGCTTTGCTTTGCATTGCTTGCTAAGTCTGGTCAGGTGATGTTGTTTGCATATAATTGTAACACACAGCAAATTCACTTCTTTCTTTTAATTAATTATTTTTTCTCAGCACATACATTTATTTTAACTTTTTTTTAGTGTTGTACTTTATTGGTCTGATGTGCCTTTGGCAGCATTAACTATGTGTTTTGACCAAGGAGCTCAGTAATAAGTACTTTAAGTATTGGTTGTGAAGGAGTGACTCGCAGTGCATCTCTTTTCCATGGGAGTCCTTCCCGGTGTTTATAACACACTGACTCTTTCATTGCACAGTGACTTGCAGTTTCAGTAGCTGACACTGCTGAATCAGTTGCACTTTCTGTTTCATTTTTATCTCCAAACTTTCAAAAAATTGTGCTCTACATGCTAGAATAATCTGAGTTTTGTTCCTCCTCATACCACAGTCACAATCTTTTTCTTCTGCACATATTTCCCACTCTTGGCTGTGACTTTGTAGGTAAAACCAGGCAGTTATGTTTTGTTTTTGTTTCAGGTGATGATCTTCATCCTTTCTTTTAAAACAGTGCCACAGTTATTTTAATTAAGGCTGTGATTCAGAGGTTAGGGGGAAATACACATTCCCAGAATATCTCACAAATGTATATAATACTAGAATCTGTACTGAAATAATGACTTTCCACATTGATTTTATCACTCCGAGTGTGACATAATGCAAGTAAGTCAGCTTCTGGCTCCATTTTGTTTGCTAATGGTACTGAGTTATGGAAATTTTATTTTTTTCTCAAATACCTGGTTATGTTAAAAAAAAAGAAGGCATAATGAGTGAAGTCACTAATTATAAACTGGCCGAGCTTCAGTTAAGTGAATTCTCTTAAGATGTTTTCCTGTCCAGGCTCTGTCTTCCTGTCTTGGGCTTAAAGAAACCGCCTGCATGTTCTAAAATCCCACTTGTCTTTACACCCTACATGGTCTTCACTTTAAGACTGTTAAAATTATTTTTATAGATCTATTTAATGCCATAAGCAATAAAGCATTGCCTTGAAAACCTTTGACTCCTATTGATTTTAAACCTATGCTAGAAAGTTGACAAATCTACCCTGTGTCAGGTTTTTCTTGTTTGCAAGATAAATATAGGGTCAGGCTTTTCAAGAACCATCTTCACAGGGTCAGCACTGGAAAGGATTGGAATACTTTTTGGATAAATTTAAAGACAAATTCTCTGTGTTTAAGAAAAATAATGGTAAGATTTGTCCTTTATATTGTCTTTTCATCGAGGTACCAATAAAGACCACCTGATTGCAAATGTTTGTGCAAAAGTTTGATAACTAAGAATCCATATTTCAGTGCTTAAATGTAGTCTGCAGTTCATGGGTTATCACAGCATGTTTACAGGGATCATTATAATTCTGTAAGAGGCAACGTTTTGCTAGAAGAAAGAGGCAAAATACCTCCAAGAGCAATATACTTTCTAAGAGATAGTAGTCCAGAAGGCTTGGAGTGTAGAGCGATACTTTGACACCGGACAGTGACAGAAAAGGTATCGTGGCTCACTGTGCAAATGAGAAACTTGTATTTGTTTACAGGCTGACCAGAAATGCTTCATTTAGGACCTTTTGCGGCTGCACTCAGTAACAGTTTTGTTTTTGCTGTTGTCAATGGCAAATAATTAGCTTCTGCTGGGTGAAGGCTGTATGGGATAGCTTCCTTCTAGTGCACCTGTGAAGGAAGTGGCATAATAGAATTCTTAAATGTGGATTTTTAAAAAGAGAAATCTCTGTATATTTATTTGATAGTGCAATTTGTGGTGGTGTGTACACATAGCACTATAAATGTATTTGAAATGATGTGGAGAATGAACTTAATTGTGTGTAACATGAAGTGTGTCTAATATTACCTGCTCCATAAAATTCTGAGCACTCATGCCCAATTCTGGAATCACTGCTTCAGAGACTCCTACCTTGTAACTTCACAGAACAAGATTGCCATTGATGTAATATATATCCAAACTAACTGGGAGCTTTTGTGGTCCATAGGTAATAATATAAGCAGAATCCAGTTGGAGGCCGGTAGTCAGTGGCATTCCCCAGGGAGCAGTACTGGATCGAGTCCTACACAACATACCAGTGACCTGGATGAAAGGATAGAATGTACCCTCAGCAGGTTTGCTGATGATACAAAACTGAGGGGAGTGGCTGATACACCTGAAGGCTGTGCTGCCATTCAGCAGGACCTTGATAGGCCAGAGAGCTGGGCAGAGAGAAACCTAAAGAGGTTCATCGGGGACAAGTGTAGGGTCCTGCACCTGAGGAGGAATAACCCCAAGAACAAGGACAGGTTGGGGCCTGACCTGGTAGAGAGCAGCTCTGCTGAGAAGGACCTGGGAGAGTTGGTGGGTAACGAGTTGACTCTGAACTGGCAGAGTCCTTGTGGCCAGGCTGACCAGTGGTTTTCTGGGATGCATCAGGAAGAGCGTGGCCAGCCGGGTGAGGGAGGTGATGCTGCCCCTCTGCTTGGCCCTGCTGAGGCCACATCTGGAGTGCTCTGTCCTGTTCTGGGCTCCTCAGCACAAGAGAAGGAGCGACTGGAGAGGGTCCAGCAAAGAGCCATATATATCCATGAGGGATCTGGAGCATCTCTTGTGAGGAGAGTCTGTGGGAGCTGGGTCTGTTTAGTCTGAAGAACAGAACAGTGAGAGGGAATGCATATGCATATGAATATCTCAAAGGCAGGTGCCAGGAGGATGGTGCCAGACTCTTTAGTGGTGCCCAGAGACAGGATGAGGAGCAATGGCCAGAAACTAAAGCACAGGAAGTTCTACATCAACATGAGGAAGAACTTTTTTACAGTGAGAGTGGCACAGCACTGGAACAGCTGCCCAGGGAGGTTGTGGAGTCTCCTTCTCTGGAGACAGTCCAAACCCACCTGGACACATTCCTGTGTCACCTGTTCTAGGTGACCCTCTCATGGCAGGGATTTTGGACTAGGTGATCTCCAGAGGTCCCTTCCAGCCCTAACAATTGTGTGATTCTGTGAAGTAATAAGAAGGGATGTGTATGTTATATCTCAGTTAAATGAAATATGCTTTAAGCCACATTATTTGGTTTTTTATTGGCTGTATAATAGGCTTTTGCCCACAGAACATACTTGTCAGACTGCAGAATCAAGTGGTTCGGGGGTTTTTGCCTAAGTTAGGGAAAATTCAAATTTCACTGCCTGAGCCTGCTGCTCTGAATTAATAACATGATTAAATCTAAGATGTAAGAATCTCCATATCTCTGCTATACATTTTGACTCCACATACTTTGATAAATTCGAGGCAGGTGGTTATATTTTATTTTATTATTTGGTTGGGGATTTTTTTTGTTTGTTTTTTTGGCATGTTATTAAAGCTTGAGATAATAAGATCTCCTGAGACTGTGTCTGTAAGTACACAGAAAATCTTTTCTCAGCTATTCCACTGTCTGGTCATTCCAGGGATGTAAGCTCAGCATGAAGTCATTAAGACAGCTCTATAGATTGGTTGTAAGTGCTGCAAAAGTATCAGGCTGATCTAAATCCCCAAGTTTTATGAAGGCAGTTATGCACAGTGAAGAGTAATTTCATTTGTGGATGTTAAAGGCGTTTTCTTCCTCTTCTGTTTCCTTTAGTCTTCTCATGATTTTGTCATGTGATTCTTGCAAAGTTCTGTCTGGTAGGAGAAAGGCTTGACAGCAAACGATTGAATGTTTTGTGGCCTACAAAACAGTGTTAAAAAAAAAGAGATTCTGTGCACTGTCTTTTGAGAGCATCTCATCAGTGCTTTCCCATTACACATCTGAAATTACTTTTCTGGACCTTGTTTCAGAAATATAAATAAAATAGGTGGTTCCAGCTGGGAGGTAGAACCATCTTGTTTACCTTCCAGAATATAAAGTTAACAATTTTATAAGCGTCTTCTGGTAACCTGCAATTTCTTCAAAGCTCAATTTTGTGTCTTTAATAAAAGGTAGCATTTCACTTGTAAAGACATGTGGATGAGTTTTAGGGGGTTTTTGGAATACCTTTTTGTCTTTTTTTTTTCCCCTTTAAAGTGAGTGTCATCTTTTACAGTAGAGGCAAATACTGTGATATTGTCCTATGCTTGTTGCTGGTCAAAGAAAAAAAAATTTATGTGATCCTCAGAACTAAGTTCAGATTTATACTTTTTATTTCTCTGTATGTTATCTTCATTTTTTTCTGCCCTCCTGTTTTAACTTTTCAATACAATCCCCATGGCAGGGGTTTGGCTTTTGATACTAATAGGTTTCTTAGGTTTTTTTGGTTGATCTTATGTTTTGCCCTCACTGTGTGACACAGTTATTCAGTTGCTGTGAGATGAAAAGTCATAGGGGACAGTATTGGGCTAGAAATGATACCTTCAGAGAAGATGTTACTCTTTGATTTCTAGCTTGCTTGGAAGGATTTAAGCAGTAAAACTCTCTTAAGACAACAAGGAACATTAAATAAGAGTGCCACAGGCTTCATTGAGTGCAGATTTCTGTAAAACATTTCCTGCTTTTTTTTCCCCAAACGTACCTAAGTTTCCTGAGCAGAAGATAAATGGGTTTCATGTGGTGATTGCTGTTCCACAGTCCCCTTTTTGTGCCAGTCAATTATATCATGAAGGCCTACAGAAGGATGTTCTTTGTTCTATCTTGGTTCCACCTTTAAAATATTTAGATTTCTGTAGAATGTGAGCATTTGTGGCTAGTTTAGGGACTATATTTGGTTTTTTCCTCTTGCAACTATTGTTAGACATTTTAAACTGTGAGCCAAGACAAATATTTCAAACTTTAGAGGGTAATTATTTTCTTTGTCTGGTATCTTTCTCTCAAAACATTGTACATTGTTATAAGTCAATGGAATTCCATAGACAAATGCTCTGCTTTACCACATATGTTAGCCTGAAATACCCAGGATTCTGTTGCATTAATTTTATTGCAGTCAATGCCAGCACAACAGAAGTACTATTCTGTTCATTCTCCACTTCTGCAGTGGTCAGGGTGGTCATAACCCTGATGCTGCTATAACATTGTTATTCTTACCCTCTCCTGAGGTTGTGCTCTGGCAAGTGTATTCCAAGTTACACTGGCCCTTTTTGCTCTAAATCTCCTGTGTGTGTTCATGGACTGCTCTTAAATGGGTTTTTAATAATTATTTTATTTATTTTTGAAACTTCAGCACTTGGAACTTTCAATAGCAATATGAAAACTTGATTTGAATGACTGATTTACAAAATAGAACAACTTTGGGTGTGCTGGTTTAAAGGTAAACCAGCAGGAGGAATGAGTCTAACACACAAACAGATTACAAGTCAGAATTACAGTT
>JAWWEU010000081.1:66678604-66690572 GCA_035583155.1 Acropternis orthonyx | reverse complement strand
CTCTGCATTAGCATCCACATTCCATTTATGACAAGAATCTTTCCATACTTTCAATGGTGCATTGACTACTACAGGTTGACCTTGGCTGGACGTCAGGCACCCACTAAAGCCACTGTCTCCTTCCTCTCTGCAACTGGACAGAGGAGAGAAAAATATAATAAAGGATTCATGAGTCAAGAGCTGGAAGAGGTCACTTACTGATCACCATTGGGGCAAAACACTCAAAGTGGGGATACTAATTAAATTTATTACTGACAGGATCAGAGCAGAAGAGCGAGACATAAAATAATCTTAAGAACACCTTCCCCCAGCCCTCCTCCTTTCCAGGTTCTATGTCCTTTCCCCCCAGCAGGGCAGGGAGGTGGGAATGGGGGTTACAGTCAGTTGTTGTTTCTGCTGCTGCTCAGTGAGACGAGTTGGAGTCCTTCCCCTGCTCCCCATGGGGTCCCTCCCATGGGAGACAGTCCTGCAGGAACATCTCTGGTGCAAGTCCACCCCTGGGGCAACAGTTCTTCACAAACTGCTGTACTGTGGGTCACTTCTCCATGAGGTACAGTCCTCCAGGAACAAGCTGCTCCAGTGTGGGTGCCCCACAGGGACACAATTCCTACCAGGAAAATTTGCTTCAGCGTGGGCTCCTCTCTCCACGAGCTGCAGGTCCCTGCCAGGACCCTGATCCATCATCAGCCTCCCGTGGTGTCACAGCCTCCTTTGGCCATTCCGCTGCTCCAGCCTGGGCTCCTGCACAGGCTGCAGGTGGATCTCTGCTGTCCTGAGATCCTCTAGGTGCTGCAGGGGAACCTCAGCTCTGGTGCCTGGAGCAGATCCTGCCCCTCCTCCTGCACCGACCTTGGTGTCTGCAGAGTTGCTCATGTGTTCTCACTCTGCTCTTCCCTTCCCGCAATTTTCATCTGCGGACTAACTTTCTTTCCCTTCTTTAATGTTATAACGGAGGTGTTACTATCATTCCTAATTGGCTTAGCCTTGGCCAGAGGCAGGAAGCCCACTCTGGAGCCAGCTGGCATTGGCTCCACCAGACCCAGGGGAAGCTTCTGGCAGCTTCTCACAGAAGCCACCCCTGTTAGCCCCCCTGCTACCAAAACCTGACCACAGAAACCCAGTACAGGTGTATAATAATGTGGGCTTGCTACACATGGCAGTGGATGTATGTTATTTTAGATGGACTGAACTTCATATTTTTTGCTTATGGGTCCTGGTTATTTGTGTCGTTGTGTAGTATGACTGTACAGGGCCATCAGCACAAGCTCCCTAATGAGCCTGTGTGGCACAAGTGATTTGAGTTTTGTAGTGGAATCATGACTGAGAGAGGGGGTGCTTTTGGAAGGAAAGTGGTTGTGAGAAGTTGTTGTTTCCGATTGTTTTGTGACCACTGATGTGTAGTTTTTTAAGTTACCAAAGCAGGATGAAATCTCTGACAGACTTTTTCAAAGAGTGATCTTGAAACAACGCAGGCCTGAATTCAAGCAACTGGTTTCTCTTTACCAGATAAAGGAAAAATCTTTTCAATTAAATGATTTCTCTCTTTCATGTTAACACATGTGACTAAAGTTATGATCTATTTTAAATCCACCTGTAGGTTATAATGCTGGGTTGGTTCTGCTTCAATTTTAACCTTCCTCAAGGAGAATCTAGTGAGTTAACTGTTTTATTAGTGTTTACAAATTTTGTTATGTTTCTTATTTATCTTTGCTACAAGTAATGTGAAGAATGTGTATTCATGTTCATACAGAAAAAGAATTAAAACTATTGCATTAACTCGAGTAATAAGTACTATAATTGTAGTATTCCTGAATGGATACAGGCACTGTTCTTTTTAACAATAGAAATGTCAACAAAAGTAAAGCTTAGAACAGGGAAGAGTGGAATCCTATTTACAAATTAGTACAATTTTTTTAATACACATCTGAATTTGTTTCGGAGAAGCATTTTTACTTTGGTTCAGAACAGTTTGAAAGATGTTACATCGAAGGAGTAAATCTCAAAGCAAAAGAACCACCCTTTAGGTTTGTTGTTGTTCACCCTCTGAGCCAAAATCCATTATTTGCCCACTTCTGCTTTTGATTGATTCCTACTTTGTGGTCATCATATTTCATTTTAATATGTTACAGGGAACATACGTAGGCTTAGAAGGCATAATTTTGAACTTTAAACCTTAACTGTCCTAAAAGGAAGGGAAGGGCTTTGCCTCCTGGCTGGAATACACAGAGTGAAGCATGGTGAAGGACTTGTTTTGGGGAGAAGCAGTTATGAAAGAGCGACCCAGAGCAGCACAGGGTGAGTGCCTCTCTGCAAACAAAGCTGTTTTGTGGGCTGGTAATCTTGAATCATTTAGGAGTCTTTAAAACCATCTCAACCCAGCTCTGCCATGTCCCTAAGTACCACATCTACATGGGTAACCTGTCTTGGCATGTGGAAGGAATGTGTTTTGCAATGAGGTCTACTGTGTACCATAGCCATTAGTTTAGGGAAAACAACTTTCCCAACAACCTGAGAGACTGTACCCGTTTCACTGTTTTCTGTGTCCTTCAGAAGACTGATGAGGTTGGCAACAAAATAATCCCAAATCGGCTTTTTGAGTACATATGGCACTAATATAATTCTCAGAGATGTCAGGGCACTCTCTGACAGCATTTTCCAGGGGCTTACTGAAGCATTTGTTAGACTGGTTTGTGAAGCCTCAGCTTGAACTTTAGTCTCTTTCTTACCCCTTGCTGTCTACTCTAGAATTTATTATAGTCAGAGCTCATGCTGTCTGGACTTCTCAGGCAGGGAAGTCCCTGCTTGTGAAGAGGAGGTGATGAATAGTCACACTGTCCCTGTTCGTGCTTCATCCCACTGCAGGCTATGGCAGCCTCAGCGGCTTTACCTCCCACTGCTGCTCATGTCTCAGGGGGACATCCTGTTTGCTCTTGATTCCTTTTTCTTTTGTATGACAGCTTCTCTCATTCATTTGCTAAGCATTGATTAAACTACAGTTTGATGGCAGCAGTGGAATGTGCTGTATTTCTCATGATTTTTCTGTTTGAGAAAGTTTAAGGGGTTTACATCACAGGCTGTTTTCCATGGTAAAACCAGTCCTAAGGTATGTTCTAAACTACAAGCCACCTTAAGTTTGCAAAAGTAGTTCCCAATCTCAGTGGTTTTTGTGGCTATGCAATTGAAATATTAGAAGGTAGATTCACAGCAAGTGGGGGGCTTAAAAATAGTAATGATTATCTGCTAGTCAGTGTATCATTTAAACTGGAGAAAAATGTGTTGCTGGTCTCATCAGATGTGGTGCTTTTCACATTACTCTCCATTATCCTGTCCTTTTTTCCCCCACCTCCTCCACGCACATTTCTGGTCAGCAGCAGCCTGTGGGGAATGATCAAGCTGTAAGTTAACTCAAGTGCACACCACAAAAATGTTTGGCTTGTTCCTGCTGTGAGATTAATTCTGTCAGTTTTGTGGGATTTTTTGCATGTCTTCATCTGTTTATGTCAGTTTATTAGTCATTTCTTGCTACTTAGTTGTAAATTGGTATTTCTGTCCAAATAATGAGCTCAGAGTAGGAAACACTAATACTTTTGCCCACATATTCTGCTGTAGTTGAACTGTATTTCATGTTTTTCATAGATGTGGTTTAGGTTTCCAGTTGTCTTACTTGAGATGGGGAAAGTCAAATGGGGCAAAAACACAGGTCATAGTTTTAAACTAGAACTTGGTTTAACTCTGGAAGGTCTCATGGACTGATTCAGCAGATGGGACAATGGATGGAGGGAAGGTGTTAAGGAATCCAGCTGCCTTGTTTTTGGGTTAGGCAGAAATACCTGCAATGAATGACTTGTGTCTGATCTGGCAGACTATACAGGGAAGAAATAAGGTAGCAAAGGGAAACTAATCTTAATTTTCTTGTTATGTAAACTAGATCAGTACTTAAGTACCGCCAAGTGCTGCTTGCCCAGGTCACAGGGGTGCACTGAGACTCATGGAAGGTCCCGGATTTTCCAGCTAAATGGAATGCCAGTCTGCTGGCAAGAGAAATCAAGTCCAAGGGCAGTTGTGCAGCTCCTTGTAGCAGAGATGAACTTGGTTGCTATATTTGCAAGTGTCAGTCTGGTCTGAGCCAGTGTGTGATCGTGCTGGTTCTTGCTCATAGTCTCTTACCTGGTTTCAGGGGGTGAAGGTTTTTGAAAAACAAAACCCACATTAATTCTTTTAGAAATTTCAGTAAACATATAATTTTGTTTAAAATTAATGAAAAACTAGGATGATCCCACTGCAGTGTTTTTCTTAATTATGGTTATCCTAAAGAACAGCTTGAAAATACTCTTCTTTGAGAAACAGATGCTATTTTAACTGAGCTATGGGGGAAAATATCTGATGGTGTGTTTTCTTTTGTGATGTAAGTGGAGGGGCAAAGTCATCTGCTGTAGTAATTAAAAATGGACAAAGTATTTAGAACTGCAGAACACCAGTATGTTGCTATATAGATAAGAACAGAATAGAAAACTGTAAGCAATAACTTCATTTCAGTTAACTGCTGATCTTATGCCATCATATTCTGAGATCAAATGGAGATGCAGAGTTTCTCCTAAGTCTGTATTTCAAAATCCTAATGGCAGAGACTGTTGGCTGTGTTACTGTACAATAACCCTGAAATCTTTGTTGCTACAAATTTCCACTCTTGAGCATCAATAGAAGTTTAGGTGTTTTAGGGTTTTTAGCAAGATTACTTTTAGAGAGGAAATTTTTACTTTTCAATGTATTTCCAACTTCTATGTATAGCTTTGATGCTGAAAAAAATAGTGTTGCTCCTGTGATGAGATCAGTCTTTTAAAATCCTGAAATTTGCATTACATGTAAGTATATATGATAGGGAGGCTTCTGAGGCATGTTTCATAATGGTATGAAACTGCAAAATATTGGTAAAATGTATTGCAAGTAATGAGTGACCGCTTGTAAAAAGATGAAATTTCTCTGTGGTACCCAGTATGGCTCTCCTGAGTATTGTTTGGATCCCTAGTAGGTTTTAATTGGAAGGACACTTTTGAAACATGACTGAGAGCAGTCTTGTTTTTAAACAGAAATAAACTGCAGGAGTTTCAGGCTGCCTTTTTTTGAAAGGTAATTTGTTTTTTTGGTTTTTGGGGTTTTTTTAATGCCTGTATCTGAAACTACATCAATACAAATTTTATTACTCAAGGTACATTCCACATTTGCTAGTCTTTAAGCAAGCAAGTCTCAGAGGTATTTCACTTACTATGATACATTTCCCCCAAGGACTATCACATTTGTCTTTTTTTTTTTTTTTTTTACTGTCAGTCAGCAGTGTTTTAGTATGTCATTTGTTATGTGTGCAATATATTCATACTCATTACAAATATTTTTCTGGTTTCCTATGGCATGCTGGTTTCTCCACTAATATTTTAATTGACTTTGTAGCTTACACTACATTTCACTTTCGGTTTTAGTCTAATTCTCGTCTCTTTTTTTTCTCTTTATCACTGGAAAAAGAACTTGTGTTTAGTATCTGTAACTATGAGAACTTTAGAGTTTTACTTTGCATTTCTAATACCCCTTCTTTATCTGTTTTAGCATCTCCCTGTATTCTTCCCAGTGTTCTTTACTTCCTATTTTCTTGTAAGTATAGCATATTCTCTTTTCCCCCGCGGTTTCTATTGACCTGTTTAACCATGTGGAGTTAATTGAAGCTACATCTCACTCCTGAAGAAAATAATTTGATTAATATATAAATTCAGTTCCATTTATACACCCTCTCCTTATGACTGGGGTACCTTGCTATTTGCCTAAAAAGTATTCAATGCACTATCTTTTTATATAACACAGCATCTGAAATTGCACAGCATTCATCACGGTAGAAATTAAATTTCAATTCCCTTTGCTGACACTGTCCTCTTTCTATTTTCTTTATTCTGTTTGTTTAGTGGTTGGAATCTGACATGAACCCTGTCAGGTTTCAGGAAATAACCAGTCATGTAATTCCTCAATCATTTGGTCTCATCTATTACATGTTTCAAATGGTTTGCAAATTAAAATCGAGCTCATGGTTGTAGCTAGTTATGTACTAGTCCCATTATTTTTGTGTGCATGAGCTTTCCTTCCCTCAGTAGTCATCCTTCTGTCTTTTGTGTAGTGACTTCCCTGGATATTTTTGGTTTCTCTTTGTGTTCATAATGGATTATTTTTCCTAAGGCAAGATTCAGCATTTTAGGCATCTACTGTATCTCAAAATGAGAGCCTGTCACCCATGAAGCACCTCTTAGTAAACATAAGTCCAAGCACAGCTTTATGAACTTCCTGCTGAACCATGTGAGGCTTCAGTGCTGGACTTTGGAATTGCAGCCACGGAAGCTGTAACAATTTGCAAGCCCAAAATTCAAATGGAGATGATTTTCTTTTTCTTTTCTCAAATTACTAAATTTTTGACCCAAGTCCTTCTGTGAACACATCAGTATGATTCCCTTGAAAAGATGTGCTCGTACTTCCACCTCCGGTTAGTCAAATTGCTTTCCTCTTGCCAACGACACAAACTAACATTCTCTCTAAAAGTATCAGATATGACATACACTTTGTTCTTGGTTTTTTGTGTACCAACAGGCGTTATGGTACCTAAATAAACTTCCCTTGGTTTTGGTGTGTGGGTGGTAGTAGTTGAAAAGTCCTACTCTCTGAGATAAATCTTGACTGGTTTGTCTTTTTTGAAACTTGAGTTTGCCTTAAATCACGCTAACTTTTCTGTTGGTTGGTTGTTTTCTCTGCCACATCTGTAACTTCCTAATTTCTTGATTTTTTTTTCCTTCAAAGTTTCAATCTCCTAGTATTAGTATTCATAATAATTTAGAGGCTATGGTTTCATATTAATATATGTGCTGCTGAAACAGTATGTCCTACTTAAATATCATAGTGCTTATTCTGTTCCTTCCGTCTAGCAATAGTATCATTATTGGTACTTTCACCTAGATACATATAATTTCTCTAAAGAAAAAAAATCCAATACTTCATAAAAGCAGATTTTTACAGGAGAAACTAGCTTTTGGGGATCGGGCCCACCTGTAACTAATATCCCAGCTTCTATACTGACTTGCTTTGTAGCCTGAGGGAAGCCACTCTGGCAGCTTCGCACCGGTTTTTATGTATGGCAGCATGTGTTAACTACTTAATTAGCGGGCTATGGACTTATCAGTTTAGGTTTTTTGTCTGTGAGATTTTTCCTTTGATGGTTTGTTTGTAAGTTTGACAGCAGTCAATGAAGTAGAGAGCCTAAGGTCTTAAACAGAAGCTTACTGCTTTCCTCAGCAACATGAAGAGCACCACCCAGAGGTACCCGTGCATGTGGGATCCAGCCTGCTGCTGGCTGAGGTGCCTTCTCTGTTCACTGCGTTCAGCTCTGGTTACTTCCTTGTGATTTACCCTGGGCATGTTTGGGTTTATTTATTTGCTTATTTATCACTTCATTATTTATTGCAAAATTTGATGGAAATATGTTCTTAATGATGGGCATTTTGCCAAGAGTCAAGGCCATTGTGGTAGACTGGTTTGAGTTGGAAGGGATCTTAAAGCTCATGTCATTTCAATCCACCTGCCATGGACAGGGACACCTTCCACCAGACCAGGTTGCTCAAAGCCCCATCCAACCTGGCCTTGAACATTTCCAAGGATGGGGCATCCACAGCTTCTCTGGGCAACTTGGAACAAGTGCCTCACCACTCTCATAGTAAAGAATTTCATCCTAATATCTAATCTAAACCTGTCCTCTTTCAGTTTGAAGCCATTCCCCCTTGTCCTAGTACTACATGTGCTTGTCAAAAGTCCCTCTCTGGCCTTTTTGTAAGACCTCTCTAGGTTCTGGAGGGCTGCGCTAAGGTCTCCCTGGAGCCTTCACTTCTCCAGGCTGAACAGCCTCAACTCTTGGACCCCAACTCTTTCCTTATAGGAGGTACTCCAGACCTCTGATCATCTTTGTGGTCTCCTCTGGACATGCTCCAACAGACCTGTGTTCTTGTTCTATTGGGGGCTCTGTTCAAGATGTTTGCTGTCTCTGCGAACCCCACATGTGGAGAACTGTACCATTTTTACTGGGATCAAGCTGTAGGGAAGGATGTTGTGAAAACAAATGCCTCCTGTGATTTCTAGTAGTTTCCTGCAGTGATACAGCACAAAGCCTGGTTGAGAGAGGATATCATATTTTTCCTCATGCAAAGCATCTGATCCAAGTGTCTTACTCTTGGTAGTTGACTTCAGGACTTTCTCTGAGGTTTTTTTTGTTTTGTTGCTTCAGTGTGGGGGGTTTTGTTTTGTTTTTTAATTAATATAGAAAGAATAAAGAATTCTGGATAATGCTCCTTGATCCTCACATATGTGCTGATCCTAATTAGTATTGCCCAAAATCAAACAGGAGAGATCAGATTCATCTTGAAAGCACAGGTTGTATTTTCCTACTCCTTTCCATCGTGCCTCATTTCACCTGTTGCCGGTAGATCATATTTGAATTTATTCCTCCCCAGCAGTATAGAAGGACAAGTTTGGCAAGGTGATACACTGTTCTGAATTCCTTTTTGAGGGCATCTAACTATCCAGCACCTATTGCATGGGATACTCGGAGACACCTTCATCCTGCTTTTAATGTGCACTTATTTCCCAGAAAATTTGGAAAACTGTCAGAGAGATTGCCTCTAGAACAATTTGGGAATGCCTCTTTAGATGTGGTGTAAATACCATTTGTGTGTTTTCCCTAGAAGCAAAGTCTTTTGGAAATCTTTTTGGCTCAAATCCTTGACTTTTCAGTGGAGATCACTTTCCATTGATTACCTCTGAATCAAAAGTGAGAACCTACTTGACACATATGCCATTCATCAGAGGATCCTAAAGCTGTGTTTACACTTTCCCAGGACTAATCTTTACTCCCACTGGTGTCAATGCCCAGCTCTCGATTTTTGCTCCACAACCCTTCAGGCAGCAGGAGTGTTCAAGGAGCTAGCAGCCCTCTTGCTTAAGTGCAAGGCTCAGAACTAAATACCCAGTGTAGTTTTTCACTTGAGGTTTTTGGGAACCTCTTGGAAAAGTCAGAGACTCCTCCCTTGTTCTTCCCCTGCCCACCCCAAACAGTTATATCTGCCAGGGCCAGTACTTCCTTGTAGGAGGGTGCTGCTGCAGACCAGGTAGACTGTGTCAGTGGCAGCCAGCAACATTATGTTGTTTCAGGTTACTCGAGGATAGAGTGTAACCAGTCATGTTAAGGCACACAGCTGTGCACCCTTGTGTACTGGAAGATGGCTTCAGGTTCATTTGCCATCTCTTAACCTCTTGGTGAATATCCCAGCGGAGGCGGAGACATCTTCTGTGAACAGCAGACATGAGGGCTGGAAAGGCACATGTACCTTCTTGAGATAGATATGCAAAACCAGAGGTGCATCTTTCCAGCAGGGATGCTTACTCCAAGTACTCTGATCTTGGGGCTCCCTGAAAAGCTTCTCACATGAACTTTAGTGTCCTGAACCTCTGAAAGTTCCAAGTCTTATTTGTCTACTACTTTTATCCACTGAAATGCAAAACATTTTGGGGAGCAGTTGTGAATGGAGCTCTTGCAAACTCTGGTATTGAAAACCTCATCTGTGTGATAAGAATGAACCTGCCAATAAGTATTCACATTAGTTTTCAAAATGAAGGTAAATGAAAGTGTTCTGCCAATATAATGCTATACCTATCTATATAAATATCATTCATAATTTATGTAAGATACTTTAGAATGTTTTGATGTCCTTACAAGCATTATATCATGTGTGTCATCACGTGGTATGTATATGCTCATGTCTGTAGAGGAAACTACCTGCAATGTCTTTTGGCAGTATCTGTTCTGGACTAGCTGTGCATTAGGGCACTGATATTCCACAGAAAGCCATTTTCCCCATCACCCTGGGGATTGGATTAAATTGCAGTGAAGTGCTTTTAATATAGAATATGTTCACCTTAGGAGTTAATGTGAAATAGCTGGGTTTAAACCTTAGCCTATTTTGCAATAGCTTTCCTCTGTAGATGAGCCTTCAGAGATGTTCTTGCCTAACTCTCAAATTTGAGTGCAATTTGAATGAGTGCTGCGGTATCGTAACCTGCAGCTCCAAAAATATCAAGATAGGAGAGTTTTCCCTTATGACATGTTCTCGGTATTAAAAGGCCTCAAAAAGGAGTCTGTAACCTTGGAACACTTTTTCTTATTTGTCCTTATTTGTGAGAAAAAGAAATACAACCAACTCTTTGCTTCCACATTAAATACTTTGGTGTATGCTTCTGTGAGATTTCCCAGATGCTGTCTGGGATTTCTTGACTTGAGTAATATGGAGAATAGTCATGTGCATTGTTTTCTTTTTTGTCAGTAGTGTCCTGACTATAGATTCGATGGAAGAAAAATCACTTCAAAATGAGTCTAAAACTGCAGTGGAAGAGGAAAGGAGGGTGGTTCTAATTTATTTTAATGCTGTGATAAAGGACAAAAATAATCTGCTTACCTGAGCAGTGTTTGTTTATCTGCTTTTGGTGAAATAATAAGAATGGAGATGTATTTGGAAAACCTTTTGCACTTGTTAGGAGAGGGACTTTTTCCACCGTGAGACTGTGAAAAGTTTACTTGATACCTTATGCATAGAAATTTACAGTTCTTTTTCAGAGATAATAAAACCTAGACTCCTTAAAATATATGTTGCCTATTTATGTATTATTGTTATCCTTGTTTTTATGGGCACAGTCTTAACAAATGTTAGGTCTGGTGTTTTCTAATTCCCATCTTTTAAAATATATAAACTTTATTTCCAGATATATGATATAAAATAGTCAGACTAGCGTAAACCTACTTAACTCAAAGATGGAGAAATGCTGTTTTCCATTGTAGTTGCCCATTTTGAGTAATAGAATTTTATGTTCCGATTAGTTGCGTTTTTTGTTGGCATTATGACTTTATCTTTGCATGGACGCTTATGCTCTGAGAAGGAAAGACATTCAAAAGCAAAAATAATTAAATGGCGTATAACCTCGTAAGGTCCAATACAACCAGTAATGCTGCCCTTTTCCTAACAATATTGAAATAACATAAAATATATTTGATGTTCTAAGTAATCAAAGAAACAGAGAAACCTATCTGAAAAGGCAGGGGGAAAGGCTCCTGGAGACCGTATTACTCTAAATGTGACATGGCAGTCAGGACTAAAAGCTGGTGTAACATGGAAAAACTTGAAAAATTGAGTAGACAAATACTGCCAGGGTACAGTGTGTGTTTCTCTTCTCATGCTACTTTTGTCCACAACAACAGTGTCCTGTAAGAAACGTGGGTTTATTAGGAGCAGTGTTTCGAAGTGACATTTACAAGTGACACCTATATAAAATATATGAAAAAGAGTAGGAATTAAAGGGCATGAGAAAAGGGCTTTTTAGGAATTGAAGGTAGCCATTGACGATCCAGCCTGCCAGCCACTTCATGAGTGCTTACTGCTGAGTTCTAGTTACCTATGGCTGATGTTCCACCAAGTTCTACCATCATATTTTGCCACCTTATCTGTGCTTCTTTGTGTGTTGAAATGTGACATATTTGCAAAAACAACAGAATATGGCTGAGGGACATCTAATGGTTCCCTGTGTGACTGTTTCCTTGAAACAGAATAAAGGAGTTTTTAACTTGACTAAAAAGGATAAGTGCGGGAGACCGTTGACCGAGACCCAAATGACCACACAGACACCAGCAGGTTGTGGGCTCCAAAGGGCAACGTTTATTGAAGGCAGGGGTTTATATAGGGTTACGGGGGGGAAGGTTCCGGAACCAAGGGTAGTAACAGGGACGGGATTGGACAGAACTGGGGGTGGAGCTTGTAACTGAGGTAACTGGCTAGCCAATGGGCAACGGCTCCGCAAGCAACCAATGAAATCTCAGGGTTCGGGGAAACAGCGGGAAAACCGGGCA
>JAWWEU010000081.1:66662787-66678504 GCA_035583155.1 Acropternis orthonyx | reverse complement strand
TTGCGTCACCATTCGGTCTGGAATGATCCTCTTCATAAGTCCACCTTGTGAAATGTTTCAGCCAGGTCTCGTAGTTCTGCACCCCCAACAGATAAGGTGGCAGGGCATATACACTCCCTCACTCCCAATAGTGGGAGTTTTGAGGAGGGTTCTACACCAGCAGCAGGGTGTCACTGTGACCAGCAGCCCATGAGCTGAAGAATTATTGTCCTTTGCCTGTCTGCTCTCCTCCCAGACACCTTTGGGCATGCCTCTTCTGGTGCTGGGGTGTGTGCAGCTTGTTACTGCTTGCACTGTTGGTTTGTGCTCTGCATCAATATAACACCATGTCCTGTAAGGGTTTAACTGAAGTGTATATTTCTTTTGTAAATTACTTGTACTTTCTGAATGCTTTTTCAGAAACACAAAGCAAATCAGCATTTTAGGTGAAAAAGTGAGACTTTTTTTCTCACAGATGTTCATAGTGATGTTTCAAAGGCAGGTGGAACCTTTGGATTGATTCCAGAATGTGCTATTAATATGTATATTCAGACAAAAATGGGTACATACATAGGAGGTTTAGAACCCTCACTTTTAGTTTCTATAATCTGTGCCAATACACTACAATTCTAAGATGTTTTCTATGTAATTGCTGAAGCAGAGGTGGAAAAATTGCTGGAAAGTGTTATGTATTATGTTTGCATTTGCATTTTCCCACTGCTGTCTGGGATTTGTGTCTCGTGTGAAATATTTGATGTAGTCCAGAGTTAAGGCTGGAAAAGCTTAACAGTGTTTACAGTTAACGTTTGCTCGTACATATGACCATGCAGCAAAACACCCCTGTTTGTAGGCAAAAAATGAAATGTGAAGCAACCTGCATTGGACAGCTGATGTGAAGTCTTGTGCATTATAAATGCAGGGGACAATAAAGCAGTGAAAGTATAGAAAGGACTTAGGAAAAATTGCAACTTACTTCTAGCACGGGGTTCTAATTTATTTTGGGGTTTTTTTCCACTGGAAATTCATGGGTTTTTTTCCAATCAGTGTTCCAGATCATACTGTTCCCTGTCTAGTACTTGGGTTGTAGTCAGTTACAATTACAGTCTTATTTTTGCAGTTAACATTTTATGACATTGTTGCTGTTGGGGTTTGTTCATTTGCTTATTCTCGTGAGGGGCTTCTTATTAACCCTTCATCACTTAGTGTAGAAGAGGACGTGGTTGGTACGTGATGGTGCAGGAAAGGCTTAGAGTCCTTGAAGCTCCTTGTAAACACTGCAGGCTTCTCTGAAAATACTGAGGGATTTTCTGATTTAAAATGAGGGATGATTTTCAGTGCAGATCAATGCCAAGCAGTGAAGAGGGGACAAAGCAGATTTATATGCAAAACTGTGCCTATAGTAAAACATAAACCAGTGACTGGTTCCTGACTACTCAGGAGAAGAGCTTCAGGTAGTTTTCTGCAGATATCTGTTTGGTGCTAGTTTAAAAAAAAAAAAAATCCCCATATGGAATATTGTGTGCCATTTGAAATCCTGTTCCAAGATTTAGTAGAAGAGGAAGAGGCATGGAGAGGAATGATGGTCTTGGTCTGGCTTCTGGAAGAAGAAAGGGGAAATAAGATTGAGGCTAATCAATCAGGAGAAGGGCTGTGATGAAAGTGATGAAGAAAGTCAAGATGTGTGTTTGTAGAACTTGAGGCCAAAAGGTACTTTGGAAGACAAACCAACAGTGGTTTCAAAAGTAAATTGGACAGTCCCGTGGGGGAGAGACTTTAATTACATGGGGTTTGGTGCAGCCTGTGATTCTGGGCATGCAAATTTTAGCAATTGCTGAGTTTCTGGTGGCTGGAGTTAAAGAAAATAGACAGTATCACTCATACCTCCCGTGTTCTTATGCTTGTTCGTTGGACATCTCTGCCTGTCAGAAATGGCACGCTTTGTCAGTCACAGCTTTGAATAAAGCATTCCAGTACTAGCGCCTGTGTGCCCAAAAAGAAGCTTGGCTGGGTTTAGAGTATCCCTTGGGATGTGTCCCCAGTATTGTTGCAGGGAGGGGAGTGTTTATGTTCAAGGTTTGCTAGGTAAGCTAAACTGAACTTCTCAGGAATTTAGAAGACAGTCACAGTGAGGCACGAATATCTTAGAGGTACATGGGATTATAACTGTATTGCTGGGAAATTGTGTGTCACTTGCTTTGTTTTTAACTGCAGTGTCTGGCATCATGCATTTTTAGTTGTTATCCCACTCACATTTTGGAGAGGTGTGTTTTTTCAGGCTTCTGCCAGTGGAAGGCAGGTGATACCTTTTTTCTGCCCCTTTTCCAACATGGGTATTTTGTGCCTGTCTTCCATTGGACAAGACTGGTTCCTTTCTGATCTCTTCCTCATAGCTTTGTTCTTCCCCTCCAAGAGCAACTGGGTGGAACTGAGGACTGTTACCAGGTTTTGATCAGCAGCTGTGAAACAAAGTAATCCTCTTAATTTCATTTTGCATCTGTATGGTGAAGCTTTGGCTTTGTGCAGTAGTAGTATGTCTTCACCTCTGAGCTCACCTTACATTAGCAGTTTGCAGGTGAAACAGTTTTTTATAACTATAAGCTGTTTGTTTGTCTCTTAAACAAACATGGTTCTGCATTAGTTGACAATATCCAGGGTAAACTGTCTTTTTTCCAAGCCCTTATTTGTTTTTGGATGCTCACTTTAAAGAAGTGCTGTGTTGTTTTGTTTGTCTTTGATACATTATCTCCATTAATGTATTAAAATTCAGAACGGCTTTTGGTTTGTTATGAAATCCTATTTTAAAATACTAAAATATAGTTGTAATTAACCTAGAGATAAGTAACTTCAATCCAAAGGTTTCATGTGACGAAATGGAGTTGATTCTCCATGGCACTTTTTATTTCTGTCCTCATTTACTGCAATATGTGTCCAAGACCATGCAGCAAAACAACCTCAGCCTGTGTACATACAGCATGAAGTACTGCTTTGCCTCTTCATTGTTTCTTTACTTGCCAGGATCAAATGCTGAAAGAAAGAACCCCCTGTGCTGTCAGGTATAGGAGGTCCCAAATTTAGAATGATAATGACAAACAGTAACACATCTGTTTCAGCTCTCAGAGTCTCCCTGCAGAGAGGTGTGGTTTCTAAAGCTGATGGCTTTTTGATTCCAGTCGAAGAATCCTAAAAGTGTGTTTACGGGATTGCATGTAGGAGTTTTCTTCCACTGAACTGCAGCTGTCCCTTGCTTGTGGTTTGAAACTGCAACTATTGACAAATGTAGACAGCATTTAAATAAAAACTCAGATCAATAAGCCAGTTCAATAAGCATGAAAAGTGGCCTGTGGTGTTTACACTTTTGGTCTCTCTTGCCAGAAGTTTTATCTCTCAAAGTATATAATTGTTGCCTCTTCCATCTCAAAAGTAATTTTTTGGTATTTGAGTATGTCTTTGGAAGTATTAGTCGTGGTAAAATACAAGCTCAAAGCTCTTGCACAAGTTTTGTGACTCTTTATTTTGGCTTAGTCTGATTTATTGTGCTGTCCTAATTCTCCATGTTTTTCACTATGGACAGAAGACATAAACTTTCATCAGGGCTTAAAAATACATTTCCTATGGAAAAACAAGACATTGCAGCCAGTGATACCATTGCATCTGGTGTTCCTGTTGTAATATGGGGCAACACTGGTGTTCCTGTGAATTCCCTTTCAAGGGAATTCTTTTGAGGGAATGTAATTGCCATAGGATGGCTTACAAGGGGAAAGTATTGAAAGCACCCCTCATCAGCTTCATAGTTGCTATGCATCAAATTTTTACTTATTCTGCTGAAATGAAAAAAGGAATTTCATAAGCCATGAAAAGTTTGGGAATAAATGTGAGACTTTTATGGTGGTATGAAATATTTATTTTCCATTTAATTTTGTTTTCTCTGTCTCTGAAACTGATCACAAACTGGATCCAGTTTCTTATTCTACAACAACTAAAAAGTCCTGAGTTGTCTTTAACTTCTTCACAAAAAGTGATATAGTAAGAGGATCAGATCACTATTACAATGAGAGAGACCTTAAAAAGTAAAATAAAACCTTATTATCGTATAGCTGTTTTAGGAGACAACTTGCCTAATTAATCATAATGGATTTATAATAAAATATATTTTAAAATATTTGATATAAAACCTCAATTTTTATCTGACAACAGTTTCTGAAATACAAATAGGAAAATGTATAATGTTCTAAATTTATATTGTGTTAGTCTCTTTCCTTATTGTCTCTCTTCATCTGGGTCAAAGGAAGCAGCATTTGAATATCAAGATATAGGATATTCCAATTAGGTGAGCCTGTTTAATGTCTTCATTGGACCCACGAGTGTTTAAAATATGTTGTAATTAAAACAGAAAAATTAAAATCATACCATTGCCTATTATTAGACCTCTAAAAATATAACTTCTTCAGAAAGATAATGACAAATTAAGCAAGATCCATCAATGACATTTAATTAACAACTTACTTATACATGGCTTAACTCTCCTTTTTAAGACATCATATGCATGATGTTCTGAAGTGCCTGTTGGTAAGATTAGAGCTGTGGGTTTCCAGTGTATTTTAGTCTCAAGCATCACATTTCAGGAAGTCTTTCTAAACTTTCTGCCTTGGCCTGTAGACACTTTGGCACATTTTTAACCCTCCTGTCCCCTCTGTTACTTTAGTATGACAAACTCTGGAGATTTTACATGCAGACTTAAACATACAGATGACTTACAGATCCAATATGCTTTCTTATTTTCTCTTATGAATGGTAATTATTTTGTGTTGTGTTTCCAATGTGGAGTACAGAAAGACCTCTCCCTTCTGTGACATGAGGAATAGCCTGTTTACTTGTATGCCTTCAAATTCTGTCTACGTAAGTGACTGGGAACAAGACCAGAAAGACTTAATGCTCTATTTGCCAGTTCTAATAACAGAAGTTGTTTAACATGAGAAAGATCTCATTGTCTATGAATGCATTAAAATATCCATCACTGCGTGGGTCTTGCTTCCCTCTCAAAGAAGTATAGTCTATATTTCTTCACTTCCGTTTTTTTGTAAACATTACTATACTTTATATTGTCTTGTCAGTGAAGTTCTCTATTTGGTTTATTGTAAGTATCTTTTTCTTCTGTATATTAACTTCTGACATTTGAAACAAAAGGCTTCTGCTTTCTCTTGGCAATGTTGATGCTGTCAAATTACTTTAAAATGTTAGAAAGGGAGAAAACAGAGCGTTAACCTACTGAAGTGCATTGGTATTAAGAACGTTAAATACACCTTTCTCTCCTTCTAAAAATAAGTATGTGACGATTGGTCTGTTCGGCTTGTTTTAAATGTATTTTCTCAAAACTGTAAAATTAATTTCTTGAATCCCTTTGTCACTTTAATTTTGCTCTGTGCATGTTGTCTATTTCAGTAAATTCCAGGGGGCTAAATTTTATATTTACAGTGTGACTGGCATGTTTTTATGCCAATAGGGATTTTGAGACTGGCAGGCTAATCAAATGTAATTGTTCTTGTTTAAACTATTTCCAGGTACATCCACCTTTATGGAAGCATTAGCAGCCAATGGTACAACCAACATACAGACATCTGTGACAGGAGTGACAGCCAGCAAACGGAGGTTTATTGATGACAGGAGAGACCAACCTTTCGACAAAAGGCTACGTTTCAGCGTGAGACAGACAGAGAGCGCGTACCGGTACAGAGACATTGTCGTCAGGAAACAAGATGGATTCACACACATTTTGCTATCAACAAAATCATCTGAAAATAATTCATTGAATCCAGAGGTCAGAACAATTCTGATTTTGGGAGGGGAGGGGTGCTGTGGGAATTTGAAGTCCTTGCCTCATTTTTGCCTGTTATTCAGGCACAAACGTACACAAAGCAGGATTCAGGTTCTTGCAAGATGTTACAATTGACTATGCATAGTTCACTTGAGCTTACAAACTGTTATCTGACACTGTACATGTACCAAATTTTATAAGTGCAACTTGAAAAAAGCTTTGGCCTCAATTAAGGTTTTTTTGGTTTTTTTTCCTGTACTGGTTGCATGTGCCATCTGCTGTCCAAATTACAGAAATGCTGAACAACTGCTCTAGTTACTGATAACATCTAATAGATCTTTCCTTAATGATTTAATTTTCTTAGTCTAATTACGTTTTTAAAATGCAAAGCTTCTCATACTTTAACTTTCTTTTTTTTGGATAATGAAGAAAGTTAACTTTTCTAATAGGACGGTTCAATGAACCCTAAGGAAAATGTAAAGATGTGGAAGATTTCCTGGAGGGAGGAAGGGAAGAAAACAACATGCTACTTTTTAATGATGGATTAAAATGACTCTTATGAACTTTTTATTTTTCAGGTAATGAAGGAAGTCCAAAGTGCACTGAACACAGCAGCTGCAGATGACAGTAAACTTGTGCTGTTCAGTGCAGTTGGTAGCATTTTCTGCTGTGGTCTTGATTTTATTTATTTTATACGACGTTTAACAGATGATAGAAAAAAGGAAAGCACTAAGATGGCAGAAGCTATTAGGTATGTAAGATTATCTTCAGTCATCTTATAGGTATTCTTCATCATGTAAACTGGCTTGTTTGATCTTTTTTGTTTCAAAAGCCTCTAATTCAAAAAGATGTCAGACATTCACCTGTTATTGTGTGATATACTGTACAGCACTTCTTTATACTCTCTGTCCCTTTCTATTTGGGTTATCATTTCATGCATCACTATTTTTACTTCTAAAATTTAACTATGTTAACTTGGACTAGGGTAATACTCCTCCAGTTAGAACTAATTTTAAAATACTTAAATAGGCATAGGGTTTCAGGAAAGAAATCTATTACATGAAAATACATGATGTGCATTGAATGAGTAACTTGATATAGTACATTCAGAGCTGTGGAATGTTGGATATTTTAGAGGAGTAGATTAATACTAGTAAACATCATCCCAACTCTAGATATCACAGCTAATATTTAAACAAAATGAGCTGAACTACTACTAAGTAAAAGAAAAGTATATGGAAAAAAGGTATAGGTGTTGTGGAGATACAAACAAGTAGCTAAGCATTTGAACACTGGTTTTGAGATCCTGGTGTCTTTTATGCTTTCAGAGTATCTATATTCTTTCAGAGACCTGTCTGCTGTTGTTGTTATAGATATTCATGTTTCCAGAAAAAGGCCATGTGACATGTAAAGCCTGTTTCATTGGAGGCACAGTTGGTTCATAAAGATGATTATAGTTATTTTTATCAAAGGAAGTTTTTCAGTCATTCCATGTAAAAGTTGCTCGTGCAGTGAGTTCAGAGGTGGCCAGAGACTCTTAACACTGAGTTTCAATTGCTACTTTAATTTAGGCCCTTCCAAAAGTCTAGTGTTTCACCTGTTCTTCTTTGTTAATAAAATGGGCCAAGATAACTTAAAAGATCTACAAACACAGAGATCCCTTCAAATTTAGTAGTGGTATTTTTTGTATATGTGTATATGCTAGAGAACATTCACAGGAAGAAAATTATCTGAAGTCTCCGGATGTGATGTTTGTATGATGACTTTTTAAGACGGTTCCAGAAATTTTTTTGCTTTTAGCTATTTCAGTTCACTAGAATGAGTTAAGAAGCAGCATGATAACCTTTAGTGATGAATGCAATGCAGTAAAATTGTCCTGTTTCACAGAAATACAAATGTGTGTAATGCAGATAAGAGCAAACCTTGGCATTGCCTGTGTGTGGATATGTACACATATGCTTACTCTTTCCTGAGAAGGTCTTGAAGGTGTTACTGTTTGAGAACAGAGAAGCATCCATGCTTTGTGGGTACTGGCATGAATTGGCATTTTTTTGTTGACAATAAGGATGAGAATATGCATTTGTAACTTAACATAGTACCCAGAGCATAACAACCAACCAAGAGATGGTAGATGAGGAGGGAAAGTTTCTAGTGTGTGATGTGTGATAATAGAGCTCTACTGCTCATAATTTTAAAAGGCAGATTTATTTATTTAGAAAAGCTGTCTCCCAGCAGTCTGGAAATGCCCCTTAACGAAAATCAATAGTGCTTTGCCCATCTTCATTTATACCTTATTACCTTCACCCAAAAGTACCGTATGCCACTGCTGTACATAAATACAGTGCAAACCAAGCAGGGCTGTAGCCACAGTTTTGGTCCCCAGAGGTGAGATGTGGTTGCTGCCTTACCTGAGAGAGCTGTGAGGGGTATGAATATGCCACAAGCACCAGGTCAGCTGATGCTTCTAGGAGGGGTACTAAATCTTCTCCTGCCCTGACTACTGTGCTTTGTTGGGTGGGGAGAAATGCTAAGCTTTTAGAGTATCAGAAGATGGGTGAGGTTGGAAGGGATATTTGTAGGTCATCTTGTTCAACCTGCCCCTGCTCAAGCAAGGCCACCTAAGGCAGGTTGCCTGGGACCATGTCCAGACTGGATTTTTTTTTTCCAAAGATGGAGAGCTCACGACTTTGTTGGCTGCTGGTCCTGTCTCCGTCACAGTAAAATAGTGTTTCCTACTGTTCAGAGCAAACCTCATGTTTCAGTTTGTGCTCAGTGAGCACCACTGAAAAGAGCCTGGCTTTGTCCTCTTTGCATCACCCTGCAGGTATTGTTACACACTGATGACATCCCCCTGAGCCTTCTCTTCTCCAGGGTGAACAGTCATGGCTCTCTCAGTCCCTGGGTCATCTTGGTGGCCCTTTACTAGACCATCTTGAATCTCTTTCACTGGGGAGCCCAGAACTGGATGCCAGGGCTAAGCAGAGGAGCAGCTTCTCCTCCCTCAACCTCCTGGCCACATTCCTCCTAAAGCAGCACAGGGTACCACTGGCCTTCTTTGCCACAAAGGCACACTGCTGGCTCAAGTTCAACTTGGTGTCCACCAGGAACCCCAGTTCATTTTCTGCCAACCTGCTTTCCAACTATTTGGCTTCCAGTATATATTGGTGTCTGGGGTTGTTCCTCATTAGGCACAGGATTTTACATTTCCCTTTGTTGAAGTTCATTAAGTTCTCCAGCCTGTTGAGGTCCCTCTGGATGGCATCACAACCCTCTAGTATATCAGTCCAGTTTTGTATCATGAGCAAACTTGCTGAGGGTATGCTCTGCCCCATCATCCAGATCCTGAATGAAGCTGTTGAACAGTGCTGGAGCCATCACTGACCCCCTGGGCTGCAGCACTAATTACTGGCCTCCAACCAAGTCTCGTGCCTCTGGTCACCACCCTCTGGGCCAGCCATTCAGACATTTTTCAGTCCACCTCACTGTCTGCTCATCCACTCATACATCAACAATTTGATTATGAAACTCTTAGGGGAGACAGTGCTGCAAGCCTCACTGATGTCTGTGTAGACGATATGACTGCTCTCCCCTCATCCACCAAATAACCACCTCATTGTGGTAGGATATCAGGTTGGTTTTGAAAGTGTCATTACTGTGGAGTTGAATAATTTTGGAATTTTCAGGGGCTGGTATATTTTGCTCTCTTGATACATGTAGTGAGTGCATGTTTCTGTTTCTCTTCAGGAATTTTGTGAATACTTTTATTCAGTTTAAGAAGCCTATCATTGTAGCAGTAAATGGCCCAGCCATTGGACTTGGAGCATCTATATTGCCTCTGTGTGACGTGGTTTGGGCTAACGAGAAGGCTTGGTTTCAGACACCATACACTACTTTTGGACAAAGTCCAGATGGATGTTCATCCCTTACATTCCCTCGGATAATGGGCCTGGCTTCTGTAAGTAGCTTGCAGGGTAGGGGCCAACAGCTTCACAATTCAGTTGTGATAATTTATCCACCGTGATTTCAAGACTTCTTGCCTTTGCTGTGTTGTCTTTTTCTTAATCTTTTTTCTTCTCTCATGAAAATATTTCATGAGAACCCACTCTTCACATCCTCTCTGCTCCACGCTCTTAGGAGCCAGTCTTCCCCTGTGTGCATGGGACAAAAAGCAGGCATGGGACTTAATCCCATGTCATGGGCACCTGGTGTTGGAAGGGTCATGTCCTTATACCAAGACACCCCTTCCCTGCTGATGCCTCTGGGGACCAGCCACCAGTGTCTGTGTCCAGCACAGCTTCAGAGTGTAGCACAGAACAGGCTGCCCTGCACTCTGTGTCGCCCTGCACTTGGTGTCACCCCCCAGCAGCAGGCTTGTGCTTGCAGGCAAAATATGTATTTCAGCTTCCATGCCCTTGTAACAAAAAGATGTTTTAAAATCTCTTACCTACATTATTTTCATGTTGCTTAGTTTTTTTTCTTGCTGTGTTCTTTGAAAACTTAGACCTATGTTCCGTTCCAATTTGGCCAGTATGAAACAAGTGGTCATGCCTACACCTGTTTTTCCAAAATTGCTGTTTATTATAAAAGCCAGGTTTTTTCCTTGTAGGTATTTATTGATTTAAAAATATAGATTTCAATATATTAAACCACCAGCTTGAACAATCTAATGACTAATTGTGTGATGTCTGGATTTAGTTATTAGAAGAGAACAGAAAAGGTAACTGAAATAGATTAACAGTTAGAAGAGTATCTTTAATATTTTAGCATGTTTCAAACTACTGATTGTTCCTTTCCCTTTTTATTTGGCCATCCATCCATTCATCCATTCATTCCATCCATCCTTGTCCTTCAGAGACTTGTGGTTGTTGCTTTTCATTTCTTTAGAAGTTGTACAAAAACACAAGAAGCTCTTCCCTAGTATACTCTTCCATGTGTGTTTGTGAATGCTCTCATTTTTAAATACAAAGATTTAAATTAAAAACTTCCAGTGCTAACAATTCCATAATGTTCTGTGCAAAAGAGGATAAAAAAAAATCCACTTTTTTCATACTGTCCTTGACCCGCTGCAGTATAGCAATGTCAGTGCTGTGTGGGACAAAGTTAAACTTTACTCAGCAGATTTCATGAAATAAGTTCAGAATCCAATACTGAAGGCTTTGATAAAGCAGCATGCTTTTTGTCTGGAAAAGCGGGAGGAGAGGTCAGCAGAAAGATGATATGAGTGAGATGCAAAACATTCAGGGGGGAAAAAATTAAAATATGCAAAAGAAAGAATTAAGCCATCTGTGTGCATCATAAAATTTTCTACAAATGTATTAATTCATCAGTGTTAGTCTCACCCTTGAGTCTTGTGAGTCAGGTTCAGTGCAGTGTTGTTAGCAGCAGCAACCAGCTATGTAAAAATCTTCAGTTGCAAGATTGCTGGAATTATTTTCCCTGTGGGTTTAGTCTTGGCTGGAGAGGAGCTCTGTCATGGATGGGTTTTTTTCACAGAACATGTTCAGCAGTGGTCTTATCACAGGAAATCCGAAACCCAAACCTGAGGATTCAAAACTGATACTGTGTGTTGGGAATACCAAGAATTTAAGAAGTGTTCTTAAACTTTGAGATTTGAAAATAATCTGTAATAGAGATTAATATGTGTGGGGAGATATGTTGTTGTGTATTTGCTGTGGAGCTATACAGAGCTCAGGAGCTGTGTGATGGAGCATCACACTGAGTTTCCCTGGCAGTGTTCCTTGTGCTTTTCTGTCAGTCCTGAGGGTAAACATTTCCATCGTGCCCATAAGCCACATCACAGCCAGGACAGACCAGGTGCCTCCTGATCACAGGGCAAGAGAGCTGAGGTGCTCCATGTCCCCAGTGGGCTTGCACAGAAAGGTCCCTGGTGAGCCTCAAAGCCCTCACTGTAAAAGAGAGATCAGAGGGGTTTCCAGTGAAGTTTCTCTGTGGAAGGTGAAAGACTTGAGTAGAAAATGAAAATCTTATATCCCCCAAATATTTTTATCATCCTCATTTCTGTTGCTGTATTATATTTCTTGGAAAGTAACCACCAGGTGTGTTAGTTTCTGCAGCAGGTGCAAGGCATGATTATTTGGTTAAAGCTTGTTTAGCAGGGGGTCTCCAGTACATGTTGTGTGTAGATCAAAAGTGAAGATGCCAGAGCAAGACATTTCCCTTCAAGCCTGTCAAGTGAGAATGTGAATGGGAATGCTCATTTTGTGTGAGGCTTTGTGCTAATATTGGTTTACAGCTGGCAGAAATAAGACACTTGCACCTTTCTCACTTATGCTTTTTCATGTTCAGGAGAATTTAGCAGTTGCCACTAAAGTTGTAGGGGGAAAAATTCATCAAGGTTTTTCAGCATAAATTTTTATCTGTTCTAGCAAGAACACGTGAAGAATTTGGAGACCTGACCAGCTGGTTTAAATTTTTGCCTTTCCTGACTACCAGTTAGATTGACTTCACATTTTGATCTTTGATGTAAACATTAAGTATTTTTTAAAATTTCTTTGGCAGAATGTTTCTTCCACATCTTCCTAGGAAAAAGGATTCCTTTTTTTTCTTTTTTTTTTAGACAAGCTTGTTAACATCACGGCGTTTTAGCTGCTGTTTCAGGTTATTATTATTCTCATATATTCTCGAAAATTAGAAGGAATGGTTAACAAATACTTGATTTTGTCTTCACAGAAAGTAGAATTATAGGGATATAGAATTTTGTCATAGTACAAGAGATTTGGGGTTTTTTTTAAACTAATATATGTGAATCACAGCTTTCCATAATAGCTACGAGAGATGTGCTGATAACAAATTTTATGTAAAAGATGACAGGAAACACCTCTTTTTTTTTCTTTTTCTTTTTTTTTTTTTCTTTTACATTCCTAATGGACTGGGAGTCAGGAAGCAAACTGCCAGTAGAACCCAGATTTTATACTTAATTGCAAGGGGGCAGAGTTTTTGAGTTGCTCCATATGTAAAATGTCAATACGAGGAGCACAGTACCGACAGTGAATAGGTAATTTGAGGTCCTTAATTGAAAGTTGCTGAAATAATTACCAAAATTTTCAGTATTAGAAAACATCAAAAACCGCAGAATTTTGCCCTCAGAAGTGCTACACCTGTCAGGTTTGGGTGTTTTTTATTTCCTATATTTCAAGAGTCCAGTAATGGGTTTGTCAGTTTTCTATGAAAATAAGTCACTAAGAAACAGTAAAACTGATTTCTTTTTTTTTTCTTTTGTGAGGCTGACTATTAGTGTGACATTTTAGTTTCCACTGTCTGTTTCCATGCAGATGTCAGCGCAAGCAAAGTTTAACTGTATAAGAATATAAGAAGTGCATGACAATTACAAATCAAAAATATTTACAGAACCGGAGATCACCTTCTTGCATAGTATTTAGTACTCAATTCTGTACCTTTCTGTGCAAGCCCTTTAAATGCTGATGGTTTTTAATAAGGCTGCTATATCAGATTTTGAAAGGATTTATCAATTCAATGGTGAACTCCTGAAGAAAATGTGTTTATTTTCTATGAATTTGTTCAGAAATTGGAATACATTGTTACAAAGGGCAACCTGATTGTTGTTTTGCAAATTTGCCAGGCGTTATAACCTATTGCCACATTTATAGACAACCAAGTCAGCAACACTGAAAGAATGCCAGAGCTAGTGAACATTCACAGCCAGGAAATGACAGAAGATGCTTTCACATTTAACCCTTAATCACAGACCTCCACAATTTAATAACCACTGACACAATACTAGTCAACAACACTGACCAACTCTGTAGGCCAGTCTTTTTTAATTCAAACTTGGAAGAGCTGAAATAAAACTATTTCAAACAGTGCAGGCATTTTTCTTGTTTGTTTTGAACATTTTTCCTTTAGTGAGTTTTGTCTCATTACATTTCATACCAGAAGTAACTTTTTATCCCTTCAGGCCAATGAAATGTTGTTCAGTGGAAGGAAGCTGACGGCGCAGGAAGCTTGTGCCAAAGGACTCGTCTCTCAAGTGTTTTGGCCAGGCACATTCACACAAGAAGTAATGGTTCGAATTAAAGAACTGGTCACGTGTCAATCTTTTGTAAGTTTCCTTTGTTTTCTTACATTTTTATGGTTAGATGAATGACAAGTATTATTAGGTTGCATCAATTTGTCCTCCGAAGAAAAGGAAAAAAGATACCATTTTCATGGATCAAGGACTGCAGTATAGTACAGCAATGGTTTCTGTGACACTTTTATCTCTCTTTCTGTTTCTGGGTTTTTTGGCTTTTCTTTTTTTTTTAAGTTTATCTCTGACTGTTCTTAACCATAATGGACTATGGCATGTAATTAAGAACAAAACCAGCATTGGATTTTTTTATAATAAATTTGGATTTAGCATAGTTGCTTAACTCCAACTTCCTCTAATCAACAGTGTAAACTGTTCCCCTAACGTGCACAGAAACTTTGAGTTGTCTTGAGATGTAATTTAAATTACCAAGGAAATAAATGCAGTCTTTGACATTGTGTTGAACTTAGTTTTATGAGTAACACCTAGTGCAATTACTGGCAGTTGCACAAGATAGCTATAACTACCACTATTTCCTGCTGTCTTGCAAGAAAATATCTGGAAAATAACTGTTCTGTGCATTAGAAATTTTGAATTTTAAAACAAGTTAATAGTTTTCTAAGTGGAAAAGCAGATGAGATTGTTTTTTTTTCTCAAAATATTCAAAGTCTGGTTATTAAAGCCCTTCTGAATAATAGTGTTATGATTAGCCTTGACCAAAATGGACCTGGAGTTTTCCCTAGTTACAAAACCATAGTATTATTATTTTATGATTTTCATTATTTCCACATTTTTGTGCACTTTCAAATTGTGCTGGTGTAGGGTAAAGGAAATGTTGTGTGATGCTGCACGAAAGGCTATGAGAAATGTTTCTTGCAGTGATAGGATGCCCATGAATTGATAAGCTTAAGTTCATAATCAGCTTCAGGATTTGTCCATATAAACTTGTAAGTGCATGTGTTGCTCAGGTCTCATGTAGTGCTAACCCAGCCCCTCTTTTGTATTTTCGGCCTAGGTACTTGAAGAATCCAAAGCTTTAGTAAGGAACATCATGAAAGTGGACTTGGAACAAGCAAATGAAATGGAATGTGAAGTTTTGAAGAAAATCTGGGGCTCAGTGCAAGGGATGGACTCAATGTTAAAATATCTGCAGAACAGAATTGATGAGTTCTGATTAAATGCCCATTGACACTGGAATTGTATTTCTTGGACATCGGGGCAAATTAAATATGCTCATTTAAAAAAAACACCTATAAAAACTGACCCCTTGTTCAACTTGGGAACAGGAGAGGACACACTCTCCCTTCCTTTTTTATTGCCAGGGGGTTTAAAAGTACTGTATCACTTAAATTTGAACAACTCCTTTTTCCCTATTGCTACATATAGGTATATATACACACACAAGTGTATGTGTGTGCATATATATATATCTTTTATATATATATTATATAAATGTAATATGTGTGTGAGAGTGTGTACGTAGACACACACACACACAAGCTAAAAAATGATAGAGTGCACTACCAAACATCTCTTTAAAAGCTCTAGTTTTTGTTATCTTGGCTAGTACTGTATCAAATAGAGAATTAATTAAAAGTGAATGGTGTTGCATTATTTTCTGTGTGGCAGGGAAGTCTGGAATAATGCTTTTCTTTTTCATGAGAATACAGAATTGAAACGGGTATTAGCCAGCCCTTACTTTCTCTGCCCAATGAAGATGAAGATACAAGGCATTGTCTCAAAGAAGGTTGAAATACCTCAAGTAATGGAACAGTCTAAAATTTTGGGGAGTTAATTAAACCCTATTAAGGTGAAGTCACACATAGCCCCAGAAAGAGAGTGTGCTCAGGATGAATGCTAAGAAAACACTCTGTCCTTT
>JAWWEU010000081.1:66622190-66651213 GCA_035583155.1 Acropternis orthonyx | reverse complement strand
GGGGGAAGGGGGGAGAGCTTGCCCCCTGGTAAGGATCGCAGCAGCCGTGCCAGGGGGAAACCCACCACCCACTATAGGCTTGGGTGAAACACTCCACAGTGCATTTTCCTGTGCTCCAACCACAGCAAAATCTTTTGTGCAGCTTCATCATTCTTCTACACAACTATTCTTTCTTTTAAAGGAAGTACTGGAAGGTAGAGATGGTCTCCTTTTACACATCAGTACAAGTGCTTGACACGATGCACCAAGCAGGCTACAGCATTTTGTATTCAGTGTAAGAACTGGTTAGAAATTGAGTTAAGTGCTCAGAAATTGCATCATATCCCTCTAAGTGTGCTACTACCCATAGTGAATCCTTCACTGACAACATCCAGAAAGTTCATCCAGGAAGGTTTTAGACAGCAGGAATCAAGTTTATCCCCTCTGCAATAAAACTGACTCAATTACAGACACCATGAAACATCTGTAGGAGTCAAAAAAACCAAAACAAAACTAAGCCTGAAGATCAGTGAAATCAGGAGAAATTGAAGTTGCTACTTTTTTCTGTTTCTAAATGGAAAGAGGATTCTTTGAAAACTCTGAATCCAGAAAAATATGCCCTAACACAGGGTCACATGGAGATGATGAGAGGACCCAGCTCCAGTGGCCACTGTCACCATGGGATGCCATCCACAACAGTGCTTACTTACAAGCCCCTTGCTTGCAGATCAACAAAAACATTTAAACACCTTTCATGGGCAATTATCAAGAGGCCTTTTTTCTTGCCATACTTGCCCAAGGGCAAGAAACCAAGAGGGTTTGTTACAATACTGCTCAGCTTCTTGATTTTTGCACAGATTCTTGTCTTAGAACAGAGCAGTATCTCATCTTGTTTGACTGCAAATGGAATAAACTTAAACATGCTCAGAGGTATTGTAAGCTATTTGTTCATTAGGACGAAAAAATCCCATATTTTTACCAAAATCAGGACACTGAAAGAACCTGGGAGTTCTCTATGTACGCTGAAGTCAACCATATTAACATTCTGGTTTTTTCTGCCCATGAGACTCTTAGACTGTCTGGAGAGTAGTTTAGAGAGAAACACATAAAAACCTCATCTTAAATCTGAAAAGACTGTATCTTTTTCTGTATTACTATCTAAAAAATTCAAGGCAAAACTTTTCATGTTTAGTCTCAGTCCAAGACCAATTTCTAAATGTGTTTTCTTCTTTATACGCTTTGGCTTTTTTTTTGGGTTGAAATCAGAATCAGAGGTAAGAAGGGAGGCACCACAGCCATTTTAGAACAACAGCTGGATGACCTGGCACACTCTAAGAACCTGAAGTGCTTCTACCATGACCTCACAATTTACAGGGACAAGCATGTATGGCATTCTGGTTCATGAAGCAATATCTATGCTATAGAAAAAGCTTCAGCCAAACACCCCATCATATGTTACCACTGCAGTTTTCAACTCCTTCACTTTGTTTCCAAAACACATTTTTTGTGTCTTTAACAAACAGCAGCTACTCCCAAAATTACTGATCTCTGAGGGGAAAATAAAAATCCCAACTACCACTATCATGGGTGCGTATCCTTTGTGAGTTAGAGAGTGCTGAGGGCTTTCTGTCCAGATGATGGTTGTCAGACTGCTCTTCCAGAAGAGAGGGCAGGAACTTCACGTTCTTCCCTGAAAGAAAATCCTGTTTGCTCATCTACACAGGCTATAGCATTTGCTGGTCAAGGGCAGGGTTGGGCAACCAGGACAGTGAGTGGGCCCTGTCCTGGAGCAAAGCCCATTTCCCTGGCTGATTTCTCAGTTTCAGCCCAGTGAATGATTTTAGAAACAGATGCCAGCAAATCCAGGAGTGCTTGAACTTTCTGAACCAACTCACCAATGCATGCTGGAGTAAGACAAGAAAGAGCGAGCTGTCCCAGATCATGAAGCACCAAAGCAGCCCTTCCTTCTGACAGTCATGGACAAAGACATTTTCTTCACTGCTCCCCACCCTAGAGATCCCTCAGCATATAATTCACTTGAATAAACCATGCATTAAAGAAGAAGCAGAGAGAACAGCATCTGGATTGAAAGGAGTATCATATTTGAAACTCCACCCTCAGGCCCCAGGGAGGATGTCATTCACAAAAGAAACAGATCTATAGAATAAAAATGTTTTTCTCTACCCAGTGAAGAGTTTTGCCTAGAGCTTTCTTACATGGAAGCATCATGGCTACGCTCCAAGCTCCCGTTTCCATAGGAGCTACATATTGTTCCCACGGCCAACAATAACTTGGGGACTTGAAATTCTTCATTATTTAAAAACACACTCATTTCTTTTCAAGGGAGGGCAGAAAGGAGAGAGGCTCCCATGCCAAGTAACACGGGCAAGGTTGGGCTGGAAGCCCTCATGAAGCCACATCCTAATATTGCTTCCTGAAAACGTGTTCCATCCCTGCTGAATCTTGCCCCTCTTTGTTGCAAGGCACGGAGCATTGAGTTCAATCTAATGAGAGGCTTAGTGTCTAAATGTTTTGAGCACTTCTTGGGGAATAGCAAAGAAAGCTTGGCAGCAAGAAGTTGAGGAAAAGGAAAGAAAAAATTAAGCCTCTGACCCTTTGAGGAAGCAGGGAACCAAAAAAGCACCCTACTGATTCTGCAAAGTTTAAGGGACTTCTATCAACAGAAATCAAAACTTGGCTCCTAAAACTCACGTATAATCCCCAAAATAAAGGTCTGGCTGCTTCCCACCAAATGCATCAATTTTTGCCTAGATCACATAGAACTGACATGCTTATAATGGAAGCCATAATTAATAGTGTTTCAGCAAAACAATGCATGGGAATTTAGCCATGTCGCTCTTCTCAACTGAAAGCGAAGGCCTACAGCTAAAAATCCCAGCCTTCCTCTCAGGGAAGGCAGAACAACGATTCTGGTTGCAGAGTGACATATTCCAGGCAATTACGAGAGCTTCAGTCCTCAAAGCCACATTCTGAGCATGACTGGAACATAAATAGATCAGCAACTGCTAAGGATTGCTCTTCCTCCTGATTCACAAAACATGTTCCCACTTTGCTTTTGATGCCTTTAATGATGCACAACCATTCTTTTAACAAGAAAAGACATTTCACATTTTTATAAATATCACAAATGCTTCATGTTACCCTTAGTTACCCTTCATCCCTCTGTTCTCTACAATCCTGCTGACTAAACAGAGTGAGTGTTTTTCCAGCACATTACAGTCTTGCCTTAAGCAGAGTAAACCCCACACCACTTCCTTCACTTACATCACCCTCCAGGCAGGTAGGGAAAAGACAGGACTTGTTTTGCCCTGAAACCCTGGCCAAAAACACCCCTCTCTGGTGAGCAGTCTTCAGAGGAAAAGGGATGTGACAAGTGCTGGTTCTGAGTTCTGAAGTAAATTCTGTGAACGCTAAATGGTAACCTATGGCTCTCTCGAAGTGCTTCACAAAGCAAGTAGGATCTCTAAGTCTGTTGCATTGAATGGGAAAGGGTCAGAGCAGCACAGAACTGCCAAGCTATTTGTAATAAGTCACCCAGCAATTTGCTGCCTGGGCTACAAGTAAAACCCAGCTGTCTCTATCACAGCTCTTCAGGCACCCTTTGCCTTTCTGTCTCAAGCTGTTTGCCCCCATGTCCTGTCGCACCTCACACAAAAAATGCCAAAGCAAAAACAAACAAACAGGAAAAAAAAGAAGAGAAACCCACCAAGCTCCCTCCACCTCCATCAGAGCAGGCTGCACTGCAAACCACAGGAGCACTGTAGACCCTTACACCATCTACCAGCGAGTGTAGCTAACTCACTACTCAGCATCCCTGATTTTCTGCCTCTCTGTTTCCAGCACAAGAGTAAATTCACTTTGTAGGACTTGGCATCCAGCCTGAAGGCTCTTATTGACATTGGGGAATTACCTGCCTGCAAATAAGCACCACAATGATCTTCAAAAGTCTTCAAAACTATGTAGGCACTGCTACTTTTTACAGATCTAATCCAAGGGTACCTACATAATTTTTAAGATTTAATTCATGGAACTTGAAAATCCATACTCTAAATTGCTAAATGCCTGCTATTCCTGCTGACATTTAAGATCAGAGGAAGTACAGAGGTTCCACATGTCTCAGACTGTGATTCCACAGTATTTAGCATGAGAGATGTGAGTCATGACATCCTGTACAGCAAAATAAATTTCAGTGACACCTGGAACATGCAACCACCTTTGTGTCAAATCAGTCACAAGTACATGATATGGCATTTAAGCCAATTATGGGAAAACAAATTATGCCCAACTATCACAAAGCTTATAAAAATATTTGAGCACACTTAAATAATTTTATGGAGCTACAACATCTTGTTCTGACACCAGGAGCTCTAAACTTGGATTTAGTATCTAACCAAAAAACAGGCACAAGAACCAACGTATACTGTTTGGTTGTGTGTCTGCCCTGCAAAAGCTGACCATTTAAACTCTCAATTTGCTTCAATAACAAAGAAGAAACCCCTCTTCATAAATTGTAATCAGTGTTGTCCAAATGACAGTGTAGTGCTTAGTTCAGCAAGGTTTTTATCCCACACCAAACTACAAAAACTTCTGACAATTGCCATGTAACAGCACCAGCCTCCTGTAGAGCCTGAAGATAAAGCCTTTAAAAAATCACATACTCCATTTGGCAGCTCTGAAGAAGGGTAAAAGCTTCAAAAGTGACAAAGATTAGAAATGCTTGTCTTCATGATAAATCAATAAATGAGCTGTTATTCAATGGTAATCACCTATTAGACTTAATCCCTTTGCATTCTCCACAACCCTAATGACAAGATGCAGAAAGGTTATTGGTATCTATTGGATCCAGGCATCTGGTTTAGGCATTGACTGCAATAATATTAATAGTAATGGTTATCTGTGTTTTGCAGTGCAGGGGGCAGAACAGCATATACCACTGCTTAGGGTATTCTTCCATTACCCAGGTAAAACATAGCCATATTCTAATAGCTAAACCCCAATAAATTGCTTTAATAAAGTCAACTAAAAAGAAACTTGCCATAGCCAAAGCACCCTGCACTTTGCATCCTGGACAGCTGAAAACTGTTCAAGTCACTTTAGCTGCCCCTTTTTGCTCCTGTAAACACCTGCATTAGGACAAGTATTTTTAAGCAGTGCTGGAAGCTGCTCCCAAGGGTGAAATAGAGGCCACTTATTTATAAGAAGTTGCCTTAGTTTATAGTAGATTCTTGCTTCTATTCAGAAGATGGTTATTTAATAGCCCACTAATTTATTTAGTCTCCAGTTTTGCTCTTTATGCTCTACCCCGTGACAAAAAAAAAAAAAAAAAAAAAAGATTGAGAGGAACAGTTCAAGCATGTCCCAGAACAGCTACCAGATTTAAGACAGAGTCAATTCCATGTATTAATCTGTAATTAACAGCATCAGAGGAACTACAATCTAGTAGTCAGAGTACGGGAACTAGCTACAAAAGGCCTTCATTCTAATCCTAGATCAGCCACTGATTTGCTATGAGAGACAAGAGAAACACCCCCATGGGCTCACATTTTCCTTTTCATCTTTTGTCTGCCTTCCCATTTCTTCTTGCAGCAGCTGTACCAGTGGCACTGTCTACATGAGCAGAACTACACCCTGGCTCTGCAGCACTGGTTGAGCACCCAACTGTTAATTGCGATTAACAGCGACATTAAGAGAATCCAATCTGTCTCAAGACAGTACTAAATTTTTGCTATTTCTCAGAAACGTTACAGATAAACCAAGGAGAGGCAGCCTGTGCACAGATAACAAAAACACACAAATTACTTCCAACAAAAATGTTATAGCCCATCTTTGAGCAACCTGCCTCACTCCCACGATTTCTATGCAACCCCCAGGCCAATGACATATGAACCTCTTTGTTGGCTTTTTTTTCCCCAGACATCCAGCTTCACATATTGACTTCCATCTCCAAAATGGATATGCCTCAGATAACACAGCCAAAACAGAGCTTATGCGTCTCCTTCATTAAGCCCTGTGACCTCTCTTTCAAGCTGCCTTAGATGAGCAGGCATTTTTGTCTCTCCTGCATTCCCCAAACCCCACCTGTGCCAAATCTTGCTTTCCACCTGCCTCTGCAACCGCAGCATTTCTGAAGTATCTTTTTCACATTCTCATCTCTAACTTTCTCAGAGTCTCCCAGGCTAATATTCCCTTCCTCACACAAAATACTGTCACCACCTGAGTCTCCCATTCTTGCCTTTATGGGATACATACCTTTATTTCTCCAGGAAGATTTCTGATTCAGTCAGCATTTGCAAACCAAAAAGGCAAATATGTTCTATTTAGAGTGATTTTGCATAACACACACTATCCACCTACCTCAGCTTTTATCTCCTCTTTGTCAACATGAAAGTTTGTTCTCTATTTGTTCTACATCCACCAGTTTTTGAATACACATAACCACTTACTCAAATAGTGTGCCTGGAAAAGCATGTGATCTTTGTGGCCCATTTCCAGACGGTACTGTTGACCCCTCCTAACCTCTCAACAACATTCCCTTTCCATCCACCAGCGGAGGCAGGAACACACAGCTCAGTAGAAGGGTTGGATTTTACAGCAGAGAAGTTCCCAAGCTCTCAAGGAGTGGCTTATCGCTGTCTATCCAAATACCAGGACAACAAAAACCTCTACTCCTCATGCAACAAGCTTGCCCCCAGGCTTGTCTCTGCATTTAGATATTTGGCTCTCCTTCCCCATGCTAGGTAAAATGCTTCCCAGAGGCAGAATTTCTTAGGAAGCACTCAGTCCCCTTTAATTTCAGAAGCAGCTGGTGCACAGCTGCTCCCCATTACTTCTGCAGCTCTCAGGACCCTTTTGCATTTTCCTGTCCTCCCTCCCAGGCAGGCACAAAGAGCATGAACACCACCAGCAACCATCTTTTGTTCTCAGGCAAAAACTTTTATCTCCAACTCACGTGTCCTGCCCCTTCTTCTTTGAATTACTGCCTGCCCGGCCCTGTCCCAGATCTTCCCTCCTAAACTGTTCCCCAAACATGTGAGCTATGCCTTCCTGTTCCTTTTCTCAGAAAGGGTCTCCTGGGGAGACACAGTACTCCCTCTGACCTTGCAGATGGTAAGGAACAGGCTGCTGTCCTAAGAAGCAAGTGCACCACTGGACCTTCCCAAGAAGGATGGGTCTGGTCAATGCAGTATCATCTCAAACAGTCTGAGAGTAGACCAACTGCCGTGACTGATAACAGCACAAGGGTTTTCAATTATACTCTGTACAGGTTTAAAAAAAAAAAAGCTAGAAACCAACTCAGCATCTCAAGTCACAGGATTCAGAGACAGTATCTTAATCCCTTCCTCAGATAGAAAAGCCATTTGAAGCCACCACCAGAAGACAACTATGGTTTGTAGGAAGCAGCATACCCAAACAGGTCTTCCTACAGCAGTGAGCTCTGTGAAACGTTTGCAGTCCATTGCCTATTTAGACAGGAGGCAAAGGGAACTCCCTGACCAATCTGATGAGATTTCCCTAGACACCCATAAAAGATTCACGTGCTGAGGAAAACAGACAAAGCTGAAACATCATCTTCTCTCTTGCCTTCCAAAATGGTTCCAGTGATGTTATCACCATGTACCCACTTCAGCTGCTCCACCAAGGAGCCTCAGGTGCTTTGCAGCCAAGTCCTCATTAGAAAAATCACTGCACCTGGTCCTACTGCTGCCATGTCAGAGCCAAGTCCCACAGCTGTGGTGCTGCTGCTGGGACTACTGTGGGAAGCAAACCCAAAAATAAAAGATTCTTGGTTATGGTTGGCATTCCCCCCCCCCCCCCCCCAAGTAGCATATATTAGACGTGGTTTTGTGCATGTATATGCATTGTTGAGGGAAAAGTTCTACTAAAATCTGACAAAAAAATGAGCACATTCATGGGACCTGCAGTGTGTAGCTAAGAAGATATAAATTTCATCCAACTTTTCGTAAAAATATAAGATTTTTAACTTTGTATTAGGATTTTTGCTGCAAGTGTAACTTCCAAAAAAAGCTCAGATAAAAACCTCACCTTCTGATCAGGAGGAAAAAGGAAGACCTTTCTCGTTACTAGTTTTTTCTGTGAAAAGTTTCTAATGCCTCAACAGACATTTTTAAAAGCAGGCTTTAGCCAACAATTGAAGTCATTAGCACTGATGCACAGAAAGGAACCATAATGCTGGAGGTCAGACATGTTAAATATTTACTAGATATGTGTCAGCCCAAGAACTTCCCAGACTCGTGTCTATTCAATTTGTGATGGTGCCTCTCTCTGCACATATGACAAGGTGGCATTTCTCCTCCTGATAACCAGCTAGAAACATCTCATGGCAGGATTTTGAAAAACATTGATTTAGAAAACTGTTTGCTGATTCATTAAGAGTTGTATTTGTGGAACTGTAACAAAACTTGAGCAAAAGGGGTTATGTTTAGTGGAAGTGTGTGACAAATACCATCCAATAAATCATCCTGCATGATTCTCTTCACTGAAAAGAGATAATAAACAGGCAAAAAAATACAAAGCCCCATTGCTTCCCATGGTCTTCCTGCTTTACTGTGCAGCTCACAAGATCTTGATGTTCCCACTACAGCTGTGCCCTAAGTCCCAGTACCAATCTCTCACTCCATCAAGTGAACAGCTCCAATTTCAGCACTGCATTGGTACTTCAATGGTACACATCCACTCCTGAAAACAAAAACCAAATCCCACCTTCCCCAAACCACCATCCACCTTTTCATGGATTTCAACAGGAGTAACCTGGATTCTTTATGCTCTCAGCATAATTGCTTATTGCTAACAAAACATGTTTCACATCAACTGCATTGTGTCAGAGCATGTGCACAGCTTTCTTCCCAGAAGGTGTCTGCAATCACATCACAGTGAGGTCTCAGCCTCATGAGTTGCTGCTTTTGAAAGCAGAGATTGGCTGAGGGTAGGGGTTGTGAGTGTGTGTGTGAAGGTCAATCAAGAAAGCAAGCAGCAGCCTTCTGCATTACTGGCAAAAATATACTTCTGGCAACCAACTGTGACCTGCAAAATCCACAAAGGCAGTAAACCTTTGCTTTTTCCATGTTTCATAGATGCTCCTCCCACTGTCACACCCTTCTCTTCACCTTTACTCTCCTTCCCCCAACCAAATCACGGAGAACGCGTCTCCCTTTTCTTTTTAATTTGCTAGCACATGGGGCTGAAATATCTGAAACAGGAATATGAAGGTTTTATAGATCTCTTAAATGTGAAGAAACGCAACAGTAAATGACAAAATGAGTTTTCCTATCAAATATTTCAGCTGTCAATCTGTAAAACTAACTTTCAAATTCCAGATTTGCTCCTGGATAAAAGGCCCAGCTACAGACAATTCCTGAGAACTTAAAACCCTCAAAACCTTAACTTTTTCATAGAGCTAGAATTGTGAAGTTTTCAAGAAGGCACACTATGACAGTGAAGAAACAAAAAGCCATTCCTTCCATTGGCTACAAAAAACAAAAGCATATACAGACTCTTAGTACTTAATCTGCTAAGTAACTACTTTAATAAAAAATATTTTATTAGGTTTCTATTACTAACATGGGGTTATTAGAAACCTCTATGGAGGACAATCATCATGAGCTCCTACAGCCATCTGAAGCCAGTAGTCCAGATTTCTAAAAATGACAAAGTTGTATAAGTTCTCTCCTCCTTTGTGGAAACCATGTTCACTTTCTCTCCAGGAAACAGGGCTGTCTGCAAAGCCATGCACAGTTAAGGTCAGCCAAGGGGCCAGTTTTGGTTCACCAAAATAGCAACTGCAAGCAAGAAGACAAGATAATCAGTAATTACAATGGAATAGACAGCACACTCAAGTATAGTGTAAAGTAAAAAAAATCAAAGACACACTTCAGTGAAAATTTATTAACAGTTAAAGAACCCTCTTTAGGACACAATAAACTAACTCAAAAGAATATATTCTATAAGAATACATCAGGAAATGAAGTAAGATTGACTTCATCATTCCTAACATTCTTTTAGACATGGCAAACCTGCAAGTTATGGCAATTAGGAAAGGTTCTAAGTTGAAAAGTACCAGTTCTGAATTTCCTACAGCATGTACTGTCTTTCAGACAAGAAAACATTCAATGAGAACAACTGTTATCAGGAAAAAGAGACATCAGAGAAACATGACCAGGCTAAGCTTGACACAAATACTTTCACCACAGAAAGAGAACACATTATAAATAATCAAAGCCAGACATTCTCCTCTGCTCTTAAGTAGAGAATAAAAGCCAAGGAAATTTGTGTTCAACCCCTGCTTAGGGAGTCCTTCTGCACAAGATTTAAAAATTGCTCAAAGAATAAAGGTTATATTCCAGGTAAAGCAACAGCAATAGTGTCACTAATCAGTGCTACAATGGACAGACACCAGGCACTTCAGGCATTGTCTCACATATTGTCTCACAAGGAGCTTCCAGAATTTACTGCCAATAGCACCAATGTGGAATACAACAGCTTCCCCACACATCCATGGCACACTAACATCATGTAGTTTGGTGTTGAATTAGAACTGCAGGTACCCCATCCTATGTTACTACACCTAATTAAAAAACTCACTATGAGATAATTCATTGCAATGCTGTAATAACCTTGAAGTACCCTGTGATGCTCTTTTAGGTCTCATAAAGGGATTTCAATTGTATTTTCCATCACTAGTTAAAAACAGTAAATCAGATATATTTGAGGGCATCTGATTTTCACAGACAGGGGAAATTTTAAAAATGTAGGAGCTCAGTACAGCCACAGTATCTTAGAAATTCAGACAAAAAACAAAGTCATGACTAGGATACAGGGCAGGCATTTTCAAATTTGAAGTATCCAAAATTGCCTGTTACTTTATTTTATACTGATGTTAAGCTTCCAGCTCATTTCCTAATTAAAAGAAGTTTTCATTTTATATATTCTGCTATTTACCTCCAACAGCACTACTGGAAAGTATTTAAAAGTGATCTCAAAAATTAAAAAGTGTTAGAGGACAAGTGTTTTAGAAATGTGCTCCTGTCAGCCCTTACCACAGCTGCTCCAATAACTGAATTATCTTCTCAGGAATTATAAAACCTGTGATTGTGCACAAGAGAGCTTTTTCCACCACTGTGTTGGGCTCAGGACAGCAGTAGGTCGATAAGAAGCTTGAGGATTTGTTGTCCCTGGGAAAAAAAAGGCAACAAAGCAACTAAAATAAATACACTTTAAATGTTTTATAGGAAGTCTTAGTAACAAAAACTTGTATCAAACAAGTAGTCTTTTTGTATATCATCTAAATTAATGCCAAAGCAACTAATGAGCAAGCAATTAACACAAAAGATCTCATGGTCCTGTGGGCCAACCCTGGTAAAGCACCTGAACATCACACAGCTGTTTTGCTCACTCACTCCCCCCTCCTGCAATGGGGGAGAGAACTGAAAGGGTGGGAGGGAGAAAACACATGGGTTGAGATAAAGACAATTTAATAAGCAAAGGAAAAGTTGCACATGAAAGCAAAGCACACCAAGGAATGGATTTACCCCTTCCCATCATCAGGGAGACGTGTAGCCATCTCCAGGAGAGCAGGGCACATTGTGTCTGGCCAAGACTTGGGAAGGCACACATTGTAACTCTGAACATTTCCTACCCTTCCTTCCCCCAGCTTTTATTGCTGGACATGTCACCCCGTTCTGTGGGATGCCCTCTGGCCACCTGGGGGCTGCTGCTGTGGCTCTGCTCTCTCCCACCTCCTGGCCCATCCACACCCTCCTCACTGGCAGGGTTGGAGGAGAAATGGAAAAGGCCTTGACACTGTGTAAGTCCAGCTCAGCAACAGCTGAAACAAACCCCTGTTATCAACACTCTTGGTCACAAACCCAAAACACAGCACCACAGCAGTTACTGTGCAGAAAATTAACTCCATCCCAGCCCAAAACAGTACACAGTACACCCCTACAAACACAGAGAAGTCATTCAAGACTTACAACAAACATTTAACTGCACAACAGTCTTCCTACTTACACTATTATTCAAATATTTCGTAAAAGAAATTGTGGCTTTCCTTACTTAAAATGTATTTAAACATCAAAGAAATTCCAGTACTTACAAGCTAACTTGATTCAAGACAGCACCCAGCCATTCCAAGAGTTCCTCTGTACTGCAGGACTCCTCTGGCTTTCCTTGGAGGTCATTACTCTGTAACACTGGACACTGCAAGTCCCTTAATGTGCTGAATGTTATTTTTGGCTTCAGGGCCTGTATTTGGTTTTTTGAAAAGTATGACATCAGCATTGGTCCCTCTGCACCTTAACAACACAGTACCACAAACAGCTGTTATGAAACTACTAAACAAAAGGAGCACTGAATACAAGAAACCTTTGTATATGTATGCAAAAAAAAAATGCAGTGTAAAACTGCTTTCATGCTGTTATCTTTGCCAAAAGCCACAGAATATTTGGTTTCCTTATCTTCTTGGAAATAAATATTAGTGGAAGATTCAGCAACTCAGTATAGCTCAGTAAATTTACTTTTTAACTAACAAATATAAACTTTCCAGTAGAAAATTCAAGCAGAATTAACTGGGTAAGTAATAAAATTAACCAACATAAAGAGGAACTCAAGAGTGTTGCTGAAAAGGGACACATGAAACAGCAGGAACATCATCCCAGACCATTGTTTTCCCTGAGAAATGGAGCAGGTGACTATAGATTTAAGAACAGATTTATCAATGATGTTAAGAGGAATTGTAAGATAGTCTGGAGCACAAGGACTGAAGAGGAAAGAAAGTAGAGAAGGTAAAAAAAATGAGACTACATCACAAATCTCACTTTGCTAGAATAAAACGTCCCCAATGGTAAGTCTTCAAATGCATTACAACTTTAAGAGTTAAATGCACCTTCATGGGCCTGGGGAAAGGACCAGTAGGAGATCCAAACCAGCAGGTAAAACTCTAAAATCCTAACCTAGACTAAAAAACTAACCTAAGCAGGCATTTTGTAAACTCAGAGGTATCAACCAAATTGATTTTGAAGCAGTAAGGCAATTGGCATGGAATCAGTTCTTCTAAATTTCTAATTCCAGATAGTGAATTCTATTTTCATAAAGTAACAATGGGTCTCTAAGGAGACCAAGAAATAATACCTTACTCACAACAAGTCTGAAGTGCAGAACATTTAAATACCACAAAAAAGGCACGTATGAACAGAAGAAATTCAAGAACAGGACAGTTCACTGCAGAATACAATATCTAAGACTTGCTGTCAAAACACATGGACTGCTTAAACTCCATCAGCAATATTTGTATCATCAAGGACAACCATTTGGGGGAGTAAAAAAAGGAGGGTTCAGCTGATCCTTTTTAGTCATCCTTTAAAAAAAGGCTGTCCAAGTACCAAAGGGCACAGTGACAAAGACAGGCAGCCACTGAATTCTTGTTAATTTAGTGTTTTTATATAGATATATTTAAGTCTGAAGTGTGCCAGAACAGATGATCTTCCTTCAGCCTGCACTTCCTACTGGCAACTGTTAGACTAACAGGTTCAAAGAACATATAATATTGCCCTGGAATTCTTTGTAAAGTATAAAAAATCATACATTTTAAATGTCTGCTGCATGTGGGAGCCTCAGCCAGAGCCCTAACTTCAGGAAATCTCAAAGACTACAGCGGACACCCCAGGAGAACAATCCCTCTAGCTACAGGATGGCTTTCCATGTCAATGACAACCACATTGTTGAAACTTTTCAGAGGCCAGTGAATTTCATCCAATAAACGTGCAAAATTGTCATAGAAATTACAGCAGTAGAAAAGATTGTTTTGCCTCTGTCATTAAAGACATCAGCCATTCCACATTCGCTTTTCCTGTTCCTCTTGGTGCTGACACCACTGTGTGTGAAAAAACAGGGTATGAAAACGAAAAATCCTGCAGTGCTGACCACAGCAACAAACCCCAGTTATCAGCAGCAAGGCTGAAAGCAGAATGTTCACAGAGGACATGAGTCTCTTGACAAAATACAGCCCTCTTTTCCCCTTCCAGTGGAATTGACACAATGTCTTATGTCTATTAATAAAAATCTATAAAAGTTTTATTTTTGTCACTACTAAGGAACTGATAGTCTTTCACGTGTTATGAGCACAAGATTCTTGCACAGAAAGGCATTGAGGTTTAACTCCATACTCATGAAATGATTGACCTGACCTCTTTGGGGGGATGTAAGCAAGTGAGGAAAAGAAATGCTCTTCCTCCTGAGTGCTGTTAACATGGGCAGCAACAAACACAAGGAACACATCTCTGCCAAGGGTCAATAAATCCAAGCAAGCTGAGCGTGAAGATCTGCCACCTTCCGTGAAGATCTGCCACCTTCAGCTGGATTTATGTCACCATTCATGGTAGCAACAGCCTTCACTGTGACTCCTTCCTGAAGGCTACAAGGACAGGAATTGCAAGCCTTTAAACAATTTCTGTATGACAAGCAAGGGAGGATCCTTGTCATATCATTAGTACTTAAAAAGGGGGAGGGGAAACACAAAGGACTAAAGTGAAACATGGGACACTCCTAAAGGAGCCTGTGAGCAGCTTTCATTTCTCAGATGAGTTAACTCCCTCTCAGACCTGAGGAGCCAGGAAAAACAAGCAACGGAAAGAGGAGATGACAAAGCATTCTCAGAGACCTTTCTAATATCCCTTTTCACTGGTGTGGAGGCTCAAAGCAGAATAACACTAAAAGCTACACATTCGTGATGAAGAAAAACATTTTTGACAGTAGACAGACCTGCAGTTTTCATCAGTTCCATGCAAATGCTACAGGTCCCTACACACAGCCTGCTCTGAGGCAATACAAACAACTGAGGACTTTGAAAAATGACCCTCAGAGGAAGAACAATACTTAAGTCCCAGAAGAAAAAAGAATGCAATTAGAAAACAGCAGATGAACAAATACAGAAGATGATTTGAAGCAATATAATTTCTTGCAGCAATCTCTTACTTGGCTCCAGCCTCAAATAAATGCTTAAGAATGAAGTGGTAAAGCAGCAGACTGTGTGTACCAGTGCACACAGCACATGATGGAAATAGGGACTCTGTACACATCCTGTAACTAATGATGAAATCAAAGTTCCGCATCTGAAGTACATAACCAGATATGTAACTTATATGTATGATTTGAAAAACTCAAAAAAAGTCTATTAATAATGGTTACGTATGTCACAAATTTATAAAGAAGAGGCAGCACCACCAAGTAGGCAAAGTTGTGCCAGAAAACCTGGATAACACAGAGAAAAGGAAATGAAGCAACTAATACACCTCCGGTGAATCACTGTTGTGTTCCTGAACTGGAATGTTCTGTGTGTAGGAAGGAACACCCTCCCCACAACAAATAAACAGAACAAACAAAAAATCCCACCCAAACGCAGTTTAATCTAACTTCTCCCTCCACTAAAAATGCATTTGGAGAATCCCTAGAAAAGAACAGCAAACTAAAAATAATTGGACTTCATGTCAGTTGTGTTTTAGTTTTACATTTAGTTCTTATTACCTGTATTATACCAAGCCAGTAAGAAGTCAAATTCTAAAGGTTTCTTTTCTTTCAAGGCCCAGAGCACTCTGTTGTGTTTCTTGCTCTTGGGGTGAAAGCCAGCATCAGTCAAGTCAATAGTGATAACTGCAGAAAATGTACAAATGCAACTGGTATTCAATTGAAAAAAATAACTATAAACAAATTAATTAAGAACTAGAAGAACACAAAGAGACCAAAGAACATTAAACTCCATTTTCACATATCCAGCATCTTTACAAAGGATTTGGTTATGCAAATATGACTCCCCATTATGTAAAGAAATAGTCACCTCCTGCTGTTCTGACTTTGATATAATCTGAAACAGCCTTCTAGTGACTGGGGGACAGATTCCTTTTGAAATGGCACTGACAGAAGCCCATAAACAGTGTCTTAAAAATATCTTGTCAATTAGGAGAGCTATTATCAGTAAAAAAACCCTACAATTTCTAACAGCAAAAGCCATATATACAGCAATGACACCTTTTCAACGGGTTGTTTTTCATTAAGTGAATTGCTCCATGGCTAAGTTATATTTATTTTTGAAATGGACATTTCATTATGTGTTTTACTTCACAAAACTGAATGGTAAAACCACATCCCATTTTGCCAAAACACTAGAGACAACAAGTTTCCCAGTCTAAAGTTTTTATTTAACTACCTATGAACTACTGCAAGTTCCAGTACATTGGAGATGGCATGGTGTTCATGGGGATTTTTTATTTACTAAAAATACAAATTAACAAAAATCACACTCCAGATGTCTCCTCTGCAGCTGTTAAAAAACTGCAACATTATCCAAGTACTAAGTATATGGAGATTACCATTTAAAATGTGTCAAATGCAATATAATTGTTCCTTTCAAGCTGTCTTGGGTGAGGCTGTACATGGATTTTTTTTTTTGTATAGTGCAAAAATTTTAAGATCTGCCTTAATTTACTATTTTCTGATTTAAATCAGAAGGCACGGACACAATGCACAGTATACAAAAATTCTTGAGTTCTGCATAACTCCAGTATAAACAACACAATGAAAAACCCTGAAATTAAAAATGTTATAGAGTACTGAAAAGGTCCTTAGAGCTGCTTTATTTGAAAAAAAAAAAAATCGTTATTTTCTTTTCAGACATCTGGATAAAGATGACCTAGACAATAACTAATTTTAATGAAAGTGAAGTTTCAACATGGCTGGTTCAACATCCTAACCAGGTGTTTCTGAAATAAGTACTGTTAACATAAACAATACTTACTATATCTCATTGGTTTTTTGCCAGAATACCGAGAAGGACGGCCTTGCAGTCCAAGTTCCTCAAAAGTATCCTTATCCACTGAGAGAATCAGTTTTCCTATAAACAAAACAAACTTTAATAGAACTAATCTTCTACTTGGTTCTCTTTGAAGTCTTTTGAGAATCATATACCTTTTACAACATTAGCTTTGGATCAATGGTATTACTAATGTAATGCAGGCTCCTTAGTTCCAGTTAAATGGATTACCAGATTAATCCTTAAAAAAAAAAGGTTATAACTCAATTACTCTTTTTTTATCAGAGGGCTTATGAATTAGAATAAGTGTAATATTATTCCTGAGACAGTCCCAGCTTTTTTACTGTCCTACTCAGTTCATTGTCCCAGCCTTTCCTCCACTTGTCCCTGGCACTTGCTGTGCCACTAGTTGCATTACACAAGGGCCTGACTTAGTAAACACACATGCACTGCTCAACTAAATAAACAAAAGCAGTTCCTCCAGCTCCAGACTACTCATGTTGAGTAAACTACACTTGTTAGTGATGAGCAAGCATGTGCTGGAACAAGTCCACTCCTGTGTCCACAAACCAAACCTGAGAGCTGCTGTTGGTACAGAATTTCACACAGCAGCTCTCTACTACAGTCTGCACAAGTAACAGTCTAGCACAGAATACAAACATGTAGCACAAATAGCACAGTATAGCACAAAGACAAATAAAGTTCACATAGTGACTGTAACACTGCCTCTGCATTAATTGTGCACAGCTTGTAACAGCTGTATCCAACCAACTCATCACTAACAAATATCCATTTTGCTAAGACAGGGTTGACACACACATAAAGGAATTCTTCTAAAGTATCTAATAGACTTATGCCTTCATGGGCACCTGTCATATTACAATGACTTAGGCTACAGGGCTGATAGACCAATCTGCATTTCTATTATATCTGATACACTGTTACATGGAAATAGGACAATGTATTAAAGTCCAAAATAGCTTCATTTTCACTGTGTGAAAATCCCACCTGAGATGTGGGATGTTTTATGATGTTTTGCCATAAAACTGTGATGCAGCTGAAACAGACGTTTAACAGGTTACATGGTTCTCAAGGAAAAACAGTATCATCACAGCATCAAAGAATTATCTGGGTTGGAAGGGACCTTAAAGATCATCCAATTCCAATCCCCCTGCCGTGGGCAGGGACACCTTTTACTAGACCAGGTTGCTCAGAGCCCCATCCAGACTGCTCTTGAACACTTCCCGGGATGGGGTATCCACAACTTCCCTGGGCAACCTGTTCCAGTGCCTCACCATCCTCATGGCAAAGAATTTCTTCCTAATATCTCATCTAAACCCACGCCTTTTCTGTTTGAAGCCATTCCCCCTTTTCCTATCACTACATGCCCTTGTAAAAATTTCCCCTCTGGCTCTCTTGTGGGCCCCCTTTAGGTACGGGAAGGTGCTAGAAGGTGTCTCCAGAGCCTTCTCTTCTCCAGGCTGAAAGCCCCAAATCTTTCATCCTGTCTTCACGGGAGAGGTGCTCCAGCCCTCTGAGCATCTTCGTGGCCCTCCTCTGGACTTGCTCCAACAGGTCCATGTTTTTCCCGAGCCAGGGACCCCAGAGCTGAATGAAGTACCCCTAAGGTGGGGTCTCACAAGAATAAATACTAAATATTTTAGAAGTGTTCCTAAGCCGTGTTGATAGTTTTCTTTTTTTGGTACAAATTCTGTCTTAAAGACCAGTAGGAAACAAGAAGTTGGACTGTAATCTTTTCACAAAAATAATCCTCTGTAGCAATTGCATCTATGGTTGAAGCATTGACAATCTGCCTGTGCATAAGCAATGCTGATCTTTTTTAAAATTTCCTTTAAATAAATAATTTAATAGCATGAAGAAGAAAGTTAAAACTAATATTTTTCTGCTTCAAACATATTTCTAATAAAGTTGGCAACTAAAGTCAAGCATTATTTTTCAGTTTACAACATGACAAATAAAAAAACCCCAACCCAGACCACAATTGTTACATATTACTAAAAATAAACGAAACCCCCATACCATTTGGCAGAAGAGCTGCAGCATTGTCTTGATCAATTTTTGTCTTATAGGTAAGTGCATAGCATGAACCTTGAATAGGAAAGCAGAAAACCATGAGATTAGGAGTCTCTAAAGACAGACATGACAATATAAACAATTCACCTAAAGGTAACCAAACAAGCCAAATACCACTTGAATCGCTCTAAACCCTTGCATTTTCATCAAGTAACTTTCTTCCACCTTTGTTATTATTTTTATAAACCTTAGGCTGACAACATTTTAAAGGATCTATAATACAGATAACATTAACAATAGGCCCCAGTATGAAAACACTTCCTTTCATTCCACTTGTGACTCTCCCCACTCAACATACAGAAAATCCAATTTTTTTCCAGACACAAGTCGCAGATTTCCTACTCTCCTATTTCATCTACATGTTCTTTGTTCTCCTCCTTTCCCTGCAGAGTTTTTTTTTCCTCCTTGGCTATCAGCTGAAGGATAAACAGCTATTACAAGCCAAAGTGGGCCCTGCCTGGTCTGAGCATGCAACAGCAAGTTGGCTGGGCAGAACCTGTATCTTTCTTCACCTCCTCTTTAATCCTCCTATGTAAGGATGAGCTGCCACAGCTCCATTAGCAAAAAGAAAGAAAAAATAAGGAAGCATATTTTTTCTCTTGCCTGCTGTGGAACACAGCTCTGCGTTGAAGTATGAAGGAATGAGAAAGGGAGAAGGGAGCCAGTTTCTACAGGAATAAAGGTAAGGTGTGAGGATACATGGAAGCCCTCTTGATAGCTGGCTTTCAGAATTAAGGCAGAATAGGGAGAAATTAATAAGGAACAGTCACAGGAGTTTTGAACCCAATGGGTGTAAACAAATCTTAACACACCACAAAGCAGAAAAAAAAAGCAAATAAAGAAATTCATGCAGAATTTGCTTAGTACTTTTCCTTCCCTGCCTTTAAAATACTTTTCAGAATAAATAATAATTAATGGATTTTACTGTGCTGAGAAAAAATACATTATTACTGCTTGTCATGTTCTGATTTCCTCCTTACCTTTCTTCACAAAAGCATCAATAAACTCATGAGCGACCAGTTCATGGATGGATAAATTCCTCACCAGGTAATACTCTCCAATATCCTCAATCGTGCCTTTCAGCACTTCAGGTAGGAGGCCACATTCCGGGATCAAAAAAGACACCTATTAAGAACATATTTGTAATGAAAATCCTATGTTAAATTCTGTTCTGAAAAAAACTGAACAAGCCAACCTGAAATACAAAAGAAAACCTCTACTTTTCAAAGACATCAACATATTACACCAAAATGAGATGAAAAAAATACCAAAAATAATATTAAATACATTATTTTGGGTTGGGATTTTTTTGCATTTTATATGCCATACAACAGCATTTGTAAAGCACTGTTCTGTACAGACATGACTGTACACAGCATGAGTTAACAGAAGATCTTGTTTCACACCATTATATATTTAGCCTGATGTCACACAGGAACACTTCCTTCAGCCCTTGCGGCAGCGCTTGTTGAAGCAGCTGCAGCTAAAAATGCATTTATGTAATCTTAGTGGAAAAGCAAAGACCAAAGCAGGATTAGTTTCTGAATCGATACATTGCTCTCTGTAGAATACTTTAGAGGTCAGAAGAGCGTGCAGACCATCGGAACAACACGTGAAGACAGGCCTACAACTTCCAAAGGAAAGTCACGAGATGTACAGTGGGGCTACACCTTCTGTAGCAGGGTTCTGATTTAATGCAGGAAACTGATTTCCAACAGGGACCAGCACCCAGCTTTCCTTACTGAACTCAGCATTCGGGCCTGTGGTCCAAAGTGCCCATCTTTAATTTACGTTTTGCTTAAAACTTTTCCTGGACATGTTCCATTGATGAAGAGAACCCTTCAGTCCAGCAGACCAGGGAAAACAAGGTTATTCCACGGGCAAGCACGAAGCTTCCCAAGCAGCATAAAGGTCTGGCCCCTTGCTCCTCCCTCAAAAAAACTTCTTTCCCAAGGTTCTTGGAGAACAGGTAAGTATCTCCCTTGGCACACATGGAGAAGAGAGAGAAGTATGTGCTGACAGATGTAGAAAGCTTTATAATGAGCTGCTAAAGAACATCACTACGGATTTCCAGGAGGCACTTCTTCATAGAAAGGGTTATCAGACATTGGAATGGGCTGCCCAGGGAGGTCGCGCAGGCACCGTCCGCCCGAGGTGCTTAAAGAAGGACTGGATGTGGCACTCAGCGGCAGCGGTCTGGTCGACGCGGTGATGGCAGGCCATCCCCATTCCCCCGTTCCCCCCTTCCCGATGCATCTCCCCGGGATGCCCCACTCACGCGGCAGCCGCAGACGCGCTCCCGCAGCCGCTCCCGGTGCCGCGCCCGCGGGTGCCGCGCCTGGCCCCGTTCGCACACCAGCAGGTGCCGCGGCGGCCGCGACCGCAGCATCCCGCACACCGCCGCTCCTCCTCCTCCTCCTCCTCCTCCTCTTGCTCCTCTGGGAGCGGGGCGGGGAAGGGGCCGTACCGTGAGCTCACGTCCGCCGGAGCAGCCCCTTCCGCTGCGGCCGCGCACGTCCCTGCCCGCCGCCTTGGGTGTACGCTCCGGAGTTGTCCCGGATAAATCTCGGGAGCGCTCCCGGACAGAACCCGGCACCGCGCGGGCTGCGGTGGTTACAGCGTGTGTCTGTGTCTGTGCCCAGAGGGAGCACAGGGGCCCTGCACACAGGAGGGGCACGTAGTGACAGCGCAAGGGGGAATGGCTTCACACTGAGACCGGGCTTAGATTAGATACCGAGAAGAAAGTCTTTGCTGTGAGGGTGGCGAGGTGCTGGTTGGTGAGAAAAGCTGTGGATGCCCCATCCTTGCAAGTGTCCAAGGCCAGGCTGGATGGAGCTCTGAGTCGATGGAGCGCTGTTCTTGTGGAAAGTGCCCCTGCCCATGGCAGGGGGTTGGAACTGGATGATCCTTAAGGCCCCTTCTAATCCAAACCATTCTGCGATTCACAAGTTGCTCTGCAGGTATTGAGGGGCAGTGTCGTGGGGCCCCAGGGCGCATTTCCTGAAAGTCTGCTCAGTTAAGCATTGCACAAGGGCCATGGGGTAGGGCCCTGCCTCTGGTGTGTTGTCTGGCAGCTCCTTCTCTACATTGTGTATTTTATGTAAATTTTCCTCTTTTCTACCTTCCTGCAGTATTTCTTCTCTCAGTCCCTTGCCTTCATGGCTCCTGATTTAGTTTAAAATGGTACCAAGCAACTTTCTTGGTAGTTGCTGTTTCTGTACACTGCATGAGCTGTCTGTAACCTGACATTAAAACACCACTCAAGTCTGTTCTCCAAAAGTCCATCGAGCTGGCAAACCTGGTGCTTGGTTTTGATGTCAGTTTTATGACAGTTATTCCAGAGATCTCAGGGAGATCTTGACCTACTATTTCTAGGAGAGACATCGTTAGTGCTCAGTTTGATCATTCCTCTCAATGGTCGAATGCTCTGAGCAGCCAGCAGCGTGCAAGGTTGGTCCTTGCGAGGTCTGTGTTACAGAGCCATGACTGCCCCACCAAAGGGAGGATGCTACTGAGGAGTCCAGCACTTCTGGCTTGTTAGGCTGATTCAGACCCACTTGTTTCCTGAGTGCTCATGTGCTGGAGTGACATCAGGATGCTGCTGCTGTGATCTTGGTGGCTTGGATCCTCCATGGTGTGAGACTGAGGTGAAGCCACATGCCAGGAGGTCACTGGCTCATTAACACTTGAATCTGCACTCATGTCACCTGTATAAATTGGATTGATAGGATGATTATGAATCAGAAAAGGCTGTGTAATCACAGCAGCTTTCTAATTTAAAGCATGCAAACATTAATGGGAAAAGCAGGACAGGATTAATGTCAGTTACTATCGTACCCGCAAGCAGAAACCTCTGTGCGCAGATGAGCATCACACTGCCGTGGTCAGAAAGCCTGTTCTGTTACATGGGTGAAAAGTTCAAGCCTCTGATCAGTAAGCCCAGGGAGCCAGGCAGGAAATTCAGCTATACTCAAAGCCGCATGTGGGGGTGTTAGGGTTTTTTTGTGTGTGTGTGTTTTTTGGTTTTGTTCAGGTTTATTTGTTTGTGTTGTGGGAATTCTGTTGTGGTTTTTTTTTGTGAGCTTCTCTATGCTAATAAGATTTATGCTTTCTATGAGGGATACAAATGGATGGGAAAAGAAATGAGAGAAAAATATGCTGGGGAAGGATCAAGAGTCAAGATTCATGGTTGCATATTAAGTCAGTATTTTATGGATTCTGGCAGGACTGTAATTCACTGCAGCTCAGTGGAGCACTGAAGGACTCACATCACTGTTGGTTCATGTGTCAGGCAATTAATCTTAACCCACTCTTACTTGTGTCTGTTGGCTGTTCTATTATAGGGTATGTGAGTTTTAGAGAACACCTTGAAGATACTGAACTACATTAAAAAACCCAAAACACTTAGCAGTCCAGTAGTCTGTGCTGCAACATATGGAACTTCCCTATCTTTAAAATATATATTTATACGTATATGTGTGTTTATGTGCATGCCAATTGTTCGCTAATGCTGACATTTTTATAGTGATTGTTACAGTTTTATGAGTAATTTGGTATGGTATTTCTGTATATTCTTTAAAAGAAACCCCAAAACAACCTTTTAAACTCTAAATAATTTAAGCTGTAAAGCTATCACAATTTTCCCAAGGATTTCAAACCCATGACAGGGTAATGCAGTTTTACAGCATTGCATTTTCTGCTTGCTGGAAGACAGTTACAGGCTATAGTGAAGAGGAAAGGATTGCCTTGAGGCAACCTGTGGTAATAGCTTGAAAGGATCTTTCAAATATTTCCTGGGACTGGTGAAATTTAATTCTGCTTTTGTATATGTCTTAGTTTGAAAGAGAAAACTAAGATACCTGGGGGCCAATAGAACAAAGGACCCCACCCGATTAACCACACCAAGACTCACTGTAGATTTTCAAATTAGGGAATAGGTTTAATTAGGTGAACGGTAAAAGGGCAAAGGGGGGAAAATAACAGCTCCCAAACCAGTTCTAAGTATATATGTATAAATATATATATATGTACACACACACACACAAACTGGGAACAACAAACGACTGAGCAGAACAAAGAAAACAGAAAAAAAAACCCTGGTTGGAATGTTCTGTAATACTAGTCACGGACAGTGGGTGACACTGTTGCGCTGCAGAGCAGCCACCCTGTTCTCTCAAGCACCGCTTGGATGAAATGGCAGGGCACCGGCTGGCAGCAGGCGGGACAGCTGGCAGGGAGTGGAGGCAGACCGGACCCCGTCTGGTTGGCAGCGGCTCCGATGGACTGGGCTGGGGTGTGTGGGACTGGTGCCTGCTCCGGCAGCGGGGCACGGGTGTCCGGCGGTGACGGGCTAGGAGCGGAGTGGGCATCCGTGCACAGGGGGGTGGATGTCCGACCGTAACGGCGGGCTAGGAGCCGAGTGGGCTCGCAGGACGGAGCGCCCCGGCGGCGACCAGGCAGTAAGAAGGAGAAATGGACTGGCTTGTCTCGGTGCCTCAGGATCCATGGGAAGGCTGCAAAGAACAGCTCCAATGCAGCTGGGCACCTCGGGAGGCTGTAGATCATGGCTCTGAACACAGCACCAACCAAACCGCGTGTGTCCAAAAAACCAATCCAAAACCGAAAGTAAAAGAGTTCCCTCCCTTCCTCCCTCCCCCCCAGAAATTCTCCCTTCCCCCCACCCCCTCCCCTCCGCTCCAGGCTCCACTCCCGGTCCGGGCGGGTGAGGGAAAGAGAAAATTCTCCAAACTTAAAACCATAACAGTATAAAATGACTGAGTTTAGAAAGAAAAGTCTGATCTTCGCATTATGTACAGTATCTCTAGTTGCAAAGCCCAGCTGTTTCTTGCATGTCATTTTTTTCACTGTGGAAGAACTGTGTTAACCCATATTTCTGCTGGATTTTCTGATTTTAAAAACATTACTGAAATACTTAGAAATCTTAACAAACAGAAATACTTACAAATAGAGTACAAATACTTAGAAATACTTCAAATCTAAACAAATATTTGTCAGAATATTTTGAAATCAGTTTATGCATTTAAGATAAAAAGCATTTTTTTTTTCAGTCACTGTTTTTTCTTTCTTAAATAGTGTTGACTGCAGAAGAAAATGAAGTTGTCTAAATCTTTTAACCTTGGCTATTGTAATTAGTACTTTGCAAAACAGAAACAAACAGATACCTCTGGTGGCATGTTCATCTGAAATTAATAAAGCGGTAAGACTGAAAACCAGTAATTTACTTGATCAGTATCAACTGTTCTTTTCACTGAGGAAGGTGGAATATGTGGATAGTTAGTTTTATACCCTGTTTTTTACACACTGCATTCAGAGCAGTGATGGGACTATAAAAAAGACCCCACTCAGACATGTTCTTCAAGGGGATTACAGACAAAGCTCTGCCAAGCTACTCCTCAAAGCAGTTATTCAAGCCAGGAAGAATACTGAATGCTAACCATGGACAAAGTTGTTTGATTTAGTTTAAAATGCAATTAAAAAACCCCAACCAACCAGCCATCTGATCTGTTTCTTTCAGAGTTAAACCCCCCTATAATCTCGGAAACCTCACACTCACTCACTTTTGTGGTATTACAATGAGAGAAGAAATGCAAGGGATAATTCCTCCAACAAGGTTCTGGGGAACAGGAGTGTATTTCATCTATATTCCAGCAGGGTCTTCACCTCCATCTGCCTCCTGAGGATCAGATTTTGTCAGGGGCCTGCATGGTACTGGGGAATTTTCATGCACTTTCTATCTCCTCCTAAAGAAATCAATTGTCATTCCCATTATGGCTAATATAAAGCCACTCTGCTCTCTATTCACACTTCCTTGCAGTAGGTAACAAACTGTTCCCCTGGTTGCCCCTTCATCTTCTGGGAAATGTCTTAGGGAGCACTTCCACACCCATCTATTTATTCCATGGGCAATAAACAGGTGTCTTTGTCCCATAACAGGACATGGAAACACTGCTGCCTTTTCCATTGCTAAGGTCTCCTGGCATTACATGCAACAGGCACCATTTCTCCTCAAACTGACTAACCAATGAACATGATCCTGTAAAACTCACCTTAGCAGTTTTGTTCTCAATCTGTACCAAATTATTCCAGTTATATGATTTGGTGTGCTAAAGGATATTAATTGTCCCTGCAGAAATTATCTTGATGGTATCTTTAGAGCATTTAATTTCTAGAAACATTAGTGCTACTGCTGGGATTGCAGCAGATCACACTGTTATTTTAATATACCATCATGAAGATTCAGAATGCAAAGCAAAGAGAAAATAAAACTAAGCATTCCTTCCTGTACACACATTAAAAACAATTTAAAAAGCATATAAAATTAGAAGTAGGATGCATTTTCTCTTAAGATCAGTGCAGAGTATTTTTTCCTGTCACAGCTCAAGGTTCCAGACTGCTTCAAGGAGTCGATTTGCCATTCGCACCAATAAAGCAGGAATATTCCCTGTACTTGTTACTGTGCAGTCCTTTGTTTGTTAATGCATATTGTTAGTAAGTATTTAGATTGCAAAGCCTCTGGCATTTTCCCCCCAGTAAACTGTTTCTCTGGCACTCCCAAGCCGTAAAAGGTCCCATGCTGCACTTCCCACTTGCACAGCCTCATGTAGGGCTGGCTGTAGGTGCTCTCACTGAGGATGGGCAGGAGAGTGTGGCCCTGCAAGTTTAGAGCAGTAAAATTTCAATCACCCTTTTGCAATGCAGCCTCTGAGTCATGTGGTTGCTGGTTTGAAGCGAAGAGGAGCTGGAGATGTTGCCAGCAGAGGCAGAAAGCCACAGAGAGAGGAAGCTGTTCTCTCAGCCAGCTGGAAGCCTGTTTCCCTACGGTGGGATGGAGAGCTTGTCTCAGCCATCCTGTCTGCACACAGGCCGTCAAAAATCATTTACTGGAGTGCTTAGATTCTCAATTTCTCTCTCTAATATTAGCTATGAAATCAAGGAACAGAAACTGCATAGTAATTTAAAATAAACCCAAGATAATAAAAACCAAACAAACCAAACCCACATTCTCAGGTAAGAGTAACATTTTCAGTGGGATCTAAATGTTTAGGGACCAGTGTGGCATTATGAAAAGTGAAGGACACAAGTTTAAAATTAGAATTGTGTACTTCATTCATTTGAGCGAGGTTCAAAGTTTTATTCTAGAAACACTCTAAGAATTATCCCTGCCCTCACCCTCCAACTGTGTTTGACAGCAGCTAATGTGGAACTGTCTCAGAGGCTCCAAGGAAGCAAGTTTGGTTCAGGAAGTGTTGAAAGGGCTGTGAGAAGGATAACTATCAAATAAATGTAAATACACACATGTATACAACTATAAACACCTAAGAATACATGAGAGGGACACAGAAGCATAGACAAGAGTATAAATATACATGTGTGTGTATATATGTGTGTGTATATATGTGTGTGTATATATATATATATGAGTTGAAGCCTATAACTGCAGACATGACATTAGCTTTTTCTTCTTGTCTCCATGAATTTTAAGACTGGAAGTCTCCCAAGCACCATTCCAAGGCGCGCAGTTAAAATGTTAGGTGAGCAGACTGTTCGAGGAGTCTGCTTTCCCTTTAGAATTTTACATAGAGTCATTAATCTTCACATTTGAGTGATGCAGGCTTCACAGTTAAATAAAAATGCTCTGCATTTGGCCAAGATAAACCTTTTCTTCTGGGAGTGAGAAGGAAGCAACTCCTTCTGGAGACTGAGTGCATCCTTCTGGTGGGAGAAGTAAGAAATGCCATTTTTTCCTCACTTGGCGGGTAAGTAGAAAACAGCATATAAAACTAAGTGAAATTAAATGGAGGGAGACAGAGCAGGGTGTGAATGGCACCGCTTCTTCTTCAAGAACATCTTTATTTTGAAAACAAAGTGTCTACTTTCAAATGAATTGTTTTTTAACTCCTTTTACAGCATGGTTTCTTCTTGAAGTATTTTCAAACTGAAGTGAGTTGAGTCTTTCTGCTTCAGATAAACAACTCAGTTTTGGCACCATTAGGTTGCACGCATAGTCTATCATAATGCAGAGACATTAGGAATGATGCACGGAAACATGGAAGTAGCAGCCTTTAAATGTCTCCTCAGTTTGGGAGTGAAAAAAAATAGGAGACGTGGAATTTGTCTTTCTGTTTTAGTTGGATATGAAAATGGAGACAGAAGCAGAGTTGCAGCAGATTAGGATACAGATACCAGCAAAAGAAACATATTTAACTAAACTCGTTCTTAAATATTTACTGTACAAAAATGTGAACTATGTATTAGTTGCAGATGACTTGCAGAAGGAACTACCCTGAATTATGCCAAGCCAGTACTGGGAAGAGTCTAAAAGAACTTCATTAAGGTTGCAGTTCCAGTTCATGATGATATGAATCATGATAACATTCTTTGATAAGTTTTTAATGCCATAATCACATACTTCCATGGCTGGAGGACTTGGACTTCATTTGCTTCAAATTACAAAGAATGCAGGAAGGCAAAGGATGGTCCTGACATGAAGGCAAAGTAATTTTCTAGCCTAAAGGGACTAAATTTTATTGCTGCTCCTGACATTAAGCACCTAGCAGTGTTATGCCAATTGCTTAAACTTGGCTACCTGTTGCATGTTGCTGACTTTGTACCCCACTAACCTGAGCAGTTAGATTTCAGAGGTACTGAGCACTTACAGCTCTAGCTGAAATCTAAAGGAGTGACGCTCTGAGCCCAGGAAAAATCTTCTCTTCTCATAAGCAACTTCACAGGTCAAGTTGCTTGCTTCCAAAATGAGCACTTAGAACAGACACTCCTTACCTTGACTCAGCACTCTAATGGTAAAATCATGAAGACTTCATCTCACAGTAGTCTGCTGTTTCTGAGGGCCTTGAAGATGCTGTGGTGCTGAGCATCCCATGAGGAAATCCCATCATATCTGAAGAGCAGGACTGGAACACTGTTCACTAAGGCCTACGGCTACACTTTGAGTGATGCCAAGAATTCGTGCCCCCAAAAAGGCGTAGAAAACTGCACAAAGACAATTTGGGTCTCTATGCAGCTGAGGTATTTATTAAAGCAATGTTGGGGAACTCTTGGGTTAGCACCCTACAAGAGAGTTCCAATTTG
>JAWWEU010000081.1:66573980-66622090 GCA_035583155.1 Acropternis orthonyx | reverse complement strand
GATCCTGACTTCTAGCTAAACATCTCCCAGGAATTTTGTGCTAACTCTTCAGGGTCCTAGGTTTTGCCCCGCTTCATGAGCACTGTAGAGAAAAGCAGTGACAACACCATTGAGTAGCTGTCTGTCTCGTGTGCTTAATGAGACAGTCCTGAGAGAAAAATGGCCTAAAATGCATAATTAAAGGCTGTCCTAAATGATACTCTCAAAAAAATAAAATGGGCTGCATTAAGGTTATAAAGGTGATGTGACTTCAGACAATTTTTAGTGTATTGGTGCTTGAATCTGTATTCCCATCATTCTTTTAACATGGATTTTTTTTTTTTTTTTTGGTGGGTAATTAATACTAAGCTCTGTCCTGCTCTTTAGAAAAAAGTAATTATGCATTGATTTGATGAAATACAGCATATTGCCCATTTAAATGTGGGCACTACAAAAGAGTAGACAAAGTGCATTTTTTTTTTAAAGTGAGTTTGAAGGACAAGGTTTATGTAAATCTATGTTTAAGATTGCTGGTTTTTAGTACAGACTTGGACTAGCCTACTGTCTTGAGAGAAATTCCTATGGGTTCTTGAAGGAGCAGTAGCAGACATGAGTTTGTACATGAAACTAGGCATAGAACTTCAGTGGCTACACCTAGCATCATTTACCCAATTAGTTTTATATCTTACAATGCTTATTACATTTGATTACATCAGCTTGGGGGAACATGTCTCCCAATCCCACAAAGCAGTGACTTCGCTGAAATTACTCAGATGTTGCACAGACACAGATATTTGCAATTAAATACTTGCAAAAATGATTTGTAGGCTTAGGTCAAGTTATTTTACCTGACCACCAGCATCACTGCAGTTTGTTCAGCAGTTCTTTGCAAACAGCCAGTACAGGTGTTGGTCAGCCTGACCTTTTATTTTCATTCTGTGCATTCAGGCTCCTTTATTGCTTTTGTCCTTGTCTACAATTTTCACAGCTCAGGCAATAAGAGTGTAGTGGAGGCAGGGAAGAAGAAAACAGCTTCCTATAGTCATTTTATTATATAAAAAATTGATTAAAGCATCTACTTTGTTTTTCATACCAAGATGTTGCAAATCTGTTACAGCTCAAACAGGTCAAGATTTTTTTTTCCCCAAGACAGGAAGTAGCATCTTTTCCAACAAAACTGCCATTTGGTCATTGAAGAAAAGTTAATTTCTTATAAAAAATAACTAACTGAAAAACGGTATATTTCCTTATTAAGACACGTGGCAATATTGTTTTTAATACCTCTGTAAATGTTGCATTAACTTTTATGTGACAGGTTCAGCAGCAACATTCACACATCTCCTCCTCCTTCACCCTTTAAGCAGTGATTCCTGCCTTCTCTTTTCCCTGTCCCAGGCTGCAGCAGCCATGTCCTGAACTGTGCTAATGCACCCTTTCATTTTTGTTTGGTGAACTTTCTGTCCTACACTGGCACCCCCACAGGATCATGTGTGCCTTGTATTGAAAGGCTTCAACTGATCTGCTTCAAATAGAAGAAGGTCCTGACTTTAGAGTGTTTTCTGATTTTAAAAGTGTTAGACAATGCAGGCTCCACTTGCAGGACCGGTGATCTTTCACATGTATTTGTTGCTGAAGAGGAATGTATTTACAATTAGATGAATTTGAAAAGCAATTGCAATCAACCATGCCACCAGATGGAGCTTCTTTTCTGCCTTTCCACTGAAGGTGCTGAACCTGTGGAACTGAACTCGCTGGGACTGGGGGACATTGACTGTATTTACAGTCAGTGAAATAGAAAACTCTTTTTTTTATTTTTACTTCTGGTGAGGCAGGACTCAGCATCCCTTCATTCACAGATGGCTATTTCAGCAATTTCTATTTGTATATTGTTAATGACAGCTATTGTGCCAGTCTTTTACTTTAGCAGCACTGGGCTGTATTAGGCAGGCCTGTTTCTTGCTTCTGCACTTGGGAGTTTTCAAGTACAGGCTTGCTTTTTAGAATGGGACATTAATATTAAAGCAGCATTTATTTCTGCTCGTTTTCTTTCCTACTATAAAAACTATTAACATTCTTTAGAAAAGCAAATCTCTCTTTATTCAACCCACTACATGATGCATTTCGTTCACTGAAATTCAACTCTGAAGTCTGCTTTTGTGCTTTAAGCAGTATTGTATTTTGCTACAGATACCTAGTCAGTGGTATATACACATCAGCTGAAGTTATGATGTTCATAAGTCATGAGAATCAATATAAATGACTGTCTCTCTTACAGGAGATACTCTATCAGATACCTGTTCTGCTATCTGCTATCATAGCTGAGCAATTGAGAACAGACTAACTAAGGCAGTCCTCGGGAAATGCAGAGACAGGGATGAATTTACTCCTTTTTTTGACAGTTTGAAAAAAACATACATTCAGGCAAGCAATTTTTAATGTAGAGTTCATATAGGAAGATCACTTGGAAAGCCTATTCCCCTGTTTTAACCCAAGTGAAAGAAATGGGACTGCTGTACAACTTACCTGGCTGTGACTGCTGGACTGAAAAGGTTGGCCTGCATTTGCCAGGAGTTGTTAGAACAGGCTGTATTGCACAACTCTGTTTTCCCAAAGGACAGGGAGGTAGCTGAGCTGATGAAGTCAGGTTAGCATTCCATTATGCCACGTCAAACACAACTCTAAAGACCAGCGAGGTTTTGCCAGCCTGACGTCATGAAGGTCCTTCTGACCAGCTGGCAAATTCTGTTGTCCTGGGAGAGACCAAATGCCACTATTGATTTTGAGTGAGCTACACACCTTGGTGCTTGTAACAAAGACAAACACAGAAATACAAAACAGAATTTATGTGGGTACAAGTTCATGTTGTTTTCCATTTTCATGTTTCATTTCCAATGGGTAAAAAAGTCTAATAATGCCTTAGAGGGGGAAGAAAGAGGGGGAAGAAAGAGCAGGGAGGGGGGAGAATCTAATGCCTCAGACAACTAATGTTCATGTGCTAACAACTCAAAAAGGTGGTCTAGAGATGTTTTGTCATGTTTTATGTAGGTTCTAGGACTTCATTTTGGAGGGTGTGTCAAGCATTTGGAATTTTGGAGTGTCTTTAGAAAAGAGGTACACGTACCTTCTGTCTGGGTAAGTCTCTTTACAGAGTTTTAAGAAGACATTGGTTTTTGTTTTCTGAAGGCAGACTGCTAGGTGGCAAAGCAGGAGCAAAATCCAGCAATTTAAGAGACACAGCAAGAAAAAAAATTCATTATTTTAATAGCCTAGCAATAGTTTTGGGGGTAGAATGTCTTTTATATCAGCCTGCTCTGTGTAAGATGGAGCTTCTTTCTCATGGAAGTCCAAAGCAATATACTAACATAATGTAGGGCAAGATTTTGATCCAAATTATATTTTTCCTAGACTGTAAAACAAAACCAAAAAAACCCACACACAAACCCCCAAACAAATGAAAACAAGCCCAAACAAAAAACCCCATAAACATAGAGGTTTTACATGTGAGAGAACCTGGATCCCAGTGTTCATCAGAAACTTTTGAAAGAGATGAGGTTCTGCAACTTTCTGGAGATCCACATTAAAATAAACAAAACCCCTAAAACAAAACCCTTTTTAACTCCTATGCTGTCAATACATTTTGGAAGCTGAAACCATTTTTTCTCACTGGTAATCTGAATTTTTCCTTTTCAAAGACTGTTTATTTGGGTTAAATTGTTGAAATGCAACAATAAGTCTGTAAGGAAGGCAGGATGGCAGCATGTTTATGGGAGGCTTTTTTATCATCATATAATTTACTGATTGACAAATGACTTAAGACTTTCAGTGTGCCACAAAAAGTTTAGATAAATACCTTATAAATATCAAAGGTATTAAAGCAAATTGTGACACCTTTAAGAGGCACAAGATACAAGCAAAACTTCAGAAATCTTGGTGAACAGAAAGATTTTGTGCAACATGGTTATATCACAGTTCATGCTAACTCCAGCCTGGATTTAGAATCCTCTGTGCCATTGCTGTATATTTACTTGTCCTGAAGAATGAGCATGATTTTATATCAAATGCAGGGAAATCTTGGACCTACTGAAATCAACCACAAAACTCCAGCTTTGAGGAGGTTAGCATTTCACCCAAATGAAGGGACATTCCTTGCCTCACCGCCAAATACTCAGTAATTGAAAAGGATATTCAACACTGTTATAGGAAACGCAGCCATTGCTGTAGTTCCGGAAAACGGAATAAGTGTATTTCCATGCATATAAAGTAATCTCCACATCCCATAAGGAACATCACATGAAAGTCTGCTGAGACACAAGAAAAAATATACAGCAAAGACCTCTGAAAGTGATTGTCTGAGAAACTCAAAAGATCTGAAGGTTTTTGCTTGCTGAGCATCCTGAAGAAATTGCATTTAAATCTTTGTATTTAAGATTTGGAAACTAAAGTGATCACTTCCATCTATTTGTTTCCATTTCAGTACTTTTCCCATTATGGATCTAATGCATGCCTTTTTGCAGCACAGCTATTTGGTTTTCCTGTGTAAAGAAGAAAATAAGGCCTAATAATCTAACTTTGAATAATTTCTATTCAAATTGTACAGACCCACTGAGATTTTCATTCAGTGTTTGACCATCCTCATAAACACAGTAAACTGAAATCCCATCCTTAGCAGAAACACAGAGAACCTGGAATTTCCAATGGGATAGGGAGCACTCTGCTTCTTGTTAAAAATAATTGAGGAGGTTATTAATATCCTCACTGATATTTTTGTAAAAGAAACATGACTGTTAAAACTGGGATGAAGAACTACATGATTTTCAAAGTGAAGCAAGTATGAATGCTGCTAGCATTTGGGAAAAGATGGTATTAATTTTGTGTGTGAACTGTGATAATCCCTGCATATTTCTAAATCCCTTTAAACTGTTTCATAGTGCTTAGGAGTTATGACTATTCACATTATAAGCTATTGTCATGGGAGATTTTCCTAGAAAAGGCTTAAGTAGGAAATTGGAGAGATCTGGCATATTTGAACTAGGCACATCCAAAAGTGGAATACTTTCCCCTTGGACTAACTGGGGAATCTACCACTTTTGGATTTGAAGATTGAAGCTAATATTAAAGGTGCATTAAAAGAAAGGAAGAGCACTATTTGAATGGGCTTCAGCATTACATTGTGTGGTTGAGCTGAATCCACGGAATACTCTGGTTACCTGACTCAGGGTGTCTGCAAACAAGTATCTTCATGTTCATTTTTTCTTCAAGGGATGACAATTATTGATCCAAGCAGCTGGACCAACTTATTAATCTGCACAGCAAATAGAGCTCCAGACCAAAACCTCTGATCTAATGAGTCCTGAGAAATACATTCCCACACACTCATAGTGAGAACTGAAAAACAATACCATGTATTGCTTACCAGTGATTTTTGCATTCCTTTTTTAAAATTTCATTTTCAGTAATCACCTTAGGATGCAAATCCTCCTATAAGATGTTGAATGCAGGATGGAGTTAAGGTGAGCTGTTGGGAAACAAGGGGGGAAATGAAAGAAGAAGGTGCTGCATGTAGTTTATGACCTTAAACATATCCAGTCCAGGGTCAGGGAATGCAAAATGCCTCCTGACTGCAAATATGCTGTCTCTCTTTTTCACTAGGAAACCCCTCTGCTTTTATCTCAACATTTCTTTAAATAATAAATGTGGTAAATAGTACTCCAAAGCCTGAGATCCTGGTTGCCCCATTCTCTTAAGAGAAGTCATTTTGAAATACGTAAGAGACACTAAATGCCTCCTTAACTAATGTCCTCTGGCATGGTTTGTTGCATGGCTGAACATCTGTTCTACAGGTTTATCGGATTTTAAATTACCCCTTTCAAAATGGTAGCAACTGATTCCAACTAAAAGTCTGGCTTTGTATGCCTTTAATTGCCTGGTTCTAATTATTTTCATGCAATATGCATTCACGTTGCCTTAACTGCGTTTGCTTTATTTCTGTCAATGGCAGTTCTTTTTGCAGGCCTGTCTCACACAGTTATGGAACACATAAGAAATATGTATTAATTGCTACCATATTACTTAACTTTTATCAATATTTACAGTTGCTTTTTCTTTTTCCTGCCCCTTATTTTGCTTAAGCCTTTCACACTACTCTGTAATTTCTAGTAATCCAAATGGTTTTGCCTTATGAGCAAATGGCACATTTTTTTCCCTTTGCTTCTTAAAACATTTGTTAATGATTTGGCAAGCTGGGAAAGCTTCTACATGAGGAAGTAAGGACTGGTTTCTTCATTTCTGCTTTCCTCACCAGAAAATAGGTAACACTTCCAGAAAGTAAACTAATAGTGTTGTATTTTATGTAAAGTATCTAGAACATACTATAAATAAGCACCCTTATCTAAACATCATCTATTCATTTTTCTTCTTTCCAGCTTGTTGATGTTGAGGTGCCACAAGCCTCAGGCAGGGGAGCCACAGGGTCTCACTTCCAGGTACAGGTGAGAAAGTGCCTGCATTGCAACCTCACAGTGAATGTTAACAGGAGAGTGGCCTAAAATTTTTGTCCCTTGTTCTGTCACAGCCACTGGCAGGTAGGGAGTGATGGTGAAAGCAGGTGACACCAGCACGTTCCCTGCCAGCACTCAAGTGCAGACGGAAGTATTCCTCCTTCTTGTGCTGCATCACAGACCTCAGCTGAGTAACTCAGGACCACAGTCTGTGGTTTAGTACTAGTAAGTTGAGCCTGGTTAGCTCAAAGAGCTGAAATGGTGGCTCACTTGGAGGGGACTAGGCAAAGCAATGCTCCTGTGAAGGGTTTAGCCAACAGTAGCTCCCAGCAGAGTGCTGGTGGTGAGCAGGCGGTGGCAAACTGGTGGTCCGTCACATTTTCCATCAGCACAGCGGGTTCCAGCCAGGATGTTTGTCCTTCCTTCCTCTTCTTACAACACTCTAAACCAAACTACAAACAAACTTCGAGTAGTCAGATTATGTGGCACTTCTGTGACTCCTTTGTCAGGGTGTGGTAAGAACATCCTCACAGCAGTATCTACTGTAAAGAAAACTCTTTGGTGGTGTTTCTGCTGCTGTGACATTCATTCCTCTGACAGACCCAGACTGCACACTCAGTTGAACTGCACTGCAGTCGCTCACATTGGGAGGCTGCTTTTTGGCAACCAGATTGATGCTAAAAATAAAACGAACTATGCAAAACAAACAAAAAACTCTCCGTGCTAAAGCCATAGTGGGAGTACGTTGCTTCAGAAAGCACAGTGTTATTTGCATATGCTTTTTACTGTCTCTTCCATGAGAAAAAGAATGGAGGGAAGTTTAGTAATGTAATATTTCTTCAACCATCTGTGCAAATCGCCCCCAGACAATAGCTGTGGCACACACAAAGTATAGCATCAAGTTTGGAAACTTCTCAGATAGGGATCACATCGTGCTAATAAAAGTATCTTGTTATGAGGATGCTGTTTACTATGCATTATGCCTAGAAAATAAAACTGACAGGGATTCTACCTCTCTTTACTTGTTTAAAAGGTAATGCCGGTGTTTTGATTTTCCTTCTGGATTTTTCAGTTGGAAACTCTGAAGATGGTCTGACCTTCTCTAAGGGTGTGTGCGCACACATGTGTGCCTCCTGAGCCTTTGGACTCGGTTTTCCACAGGCAAGAGCACTGTTAGTACCGAGCGCGGGTAAAAAAAGCAAGAGAGATTTTCTTACAAAACATTGCATGCTTTAAAAAGTCAATACCTCTGGAGTTCGTTTTACCTTTGGGGTTCTGTCCTCGAGCTCTGGTCCCAAAGCTTTTCTCTGCAGGTGCGAACGGGTGTAAACCGAATTAAACACAGAAGCCAGGGGTCTCACAACCTCGCAGCGGCTCCGGGGCAGAATCCCCGGCTGGGATGGGGAGGCTCAGGCCCGGTCCCGGTCCCAGTGCCCATCCCGGGGGGCCGCTCAACTCCGCGGGCGTGGCCGGGGCTCCTCGGTGATGCCGGCGCGGGGATCCTGCTTAAAATCCTGACCCCGCTTTCCTCGGGGAGCCTCCGGCGGGTGGGAGCCCGCATTACGCCAATGGCGGTAGCGGGGGGGGACGTGCGGGGCCGCCCGTACCGGCAGGTCCCGCCCCGGCCCCGGCCCCGGCCCCGCGGGGAGGCTCCGGGGGAGGCTCCGGGGGGGCGCCCCCGGTCCGGGGCCTGCGGCGGGGGCGCGGATAAAGCGGTGCGGACGGCGGTGCGGGCGCAGAGGGGCGGCGGGGACGGGCCCGGCGGGGCGCCCCGCCATGGCGAGCCCCTCACGGCCGGAGCCGGAGGTGCGGGAGCCGCGGCGGTGCGGACAGCCGCCGTGCCCCGGGCCCGCACAGCGCCGGGAGGAGGGGCGGCGGGAGGAGGACGAGGCGGCGGCGGCGGGCGAGGAGTGCTGCGGGAAGTGCAAGAAGCGGGTGCAGTTTGCGGACTCGCTGGGGCTGAGCCTCGCCAGCGTCAAGCACTTCAGCGACGCGGAGGAGCCGCAGGTGCCGCCGGCCGCGCTGTGCCGCCTGCAGAGCCCGCCCGGCGAGGAGCGGGACCCGGCACCGCCCGGCGCGGACCCGCCCGCGCCAGCCCCGCCGCCGCCGCTGCTGCTGCTGCCTGACTTCCCCGAGGGCGCCGAGCCCGGGGCCGAGCGGCTGCGGCGGCAGCGCGTCTGCCTGGAGCGGCTGGGGCGGCCCGCGGCGCCACCCGACGTGCGGGGCACGGTGCGGGTGCTGGGCGGCCCCGGCCCCACGGAGGTGACGGTGCGATACACCTTCAACGAGTGGCTCTCCTTCGTGGACGTGCCCGCCGCGCCGCTGTCCGCGGAGCCGCCGGCGGAGCGGTTCGGCTTCACCCTGTGCGTGCCGCCCAGCCTGCGGGAGGGCTCTGCCCTGCACTTCGCCATCCGCTGCCGCAGCGCGCAGGGCGAGTTCTGGGACAACAACGGCGGCCGCAACTACACCCTGCGGTGCCGGGGGAGCCTCGGGGCCGGCCCCGCACCGCCCCCCGCCGCCCCCCGCTACTGATCGGAGGGCGCCCGGAGAGACCCCCGTCCCGGACACTGCCCCAGGGATGCTGGGCTAAAGCAGGCACTTCGCTTCTGCCAGAGAAACGTGGCTCGCGTTGCTGTGGCTTGTGGAATCGTTCTCTTTTTTTCTTTTCGTCGTGTTTTGAGGGAACAAGGAGAATCTGCGGCGTGGGCTTTGCTTTTCCCCCCTCTTGAAGTGACTTTTTGAGGTCTTGATTTGGGCTTTGACTCCACTTACCCGATTAGTCAGAGATGCACAGGAGCACTCGTGTGAAGACTTGGTGGCGCGCTCGCTACAATTTAACTTAGGATCCCAGTTTTCTCCTTCTCACTCCCGTTTCAAAGACATAGCACTGCGACAGCAATGGTGTGCTTTGTCCTTTTTTTATTATTACTTTCTTTTTTTCAGCTAAGTGGACTCCGTAACAATAGGATTCACTGTTGTGAGCACCTGTCAGACTCGTGACAGGCTTGCGTGCCTGTCCCACCTTTGCAGGCAGCCTGTTCTGGGGCTGGATCTGGGGCCGGACTGGGCTGCTCTGGTTTTTGTCATTCAGCACACTCTGATACCCTCCCCGCTCTCCAGGCTCACGTGCAGGTCCCGTCTGGCTAATAGCAGCCAACAGGGACTTCTGCGAAGATGTTTTCACTTAAAATAGACTGGTGACTTCTTTTCACACAACTGACAAATCTAAAACCGGGAAGAAGGAGGAGTTAGAATATTTGCTGATGCTGCGTTTATCAGGAGAACTTTGGTAACACCTTCGAGTCATGCACTGTCAAGTAAAAGATGGTGTCTGGCTGGTACACGGTTCTGTATTTTCAGATCTGGGGAGCAGATGGTGATTTGGATGACCCTCTCACTGAGGAGCGACGATGCGATAACAGAGAGGGCGTCCTCAGCAACGAATGAAAACAAGTGCCTTAGTTCAGCTCTCCTTATGTTACATTTTGCACCACATTTCTCAAGTATTTATAATTTATTCAGCTTATTTTGTTACGTATTTTTCTGTATTTGTATGTTGCTGGGAAAGGACTTTGTTGTGCACACAGCTGGACACTTGAAATGATTCTCCAGTCTTCACTCTTACACTGCAAGCCTAGAGGTTGACTCCTGCTGGTGTCTCCCAAGTCCTGAAATTAAGCAAAAACTACCAATGCAAATGGGTTTGTAAGAATAAAAAAATGTTTTAAAAAAAGTTACAAAGCTACCATTACACATCTGTTTTTGTGTATAGGAAAATGTAACAGGATCCTTCTTAGTTTTGCAGCGTGGTTGTGCCAGGGGGATTAGGCTGTTGGTGTGCCCCGCGTCCTGTCCATAAGCAGCGTTTGGGGCTGTAGCTGGAAATTACTGTTGTCCTGCCCCAGCCATGAGGCAAATTGCCCTGGAAGTCCAGGACAGCCACCTGTGACAGGTGTCTTGTGCAGAGCTGTGATGTGAGGAAGCTTCACTAGGACGGTTGCAAAATAGGAGGGTCTCAGTCGAGTTTTGGTCTGGCTCTTCTGCAGCTTTGACTCTACTTGTTTTCTTTTGATACAGTATCTCAAAATATGGGTTAATATTTTTAATTAAATGATAGATAAGACATTGTCAGAATGCAGAGAACGTTCTGACATCGATGTACGTTCTTCAGTAAGACTTTGCAATATTATTTTCCTGTTTTAAAGCGGTGAGATTTCTCAGGTCTTCGTTTTCTCTGAAGATGTAAAACATCTTAAAGGCCATTATGAGAACATTAGAAAAAATAGCTTCTTTATAAAATTGCCCATACTTGAAAATATTTTCAAGTCTATAGAAGACCTGCCTTTTGAGATAGCTGGGATGGAACCAGAGCTAGAAGGGAGTCTATTGGGGGAAAGACCCGAAGCAGAGAGAGCTTCAGACTACAGGCCCTGCAGTTTTGCTAACTTGCACACTGCTCTTGAAACAGAACCTGTCCTCCCTCCTCCCTAAAAAACCCACATAAACCACAGTGTGAGAATACAGCCAGAGACAAGGAGATGTTTTAATTCCTTCAGGAACCATCCTGCTGTCAGACCGTACCAGTTGCTTTGCCAACACACAGAGGAAAAGCTCTGTGCAGGCAAACAGAAGGTCGTGCCATTGTTTTTCCAAGTTACATGTAAACTCTCGCCAAAACCATGAATGGTTTTAAGGGAGAATGGCAAGCTCTGCTACGTCCCACACAAGTTTGTTTTAAATCTAGCATGCATTACAGGATTACAGGATGTTACATGGGATAATCTGGTATGAATTAGCCTTTCTTCAGATTGTTGTGTCAATGAAATAGCGTGCTCTTAAACTGATGTGTGATGCTAACAGTGTCAAGATTGATCCTTCATTTAAGTACAGTACTTGGGATGTCTGGAGCCCACTCCTTGTTCTGTGCTTTATTAATTGCTTGAGAGAAAATGGAAACATCTCCAAAAAAAGGAGGGGAGAGATCTGTCCTCAAACAGAATTTAAAGGAGTAGCCATATGCTGGTTGGCTGTGTCTGGGCAGAGGTGCAGAGCTGGTACCTTGAAGAATCCCAGCTCGCTGTGATTAGTGATGGAGGGCTAGAAATGTTCTTGGGCATGCTTTAAACTATGGGCAATGGGTGTGAAACACTGACATCCAGAACGTGTAACATTGCTGCTGCTCTTCAGACATGTGATTGGAAAATCGAAATGCAAGAAAGTACTTGCTGAGGCAAAACAGTAAAATCTTTTGAGTGCCTCAGAAAATCGGTGCGAATCTAAAATCCTTCAAATTGTTTTAATTAAAGCACAACATTTTTGTGCTTTGATAACAGGTAACGTGTTTTGTTCTTATAAATGATTACTTTTTGTGAAGGAAGGGGGTGAACCTCTCTCAGATGAGAATTAAACATACTTTTAATAGACAGTATGTTTTTGTGCTCCTAGGATTTTATAGAAGCATAGATTTCCAAAGCAGGTTTCAAAGACAGCCTACACACAGTTAGTCTGTATTTTCATAGCTGAGGTTACAGAAGGCTGTGGAAATGCAAGGCTTTACCAAAGGTTACACCGGGCAGGAGTGTAAAAATCCCAACTGGACCACATGTGTACTGAGGGATTGCAAGCCCATATCAGCAAAACATAAGGCTGTTGCTTGTGGTCTTATGTTGAGATAAGTGGCATAATCGCAACATTACTCTCAAAGAAATATATTCAAAATGAAGTAGTTCTATAAAATCTGAAGGCCAGTAAAATGTGAAGTGAAGCACTCTTCTTATTTGTTTGCATTACTGTTAATATATTTTATAAAGATTCAAAGTATAACTTTTGGAGGATGTTCTCATAAACATGCTTCTTCCCCTAACTTAAATAAGAAATGATAAAGATTTATTGCCCTTTTGGAAAAACTCCAGCTCCAAAGATTTTCATTTTAAACACATTTCTGTACCCCCACCATGAATTAAGGGCTTAGGGGAGAGAAATAGCTGCCGAATGGTTTTATAGGTATACATAAAGCAAAATAATTTAATATAGTTGAAACTCTATAGGGGTAACTGTGAAGGACATTGAAGTTAAATCTTCCTTAAGCAATTTTTTTGCTACGTGCAATTGCTTTTAAATCCAGATTTAAATGATTCAGAAAAGGACTGTGAAGCTAAATTTACTTTGGTGTCATGAAGATCTGCAAACTTGAGTGAAAACTACTTCTGTTTTATTGAAAGTCTGGCTTCTGCTCCCGTTGGCTTCCCTGAGGTTTGGATCCAGCCCAAAGTACTGCAGGAAGGTAGGGGAAATGATCTGGGTTTAATTGTCTATTCTGTTCAGAGTCTTGTGTTATGGGGTTAGGATAACATGGCACTGTGATGAATGCTCATCTGTCAGGAGTTCAAAATCCGCTGTCTATGCATGGCAGTAATTAAATCCCCTTAATTGTTTTTTCATGATTCTTTTTAAGAGAGGGAAAATTACTTGCCTTGGATTAGCATATTGCCAAAGACTGTTATAAATATTTATGGAGTGTACTCTTTCAATAGAAAGCCTGTACATTCTTCACAGGTCTCCATAGTTCTTTTTCTCTGAACTCAGAAGAGTAGTTATTTGAATTCACTGCTTATCATCATTTCCCTCTCTTGCGAAGCTTCAGCAGATACTGGGTTTAACAGTAAAAAAGGTACGTAGTTTAGAACAAGCATCTCTTGCAAAACATACTTAATTTCCTCTGTAAGCTGCAGGATCTTTTTGAAGCTGGATGTTTGTGAAACAGGTTTGAGAGTTCCAAATTTTTTCCTCTTACAGTTATAGAAAATACCCAGTTTTGGAAGAATTATTGGATTCTCTGTTTTTTTGGTTTTTGTTGTTTTCTGTTACCACAATAAGGGCTCATGCACTATTCTTATATTCTAAAATACTGAAAAAAGTAGGAATATAAACACTCAGTTAAAGAGCTGTACACCTTACCTCTTTTTTTTTATAAAGGTCGTCAAGCAAAATATTCCTAAGAGTCTGAAATAACTGTGCCTGTGTTAAGAATGGTGGAACAAAGCGCTCAGTATAGTCCTGACTTGAATAATGCCCGGGTTTCACTGCAGATCATTATGGAAAACTCAGGAACACAGTGGGTGCACAGCTCTTTCATGGCTCTGTTTGCGCGTATGTATGGGCTGTGCTGGGTATCTGGGGGGACGCATTCATGTTGCATTACAGGAGCTAAGTTGAGGGGCTGGTGCTTCTCCATAAAGTTATTCCACCTGCTGATGTCAAAGGGTAAAAGTCATGCTTTAATGCCTGGAATGTGGTCAAGTTTTTATATAGAAATACCTTTCGGAAAAGTGAGTAGCAATTAAAATCCTTCTTAGCCTATTTCAGCATTGTGTGTAAAGTGTTCACATGCTTCTCTCTCTTGGGTTGCTCCCCTCCTGGACAGCTGTACCTCTGATACATCTGGGCATTTTGAAACTGTGCTTTCTATTTGAGTAAAATTTCTTGAGAAGCTGTAACACACAACAGAAATGCCTATCCTTTGAACAGTTGCTAACATTAATCAAATGGTTCTCTTTTTTCTTGCAGAGCACCATTTCGAAGTTCATACTGTAAAAGTAATGACAGACTTCAGTATATGCATTCAAATTTTGGCTCATGTTGCTGAGGTCAATAGTTTGCTAAAATGTCAAGATCAGGAAAAGACAAACATTTTTAATACAATATAAAAGCCAACTTGTTTTGCTAAGACACCACAGCTTTAGTAAACATATTTATTGAGGTCCCTTCTATTCTAAGGAAAAAAGATACACCTTTTTATAATAGCAGACATTGTACATAAGTCATGGGATCACTCCTTTGTGTTTTAACTATTCTTGTTGTTTACACTGCTTTGACAAAATCCAACAAAGCTTCTGACAGCGTGCCAAGAGTGATTTAATGAGTATTGCAACGTAAACAGAACTGGTGAAGCACAGAAGGTGCAGCTGTAAGAGCACAGCAACTCCGAGGCTGCACCACAGTGCCAGCTCTCCAGTGACAGTGAGCACATGCCCAACCAAGGCTAAGAACAGGACAAGTGGATACAAACATAATACTAAAGTCATCCCAGCCTGAAACTACTATTTCTGTGCTGGGCTCCCTAAGCCAGATGTGATTAGCAAATAGTTTCCCTCCACAGTTTGTAGGCTTTCCATGATAGAGCATTTGGCAAGCTATGCTTTTATACAGAATTGGGCATGTTATGACAAAATTCCTTAAAAGAGACATCAGGCAAGGAAGAAATAGTATTTGTAGGTACCTTCCAATCACGTACAACTGATATGCACACAACTAACACTAGCTAAGCATGCACTTACATGTATGTTACAAGGAAAGGAAACATACAGGTCTGTCCAAAACAGGGAACAAGCATCTAAAATGCCATGACTGTTGGTATTAAGTAGTAAATGCTAATACCTTTGCTAGCCTGGCACTTCTGTTAACAAGTTAGATAGACTTTTGGACTGTAGCAGCAGAAGCATTGCTTCTAATAAGTAATGTATAAATAGTGTATGATAAGCTGATTGATAATTTCAAATAAGAACTAATTTTTCCTTGACTGAGAAACTGAGCTGTCTTAACCTCTGAGGTACTGACTGGGGAGAGAGGGAAATCACAAAGCTTGATTACTTTATTTCTTTGGTGTATTCTTCCTGGTGGTCCTGTCTGTAGAATTTGTCCTGAAGGTTACTGCTGCTCCTTTGCAGGTATAGATAGATAAGGGAGAGAGAATCTGCGTGCTAACCTTGAGAAATAAAGTAGGAGCAGACAGCATGAGTTGTGATAGCAGTAGTGTTCTACCTACCACCAAAACGTCACAACAGAATTTTCAGGCATTAATGGAGAAGTAATTTCCTTCATACTTCTGAGGGAATTGATTAAACTCTTCACATTCCCATGGCTGCATGGCTGTATGAAAGCATGTACCATCTACAGCTGTATTCTTGATGAAGAACTCCACTGGAAAGGTACTGGTATTCTGGAAGAACTGATTATGTATTGAAAGGGCCTCTATTTGAAACCAAATGCTTATTTTTTTTGTAAACGTGGTGAAAACCTAGATTATGTTACCAATGGAGTTGTCCCTCTTTATAAATTATATCTATGCTATTTATAAGGATGTTTATTTTGCTTCCTAGCATACATTCTCAGATCTTGAAACGGTATGTAGTGCTTGTTCCAGTAATTAAGCTGTTTTAAACAAGGGTTTTTCATGTACTGTTTTAGGGTCCAAGTTTCTTCCAGTATAAAACTGGCAGCCCTTCCAAGTCTGTGTCATCTAAGACTGTAAAGATGTTACTACATTTCTGTGAGCTCACTGGAAGCTTAAATAGCAATCAAACCTTTCTCCCCTGCACTTTCACCATTAACTTAAGTGCACATAATTATTCAGTTGTGAATATGGAGACTTAAAATACAGAATGTAATGTATTATACCTATTAGATTTAACGCATTTTAATGAAATGTTCACTAAAAGCAATTTACATTGCGATACTTACACACCTAGTAAGAGGAGAACTGTTAATGTATTTGCCTCTTATCTGAAAGTGAGAATGGAGGCTACATATGTAGTCTCAGGTACACATTGTTTTGTACCTTTATTGTCCATGAAATGCATTACTATACATTTCAATTTAACTGTACAAAATTGTAAAATGCACTTTAAATGTCAGTGAGGAATGGAAGTTTGTTCTAAGTTAGACGCTTCGCTTTAATAATGTTATCACAGAGCATGAACAACACAAAAATTATAAGTTCTAAACAAAGATGAATTTATGAAGCAAGAAGAATAAGGGGAGGTTTTTAAAGACCAAAGTGTCATAGAACAAGTTTGAGTTTCTGTTTCTCACTTTAAAAAGCCCACAATAGTCCCCTGAAATAAAAGGAAGCTTTTTTCTGTATGCCATTAAAATAGCTTTGCACTGCTTAGTTTTTCTGCAGATTTCTCACAGAAAACAAACTTAAGCACAGTAATGACTTGAGCAGAACCTGATCAAAAAATTTGTTTTTTAATTTATTGTCTTAAAAGTGCTGAGTGTTCTACAGATTTAATAATAACCAATAAAACACAATACTGAGTTCCACTTTTGCTAGACAAAGTTGTTGCCAATTCATGAGTTACAGCACTTGAGGTTCTTTTTCCTCTGCAAAATTCAGGAGCTTTGTGAGAAAAGGAAACTTTGCATAAAGCAATGCGGTGCTCCCTGCTAACAGCTGCACCTCAACAAATTAAAGGAGTTGGTGGTGAAAATACCTTTTCAAGCTTCCAAGCCTCAGAAGTGCAAGCCTTACATTTGGCTAGTCTGACCTATTAGTTGTTAAAAGTAGGACATGACTGGCTATTAATTCTTGGAAAGTAAAGAAAGAACTAGTGAAATTTTTATGTCACCTCTTGAAATGTCAAAGGATGCTCTTCCAAGAAACCACACAATTCAGCCAGGGGTATTTCTAAGTATCAAAGTCCAGGAGATGAAAATTCTGTTCATCTCTGGTTTTGGTATTTAAAATAAAATACTTAGTAATTTAATTCATATGCTATGTATTTCTAAATGCAACTGGATCAATAAGAACATAATAACTGGGTGAGGGGTTTTAAATCTTGAGGAGTTTTAGATCTAACATGTTTTTCATGGTCAGTGAGAGACAAGGTCAGCAGCAGAATAATGTGTGTGGTTACAGGTAGTTTAATGAAGTTTTATTCCATCACATGGAACATACAAGCAAACCCATTTCAAGACTATCTTACGTGCTATTATAAATCACAGCCATATATCTTAGAATGTGTGAACCACTAGAAAATAGTACTTTGGTTGCCAAAAACTGAGTCTCTCAGGCATTTCTTCTGCTGGACAGAAAAGCTCAGACATGTGCAGTGAGTTTACGCTTCTGTATGTGGCACTGTAGAATGCTGAAGATGGTCCAGTGTTGCTTCAGGATCAGAGGTTTCTCATAGGTATGTGTTCCCCGGACTCTCAATAACCAGCTTCTGCGTGGAGTACATTTGGCCAATAGTGACCTGAAACCAAACCAAAATATCAGAAAGACGAAACCAGAAAACAAACAGGCTGTAATTTAGGCTTTGCAAGAGAGATTAAAAACACCCAGGAAGTGCGTAGCCTGTATATTAAACTTTTTCATAATTATTTTCTTTCTTTAAGCATTTCTTCTTGTAAATAGTACTGTTGTCGAGACCTTTAGGAAAATAGCCTATACACAAAATACCTGCATATATAAAATCTTGAAATAATGACATTGAGGAATACTGTTCGAAGTCTCATTAAAAATTAACATTAGAAGTTACTACAGGGGTAAAGCAAGCAGGTTGTATGTTTAGAAAAATGAAAAATAAAAATATGGATATAGTCAGCAGATATTTCTTATGCTTTTTGGGTGTAGAGCCTAGATATAAATGGTGTGGCATGGTATTTTTCAGTTCCTTTGGAACCCCAGTTTAATTTGCCTTACAAATAGTGAAAGCAGTTAAACAATTGTTAGCTCAGCAGCAGCATTTTGTACCCATTGGAACTACGTCTTGTTCGTGAGATGGTATTCAGACCTTCTATATTTGTGCTTTCTACTGCAACGAGGAAATGGGAAATGACAGAAAAGCAACATTGATGCTTTGATTCCTCTTGTTCTTCCATACTTTCTAGTCTGCCTCACACCCTTGGTAAATTGTAGTGGGGTGTGCAGTTAGCAGTCACCACACACAGCTCTTTGCTCAGCAGCTGAGATGTGCAAAGAAGAACTTCCGTGCAAGTAGGGTAATGAAAGCAGCAGAAGACAACATTTACTTTTAAAAGTATGAATTCTGGAGTCAAATTTTAAATATCTATTATGCCCTTGCTTGCCTCTACTTTCTCCCCAAGGCCTGGGTATGCAGTAGCTCTGTTTAATTTTCACAAAAAATCCATATTTTTAATTATGAGATTAGGACAAAAAAAGCTAGATGCTCAATTACACTAAGCACAATATATCTAGTAGAATTTAATACTGTTCAAATTAAGCCTGACAGCAAGTCAGGCTCTCAAAGTAGTAAAAAATTAGGGAAAGAATTTTTTTTTGCATTTTCCATTTACCATTTTTGTGGGGAAAAAAATCCTGGCCACTCTTAAATAGAGATTTCTCATCTATGCCCACACTCACATATAATGTGAATAATATTGCCTTTTAGGAAATGAACTATTTCATCTTGATAAACAGCCTTGTCTGAAACTTGTAACGCAGTAGTTTTAATCTTGAAATATTTATTACAAGGGAGCATTCATGAGCCGCTCCTAAAGGAACAGAAGTTTTCCTTGCCAGAGAATACTCCCTTATTTTGGCTTTCTAAGTTAGTAACAGCATATGAACCACTCTGATTATTTCTGAAACTACTTATGGAGTGTGTTGCATACAGAATATTTAAAACAAAGGCTGTACACAACTGTGGCATGTGTTACCATCAGAAATTTTAAGCTGTCAAAAAGTGTTACTTGTCAAAGAGAACTCGCTGCTCTGGGTTATGTGGCAGGCTATCCACTTTAGTCACTGCCTTACCACAAACCATGCTGTAGTACTTGATTTTTGTATACTGTGTTTGGGAGCCCAAACAATCTTTAATCCTTTCCCACACAGTAGAGCAAATTTAATGGGAGGCTCAGAGGGATTACAAAAATGCTGAAACCTGAATTGCATTTTTTTTTTCTCCCACAACTGGGGAGATAGATGAGACTGAGTACGTGACTTCTCAGTCAATCATATTCAGCTGGGGCAGACGGCTTTGTAGCAGAGAGGTGTGAGCTGCTGTTTGCTGACGCTGTTCCAACAGGTGACATCTACTGCTGCACCTCTTGTCTTGAACGCAATAAAAACACAGATTTATGTGTAAGCTGCTTCCTTAATAACCCACAGGTGTGCAGGCATTTCAGCAGGGCCACCAGTGCTGTGCTGTCAGCCTTTGCTGTGCTGCTGCAGCTTTGCCTGCTCTGGTGCCTCCCTTCCAGAAGCTATGCCATGGCATTTAAAGCTGAACTTTGAAACCTAACTAGTTTTTAAAGCCCTTAGCCTTGAATTTCTAAGGCTACGATCAAGCCTTTCCCATGTGCTTTAGACAAAACAAACAGACCTTTCATTTATAGCCGCTGAAAAATTCGCATCTTATAAACAGTTACACAATGACACTCATTAACCCCCCCAGCCAGAACAGCCTTCTTACAGTGTCCTCACCCAGGCCAAGTCTAAAGAAAGCACTGCAGCCAGAAAGTGTTGATGTGGATCGTTCTCCCAAATTAGAGATTGAAGTGGCTACCTATTGTGTTCTTTTCTCATCATGCATGTTTGGAGCTTGTACACCAGATGCCATTTACCCTCCTGGGAGGTGGCTGGAAGCCAGTGCATGGGTCAGTGTCAGGGTATTTTCATTAAACAAAGGAAGCTTTTGGGGAAAAAGGCTCTACCATTTGCTCAGCAACTTTGTTACCCAAAGTTTTATTTCCTTCTTTAGAGTAACACATTGCAATTAAATTCTGCAGTGAAGAATGTGCAATAAAAACCACTTTGTCCTCAGTAGAAGACAATAAACAGAAATATAAAAGTTGCTTTTCAGCTCTTTCCAAATTATATGATGTTTAAATTCTGCGTGCAAAACTATGTACTTTTTCGACTCAAAACCTGACAATTTCTCCTTGTTCAAAGATTTAGTACAAGCCTGCATGGTCAGCTGTTTCTTGTGAACTTGAAAACCTTACTACTGCCTTCAGTCTGAATCCAGAAGGCTCGGGGCTTCAGAACGTGACTTATCAGCACACGTAAGTGAGACTACAAATGCGGAAAAAGAAATCACTGAATAGTTGCTGGTCCATCCTGTAACCCAACCACTCTCTAGTTTATTAGGTGTTTGTTTGCATGGAAACAGGACTTTCCCTTTGTTGTGGCTGCCAGCAGCAATCCCAGGAATAAGCTGCTTCATGGAATGTTTCATCACTATCAAGGAAAAAAGCAAGTAGGAGAAGATTTCCCCCCGATAACAAAGTATCAGTGGAGCAGATCCTGCAGACCCACTCCCACTATTTGCAAAATACTACTAGATCTTCAACACTTTAAGGTATGTGGTACATTTTATGTTTTTTTAACCATACGAGGATTTTACTTTGCAGCTCAGAGTTGAGCTGTGATGGCTCCTATTTCTGCCAGGCTAAAAGTAAGGTGAACAGGTTTTAAAAATTATTCTAATTTGCCTCACTCATTTTAGAGTGCATAGTTCTGTCCTGAAAAGTTCTGCTCTTTCCTTGTCAGCTCTGTATACATTCCTAATGGATGTCTACTTGAATAATAAGCAATTTCCCCCCTCATTAGCTGTGTTGACTGCAGTGTAAAGGTGGCCAGGCATCTCTTCTCCCCATGCACTTTACAGACCTGTAATTTCGTGGTGTATAACCCGTGAGCCCTAACCAATCGTGCTGAGCCCTGATGAAGATGATGTTTCTCACTGTCACTGAACTACTCATCCTTATCTTTCTGCCAAACCTGACAATCTCCAAACTACCAGCTACCTTCTTGGGTGAGGTCTCACTGACAAATTTCAGTGTGAATGCCCTAAAATTATTCAGGTAGGTAGCTAGGAGCAGACCTGAGGAAAGGCAATATCCAAAAGGAAACGGCAAAGTACAGCACGAGTGTAGATCTGAGGAAGGATGTCCACACCTTCAGCAAACAAATGCAAAGCCAAAATGGTGAGAAATCTGGTTTGTAATAGCTCTTAGCAGGGTGGACACGCAAGAAGGAAAGACAGCAGTACAAGTCTCAGCCTTTGAAGGCATCTTAGCCCCTTGCACAGGGGGTGACATATCTTGATCGAGTCTCCAATCAAGAGAAACATCATCTTCCCAACTGCAGTCAGGGTATGTTCTTATGGACATCAGTGCAGGATGGCTACAGACCCTCTGAACAGCACAGAGGATGTGCCCTCTGCTGTCCCTTCTGTGCCTCATCCCATTTGTAACACAGGTGACAGAATTAGCAAACTATGCTTGTTTAGTTAATAACTTTCCCCTCATTTAAATACAGTTGCTGACCTAATCTCTAGGGAACAATTTTCTGCCCTCAAAAGCCAACCAAACCCGAAGTTTTTTTCATGCCACTGTTTAGTTTTTGTTGGCAGACAAAAGCAGAAGATGGTGCAACACTCTCACCCTGTGCAGGAGTGGTAAAGACAAGGCCTAAACACAGAAAAGTGCCACCACAACAGAACAGTATGAAAACACTGTAATACAGCAATTCCTTTAGCTCTCAGTTATTTAAAAACTGATCTCCCGAGAGGGCCATTACTGGGGAAGTAACAATGGTTTCCTGTTTTTCTTAAAGAAATGCAGATTATAACTAAAATCAACACACTACAGCTAGTTTTACACATTAAACACATTTACATGCCTAGAATATGTACAGAGTGTTATATACACATGCACAGATGCATAAAAACCTATTAAAATATCTCTGGACAATAAACATAGCCATCCTGTTTCTTTTGTTGCAAATTTGCAGGCAAGAACAGAAACAGCCAGGGATCACATATAAATATATACACTTCCAGTGTTCTTTATTATGGAGAAAAAGGAAAAAGTTCTATTTATTATATTTATACCACACACACACAAATACAGTAAACTGTATTGTTTTTTCCTGTTGCACCTGAAGAGTTGGCTCAGTATGTCACAGGCACACTGCTGAATCTCAGCTAGGAGGAGAGGTCCCTGACGTCACCACAGCCATCTCACAAGTGCTGCTGCTAATCTGGGCCTCCAACATCCTCTGAGGAAGTTGCCCATTCCCATTTCCTTGCACCTTGACTATGAAATGCATCTTAAGTGAATGCTGACAAGAACAGAAATGTGCAAGAATAATGATTACTTTTAAGAGCTGGCAACAGTGTTGTAAATTGTTTATCTACCGTCTTTCCTGTTGGATGATCCAAACCAATTTGCAATCCTATTGCAAATGTATGTGCAGTGGTTATTGGTTTTAACATTATCTTTTTTTTCCACTGCTCAAAACTGAATATGCTGTAACACAGCACACTTCACATAAATCTTTTTCATATTAACTAAGGTCACTTTAATCTTTTTTTCTTACTTGCTTGTTTTCAACAAATATGGACAGCAATTTTTGAAACGATCTTATATTGCAACAATAAACACACCAGTGTGGTACCCACTATTCAAAAAAACTCAAATGGAACCAAAACCTCATCAATAACTTCAGTTCTTTGCCAAATCTCTGTTAAATGCTGCACCAGTAGCCTTATTTCTTTTTACCTCAGGAATGAATGTTGAAAAACTGCATTTGGCTTCTTAAACATAGAGGTTATTCCAGTTCTTCAGAGCTGGAATCAATGTGGAAAAAAATATTTTGGACATATTTCCCTTATTTTAATTGATTCCATTTGCTTACAATGAATGGGAAAGGAAGTGAAGGAAAGCATAGAGCTGAGAAATTAGAGCTATTGTGTATTTCACTTCTGCCTGTTTTGCATATGCTGTTTTCTTTGTTTCTTTGTGCTGTAACATCTTCTACAACCACTGCTACATGAAGCTTTTCAAAAGGCAGGACAAATTAATTTATAGCTACCATTTGTCTGGCCTTCACTAAGTAGTGAACTAAAGTAAACCAGCTAATAGGCAAGAATGTATCTTAAGGTTATTTCTCTTAATAATGATAAATTATGTAATTTTGTTAGAACCATATGCACTTTATCTTGGTACACCTTCATCTGGCCTGTCAGAAGCAGGATGACACATTTATTTAATACTCTTATTAATTTATTCTGTGGACCTCCCTGAAGAGTGAAAAAAGAGGAGAATCATATCTATTCCAGAAACGATTCACACATAAAATACTGTCAGCATATATATTCATGTGTATTTGTATATAGTGATCTAAAATAGTATGGGATTCTTCTTTTTAAATGCTCATTATTTCTCAGTTAAGAGAATCTCTTTTTTTTAAAAATTACACAAATATGCTACTGTTCTTACCGACAGCACAGGCATGACAGACATGGCCTTTGGTCCAAATAGCTACACACTTGATACAGCTTGAAATAACAAGTGAGGGTCCTCAACATAGAAAGGAAAACACTGGGAATCTTTCAAGTCCCTTCCAGCCTGGGTTGATCTATGATTCTGTGAAAGCCAAGTGGACCAGATTGTGTGGTCCTTCAGTAAAGTCACACTGTGTCACTTCTCTAATTTCCTACAAGCTGTCCAGTCTACAGATAAAAAGGAGTATGACGAGGATCTCTGCATACTTTCAGCATCCTGGCAATCTCCAGACTCCAACCTCTCCTCCCTCCCTACCTGTTACCTGGTAATATTATTTCCCCATCTAGCCTTCTGTCTCTCATTTGCATAGAAAGCCTCTGCCTTCGCAGAGCAGCTCAAACTCTCCAAAAAGCCAAACAGGGAAGAAGCAGGTCTTGTAAAGAGTCAGTCCCATCTGGGTGAAGGGGGAAAACTTGATATAGGCTGATCTCTTCTCAACGTAGCATGCAGAAGAGAAAAATCACTCAGTTAAGATTCTGAATGTGGCCAGGAAAGGAATATAAAACAACAGTACTTGAAAAATACAGAGACAAAGACCTGGATAACATTGTGCTGAGTGTGGTATAACAGGTACTCTAGTAATGCTGAGACATTTGGTATGTGAATGCCCAAACCATTCACAGAGGACCCTATGTTTGGTAGCAACTACATAAGCAGAATTCATCAATGCCAGTGCGAGTGCCTGCCTTACTTTTGTCAGAAGTATAACACAACAGCCACACACATTCTGCACCATGTCCATGAAAATACTGTAATGTTTGTGTATTGCAGATACACTAACTCCACAACACATGCAAAAACTAAATTGTCATTTTAAAAGGAAAATATTTCACTCTTTCGTGTCTTCTTGGATCACTAATTATGAGAGACTTTTGGAATGAAACACTGAAGAAAATTTAGTCATTATGAACAGGTATAAGCAGATAATAAATATACTTGTAGTGTGATCAAGTACTAGTAGGCTTTCATATCCTGAACTACTGCGGAACTAAAATGAACGGCCACAACATTATAACAACAATTGTAATTTAAAGACCACCTTTTACAACATTTGTCTTTGAAGTCAGATGCCAGAAATAAAATGTACTGAAAGAAGCAAATTTAGCCTTATTTCCCATGTAAACTGAGGAACTTGGCTGCTGGGGAGAGCTGCAAAACAGTTACACAAAGATGTTAGGGCATGTTTGTGGGTTAGTATCTTTAAGAAAATTACTTATCCACCTGTGCCCCCCTGCCTTTTTTTCTTAATACAGCACATCAACTTCTACACTAATCCTCCCTCCCAGTTCCAGAAAGTTTCTGCAAAATTTCTGAACATTGGAACTTAGAGAAAGTTCCAGAGACACCGAATGGTACATGGACTTTCTGTGTTTTTAACTGAGATTTCCCACTCTAACTGATGACTGTCTAAGGCCTTGAAGAGCTTTCATGCTTTATCTTCACCATATTTTTAAGTGAACAGTACAAAAAGTAAGTGCAAGGCCTCAAAATATGTACATTGGGAAAGGCTGAATGTGAGGAGCTAAGACATCTTGAGACAGCAGGTACCAACTTGCTAAGACTGGCTGGATATAGTTCTAGGAAGATGCATCTGAGGGTCTGTATACAAGAAACATGTGAGAGTATGTGAGAGCTCACACAAATCCGAAGGAGTCCAGGAGGGCACAAGCTAAAGCTAAAGCCGATGATTCTTCAGTGGATGTGGCGCAGGGCAATGCAGATCGCTCTGGAAGATGCCTTTGCTTTGAGCACCTGCTGCCTCTAAAGCCAAGTAGCTATTCTGACCTCAGTTGGGCCTGCACTCACATCCATTCAGACTTCATCCCTGTAGTATCTTCCAGAGCACAGTAATCACTCACACACACTTGCTACACTTTGATTTTTATGAGCAAGAAGCTTTCACAGTACCTGCAGTACCAAAGCGCACGACTGCATGAACACCTGCAGTAATAACTACACGAGACAAATGGAGAACAAGTGCACAACATGGATTATGCTTGAGGACTCTCCAGTGGGAGCTGGGATAGTGCTCCATGCAGCATCCTGCCTAATATTTTATAGAAAGTATATGTAGGGAGCAGAAGTAACAGAGAGGTACTTCATCAATGCTAGTGTGGGTTCCTGCCGTACTTTCATAGCTCAGATCTTAGATTACTCACTTAAAAAAAAGTAATTAGTAGGAAAACTGCATAATTAGGACAGGTTGGCACAATCAGTTACTATAGAAAGATGCATCAAATATTTTTCCTTTCAAGCAAAACGTGTACATCTAGTAAGGCAATACAGTATTTAACTAAATAAACTTGGATTTGTTTTTTTATTTATTCTGATCTTACCCAAAACACCAAACATAAAGGGGGGAAAAGTTCAGGTGACTCAGAACTGTAACAGTGTTTAACTTAGCAATTTAAATTTTGTCTTTTGTTAGTACCCTTTGGGCCACAAGGATGTTTAAAAAAATGCTTTTTAACCTGCTACTGAAGCTCTGTTTTGGGAAATGAAAGACATAGTGAGCTGCTGAATTTTGGATTTGAATGACTATTAGCCACAGTTTAATTATTTGGTATTTATATGTCTGTTTCAAGACTCCAAATTGTCCTTATCAAAATTTCGAGTGCTGGTGACAGGATGGCACCAGGTACACTGCCTTTTGTACAACTGACAGGTGCTTTATTACCATTTTAAAGTAACAAGGCCTTTTGTGTTCTGGGGAAAAAAAAAGTCAATTGTGTAACATACACAATTTTCCAAGTCATAAGAGACTGAGAAATTTCATTCTTCCCTGTCTTCCAAGAAGGCTATAACCAAGGATTAAACTTAATTTTATAGGAGAAACAATTTACTTTAAGGTTCCAATATGTCTCTTTCTCTGCAATGATGTTACATTACACACATCTCAGATGTGATTACAGGCTGAGCTTTTCTCTGGGCTCATTCAAATTACAAAATTAAACTTGAAAGAGCAGGAATAACAAACTGAATTTATCTTTAGAAAATAATAGCTGTATTTACAGAGATAAATTTCGTTTTGGATGTTTTTGATTCAATCCGCATCTTCATGCAGAAAGGAGCACCCCACACAGGCAAATACTTACACTGTGAGAGTGTGTGAGGACAGGGATAGATTTTTATTTTTCTGCATTAAAAAAGACTTTATTTTTTTTGGCAAAATTCTGCTGAATTACTGAACTATAGTCAGATGTTCCTGACAAAATCACAAAGATAATTCCCTTATTATCTTACCTTCTCTGATGGAGGATATTCAAGGATTGCTTTTTTCTTGCTCAGCCATCACTCTTGGTTTAGCATCTCCAAACCTAAAAGTGATCCAAGCTCCAAAGAGCATTTTTCTTTTTTGCCCCTCTTTTGGAAGAGTTCCAGTGAAAAGTTGTACAAAAAAAAAAGCATTACCTGGACTCTCTACAGTCTTTAAAAACCTGAGCAGATGAGAAGAAAGGACACTGATGTTTCAGGAGTGGGGATGAATTTGCTGAATTTCAGTCAAAGTCTGTGAGTGTGAGCTGTCACTTGCTGTTCACTGTACCATGGACAGACACCCTGAGATCACTTCTCTGGTTCTGCTCAGTTTCCAAACCAACACAGCAGTCAAAAAAACATGACTTTGATTTACTTTGTTAAGCGACCTCTGTGGAGCCACAACTGGAAACAGAGTGATGAAGCATTCTGTCCCTCCCGAAGATACTCCAGGTGAAGGCAGGTAGACTTCTGTCCTCCCACAGCCTCTACCCTGTGGCAGGAATTGCCACCCCTTGCCTCTGAGCATCACACCAAGCCGAATCCAAGCCTTTGTGCTCAAACCTGCCCAAGGTTAGGCCACTGTCCTGCCATTAAACTGCTCTCCAGTTCATAGTCAGTTCCAAACACAAATGAGTTAAGTTCCCAATGTTCCTCAGTCCAGCCCTTTCTACAAACACTAAGAAGAATTAATGAGGGAGAAAATAATTATTTGTAAACCCTCCAGCTTTCCAGCAGGAGACATCTGTGTTTGTATGGATATAGGGTATAGCTTACATTAACTTGCTTAACTGGACTAAACTAAAGCAGCATTTTTTCTTTTTTTTTTTAAAGATAAATTACTGGGTTTAGCACAGCTGCTAAGAGCTAATTCTGTACAAAGAGTTCTTTTCAGTAGTGTGGGTGGCAAAACACTCAGCAACTGGCTTAATGAGTTCTTCATTCTTTACAATAGAACAGGACAGTTTCCAGAAGTAAAAAAACCCAGGAGATTGTAACAAAAGACGTGGTATAAAATAATCCTGTTTGCTCCTCTGGCTTTGCCAGTCCTCCCTTATTTGATGCCAGCCTAAATGGGGGCTTGCCCTAGTATTTCCCAGCACAAGTAACAATTAGGAGTGGGAAGGTTTAGTGCTTATTCCAATTACAGGCAGGGAGCAATGTCTGTTTCCTCTGCAGGATGGAGCAGAGCATTCCTCAACCAAAACACCCTGGCCAAAGCCAGGCAGCACAGTAATGGGTATGCCACTGAGGGCTTTCCCCTTGGCAGGGTCACCACAAGGCTCGTGGGTGGCTTGTTTAGCAAGGACTGGGAAGCCCGAGCTGCTAACGAGTTCCGGTCCCCAACGCAACCTCTCTGACACGGATCATTTATGTGACAAAAGGCAACACGGGTGCCAACTCCAATCATTTCAGCTTCACTGCTCCCAGCCTACAGCCCACCAGCTGTGGGGTAATAACCCACTGCCTCAAACAAGCACTGACTTAACACACACACACCTTCCTGGTCCAAAGCACTCGGGCTCTTCCACCAGCACAGGCAGGGACGTACAAATGCTCTGGTCACCAAGATACAGCTCCTACCAGATAAAAACTGGGCTTGGCAACATCCACTTGACCTTCTGAATGTCAGTGAGATAAAGGGTAAAAGGCCAGGGAGGCCACAGATGTTTGAATTTACCTACATCAAAAGGCCATCTAGGAAACCGCTGGAAATTTTTTCTACCTCTGTTGTTTTAAATAATGATTCTGGAGCTGTACTTGAGTGAGTTACAAAGCTATTAAAAACCAATCCAAACTGTTACGAGCCATCACCAATGTTTCTTTTTCTCCTTATTAGACTGAAGAAAGGCAGGATTATTCTTAGGAAAACTTGAACAAGGGGAAAAACAGACAAAATGACCAATTAATGAGGAAACACTCCAGATATCTTTAAGAAAAAGTCATCAATGAAACTGCAAATAGCAGTGTTTACCTGTATCTACAGTTCCTGTTTTATTTTTTGTTTAATTATTTTTGTATTTGTCCATTTTGCTTCTGTTGGCAGCAAATGGAACACAGAGGGGCTACTCCTATAGATAATATTAGTCAAATTGATTTAAAACAAGAACGAACAAAACTTCTTATAACTGCCCACTGCTTATTTACAGTTTGAACAGTCTGATCCTGAGAATAGCATTTCCTAATACATGCCTCTCCATAGTTGTTAGAAAGTCTGGAATTTTTGGTCATTGGAATGTTGTTGATGAATCTTGAAAAGACTATTTAAACACACATTCCACATGGAGGGAAGAGGAGGCAATTATGGGGAATAAATTGAATCCACAAATTTGTCAGTGAAGAATCCTGTCAGAAATAATTTTTAATACAATACTTTCCTGTTTCTGTGCCTTGACAGCTTACATATTTCTTCATTTTCTTTCCATTTATCTGTATAAAAACACTGGAACAAAAAGAGAAACTGACTGACACTAAACAGAAAACAGTGAAGCTACTTGTACACAAGTGACTACAAGGGACATAAATGGAAAGCAGAGATTCATCCTTTATCTTTCAGTATTAATCATCTCGGAGTTACTTTTAACAAAAGAAGTGCAAGACTAACTGGCAAGAGATTAAAATGTACATAATGTATTATGTCCTTTAACATACATATGCATTCAAAAGCTATTTAGCTCATTCTATGCCAGCTTGTTTATTTTGCTATTCAAAAATGCTGTATAAACCCTATATATAAGCCTGTGTACAAAAGAAAACCCCCTCTGGGGAAAAACCACAGAAAAGTGAGCCAGTAGATGGCATTGTGGCACTTCAAAAGACATTCCAGAAAATTCCACTTAAACATGCAAGCCTAAGTACTGTGTTTAACCACTTACTGCTTAACCAATGCAATATTTTACTCCTACTCAATGCTACACATGCACAAAGAAACTACACGATGTAAATCCACCGTCATACTAGCCCTGACACAATTCCTGTCTGCTCTGATTCCCAAATCCAATTAGCTCTGTATGCTCGATTTACAATCCCAGTCTTGAAAAGATGGTCCTTGTTTGATGACTAATGTACTACGAGCCATGGCCATCAAGGGTATACCAGAAAAGATGTGATTAGTTGAAAACTATTTACTAAATAGCAGTTATATACAAGCTCTTACAACCAACGCAGATGATACTATTCCCTGCCATACAGAAACTACTGGGGAATAGATATCCCTTAAAAATGAAATATTCCCATTTTCTTTCAGTTAAACTGCTGATATGCCCTCACGGCTAGAGATGAGAAGACTGCAGCAACCCACCCGTTTCTTGTGTAACATATCTGTTCTCTGTAGTGCTAAACCCACACAGACTGGAAACCAGGCTTTACCTTGAGCATCTCTGAGCAGGGGGTTGGAGCAGAGACTTCTGGAGGCCTCTTCTAGTCTCAGATATTGTGTGAGGCTTATATATCAATATTTCTCTTGACATTAGTCTTTTAGAAAAGGTCTGGTTTCACTATGGTATTCAATTTGTCAGGAATTTCTAAAAATCCTTGTATCGTAACAAAAAACTTTCAGGATAGTGTAATTGAATCTGCCTACCTTAAGAATCTTTATTAAATTCAGTAATGCTCTCTAAGTGTCCAATTGCATATATTCATATTTTTTCCAGGCCGTTTCTTCTAGAGCAAACTACAGCAGTTCAGTTTTCCTAACAGAAACTTTCATCTTCAGGTCTCCATTGACTGATAGCCTAATACTTGGATTAAGGAACAAAGAAGCAACTCAAACATCCTCCACAAATTAACAGATCAAATATTTTTGCAAATTTAATATGGACAAAAATATCATACTCACTTGAATAAAGCTGGGTTTTATATGTGAAATTTCCCTTCTTTTAATTAGAAATAGTTTTTAAAGCCACAGAAGAATACCAGAAAAATGTTTCTTCAATCCCCTGTGAAGTTACAAGCATTACAAGTGAATGCTGAAATATTAAAACTGGATGCCTCCTTTGCCAAATAGAGGTGGTCAGGCTAGACTGGAGCACCCAGGAGAACAGGGAAAACAGTTCCTTCCCCTCATCATCACTCCTTTCTCAGTGATCCATCCATAGAGGGAGATGACAAGTGTCACAAACCCCAAAGCATTTCAAAGAGAATAGAAAGGCAGAGGGGAGAACATAAGCAGCAATCAATCTGATCAGTTCAAGGATTCATCTTTTCCAGTGGGTTGTCCCCATCATGGGCCACAAGCAGTTCCTCAAGAAAAGGGAGCATGAACATGACACACATGCATACATCCTTCTGCTGAAATGCCTCCTCTGCTTCCAGTGGCCACAACTTTTTGGCAACTTCAGGGCCATGTGACCTACAGCCATAACACCATTTTAACAGACTTAAGTAATTTGTCTGATCCTTGTTTGAACGCATCTACTTGCTGGCCTTCCCCAGTGTGCTGTGGCAACGAGTTCTACCATATAAATGCGCACTTTCTGCTTCTTTTGAACTCTTAAGCTTGGTGGCTGATCATTTTGCTTAGATCTTGTAAAACACTAAAACCAGTCACAAAAAACATGTCACTCTATTTTTGTTTTCCTCAGAGATATTCTTCGTTCAGGAGAGTTTTCAAGTGGTACATTCCGCATGGAAAGATTAATTCCTTTGTGTACAAGTATCCAGATACCAGAAAGGAGGAGATAACTTCCTGATTATCAACTAGGAAGGAGTCAACAAGCTAATATCCATGCAATCAGGAGTAGATGAAGCAAGACTAATAGCTGGCACCATTTCTGAACAGGCTGGGAGCACCTTGACCCCTGCACCCCATTCTGACAGCAGAAGTAGAAAAAGGTGACCTGAGTGATTGTTCTTATTATTATTAAGGCAGAGTCTTTCAGAGTGCCCAACTGTGTTCAGTGATCACACTCTGGGTTAGAAAGTCTATTTTATTGCAGTGGACCCTCTGGAATAAATACAGCGTGACCTTGTATGGTGAACTCCAGGGAGTGGTGGCTCACAGGCACAGGGAAGCATCCTTCACCATCTTATTGATGGTGTGTATCTGGTCTTGTATCCTGTGAGGCTTGGTGCTGGGGACTGACATAGAACCAGAAAGAAGATGATACTGTGTCACCCTATAATTCTGCCTTCTGGGAAATTCATATGCAACTTAAAATTGTTACAGGCCACTCTCACCTGCATCGAACTGTGATTTGCAGGTGACACCACTTATGTGTCAGTGAGAAAAGAAATTTGGTTATTTTCTTGTGTTCAGCAGTTATCCTCAGCTCTCATGAGAATGCTTGACAAGGAAAGCTGCCTGACCCAGGAAAGACACTTTTATGACAAGATTTGGCCATTCTGCCCTTCTAGCTGAATCCACAGAATCTGAGTTCCTTCCAAACCCATCCAAGTACTTGAACTTTCTGTCCTTTGGCATACTTATAAATGTTGATTCTTCATGTGCAGCCAGTGCTTCCAGAGAATCAGAGCTGGAGCACAAACACAAAAGGATTCACACTCTGAACATGCTGGGTGATATTTTCTCCAGCCATTCAGTGGATCCCAGTGCAGTAACCAGCCACATATAAACAAATTATGCTATATCTAGTATTTGTTTGTTTTAGAGACTGGCAATTATTGCTAGCCCCAGAGACAAGAGAGTTTTTGAAGATGGCTGTTGTTTCAAAATCCATGTTGGAAACAATTGGTACAAATTATTTTTGATTTTTTTTTAAAATGGGCTCGGTGCTTATTCACCAGAACTGAGGCCACTGTTTAACTCAGCACCAGTCAATGGGGATTTTCGCTGGTACTACAGAAATGGTGACAACTGTGGTTGTGCCACAGGCTTTCATTGCTCTTCCAGACCAAAATTATACTCAGAAAAAAACCAAATCCAACACTAACTGCTCTTCCTTGCACAGAAATAAGGAACATTTGCGGGTGACTTTATGCTGACACAGTCTCTGAAGTGCTGCTTGTAGGACTGGTAACCAACTGTGAAGGAGCAACTTTCTAAACCACAGACACATACAACCATGGAGCATCTGGCCCAGGCAGGGAGCTCAGTCTTACCATTCCCTCCAGGCTGGAGGCTCCCCACTGACAACATCTGTCCAGAAAGAGAAACAGATGGCCAACTTCTCCAGACTTTTCTGCCCACCTGACCTGATGTTCTTCACACCAGTCACTTGGGCAGATAAATAAGTAGAATTAATGAGGCTAATAAAAACCCTGGGGTAAATGAAAGAGTTAATTACGTGACAGTACTTCTCAGTCCTAAACACTGGGCTAAATCACTGGGGTTCTCTGTGCAGTCACTAAAAGAAGCAGAGTGACAGAAAATGTATTATCCTCAAGATACTCCATTTGCTAATTTGCTGTACAATTCCAGGGTTCATTGACAACTTCTTATTACTTCTGAAAGCAGTTTCAGAGATTTTTCCAGGCACTCCAACACTGCCTACAGCAAAATCTATGTGAGGTACAAAATAATGTCTAGTGCTCACAAGTGAAAGAAAAATCTCTCAATTCAGCAATAATTATGTTTCTTTAAAAAAAATTTTAAACATCTGGTGCACAGGATCTGCTGTATGCATCAGCATTTACAGAATAATATTTCTGACTTTGTTGCAAGCTCACAATCCAATCAATAGGTACATTAAAATATACCAGCAAGGAAAAAATACAACAAAGGAGAGCTAGACAATGAGGAATTTCTTTAAACTGCAAGCATGCACATGAAATTTAACTAAGTTAAAATTTCCTAATCTTGATTTTTTGAGCATGTATGTTCTTCCCTCCATAAACTCAGTCTTTAACTGCACAATGAATTATAGGAAATTCTTTCAAGTGACATTTAAACCGTTCTTCTAAACCTAGTAGGCTTATATTGCCTGCATTTATGCTGGTAGTAACTTCTGAAGCTGCCACCTCGCTCTTACAGCAGAGTAAAGATATTAAGTTCTCTCAAGTTCCTATGGATACCTGGCAGCCGCATACAGAAGAAAACCAAATTAATGTCTTCTCTGAAGGAAAGGCTACAGCTTGAGTGGAAGTCTCTCTGTTTAGTCACCAGAGAATCAGTTCAGAAGTGGGAAATTGTAAATGTTTCTACTACAGGGTAAGCTTACACATGATCTTTTAAGTGATGAGAGAGCCACAATTGTCAAGCCGTGAGACCCAACAACACAGAAAAGGAGATTTCCTAAATTCACACATCCACAGACTGTCATTTTAAAGTTCAGACAGGACAGACCAGAGAGCTACCACAAAAAAAGGGAAGGCATATTCAGAGTCACTGCCCACTCCCTGGTGTTCCTCTCCCTTGCAGTGGCTAAATACCTCATCACCTACCTTTCTTTTATTGGCCCTCACTTCCAATCCCAGCTTAAACTACCTTTTGATGAATGCAGGGCAAAAGCCACATAACACAAGGCTTGCAAACAGAGGCCACTTCTTCCCTGCGAAGTCCCACTGTAGCTGGTCCCACAGGGTGGCAAGTATCTGCCCCTCTCTCTCTCTGGTTTGGATACAAACCCTCTAACATGTATAAACTGGAAGCCCCTGTCACAGGAGCTTGTATCTCACTGTGTTACTTCATCCCAGCTGATGTAGAGAGACATAAAATCAATTTTTTCAGTCACAGAGGGAAATGTTGAATTGTTAAAGGATATTGTAAGAGATGGACTAAAACTTGCCCTAATTACTACAGCCTGCCTGAGTCAATATGCAAGTGCTACAAAGCTTCCCATGCAAACTGAGAAAGGTAATCTTAGAAACAAGAATGATAAATACTGTGCTTTCATCAAGAAAAGCTTTCCCTTTGAACTTCTGATTAGCCAATAATGAATTGAGCATTTGAGGGAGAAACTTTCTCAGGACATACAGTGAGAATACATTTATCATCTTCTGTAGCTCAGATGATATTTGACATAATTTCTCCTTAGGGTCCCCCCCAGCTAAACTCTGATGCCTTAGTTCCACAGTGATTCCAAGTTTCCTTTCATTAGGAAGGTCATGAAGAACAACAGAATAACTCCTTAGGTTGTGATCTAGTTAAAAAGGCACGGGAAAAAGAGTCTGAGCAGATGCAACATGTGACTTGGCTCATGTCAGATTAACCAGTTTTCTACTTTGTTTTTATACTTGAAAAGCAAATGAATGTATTTTCAGTCTTTGTCTTACTCTACTTCCCTTAAAAAAAGAGGTGCAGCCCCTCCACATGCTACAGCCATGAAGCAACCCTACCAAAGAGGTACCACTCCTGCAGAAAGGATCTTGAGCAGTTTATTCATGCAAGAATCCAACACAGGAGAAAAGCACAGTCAGGTTACTCTGGATCTGACAGCACACCTGAGGTTCTTGAGTGTGTGTTTCGAAGGCAAAAGTCGGTCAACTGCCATAGGATAACATGATGGTGTTCAACAGCATCCAGTATTCCATCTGCAGCCAGTAGTTTCATAGTAAGGGGACCAGGGGAAGGGAAGCTGTTTCATAATGTGATGGCAGGTCATCACTTACAGGTCTGTTCAGTAACACTCACTGAGAAGACCAAAAGCAAACACTAATAGGCCACAGCTAATGTAAACAACTAAACCAAAATCAAACCCAACATTAATCAATGTCATACAAGGAGAAACCATTGTTTGGAGGGTAAAAAGGTAGTGGCAAAAATTGGCAATAAATTAGAAATTACCCACTATGTTCATAAAAGGCAGGAGCTTTCCACCTATTTCCAAACACAGACTGAAATCAGACACCAATTATTGCTAAGTTAAATGATAAGAAAGAAAATGCTACGTATGAATGTCCAGAATTTTAACACACTGCTTTTATATCCACAAGGGAGCATCTCTACACTATTAAATGCTGAGAACATCAATTTTTACTGAATGTGCTTGCTTCAGCTTTAAAAATATAAGAAAGAAAAAAGTGCCTGGCATAGAGATTTGGTCTCCTTATGCCAGTAATGCTAGTCAATATTAGCATGTAAGTTTTTAATGATTCACTACACTGTTTGATTATCCACTCCCAAAACTCACCTTAATTAGCAGAAATATTGATTTTACAATGTTCAGTCCTACAAGCTTAAGAAATATGAGCTGATAAACCTAGCTCTGAATAATAAAAAATTAAACTGATATAGTGATAACAATGTAACAAGGGGAAAACGTCCTCCTGCATCTAAATTGAGTTGCAGTAGATAACATTTTAAATAATTTTAGTTTGAATCCTGCTGAGGCAATCATTTATGGAATGGTGTCTTGCCAAGCAAGTTACCAAGTGCTCCTTGAGAGGATGTGATTGTACTGTTGCCACAACATACTGTCTGGTTCAAAATATTCTCCCCAAAGTATAATAGAGCCACAGCACAAAGCAAATGGTGCCAAAGGTCTAGCTCACAAGCTTTTCCTATCAAGGAGAAAAGACACCTGGTCCAAATTTAACTTTTAAAAAGAATGACAGGAAGTTCATTCAGCATACAAAAAAAAAAAAAATCCTGTCAACAAATCTCATAAAAATGAAATTTCTCCATCTCTTTTATTTGAATAGGAAATTCTGAGCATCTTAGAAACCATAGAAGAGCTACAGTCAATGGACATATGTTTAAAATAGCAAAAAGAACTGTCTTCATAACATTAACAGAGAGACTCTGAAGTCTGAAGGGACAAGCATAACATGTCAATGTTACCTTCTGTTTTAAAGCAGCCATGGCTTTTGCCAGTAATTCCCGAGATAAAGTTGTAACTATTTCAGCTACAGAACCTTCCCTTCTTTTACATTCTGCATGTGCACAAGTGCATTTGAAATAAAATGTCACCAAGCTTCTATAATAAAAGACTAAACAGTCTCATTAAGTGCCCAGAATGATCACTTAGAGGAAGACTTTTGTCACTTCATAGATTTTAGTAAAAATACAGGACACACCTCCAACACTACCCTTTTTCTTCATTTCTTCAAAGGACCAACCTACATCACCAGGTCAGCACTCATAGAAAAGGAAGGAGCAAATGGTTTCATGTAAAAAGAACACAATTTAACCCATTATTCCTTGAAAGCAAATGGATCTTTCAGAAAAGATAAAAAGCATGTCTTAGCTGTAAGTAAGTCCTTATGTAAAGAACTAAAGCAAATAATTAAATCCGGGCTAATATTTGACAGTCGCTGCCTTATGGAAACCATGAGGTCTGCAAGGACAGTAGCAGAATTATTAAATGGTAAAACACTATGTCAGCTGTTGAAGAGATTAAGAACCAACAGCCTGTGTAACAGTAACAACAAAAAAGACCAACAGGACAACAGCAAGTGGTGGCATCAGCACTACCAGCAACGTGTGTAGAAGAGGCATTTGTATTTCAGCATCAAAGCAGGCACCTTAATTATCCAGGGTCTCAGGATGTAGAGGGCAGCGAGACCTACTGAGGTGCAGCCCATTTGACAAATTATGGTTGTCTAAATACCAACTTGGGAAATATTTTTTTTCCTTTTCTTTTTAAACAGATTTTTGGCACTGCTGGTGTTCAGCCAGTTCTGAGTGTTGGGTGCCAGAGCATTCCCCCTCCCTGGGGCTGGAGAGGAGCAGCCTGGGGCCCAGGCACTGCTGCTCCCCAAGGCTAAAGGTTATCAGATTGTGCTGCCAGCACACTGACTCATCCATAAGGCTTGCTATGAGTCATATACACACTGCAGCATGGCCAGGACTCTCAAATGGCACCTCAGGCTGAGCGTACACTGGCACGTTTCCTTCCCACTTGGCAAGAACCAAGATGCCGGGTCATGACTCCTTTGCTTCTCCAGAAAAATTAATCACAAACAACAGAGTAGTGGGGCAGGTATGGAAGGTGTCAAAACCCTCCTGTGACTGTATATGTACAAGACATGACCAAAGGAGGTTCTCTTAGGGCTGCCCATGCCCTTCAGCTATTCTAAGTCCAGTGCAAAAGGCAATCTGGGTGCACTGGCAGTATAAGCACAGCCCCGAGCAGACCTGCCCTAAAAGACATTTAAGGAAGAGAAGTATGGACTGTCAGTACTGGTAAAGAGCTGACACACGGGATCTCTCCCTGTTGCCAACAGCAGCCAGCTGTGAGAATGGCAGCCACAGGTCAGCTGAGCTGGGGGGGGGGGTTCTGGTGATGGCTCTGAGCTAGACTAGGTACACAACTACAGTCCTCTCTCGGGCTTCCAACAGATGGGGGACAGCACCAGGTTGCAAGCGAGCAATGTTGTAGCAACTCAGGCTTTCAACATCTTAAAAGTTTCCCTTCTGTTTTAGCTTTAGGTGTGTTTTTGTTTTCCTTTCACTGACTTTATTGAGAAGACTACTGATGAACACCAGATCTATAGCAGAACTTGCTTCTGTAGGTGAACAGCACCTTCAAAGTTCACATGGGACTTGGCAACAGTCCTTAATGCTCCTCACAGAACTCCTAAATGCAGCACGCTGCTTGTACTGATCTTTACCAGAAAAACCTTGACTTACGTTCCTTAATTAGTAGAATTTAGTGAGAAATTAATGCACAGGACAGGCAGATGCATGGACTTAATTAATAAGGCAGCAAATAATGCAAACAGAAATAAAATATTATCTACTAAAAATAATTAGGCAAATAGATTCCTATAGAGAAAGCAGTTTTCAGGTCATAATCCGTGCAATTGCAACAACTGAAATGGACTGGGTACTGATTTTTACCTGTTATTACAGCTTCCAATTCTGAATTATTCAGTGTTTTGTACTAAACATTGTGTAGTGTTTTAAGCATTGCAAACTTCTTTCTTAAATCAGTAATTTGGAAAAAAAATATGTTCAGTTCTGTGACAGCACATTTTGTCATAGGTAATTCAAAACATTTTGAGGGGATCAGTTAATTTCAAAAGTTTACTGTGACGCAATGCAATGATACCAACTTCTTTAACCCCTATCTGAATAAACTTTCTGGTAGAAAATGTGCGTATTTGCATGTAAACAAAAATGATTTTTCAGCCACCAGGTCCACTTGGCATTGAGAAGAATGTCGTCAGCACTCACAAGCTACTTTCTGTTCCTGCCAATAAGATCCATGCTGCTGTCTCTGAGTCAGGACACACAAGGTAAACTGATAAAATTGTAGAAAAATGAGTCAGAGCACCCAGCAGCACACAAGTGAAGGTGAAATGTTACTATTAAAAAAAATTCATTACGCATTATAACTTTTGTCCTTATTTTTTTTTCTGTTCACGTAAGTTCCTGATCCAAAGACAGCAAAAGAACAAGGCAGAGGCTGATAATTTCTAATATGGATGATGATGCAGGACTGAACAATTGTAGACAGTGATCTGGCAAGGTCACTACTCCATTGTTATTGTCCTGTTACTGAACGTCTTAGAATGGGTGTACTTGGGGGACCTTTTAAGAGTGAAAGCAAGAAGCTTCCTAAACAGTATTTTCTTGCAGCTGCAGAAATGTTCTCTTGTACAACCAGGACTGCAATAAGGTGAATAAGAAGGCTCTTGGAAAAGTAAGCATCATGTAAACATTCCTTGGTGGTGTCTACAGGAAGGAAACAGCATAAATGTGGACCTTCCAGGCACACAGTCCTGTCAGATCTCCTCTAACCATGAAAGAAGTTAAATATGCAAAACAAAACTAACCTCTGCAGATGTATCTCAATAATTGAAGCATGGCTGCTGAACTTCACGTCTGCACTGGCAGCTAAGACTCCCCAAACTTTGAAAACTTCCAGTACTTGTAGAAGATGAGGTTGTGGATGAATAATACCAGAGGCTGTGCATGTATGAGGAGACTACATACACCAATTTCTACAAATTGCAGCTATTGAAGGATGATACATCCTGGAAGGAAAATATGGAAATGACTGCATTTTTTACTAGAAACCTCTGGCCTCTACAAGCATGCATTGCTCCATATGGTTTTATTCCAGGCAAGTAGGTAGATATCTAATGACTAGATTTTCTTGCAAGCTCAAGTAAGAACTTGCATGAGACTGATTGTTCTAAAACACAACTGTGAGCCAAGTGGAACTGCTGCCATTATTTGTTATACAAAACAAGATCAGTTTCTCTCCGTTATAATGTACTGGTACCACCTTACAGAAGTCTCTCAGGTTGTGAGAGGCAAAAAAAAAGGTGAATACACTTTTACAGTGTTACTTTTCCCACAGTCTTTGACACATTGATCCATGTCAGGAATGTAAGCAACAGGTGGTAGAAGAAACTGCTGCCTCCGCTAGTTCTTATTTTTTTACAGTGACTGTCAACTCACTGCATGACTCAAGCAGCTCAAATGGGTCCCTGTTGTTAATTTTCATATATCATGAAAAATATGCTGGAGGACAAGGATATCTTAAGTCTTGGTGCTCCTGGTCTACAGATTCACTTTATGTTTTGCTGTTATCCAGCATGAGTTCAAATTACAATAAAGTGTTGTAAGTTATTAAAACACAAAATTCAAAACTGACAACATGCAAACATTTATTAAAGACAGAGGCATGGAAATTAAAGAGAAAAACACAAGTATCTTCACTGAGGTATGTTACACCCAAAGTATCTCTCTCTCTCTCCCTCATCTCACCTTTTCCCTTCCCTGCAAGGTGGCAGACAGGTTTCCAGCCTTTGTCCATGTCCTCCCTTCCTGACAAAGCACTTTAGTTTTCACAGCTGGTTCATGACTGGGAACACATCCACTCACTCCACCTCTGTTCAGTGAACAATATCCAATCTTTCTCTCTTCAGCACAGCATAACTTAATATATTAACTTCTAACTTCTATATTATGTGTCAAATGCATGATAAATCTTGGTGCCCCGAAATCTAGCAGGATTTTATTATGCAAAACTAAATAAAATTAAGCCTGTAAAAAATACTAGTATTTCATACTAAATACATTAAGAATACTATCATACTGATAAATACACTCATCTTCTTCACCTTTGTAAAAGAAATACAGGGGTTTTGACTCCCTTGGGTCCCCTCACTTTACTGACCCTTTCTTGATGGTAATGAGACCGTGGCTGCAGAGGGAGCAAGTATCTGTACAGCTTCTTTTCTAAGATGCAAAGTAGAATCACCAACCTATTTCTTGTGTATGTTAATTAATCAAGTAACTTAAACCAGGTTACATTTATAGATGACTTTTAATACATAGCTCAAATTCCGTGGGGTTTTTTTCCTGCTGTAATTTCTGACACAGCATAAGGTGACCTTGAAATAAATAAAAAAACTTCACCAACAGACAACAAAGCAATAAGACACAGAACCATGTAGCATATCTGAGAAAAGAATTCATCACGGAAGGAGAAGCAAGGAACAACCAAACAACTTTTCCTTATTTTATTTTAGAAAAATAAAATTCACAGGTTAGAGCAGAACTTGGGCAGGTCTAAATCGACATTTTCTGCAGCAGAAATATTGCCTAAGCTCTTTTAGAACTTGCTTCCATGCCAGAGCAAATATTTTGATTTCATTGACCTTGCCAGGCAACTCCCCAACATAAAGTGTATGGTAAAAACACTCTTCAGTAATATCAAGCTTGGAATATTTATTAAAAACATTTGCAATCTATGAAAACAAACTCTAATTCTGTATATATTCAAACCGTGAACTCCACTCTGTACTAAACAGCACAACAGAACCTCAGCTAAAACAGGTTTCCATGTGGGAGCAGAGGAGGTGGTGGTGAGTGGGTGCACTTCTCTACACTATTAGTAAGATTTGACCTTTTGAGCCATCACTGACTAAAATTAGCAAGCCGGATTTCAAACTTGTTTGGATGCAAACTGTACTGTGTTTCACTGCTCTACAGTAGAATTAGAAGCAGGATTTAGAAGCATTATGAAGTATTTTCTTATGAGAAAATAAAGGGCACATTAGGACATAAGTTGTGGTTCTGTCTGTACTTTTCTTTCTGATATACCCAACACCCTGCAGGCCTAAATGACTACACCTTTCTATCTGCACCATCAAAAATCAGGATCTACGTCCACCTACCACTGTAGCCTCTAAATAATAGAAATGTTAATGTGGAAGAGGACCTGTTGGTGTGGTCTTATATGGGACAGTTTATATAATAATACCATTACATTTCCAGGTCCCACTACTTTGGAATACCTAGTCAGCTTGGAAAAAAGGTTATTCTTGCATAAGTTATGAATGTTTCAGATCCATCAAGATCACATCCTGTTCTCTGACTCTGCAGCTGACTGTGTTCTGCTAAGTAGAAGAAACAGAGAACTTTTTTTATGACTGAACCAAGAATAATTATCATCCAGTTTCACAAGATGTGATGGTCAATGGTATTTATTTAAGCAAGAAATACCTTTCCAAAATGATCTAAATTCATAATGACTGCTGTTGCTAGCTAACTGACACTGAATTTCACCCATACTTAAAAGGTATGTGTGCTGTGAACTTCATTCTTGTCCTTGAAAGGATCACACCAGAAATGCACACAGAGAGACCAATTTCTGAACACTTGATATTTCTGACTAAGAATTACAAGTAGTGTCTTAACACTTCAACAGCAGAAATGTTGAAGTCAGAAAGATCAAGTACTTTGCATTTTAAAAATGATCCAGTGGAGTTTGAGGTCACCTTATAGTTTGACAAGCTTTTCCATAAAACCCCAAAACCACTAACCAAGAAACAAGTCCCCACGGATGCCCATGCCCTGCTTTGTTTTTCACCTTCTTTTATGGTGGGATTCAACTATCAGATTGGAAATCCTGTAAATGCTCTTCATAGTGGTTTTTACTGCCCTTTGGACTGAAACTGTCCTGGAGGAAAAGAGAATTCACTACTTTACTTTTCTACCAGCCAATTTCTGCAAACTTCTGTAAATAAAGCACTGAAATAGCTTGTCCATTTTTGTGTTTCACAGTGGAAATTAGAAACTGATGAACAGCTGGGAACTGATTAGGTGAGCACTGGAAAATGAGGAGTAGGTGATACAGGCTGGATCAGATGTAGAATATGCAGAACACACCTTCACATTAGACTGTACTGGCAGCTCTAAGCTAGCAGAAGATATTTGGAAAGATTAAACTAGAACAATGGGAGTAGAAAAATGTACTGACATAACATCTACCATTATCAGAAAGAAATACTGTGGGAACTGTGATATTGAGTCTGGGCCACCTGATGATACTAATTAATTCATCTTTAAGAAGCAATTTTCTGGAGTGAAAGGGGAAAGAACTAAGTTGGTTGTTTTTTTCTTTACCATTTCTATGTCACTTGAAATATTTTGTAAGCATCCATTGGAAATTTCCCCCTTAATTATGTGAATATCCACCTGTGAACTGTGAAAACATATATGTATAGAAAAAGTGAGAAATACGTTATTGAAATAAGTACAGAGAATCATCAGATCACCTGAAAGCAGGATGTTATCAACTCTCACTGACTGCTTATATTTACATATGTCTCCAGCTATGATGAAGACACTCAGTTTGCTAGAATTCCAGCAGCCTCAGAAAGCTGGATATATTTGGTACAGGCTTGGTAGCCAGTGTGCTCAGTGCTACACAACTCCAAAGAGCTGGTAGATGCACACACTGCACACTGCGCTAAACAGAGAAGGACAAAGCTGGGGGAGTTCAGCTGCATCCCTGAAGAAGCTTCACAAGTCCTGGGAGTTTATTGACCCACCCAGCATCCCTAGTTTTGACAAAATGTGCTGCTGGTTGTATGACCTGAGTCATGCCTGGACTGCTTGCAAGTGCTATGGAGTTCAGAAAGATGGGTTCTCCACCTCTGCTCCTCCAAAGCTTAGAGCGTTTACAGTGGGAATTGGCTGCACAATGTGTTTTTCTCATTTTGAGTAACTAAAAAAGACCCTGCAAGCAAAATGAAATTATAAATTATTTATTTACAACTGGACCTATGTATAAAACTTTCACTTGTGAACACTGAAAAGCAGATACTGAGGAAGGGTAGGAGAGAGGAAGGTACTTGGCAGACTGACAAGTCAATCAATATAAAAACCAAAAGTATCATTTTAAGCTTTTCACTTACTATGTAAATCCCTTATCCACAACAAATTAAAGTAAAAAGAGTTGCTGGACAGTAATGCACAGAATCTGCTAGAATTTGACACTCCCAGAACAGCAGCGTTGCAGATTTGAATTGCCAGAGCGTACCTGTAAAGCATCAGCTTCAATATTGCACAAAAGGCAGCAACTTAAACAAAACATTGAAGCATCTCTCATGGATCTGCTCTTCAAATGGACTGAAAGCCACTGATTTGCAAATGCAACACAGTTGGTTTAACTATGGGGAAAAAATTTAAGTCTTGTTTGAGGTTTGTACTGGTTAGCAAATAGGAATCTTAATGCCCAGGATGATTTGAATATATATATTTTACAACGTAACTGTAGTAAAAAGTTACTTCATCGCAGAGGATGAACATACACATTTCTGAAGAATGGGTAAATGTAAAACAGTCTTGTTTTAAGAAAGTGCATTTCTCAACAGTCATGCTGATGCTTTCCAAAGTGTGTGGGAGGCATCCAGGCCAAACTGGTGACAATGCTTTTCTAAACATCTAAAAATATTAGAAGTTTGCCACCTGCTGAGATAAATGACAATAAATCAAAAGACAACATGGATTTCAGGTACAATAATTTTGAAGTGTTCATCTATCAATACATTGCTTATTTAGAATTCCTATGAATCAATATGCAAATGTCCCTTGGAGCAAGGCAGAAATTAAAAAATTGAGTTTCAGGTGCAATTTCCCTTTAATACCATAAAAACCACTCTGAAACTCCTGAAACAGCTTGAGAAAACTGCCTACTCACATTTGCATCCATTAGAAACAGACTGAAATTCACACCCAATCCAAGCAAGCCGCTGATTGAAACTCAGGACATATTTTACACAAGGTCTATACAGACAGAGGCACTAACATACAAATCTTTCCAGGAGCTCTTATTTTTCTTTCTCTCAGCATGCTCTTCATAAAACAAGAAACACACAATGCATTCATTGAAAGACAGCAAAACCACAACATTTCTGTCCTGAGAGGTACAAGGCGCAGCATTAGCTCAGTTTATTTCCAGTTACCCAGGTCTCATCACAGCCCGTGGCGCTGAAACCTGCCAGATATATAAATGGAGCTGTGGCTGCACGGTCAAGCTTCCAGCGTGGGCAAAAATAACAGCAGCACAGCCTAGCAGGGAAAGCACGTGAGAAGACAACATTTTATAGGGCAAATGAGAACAGTTAACAGCGATGGTTTGGCACTATCAAACCCTGAATTCATGGAGCAGTATATTTGTTGTTATAAAGGATGTACTTTTCAGAAAGAGGCTCATTCTACAGATTTATTGGGGGAAATGGTGGAAGTTAAACGCTGCTTTTGCTGAATCCATTTGCAAAATTCTCATGTGTTTAAGGTGGGATAAAACTTGGTAGAGTATTTGCTTCTTAAATTTGCTTGTATGATTTTTTTTGATTAAATTTGAGAGGTAAAAGAATTCTAAAAGGAGATAATTCAAATTGTTCTGTCGTAGGTTTTCCAGAAACACAGAAGCTGCTTCAGCTCAAGACAAACTGGTTGTCTCAGCAAGCTGAAAAATATCCCTGTATAGAGAAAATTTGATTGGAGAGACTTAATTCACATGGAAGGTTTCAAATTTATAAGTTCACCTATTCACATCTGTTTACCTCTCTGCCACTGAAGAATGAGGAAATACAACTATAAACTAGACAGAAACTACCAAATTGTACCAATAAAAAATGGTTTTAAGAGCAAGATAGAGACTTGTAAATGGCAGATGAATCAATAGGACTGTGGTTCTTCATGGAGAATAAGGATCAATAAATGACCCTGTAATAGTCCAGTGATGCTTGTAAAGGACTCAACCAGCATTCCAAAGAAGATGTGATTACAGGGACAATCGGTGCTGTGGAACTTTGTCACACACTGCAATGCAGCCATGCTTTTTAACTCTGCAACAAAAAGACGTTGAGAGATCTTTGTCTCTAGCAGTAATGTAAGAAGTGTTCAGCACCCATGATGAAACACTGGCTAATCCTACACACTGTGCTGCTCTAAAAATGCTCATCAAAGTGTTGCACAGTCCAGTGCCCTTCTAACTTCTGCAACAAGTTTCAAGGGTTCACAGTATAAAGTGTTGCATTTAAGCTGGTTGTGTGTTGCAATGTGTCATGACAAGTGGGTCCTATTTTGATCTTCTGATTTACCGTATAAAAATTGTCACCTTAGTTTACTGGCAGCATGAAACCAACATGCCGCTTTTGTGACAACTGTGTAAGACTGATAAGGCTGAATTTTGGCAATGGTGGACAGCAAATGCTGCAGCTTGCTTACTGTGCTGAGCTGGCAGAAGTAAAAGAGAAGCCACTGAGAGAATCTGCATCTTTTTTACTGTTCCCAAATCCATTTCATGGCTGCGGAGAAACACATCTGCACTTGGCAAGATTCCACTTAAAAACAGAAGTGTCATTGTTTTAGTGGATATTACAGAAATGTAACTCCCCAAGTGACTCTGACACAGTAATAACAAGCCTTTCACTCCTGTCCAATGATTTCTGCAGACATGAAATCGAATATTTTACTGCTATTTTCATCCATCTGTGCTGCTTTTTTCTTTCAGCTCAAGTTTGCCAGAACTGTAATGCAAGTCCTCATACTTTACACCACCATGTGTTTCTGCATATCAATACACCAATTAAACATATCGCTGGTATCACAGGTAACAACAAGTGCTGAACTCTCCCTCTGGCAGAAGCACAATTCAGTTGTGTATAAAGCTAGAGCCTGGTAATTAATAAGCCATCCTCCTATTCTTATTTAAGGTTTCTCTTCACTTTAATAAAGGGAATTCAGAAGAAAGCTTGCCTAGAAGTTGACGATAGGACTGTGAAGGCCATCGCTAATTCGTGGTTTGACCACATGCTTTTTGTCACTACACACAAGTTAGTCAAGCACCTACACTGAGGTTTTACTTTGTACACAGAGTGAACTTGTAAAGCTAATTTCTCCATTCTACATGCTTTGTTCCAGACTGTGGCCCAGCACCTTGGAGTGCATGGGCTGGATTCTGCTCCAACTAAACTGCTTGGGAGACCTCCAGAACCACACTGAGTGTGCTCAGCAGCAGCTGAGCACTAAGCCTCATACCAAGACTAGACAAGGGATAGTCCACAGTAAAAACCAAAGCACAAAGCATATACAATGTTCTTGGCACAAACTATTTTCTTTTCTGATGTTTCTACAGATCTGCTCAATACCTCCCTGCAGACATTGCTTCAACTCTTCCAGCTCCCGAGACAGACTGTATCTTTTAGGGGTGGGAGGTGATGTTTGATCCCACACCTATTTGGTAGTGCTGCTTGAAACAACTTCCTTTTACAATCATTTTTTGTAGTAATTCCTTGATTATTACAATGTATACTTCCATGGCTATGAGCTGAGAAGGTGAATTTGCAACAAACGACACTGAAAATAAACTGGTGAATGCATTTTATAACCCAAAAACATGTTACTTTTCAGCTGGATCAGCTTTATTGATCTAGATCACTTGTTTTGGTTTGAGACAGTATCACAAAAAAGGGGAGAAGCTTCTCCTTTTGTCACTGAAAACATATTAAATTATGTCCTGAAGCACAGACATAAAAGTGCCACAAAACCTTTCAAAACAAATAGGAACTTTACAGTGATAATATATTCACAGTAGAGACTTTTAATTACTAGGAGAAAAAGCAGCGGAACAAAACACAACCTGCAAGTTCAGAATGAAAAACAACAGTTCAACCAGGAATGATTCCAGAGGTTTCTCTTTGGATCCTCGTAGTTGAAATTTATTAGTCTCTATTAATATGTAACCTGCTGTCCACTCTTGTTTAAACTTAGCGATATACTACTATTTTCCCTCCCTTCCCTGCATTCCTCACCCATTGAGCAAAATGAATAGCATGTGAAACAAATAAGGCAAAAATTAGAAAGCAAACAACTCTATGCAGATAAGCAGTACTATCTGAGGTAGTGCACCCAAATTTATTTGCACACATCATTAGAGATGTGCTGCAAACTGACAAGTCAAAAGAAGGCTGACTCACAGGTAGCAGCAACGGGATTGACAGATTATTCACTGAAGTAGAAAATGATTACATAGAAGGAAAAAATTTCTGTACAGAAAGTAATTTGTTCTACCCTTTTATGTTCTTCCTTTAAAGAATGGCATCTAAAACCCACATGTGCTGGTTTAAAGGTAAACCAGCAGGAGGAATGAGTCTAACTCACAAACAGATTACAAGTCAGAATTACAGTTT
>JAWWEU010000081.1:66555384-66573880 GCA_035583155.1 Acropternis orthonyx | reverse complement strand
GAGACAGAAGGTGATTCCTCTGAGGTGCAGGGTTGGTAGATGAAAGAAAAATTCCAAGATTTTAAACCCATAACACACATTAATACATACATTACATACAGCTGAAGGGCAATTCTGTACAATGCAACTATCAGACAGAAATGCTTTGATAGAGATGTATTTGTGAGCTGTGATGGTGCTGAGCAGGCCTGCAGTTTTCCTCACAATTCCCTGGATAAGAAGTGTATTTTTTTTCCTGCCTTAGGGCAATCACTTTCACCACATAACCTCTTCCTAAAGCTAATTTACAAGGCGGGGTTTTTTTTTTTTCACACACCCATTTTCAAGGAGCATTTCTAGCACAACACATAGCCTGACAGTTTTAAGCACACATCACAGTGGCATAAGAAGTTCTAACCTTTCATCTGAGGTGACCAGCTGCCTGCACATGATGCAAAATGAAGTAAGCTTACTCAGGCACCAGGAGTTTTTATTTGCACTGCAGCAGGATGGGGATGTACCCGTAGCTGGTTGCTGCATCTCAGCCAAGGTAGCAGCACCTTTCACCAAAAAGTTCTGTATTACCAAACCCAACTCAGCTGCTCTCCAAGCTCTGTCTGGCCACACCTCTCATTCTGTTACAGCAACAAAGTTTAAGTATTTGTAGAGTGCATTCTGTAACTAAGCTAGAACTGCCAAACAAGAAGAAAGGAACAATTTACAGTAAGTGAAATGATGCTGGGAAAGGAAGAAGACTGGGGATCAAGGCACATTCAAAAAAGGAGGGGGACAACTGGGTTCAAAATTTTTCAGTTATGGCAGGAAAACATGCATGTCTATTATGTGATGTGTTCAAAATTTTAAGTTCATCAAATATTACTTGAGGAAATCAAGGTAAAGATCTTTGCCTTCTTGAAGTTTTTACTTGACACGGACTAAAGTCAGACTAAAGCAATAACTTTAGGTTCAGCAGACTGTGATCTATGGTAACACTCAGCTATTGGCTTGTATGGGCAGATCAAAAAGTAATTTCACACAATATTCCAATACCTACCTATCATTGACCAAAAAGACATTTTGGCAGCACCTGGCACTAAATAAATTGAAGCTGCTGATTCATATTTAATACACCTCGTTAACTCCTCTCAAGCCCGTGGAGAATGGTCAGCACAACATGAAAATCTGAGTGCTGCAAGAAAAGTTCTAATGATTTAATACGTGGCTTTGCTTATTTCAGGTTATTCCAGGCAGAATTCTGATTCAACAGCACTGGGGACCACTTGCCTGTACTAATCTTTATATCCTAAGAAGTCATGGCCCCAAGGATGTCCCCACTCACTTGGTTTGGGTGGCATTTCTTTCTGTGCACTGTGGGCACCCCTCTGCCACTTGCCTCTCTGCCATGAGCCCCTTGGAAGTGACTGACCCTCCATCTGGGGGCTGCCCAGATGTCTTCACTGGCAAACCAACCTCATGTTTCTCTGAGGAGGAAATGCTTACACCAGCACAACTGCTGAAAGATGCTCTTTGTACACCTTTCATTAAGCTCCCGCTGCATCTTTTAGAACATAGGGGATGATATTCCACAGCTCTTAAAAATCAACAGCTGTCATTTGATGCACATTTTATCCTGTTACTGGCTATCACTGTCACTCAAAAAGCAGTCATGCCCCTTCCTGCATTTTCTCTTCCCCTCTCTGCTACTGCTGACACCAAAATCTGTACAGCTTTTTGGTGAAGTGACTGAGAAAGTGTCCAGGCTATCCACCAACACTCTGGAACCTGTCTGGAAAAGGCTGCTTCCCAGCCAGCCTGATCCCCTTTCCCAGGTACCACACCAGTTACTTAGACCAACGTAAGGGCCAGGCAGGACTGTCATTTCCAGAGGCAGTGCCAGCTTAAGGCTATTCTTCAATGACAGACCGATGGGTGCAGCCTATACTCATTAAATTCTTTGCTTTGAAACACATATGCTTAATTTTCTTCCCTGAGCTATTGAGTGACTTGGCTTAATCCCACATCCCAGGCACTCTCAGTGAGGTGCTTAATTGATCTCGCTGAAGTGTTCAGGTTTGTGCTCAAGAGCCAACAAAATTCTTTGGAATACCTCAATCTCAAACACACTAAACCAGACCTCATTTTTAATTGTGTTCAAACCACAAGAACAAAAAAGTGTGCCAAAGTAACAGTTTTAAGCTATTGAGAAAGCAATTAAAGCAACAGCCACACTATAAAATAAGTTACTTCTAGTATACCAAAGATGCTTTTTAAGGAAAAGAAGTTCAGCACTTCTACAGAAAGTATAACCTGCATGTGTTGCAAACATCAATAAAGCAAGCAAAAGTTGTGCCCTTGGTGACAGCTGTCTGTTTGACAGTAGCAGGGCCTTTTCATTTCCCAGAATACTGGGTACTGCTTTTCATCAGGTACATTAGAACAGCACCAGCTATGTTCTGTGTCTGTCTCACCTGAGGAAGAGCATGTGGAAAGCACCATTGTATAATCACATTAGATCCTTGCTGTGCAATTTTGTAGGGGTTTCTTCAGATCGCTACAGGCCATTAACCTTTCACTTCAGGTAAGTAATGAACAATGACTTTTCCAACAAAGGAAATCAGCTGTGTTACCAGCAGCAACTCCACTTTTTAATACATATACCAACCCCCTGTGCATGCACTTGTTATTTCTTTTTTAAAAAAATCAATTCTGGTATGAAATAAGAAAGGTTCCCCTTGGCTTCACCTTGAGCTGATAATGAACAAACCCTCAGTGAAGCCTGCTCCCAAGGAAGGCTTCCTTAATAGCATTGATTAAAAATAAAATGAAGTTTCTACTTAGGAAGCAAAATGTATTGCTTCCTGCTTTCCTTCACCAGGGTATCTTGTAATTGGACTGGTGCTAATTGGACACTTCAGCCAAACAATTTAATTTATTAAAAAAAAAACCAGCAATTTCCCTTGGTTTCTAAGAGAGTTACTGCCACTGACCAACACCAATATGCAGAACTGTGAAATCAACACAAGACCTTAATTACACCAGGGGAAAGCACAGAAAATCCTGGTGGAGTCTTTCTTTTTTGTTTTACTGACGTACCAGAACAACACACATAATCAAGCAGAAACACAAAGGTGTTTCTTAAAGAACCTGCTCTGATTGAACATGTCTTGTGCAATGGTAGGATGGGCAGAATAGGTGCAACTACCACAGGTTGAAAACTGGCTCTGTAACATTGGTGTGATTTTGTATTTATATCAGATCACCAGCTATAAAACGTCTTAAATTTTTTTTGCCTGACATCAGGGCATATAATTTACAAAGGAGGTGGTAAAAGCTGACAGATTCAGGACAGGAGCCCAGAAGAAATAAGAGACATAATTAAAAAGTAGGTTATTTCTTAGGCAGACACTAATTGGTAAAGACTTGAATCTCTCTGTTTTTTATTTCTATGCCATGGTGGTCAAGCCCACATAAATAACACCAGTGAGCTGAAAATCTTAAAAAACTGGGGGAATGCAGCAACAACTCTTTTTCCTTTCCCACTCTGCTTCATTCTATCCATTAATTCATCCTTTACCCTTGTGCCCTTAGGTCTTCCCTTCCTTTCATCTTTTCTCCTATTAGCAGGGCTTCCTCCCCTCCAGAAGCAGCAGCTGTGAACTACTTCCTTTTAACATCTCATTTCCAAAAGGCACTTCCTCCATGAAGCAGGCATACACACCAGTCTGTCTCAGCAGAACATGTAAGAGCCTTGGAGAAGTGTTGGAGAACAAAGGAGAGCCAGGGGAGACTCTGCCTTGTATCTTCTAATGCTGCTTCTCCCTTTGTACTTTCTGGATGGCAGAATCACTAAAAAGGATGCACTAAAAAACTGCATCCTACTACTTCCTTCCTTTAATTTCATATACTCACATTCATAATCAGATTTTGTTTATGAATTTTAGGACAAATTTTATTTCATTTTAATAGGATGATAGTCTCTTATTTCCTACAAAATACTTGTAATATTTTTGTGGCAGCAATATATAGCTGCAGAGTGCCTCAGTGTATTTTCAGTAAACTTCATTCCTACTTCCTTAATATTCTGCACGCAGAAACTAGAATCCAGCAAACTGCTGATGGGCTGCATTTCTAAATTCTGTATTGCCTCAAAATACTAGCTCGGTAGACTTAAAAAGATAATAATGAGAAGCCCCAAGAGATCAGACAGACTGCTATTCTAACCTGTTATGGAAAGTCAGATTCAGGAGAGATTTCTGATTCTAGCAGTATATAATTCACAAAACCAGAAAGCACCTCTTTTCTTTTTTCCCCCCTACAGAATAAAATACATAATGCCAACATGTTACAACCATGTTGAAAAAGCAAAACCAAAGCCACAAAAGATGACTTGACATTTATATGCTGAAGTACCCAGGGTTTACAGCACATTTTGTATTTTTAAGCCTTCTGTCATATAAATGCAATTTAGTTCCAATCAATCACTTCTGTAAATATGTGAAAGAAACAGTTCCCACAGTGTACCTCTGGATTCCACATTAATCATTGCTCTGAAAGACCATTTAATTACAGCAAGAATGTAATATATCAGAGTATTTCCCCCAAATTGTTCTGCATTCTACACAGAATTTTCTGCCATGTTCTGTCTTTACATGAAACCCCTTGTTCCCTGCTAACATCCAGGGAAGCTCTGCCTGCAAAACAAGACAGGAATACAGATTTCTGCTATTCATACTGCCTGGTAACTGCACTGGCTGCTTTCCCTCCCCAGCTCCTTCAAAATGGTTTGCAGGAGAAAATTACAGAAATGTGATAATGTCCAAATATTTGCATAAGGAAGATTTGGAAGATTTCCTCCATTTTTCCTTCTTCTGTGTGTTCAATTCATCACCTTTCAGCCCAGTTGCTTGAGCACATCATACTTTTCCCCAAAAGATTAAACGAGTGATCGCAGACCTGCAGGCACTGATGAAAACTTTGAACAACAAAGGACCAAGGGAGGCATAAAAGGCAAGCTTCAGCATCAAGCTTTTAGAGGATTAAAGAAAAACAAATCCACTGCAACAGGTATTTAGTTATTCCTGTTGTTCTCCTATGTATTTGAAAAGAAAGTATCCTGTCCAGCCTTTTTTTGTTGCTTAATTTAAAAGAAAGCCAGAAGTCACCTAAAACATTTTAGAAAGTGAATATGAATCAGAATCAGAAGGCAACTATAAACTTATACTTTTTAAAATCATTTTGTAGTGACTGAATTACTTCACCATCATGAGCAAAGTGTAGCAGCATACTGAAAGGTGGTACCTCTTTTTTAAAAAATTCTAATTTTCAATCTAATACTTTTGCTATCATCAATGTAACATCAACTAATACAAAGTAATCTCATACTAAAGCTAATCAAGAGTAAATCAAGTTCTTATAAATCAACTATTCTTTGAGTGAACTTTGTTTTAGCAGTAAACATATCAAAAAAGAAGAAAAACAAGAAAAACTGGCATTTCTTTTTAAAAGAGATTGCTATGCTTGTGGATTTTTTTTTAAAAGTACAGCTAATTACAGAATACTGTCCCAATTAGTATGGGTACAATCCCATCAAATTAAATTTTTTGGTTTCCTGCTTTACGTAATAGTGATGTCAAAATAATTTGTTGTCATGCAGAAAACAGAACTGCATCAGGCTGGGTTCTACGTTACCCACACTGTCCAGCCACTGATAGATTGAGTCTTTCTCTCACGCTACTGCTCTGATTCCTCAGCCCTCAGAGATGCTCTTCCAAACTGAAACCATGAAGGAGTTACACAGCATTGATTGGCAGCTTGCTGTTCAACCAGCAGTTTCACTTGTTCGGAGTGTTTTGGTTGGAATCCTCGGCTGTAATGATCCCTGTGATGTAACAGCATGGTTCTTAAAAACCACAGTTCGCTGCCACAGCAGTACTGCCATGCCAACATGAAGATCATTACTGCGAAGAATCCTCCATCAACTTACAATCAGAAATAATCACAAGTTTCACTGTAGGCAACTTATAATGCCACACCAGATCTCTGGACTTGTTCCTATTCAAATCTAGACGCATATTTTGCTTCACATTATAGCTCCAATATCAGATGTTTTCTCAGATATCAAGGGTTGCTACAACTCTACTGCAGAAAGTAAAGCTGACTTAAAACAACATGTATGTATTAACTGGGCTTTGATGTACTCAAATGTTGTTCATAATGATAAAGAGAATGGGCTAGACTAGAAGGCTTCATTGAAAACTGCTCTTTACTCCTAGGCACACTCTATATTTTGTGCAAGGCACTTCTAGGCACACTCTATATAGCCACTGTTACTACATGTAGAGCAAAACCAGGATTTAAACATAGCAGATGTAGACCTACCAATCTGTGATGGAAAACACAAAAGTTCTTGCAATTCTACAAAACCAAATGCACACACAAACAAAAATAAACTGCAAAAGACATAACTATTTTTGAGGACAAAGTGACCCTACTTCTCTAAGGGTCACTGGACATATCTCAGGTGGAAGCAGCAGGTAATGCAACGTCAATAGCTGTGGTGCAATAACTATAGGTGGCTTGTACACCTGTTAAAAACATGGGTGATATTCAGCTAATAGCTCAGTGTTGGCAATGGTTTGATGGATGCCAGACAACAGCAAGGAACAAGAGGCTGGTGAAGGAACACACAGTTCTCCCCATTCTTCAGAGCAGCTGCCACCCAAAAAGTGATGCAACAGCCTGCGCATCAACAGGAATACCTGCCTGTGTGGATGTGGCCCATGTGACAGTCATTGCACAGGAGATAATAAATACAACAAATTTCTTTTATACGTGCATCATCACGAGGTCAGCAAGCACTTGTCAGGATTCACCTAAAGAACTACATATAACCTGTGCTATCTTTCTTATTCTACATCAAAGAGGTAGCTAATCTTGTGCAAAGAAATAAACAGTTATATATGTTATATATGTCTGCTTCTTCGCAGATATGTAAAAATAGATTAAACATGATCATTCAGGGAACTGCCTAATGTGGAGCAGGCACCCTTCAAGCCCATTTTTAGGACACAAAAGCACGGCTGTGATTACTTTCCTCACCATGGCAAGAATGACAATACACTTGTCTTCACTTTGCCCTGAAAGTGTTTATTTTGGAATATAGCTTTTCATTCCCAGTTTAGCCTTTAACTGCTTCCTAAATGACAAACTGTGTGCTACAGGGAAAGGAGCTTTATGTTAAGACCAAAATTCTCAGCCAGCTTCGCCCCTCCCTGCTGGGCTATATTTACAACCACACCTTACATTGCTGAGTCTGGAGCAAGCACACAGAGCCTGCACAACTGCTGCTGATTCAGAACTCCTCACCTGCAGTGACACAGCCTGTTACACCCACGTTAAACAAGGGTAGGTGGCCATGTGAGACATATAGAAGGGTAGCAGCAAACCTGTGTTGTAATTCTTGTTATGGCTTTGGGAATTAGCTTTTGTTCTAATTTAAAAGATAAGACATTAAAAAGCTGAAAGCTCTTCCCTCACCCACAAGGAAAGGCATTCAAATTATATGTAGTGTTATTACTCACTTGAATCAGCCATAATGCTCCAACATGTCCTTCCCTAGCTGAAATGTCATCTGTACTACAAACTTTATAACTGAGCCTAATGAGTGAGAGGAATTTTTATACAGCATTAAGGAAAATGTGAGCAGGGTTAAAAAAGAAGGGATGAAATTCTGGCACCCCTTCCTGAGCTGAACACCGGCAAAATGTTGCAACTTCCAGGGATATTGTGCTTCCACTTCAACACCACATTGTAAAGGTATGAATGATGATTGATGCTTCCTCATCAGCTTCAAAGTTTCTGGAGTGAGGACGCAGTCAGAGGTTTCTGTGATGGTGCAAGTAAAAGTGACATGAAGTGCTGTAAGTCCCTCTGGCAAAAGAGAGAGGCAACAGCCATGTGCATCCTCTGGAAGCAGGCAAGGGGGTACAACTGATATTGAAGGTAGAGTATTTTGTTCCTTTTTAATTTCCATAATAAGCAGCTCTGCTACAGGTCTCTAGAGCTACAGGGGATTCAGGAAATTAAGCACTCTAATAGTCTATATTCTCTGTTTCTGCTGAATGGACTACCTCTCCTACACAGTGTAAGGCAGCTGAACTCCTGCACAGTAGAAATGCTAAATGTCTGCATGGACACTTGGAACAGGACACTGAAGGACAAAGGGTTACCTTGCCAGCTCCAACACCTATTGTCATTAGAATTAGCAGTGTGGGATTTTATGCTTGACTCTCAGCCAATATTAAAAGCCAGAAAACATCTGAGTGGAAAACTGAAGATCTAAATAAGCAAAGAAGAAAGTAAAACCACCATGCAAGGCGTTAGAAGCCAAAACAAGGCTGAGGATGTCAAACCTTTATTGAGGAGTTTTTATTTTTTCACCTCCTGGGTTGGGGGTAACGGAGGATTTTTAAAAATGCAAACATACCTGATGAGTGCATTTATATGGGTATTTATGAAGTTTAAAAGCAAACCTAAAACTAACCTCACAGCAAATCGTATGGGCACAGTATTCTGTTAATTTCATTACAGTTGTATTGTAAAACAAATCAACTCTCTGAAAATAATATTCACACATTATGTGAAATGTGTAATACTTGGCTTTTTGAGTTAAGAGATGTAAAAATATTTTAGTTACATCTGCCTATAAATAATCTCTTTGTTTTTAAAAGCATTTATAAATAATACCATTTCATAGAGCTAACATTTATCTTCTCAGTTGAGAGAACTATCTGAAATAACTGGAAAGTTTAGTCCTTTAAGAGATTACTCACTTTGTGATGGCTGAAATATAAGGTATAGGTTCTCTAGTGAACACAGAAATGAGGGTGGGCTGTGAGTTTTTTATGCATATCACATCTCTATAAATATCAAAGACTGATAAACAATCTTTCTCTTTTCAGTAACTTACCCTACATGTATTTGCAGTGGGCAACATGGGGAAGTAGCTTATGTGGAAGGGGGATCTTGGAGTTTCCAGGCATACAGAATCTGCAGAGGTTTGCTAGATATGGCATCACCCACAGACAGCTCTGTGAAGCAGTTTGATGCCTGTGATCTCTGGACCAGGAACCAACACATATGTCCCTTGCTTTGCGATATCCCCAGCAAGCAGCCAGGTGACCTTGCCTTTTGCAAGTGGCAGAGGAAAGACTCACGCTGGGCCCCACGGAGGAAGGGAAGAAGCCACTGTAGGCCACAAGTCACAATGCCAAGAGAGGAACACGTTTTGAGCACTGACAGAGAAGTGAAATGAAAACAAGAATGGAGCAAACCGCTGCAGCACTTGAGCAGAGACAAACATCAGATACTCAGCAGGAGTGAGGAGGAGAGGATTGCTCCTCAACTAGAAAAAATGGTCAAAAAGGAATAGAAACTGAAAGATCACAGGAAAAAAATCAATGCAGAATGAAAACAGGAACCCTCTTGCCCTTGAATCCCAAGACACTGAAGAGGAACTGTGATGCCCATTATAGAGGCATTACTTTGTATAAACTACATCCATTTACTAATATAGTTACCAACAGAACATTTTTGGGGAATATTTGCCATGGATGATTGCACTTTTAATAGCACATATAACAGAATATCTAGAATGCCAAGTTTCATAATGACCCAACCAAACCTTCCATTTAAAAAAACGAAGAGTAAAAAATAGTCATCCAAAATGGCTGTTACTCTGCTCACATTCTCCCACAAATAGCCACACACCACATACAACATAGCAATGAGAAAGCCTTAGGCTTGAAATGAAGCCACAGTGATGGGAAAAAACAAATGGAAAATGATGTCCTCTTGCTCTTTATTCCCTTCACTGTTTTGGATGTATAAATTGTTAGGTCTTTCAGCTTTGTTTAGTTATTTTGTGTAGGGCACTGGAAACTTTTAAGTGTTTATATGTGCCTGTGAGTGTGCAAACATGGTGAAATTCAGTAGCTACACAAGCAAGTCAATAGGAATTTTTTTAAACTACCGAACTATTCCTCAGCTTCTACTGTTTCAATTTATCATTCCTTAAAATTCAATAAATCCAATATCAAACCATTACGCAATCCTGTATCTGCTTCAATAAACCACAATGGATTAGTGACAAGAAGAATGACACAGGATGGTACTACCAAGAAGACCCATGCAGTGCAATATATTTTCTCTGTCCTACTGGAAAAAAAAATACTGCTTTACTGAGAACAGTACTGTCCAGCAATGGCAGACCCAGATGGAAATCTGAGGACACCATTACTGTATTTGTGACCTGTGTGAAGGCTGCACAGATCTGCTGTTTTTTACTTCCCCCATGTGGTTAAGAAAGTTAGTAATACTGCCTTAGAGAAGCAGCTTCCTTGCTCTCCAGCGCATCTTGGAGTCAGGTGAAAAGACTAGTGGTGGTTTAAGGCTGAACAACAATTCATTAGGAAAGTAGAAAGCACAGGAAATGCCCAGACTCAAAAATAACTTAGTTATTCCACGTATTCCAATATAACCCCTAAATTTACCTCTTAATTCCTTTTCCAGTATACAAACAACTGAGTTACAACTTGAAATAGTACCCACGTTTGACAGTTTACAAGTGGGTTTAATCACCTCAGTACAGATTTACTAATAATTTATAATCCAATTTGTCTATGAAATAACTAATGTTTCAAGCACCTGATATCAGAGGTATCTCAACTAATATAATCTCATTGCAATTAATGGCTTCAAACCATCCAATTGCCATCTATCACTACTTCTCATAGCCACTGATTACAGATACTTTCAATTTTTCTTTAATGTCTCCTGTATATTACAGTAAATAAGCAGATAGCATTCACCCTTTTAGCTATAGGTGTATTTAAATAGTGGTGAAAAGGGTATGGAAAAAGAGAAAGAAATCCCCACTGTTATTTTAGCTATGTTCTAAATCTGTTATAAACATTAATGTAGCTGTAGGCTAGTTTAGACAGGATATAAATGACTGTCCCCTACTTTGCTCTTTTCTTCAATCATTAAAGTTTATTTAATATTCATGAAAAATACTTTGTATCCCTGGAAGCTAAAAGCTTCTCTTTATTCACAGAACAATTACACCTCTGGCTCTATCATAAATTACCTACCTTGTCAGGATAACTCACTTATAACCTTATCTGGAGGACCAATCCCAGATATGAGAAAGGAGATTTGTTTTCATGCCTAATAATTAATAAAAATGCTTTGCTGTTTATTTAAGTTATAAAGAATGCTCTTTATTTGTGGTTGTGAGATATTCCCAGGATGACTAGGAAATCTTTCAAAGTCAGGAAAAAATTTGAAATAGGGTATTTCCACTGGTGTTTGTGCTTACTGCTCACACGCACTGAACTTCCCAAGAGATATATATGCAATTTGGTGATTGATCTTCCCAAAGAAAGGTCTAGCTGGAGGCTAGACTGGCTTGAGCTGGGAAAAAGCAGTCACCAAACAGGCATCTTTCTCATTATGACAGGCAAGGGTGGCATTGAAGGTGATATTAAAACACTTTTCTTGCCTTGTCAAAGCTGTCCCTGCAACTGGGATGAAACATGCACGGTTTTCCACAAACTGAAGTTCCAAAGTACACCTTAACTTCTACTTCCATTGGGGGAAAAAAAAAGGCAGAATTTTGTAGAAACAACTTAGGAATTACAACTTTTGCTTCAGGGGTAGCCTTATGGATCTACTGCTGTTTTATGTCCAGAACTTTGTTTTTCGTTTCTTACGGCAAGTAGTGATGCTACAACAGCAAAGACTCGGGAGTTGTTTGAGGCAAATTTCCATTCTTACCCTGCAAAAGTTTTCAGAAAAATTCATGATGTTGACTGAAATTCCAGTGTTTATCTATTCCCAAGGCAATATTTTCTCCTACAAAGTACAAGCAAGATTCCTCCTAGATCCAATAGAGGATACAGTGGAGACCCATAAATTAAAACACCCTTTGTTTTAAAAGAGAATTTAAATACATTGGTCTTAAGGAATAAGGCTAAAACAAATTTTCTTAAAATCTGAAAGCTGATTTATATAGAAATCTCTCCTAAGTAGTACTTAAATGTCACTTTATACATGAAAAATAATCTGTAGCACAAGTACCAGAGAGCAGTGATATGACTGCTTTTAAGAGAGAACACTGGAAATTACGGGTTTGACAAGCACATACCATGATCAAATGAAACATTACTTTTCTGCTTTGCATCATTTACAGATGCAGAATTTGCTTTTTAAACAATACTGGCATTTGGAAGTTGTTTATATAACCATAAAAGTAGGCAACATTATTCCTCTAGCTCTTTGTGTAGCTCTACAATGGTGTTACCTTTAGTTCATTGCAATCATTAGTGTAAAGTTTCTCTGTAACCAGTTCTTGTGCACAAATGGAAGAACAAAACTAATAATAAAGTCCTGAAGACTTTACTGTTTTAGTTCTGTAAACTAAGTAGATCACTGCTGACACTTGTTAATGTGGCAGTAGAAAATGGTCTTAGCGCTAGAAAATCTGGACAGCTTTACAGAGATTTCCAGTCTATGGCACCTGTCCTTCCTGGCCTTCAATCCCAAGAAAACCCAGATTTGAACAGCAGTGGTCAAACACCACCAAAAAGAACAACCACTGGACCTCACTTTGCTCTCACTGCTCAGAGAAACAGCTGCGCTTTGTGTTACTCCTTTTGTGCATCAGACACACTACAGTGCGACCCGACTCTTACCCATCTGTGTGCACTGCACTGTACAGGGGGCTTCATGCCCACCATACAGGGAATGCTGTGCCATGGAATGGGCTGCAGGAACAGGTAAGTGGCTTTTTAATATTATTATATTGCTCATTTCTCCTGCATAAGTTTACAGTGTGTCTGTATGCCAATGGTGTAGAACTTAAAAGCTGTGCAATATAATAAAGAAAAATGCCACTTACCTGACTTTCCATAATTGGGTCTACAAGCATCCTGAGCCTCACTAGCATGCTAAATATCAGGATGTCATAGGAGAACAAAGAGTCAATCTTTTGACAACGAAGAGTGTCATGTAGCCTAAAAAAAAATTACAAAGGGTTTTTGCTTCTCAAGAAAAAGCAACTATATTAATTTTTTCTGTTCAGCCAATCATTTGGGCTTTCCTTCCAATGAAACACTTTTTGTCAACATTTGGCTTCTGCCACTCCAGATACCATTTCTATATTCCTTTAAAAGAGACACTTATTTTCCTAAGTGTTTTTCCTAAATATGATTTCTCTGTTGATAAATAAAGGTACCTCCAACAGATACACCTTTTTAAACCATGTTCAGGGGCAGGAAAGAGCATAACAAAGTTGGAGGAATTTCACAGCCAGACACAGAAAATTACTGTCAATAACCAAAATAATAGTTTTTAAAACTACAGAAAATATACTGCAGCTTTAGACCACTTTTAAGTGTTCAATCAAGCTCAAATAGTAAGAATAAAAAAATCCTGCATCTTGAGAATGTATCAGACCTGCAGGTGTCTTGACACAGCACGATAAGTAAAATTAATGAAAATATGACTTATAAAAGAGCAGGACAAAAAATCCCAAAACAAAACCAAACAACTCAGCCCCACCAAAAGCAGACAAACCAAAAAACCCCTCCCAGATTCTCAAAAGACTGAATTGCAGTGTGCCACCAATAAAATTTATAAATCAAATTTTGATTATTAAAAAAAAAATTACTTACCCTTTACATACACACAATACAAAGACATACACCGAAATATTGATATATAAATAACAGTGAGTACTCCAAGATCCTCTTAGTGCAATGACAGCTGAATTGGTGGGAAAAAAGTAGGTTCAATTTTCTGCAGAGGGATACTTGCACTCAGTAATCAGACTGCACAGATACCTAATGCCCAAGAGCTGAGCATCCTTTGACAAGGAGTACAGAAATCTCAGGTACAGAGCATTATATGCAGGCAAAATCCAGCCCCCTTCTGACTGAGGTCAACTGAAAAGCAGCTTTACATGTGAGATCAACAGGAAAATGAGTAACATTTCTAGCCTGACACTACCTGTGCAGAGGTGATTTTAAGATACCATTGAATCTTCTAGGAGTATGGTTTACCATGCTTTAATTTCCTTCTTATTCACAGCATCTCCAATTCAAATAAACCAACCTCTACGATGTAAAACTGTGTTGGTTTTTTGGGGTAGACTACAGCAATATATTTGCCTGTGACATTACATAGTATTCTAGTTAACATTTCTTGACTCCTGCTTGAAGTTCAGTTCTGAAAAGATGTGCCAGTGAAATAACAAAGGCTGAAGCTTAGGTTTATAGTCAATTCTACACAAACTCACAACAGAATTAAGAATAAAATGTTACGCAGTGTTATACAACCAGAAAACCTCCCTTGTGCCTCTGTAATGTCTGGCCAAAATCCTTCTGCACTTGATGCTTTTCAATGATAATCAAGAAATTTATTACTAATGCTCACAAAGTTATAACAATAATTTGTTTGGTGTCTACTGCTTATTAGGGTTTCCACCCCAGATGCTCAGTGGGAGCAGAATTCAAAACTGAAGAAGGACAAAGGAAACTTGAATTTCTTCAAAGATTACATAGGAACTAAAACAAATTTTTGGGACCCCTGAGAACAATTTCTAAACTCACAGGAGCATACTAAAGCAAAGCTGGAAATCTAAAAGGCATTTCCTGAAAGAAAAATACATTCATGGCACCCAATACCAAAAAGTGTTTTCATACTAAGCAAGATGTAAATCAACTTTGTTATATAAACAACTGAAGAATTACCTGTTTGAAATGAGAGAATCCAAGACAACAGGTAAGATAAAATGCATAAATTATGTTCTGCATGACTGAAATTTGTGGCAGAACCAGAATTAAAAAGTGAGTTTTCAAAAATTCTTTTCTTTATCTCACAACCTTTGCAAGTTACTTAGATATCCAAAAAAGAACAAGAATAAATATAAATATGCACTGCTTTCCGTCTCAGTTATAGGGCACTCCTTTTTCACCCTTGCAAAAGTTTCATTAATACTACTTAAATGTTTTCTTTCATCTCAGCAGAGAACTTTTTTCCAGTGCCATGCTCATTACATTTGTTCTTTAGCTATGGCATTGCTCTCCATGCATCCTCCTTTTTTCACTAAATGGTGACTACCACTTTGTAGAGGTTACTGCAAAAATATCTATAATTAATCTAAAGTTGTGTCACAGAAGCCTGGTCCTTACATGTGGGTTTCAATCTTTCAGATGAAAAGGCTACACCAACAACTATTTGTACCATGAGTAAAAACCCCTCAAATAGTTAATTAAGAGGCATGTTACAGCAGCACCTGTTGGTTGCCCTAACTGCTCAAAGACAACCTTGAAAGAAATGTGTTCCCATGAGTAAGGGCTACACAGCAAACACATACTCTCTCTTAAAATGCCTTTGAAAATTCTGGGGAGAAGAATTCATTACATGACTTAGTCATTGTTATCCAAAAGACTCCTGATGAAAAAGGAAGTCTGAATCTAGTTAATGGTTAAAACAATTAAATACTAGCACTAATAATTCATAAAGATACCAAGATCACAAAATACTGAAAACAACAGCAAAACTCCCTACTATGTGTTTTAAATAGAAAAGAACATCTGAACCTTCCACAACACCCCTACAAAAAAATAAATCATGAAATCACTAAAGACTGCAGGACTATTACATATTTTGGACCCCTCCAAGGAGGCTGCAATGTGGAGCTGTCATGAGGGACAATATCCTTCATTCCTCTGGTGTGGTCCCTGTGAGAACCAGAAGCTCATTATGTAGGGAGTCAAGAAAGTGCAGTCCATCTGTAAAATACAATGTGGTACTGACATCCTCTTCATCCTTCCCACCTGTGCATGATACAGGACTTCAACACCCTGTGCCCATGCCCTGGGATACAGAGACACTCACTGGCCCCAACTGTGCAGTAACAACTTGCTCCTGCTTCCCTCCAGAGAAATGCTGGAGAGAGCAGATGCAGGACCATGTCAGGAGTGCAGCCTCCTGCAGAAACACTGCCAAGGTGGGCTGAGCAGTGCCCTGAATTGCGTAGAGTCACTGCTTTGCACCTTTTTGGTATCATCCACTGTCACATACAGCTGGAATTCGTTTGCTGCCTGTCTTGGTAGTCTTACCTTCTGAGACATAACTAAGCTTCTTGCATTTTATTTCAGTCAGAAACGGTATGAACAAACCAAAATAACTGTGTGTTGATACCTGTGGCACGAGGAGGACAGTCTGCTAACAAGAACAGACGAGTCCTAGAAACCACAAGTTTAGTGCATTTTTGAACTTACTAAAATAGCAGGAAAATTCTTAGTTCTAAATACACAGTATAACAATCCAAACAAATTGAAAAGTATTTTCACTCCTGCCATCCCAAAAATTCCCTGTTTCTTTCACAACCAGATAAACACAGATAATGACTTTTCAAATCTTCAAAACCCAAATCTCAGCTAAAACCCAACTGGAAAATTTTGGCAAAATACATGTTTCTCAAAGTGGCCCGGTGTAACAATAGAATACAGCACAAATTTTTACTAAGGGTGTCATTTTTATTTCCATGGGATATTGGAAACAGCATTTCAGCATCCTTTGAGTCCCACTCTCTTGAATGGGATAATAAAGAGCAGAAACATTAATGCAAGAAACGTCACCAGCTCCATTTCCTCTTCTTGGGTTTCCTGGCACTTGAAGCATGTTGTTACCTTATTTGATCCAGAACAGTACAAATGTGACCTGGCAGAACAGCCAGCTGGAGAAGAGCAGATGTGGCTTCCTGTTTCAGCCCTGCCTCTTATGGAAATCTTCTTTTGACCATAAGTTGCTCTTGCACTTGCATAAGTGGCTTTTTATTTTATTTTATTTTTTATTTATTCTCCTTTTAAAACATGGACTGAAGGATAATAAGGTTTAAAATCATGTGGTTTCATTTTTGCTGCTTTACCAAAGTCCTTCAAAGAAACCACTACTTCACAGCTGAGATCTATCTACAGGAAAACTAAGGCAAAGTCTATCTCAGTCACAGGAGCTTTTATCTAAATAACTCAAGCCAGATTACTAGTTTAGTTGAAATAAACTATCTGATTATTCGCTCCTGTTTCTACAGTTAATACACAAACAAAGCATTATAAATCAAACCTGGATTTTGGAAGAATTCCTGTCTCCATGACTAAAAGTCAAGTTTGAAAAACAAATTCCAGATCCTACCACCATGAGATGTAGATTCTCATCTTTTGAAAGCACAGCCTAATTACCAATTATAGTAGGAACTCTCACACATAAACCCTTCATTACTTAATTTACAGTCTTATGTCTCACAATGATTCAGGGTAGTGTTAACCTGCCTCAGAAACTGCAAGCTCAAACTACAGCAGCCTTCAGAACCAAGCTTTTTGAAGTGTTTCAGGTCAGTAACATCATTTAATCTGAGGACCATTCTGCTTTAGAGTAGCTGTGTTACATCTCTGGTACTGAAAATGATTTCCCTCTGGCAGCAGGAAATATAAATTAAAATGTGTATGTCCTAAAAAGCAATGACCAATTATTGATCAGGAGTGACCTCATTCACATGCCTGCACATTGACTGGGAGAAACTCCACACAGTGCAGAAGTCATGTTTTTTTATCACTGAAGTTCATCAAACATGCTGGCACTGTAGTATCATCCTGCTGGCACCACATGATGCATGGCTAAGAGTGGACATCAAGAGCAATTAAAAAAAAAGGAAGAAGAAATGATGAGCAGTAACAAAGCGGGTGAAATGTTATGACTGAAGATCACCATCTGTTGTTTTTAACTACTGAAGCAGACTTAGCACAGGTATGCAAGCAACACCATGCAATATCAAAACTGTCCACATTCTGTGGGGTAGCCCTGATCAATTCTGCTTGCCATGGATGTGGGCAGAATACAGCTGCATCCATATTAGAACTGGAATTGCTAAAACATCTTTTGTTGCTCCTCGTTTCCAATCAATCACATGTGATCAGGAGGACATGCCCCACTGTACACATGTTAGATGGCTATGCTCATGAACAGCAGAATATCCATGCCAGTAATTTCATCTGTGCAGAGACTGGCTTGTTTGGCAGCAATGAATGCCATGGGCACAGAACTGTAAGTGCCTGCATGTAGCTGGAGATGGGCACACATGTTTCTGCATGATACTTCAGGTAAGAAATTCTGGGCCCCTGGGAAAGACGGCGCAGGAAGATAATGGACCAAGAAGTCTGGAGAAGAGGAGGCTTAGAGGTGACCTCATCACTCTCTATAAGAAGGGAAGTTATAGCCAGATGGAGGTTGGTCTCTTCTCCCAGGCAGTCAGCAATATGGGGCATGGGCTTAAGCTCAGCCAGGGGCGGTTCAGGTTGGGTATTAGAAAAAAATTCTTTTACAGAGAGAGTAATCAGGCATTGGAATGGCCTGCCCAGAGAGGTGGTGGATTCACCATCCCTGGAGGTTTTTA
>JAWWEU010000081.1:66534362-66554101 GCA_035583155.1 Acropternis orthonyx | reverse complement strand
CTGGAGGTTTTTAAACTGAGATTGGACATGGCACTGAGTGCCATTATCTAGTAAACAGACGGGAGTTGGACCAAGGGTTGGACTCAATGACCTTGGAGGTCTTTTCTAACCCAATCGATTCTATGATTCTATGATTCTAAGAGGGTGGAGATGGGCAAGTCTGAAGCCAGTCAGAGCGCGGGAAAGGCAGGAGCATTCAGCTCTGTCCAGGTTGGTCACTTGAAACTGAACACCTGAGCTACCAGTTACGCTGAAGAAGAAGAACATTAACTATTACTTCGTGTCCACAGTCAAGAAAAACACATCTAGCTCCACACCTAAAAGACTGGTCCATTGTGGCCCCAAAATACTAATCATGTGATCTACTTACAAAGTTTGAAGATATCTCTACAGTTTTGTTACAAAAGGACCAGACAAGATGTACACAGCTTCACCACTATACCAATCCCCCCCAGTACATATACCTTGCTGTGAAGAGCTGTAATTTGTCACTTTTATTTACAAAACATGGGACAGTGGGTATTCAGTATTTCTCTCCATGTGCCTAAGAGAAAGTCATTTAATTGTACATCTATTCCACAATCCTAAAAGCACTAAGCTAAAATGAACTTTGCGTGTTAATGAGTGTTAAAATGAGCATTGTGTGTTAAGGAATACCAGTTTTTAAGAACTGAAAAGGCTGAATTTAATGCATGGTTGGATGAAAATTAAGGAAAGGAAACACAAACTTCCAATCATTCTACAATAAGACAGGCTACGCTTTTATTCCCTTTGTTGAAGGGACGCAGGAAAGCATTACTATAAAAACATATTAAAATGAAAAGGAAATGGCATTTAAAACACCTTGACTTCCTACTTAGGGTAGACCTGAGAGCAAGGGGAGCAAACATGTAGGAAGGAGAGTTCTTGAAGAAAGGAATAAAACCACAGTAGCTGGCACTTCTCTGCAATAACATTATCAGCCTGCTGAGAGCAATTACAATAGCACAGACAGCACTTGCTTTATTGTGACCTTATTGAATTAAATCTGAGGAAAAAAACCTCTGAGATTCAGCAGGGAATTTATTAGAAAATTTTAATGCCAACCTAAATTTGATCCAAAGGCCTCAATATTAAAGGTCATATCCATTACCATATGGCAGGAAACCTTGGATCTCTCAGTTACTGTGTTCCACCCTTTCTCAGTTTTGTATTCTTTTGTAAGAGTAGGTTGGACTCTCCTACCCTCAGCTACACAGCAACCTGTATTAAAGGTACAAGACTGCTATTTACATTTTAAAAAGCCTTAGTTGGCAAGTCAAACAAAGAACTCCAATCTCACCTTTTAAAAAAAGCTGAAAATGAAAATCAAAATCAAACAGCACTGATGAAACAAGAGTTTGTCACTTTAGGTGGATATAAAAAACATGGGACCTGATCTTGCCTGAATTATCTGCCATTCCTTCCAGATCAACTCTCATCCTGGCAGGGGAATCAGGTGTGAACTGACTACTGAACTGCACAGAATAGTAGAAGCTGTGCAGTGTTTTTTAAAAAACTTCACTCTCAGTTGTTACAGACATTTGAAATTGGAAGTACCATCAGTGAAGTCTGATCAGCTGAGCTTCACTGGTCCAATGGCAGGTGTGCCAGCCCATGGAGGGGGGTTAGAATCAGGTGATCTCTGAAGTCTGTTCCAACCCAAACCATTCTGTATTTCTGTTTGGATGTCTGCAAGCATGACAGTTGCAATGGTTACTGGGTACTTTTTAAGCTCCATCATTCCCCCACACAAAACTTTCAGCTTTTCAACAGGAGATGCACATGCCAAGCACCTGCGAAAGATATAAGGTGCACTGTGTAGCTCCACAGTGCTCTTCAGCTTCCCTGAAGGAAGAATTCCCTACAGATTTGCAGCATAGCTACTTGAAGTTACTCTTTTAGCTGAAGATTTAGGAAAGAAATAGAAACATAGACAGCCTGTACTTTACTAAAAAAACGGAAAAGACCACAACTTCTACTTTTACACTATATTGATGTTTTTCAAATATGAAACTGTATTAGAAGGAAAAACTCATGTTCTTGAATCCTTATGTAATTTTGTAGCTTACATTCTAATGACTTGCAGAGTACCTTGAGCTCTCAAGTGCCCATATTAATCAGCATAAATGTGTGAACACAAGTTTGGATCCTTGCTTTCAACATCCTCAGATGCTCTCTTGAACAAAAGAGTCATCCCCTCTTCTCAGCCTAAGAGAATATTCATTATGGGTATTCATGACACTCCTTACTTTTTCAGTAGCCCCAGTATCCACTCAGTGCAAGATGTTTGAGGAAAGGAAGAAGGTTGAAACACAAGTTTCCTGTACCAGGCCCACTTACATTTGAAAATACATCCCACCTGATGACCTGGTAGCACAAATTTCAGTCTTCTCCAAAGTACTGGAAGACCTAACAACTGAATTGGTTTTACCTACAGTTTCAGACTATGCTGGCATTAAATGTGTTTGTGGAGCACAGTGCATAAAAATTACTTTTCTGAACTTAACTCATACAAGATTTTACATTCTTCATGCTAACAACCCATGGCAAGGTTTTGGTAGTAGGAGGACTACAGGAGAGGTTTCTGTGAGAAGGTGGCAGAAGCTTCCTGCAGTGCCTGAGAGAGCCAATGCCAACTGGCTCCTAGGCAGACTTGCCACTGGCCAAGGTTAAGCCCATCGGCAACAGTGATAGTGTCTGCAGGATATTTAAGAAGGAGGGAAAAAAAGAAACCCTGCACAATTGCAGCTGGAGAGAGAAATGAGAGGAACAGCCCTGCAGACACCCAGGACAGTGAAGAAGGAGGGGTAGGAGGTGCTCCAGGTTCTGGAGCAGAGATTCCCCTGCAGCCTGTGGTGCAGAGCATGGGGAGGCAGCTGTGCCCCTGCAGCTCGTGAAGGTCCATGGGGGAGTGGAGATCTACCTGCAGCCCCTGGAGGATCCAATGGTGGAGAAAGGGAATGTCCATAGGAGGCTGGAACTCCAGAGGAAGCGCTGGAGGAGGCTGTAGAGCTGTGGAGAGGAGCCCACAGTGGAGCGGGTTTGCAGGCAGGACTTGTGACCCTGAAGGACTGCACCACCTGGGAATGACTCATGTTGGAGAAGTTCATGAAAGACTGTCTCCCAAGGGAGGGACCCCATGCTGGAGCAAAGGGAGAGTGTGAGGAGTGTCCCCTGAAGAGGAGGGAGCAGCAGAGACAACGCGAACTGACCACAGCCCAAATTTCCTGTCCTCTGTGCCGCTTGTGGGGGAGGAGGTAGAGAAAACTGGGAGTAAATTTAAGCCCGGGAAGAAGGGAGGAGTGGAAGGAAGGTGTTTTTAAGATTTTGTTTGTGTTTCTCATTACTCTTCTCTGATTTTATTGGTAATAAATTATGCTAATTTTCCCAAGAGACTGGTTTGCCTGTGAGGGTAATTGGTGAGTGATCTCTCCTTGCCTTTATCTGAACCCATAAGCCTTTCATTGTATTTTCTCTCCACTGTCCAGCTGAGGAGATAGAGCAGCTTTGATGGGCACCTGGTGTCCAGTCAGGGTCAACCCACTACACAGCCAAACTAGACTTAGTTTCATATACACCTCAGGTACCTTGGCAGCTTTGAAACCAGAAGTGCAAACACAGTTTGAATGCCACTGAAAGGTCACCACTTCTTAAAGACTTGTGTTCACACATTCATATGCCAACCCAAGCTTACCCTTCCAGACACGGATGTGAATGACCTCTAGCTCAGAGCCTGTGCAGCATCACGCTTCATAAAGAGACTGATTGCACATACTTGCTTTAATGTGATTTGATTTGGTAACTACTGTAATTTTGTTCATTAGATGGCTGTTCCTTATCACTCTTGTCTCATTCAAAAAGGGAAGGAAAGGCTTAATTTCTTACTTATAACATTTGCAAGAAGTCAACAAAATGGCTGCTAGACTGAACTGGAAATATTTAATACTTAGTCTTTTCATATAAAAGCTAGCCTTGATGTTAGAGTACAGACATCTTACTTTTGTACACTGACAAAATCTCTAGGTTTGATTTTTTTTTTTTTTTAGGATTTGGGCAACATGTGATTTCAGCTGGTAAGAAGAGGATAGGAATTGCAGAAATAGAAATTTCAGTAACAACAGCAGGTAGGATGGCATCAGACTGCATACTAGTGTCTAACTCATCTGCTTGCCCGCCATTTTCCCCTTAAACAAGTTCAAAGAACTGAAGTAATAACTATTAATATATTAATAACAGCTTTCAACTAACTGTATCTTATCTGAAATACATTATTTTAGAGTACTAAGCTAGAATATTATGTGAGCATGGAGCTGGGATAGAGAACAAGAAAGGCAAGAGAAACGGAAATGCAGACGACAGGGAATTTTGCTAACTGCCTCAAGATTTGGATGTTTAAATCCATCTTTTTGTTTCCTAGGACTGAGAGCCTGGTGAATTTTTTACTCATCCCTTGATAAAGAGGATTTGTTATCCTCAGATATATATTATTTTTTTACTGTTTCAATTGATTAAAGAGGTTAGTCACATTCATGCTCTTTCAACTCCTCACCTGCTCTTTCCCAATAAAAGCATTTATTTTTCTAATGTCAGTTTCAACTGAAGCAAATGGTGTCACTGTAATACAAATAGCATTTCAGATAATAACTTACTGAGTCAACATTTCCTTCTACAAGTAGCATTGCAAAATTAGGCTATACACAATAAGATATTAAAAGAATTAATTTTGTATATTATTTGAGATTAACAACATTAAAGACTTTTATTTGAATTTATATTTTTATATATATATATATATATATATATGTTTACTTGAAAATCTGCAGTTCACCTTTAGGATCTCAGTTAAAAAGACAAGTGAAGTTGCAAAAACTACAAACAGCTGCTTCCCTACTTCTGCCTTTTCCTATCCTGCTGTTCCCAATGGCTCTCACTTACCTAGAAAGTAAGAGCATTAACTACTAAGTCTATCTCTGTTCATTAGGCAGTGTTTTTAATTTAGTATTGTCTTCGATGTAGTCCATAAAACATGGTAAGACTGACACAATGTGATCAGCATCCTGCTAGCTTTCTGTCTAGGCAGATTTCTTCCTGCAGAATACTGCTGCTTGGGTTTAAAGGGGACAGAGAAGAGGCTGGGGTAGACGATAAAGGGATACCTTCTGAGATAGACGGTGTTGTAAGACTAGGAATATAATGCCTTAATTCCTGCTCCAAGCATATTTTGTGAACCTGGGCAAATCATTTAGTTCCCTATGAGCCCAAGTCTTTAAATACATGGTTAAACAAAACTAGCCTCCTTAATTTCCACCTCAATATTATAATGATATTGGTGTAATGCACAGCTAAAATCAGGCTACTTCTGTAAAGGAGCAGTAGTACTAGCAATTCTCTCTGCCCTCTGCCTTGCCTGTGCAGCTGAGAGAATGGAAGAAGTCCCAGCTCTGACAAGTCCCTGGGGATTACACAACAAATGTATGAGTACTGTCATGCTCACAAAATTATTAGTAATAAAATGAGCACTTTGGAAAGACTTACTTCCTTTTTTACCCATAAAGCACACCATACATGTGGATAAGGTATGTTACTGTCAATGGGCTAGTCCTTCAGTGTTATTCTACAGCACGACTTTGCATACCAATTTTTTCCCCTCTTCCCCCATGAGCATACATACATCATTTTAAAAGCAATTTACAACACATCAAACTGCTTAAGGAGACTCTTAAAAGTGTAATGTATGAAGTTAACCATTGGCATGATTTATTATTGAAGTTCCACCGTTATAACTTGACAATTAAAAAATATTGATAAATGTAAACACATTATTGATGTAAATTAAAAAGCACAAGATTGATTAACCTCCGAGAGGTATACTGGTGCAAACAGAGAGTAATCACTCTCAGTAAGTATTTACTACTGACAAATGTGTATAAAAATTCGACTTCAGAGAGACAAAAAGTAGCTTCAATTAAAATGAAGATAATTTGAACACAGAACCAAAGCACTGGGTCAACAACAAAATCAACAAGATCTGTATTAATGTAAAAAGGCTAAGTGATTAAGTAATATAATGCTCTCATTAACCACATGTTTGGACAAAAGTGTGGTTAAAAATTACCAAAGCAACTGCTCAGGAGGTGACTTATGTTCACAAGAGAAAAACTATGAACGTATTATTTAGCCACCACATTGCAATATTCATTACTGCCCTGGTGAGGGGTAGGGTCTTATTTTCACAGCATAAACAGCAGATCTTTGGTCCAAACTATGCATTTATGTACTTTCTATGGATGATCAAATTATAAAAGTGAGCTCAAAACTCTGCTTAGTAATGGTTCACTTCCTGCAAGGCAAACAGCCTAGAAAGGACGTTCTCAGGCAGCCCATACCTCCAAGAGGGGAAACATATATCTGACATACCCCAGAGAGAAAAGCAACAGGAATCAGTCAAGTTGTGATTTAAATGTGACTGGAAGAGTTTAGGCTCCTTTTTTCTTCTTCTTTTTCCTTGCTTTCAGAATTAATGTACTGGCATAATGCCTGTCACCAAGATGAAGGGCACTGCAGCTATAGCTTTTCATGGCCAAAAAAAGCCCAGGTCACCTCAGAAAGCACAGAGCTAAAGACAGCAGCAATGCACCAAGTACCAAGGAGACTGCGTAAACACTAATTAAGCTTCTCTCTACACTCTTGTCTACAAAACATCTTTCCCTGCTTAAACGTCCAAGGGCTGGAAGAGACATGCTGATATTGGAATCTAGCAACCTTCTTCCCCGATACTTGGCCTTCATAACAACTTCATGGATCAAACACATTTCCCTCAAACACAAGCAGCTTACTACGGAGACACCAGACAGAATCTGAATTACTGCAAAAAAAGATAATATTGAAACATATAATTCAAAGATAAAGCTGCTTTGTTTGAAAGAGCTTTTACGTGAAGGCCACACAAGTTTACTGTCAAAATAAAACCAGATCACTGTTCATTTAGCTGGCTGCAAATTCAGACAAATGGTATTAGTGACAGACACCATGTTTGGTGCTATGATAAAGCACAGGGGTATTCAGTGGACCCCCAGAAGATTCCAGTATATGCAGACACACCAGACACAGAACAGTGAAGAAAGGTTCCCTTCCTTTTCTTTTTTATGTAACTTTTTTTCAGATTTTTATTAAATGACAGTTAATATCAGTGGATTTTATAAATAGCTTTCATTTTGACAAGCATTTTTAAAATAAGAAAACAAGCATCACCTTTGCAACTGGAATAATGGAAGAGTTCTAGTGACTGAAGCAACAGAAGAAGAATGAAAATAATAAGATGGGGAAATAAAAAGCACTCATGAAACCAGATTCTTGAAGCAGAAAGGACAAATAGAGCTCTTTGCAGAGAGTGTTGAGAATGAAGAAGAGAATAAATTCTTTAGATTTGACAAACTATCTGTGAAAGAAACAAACAAAAAGAAAAGGCACTTGATTTAGAGTGGCGGGTGAGGATTTTACAGCACATTTTTAATGTGCTGAGAAGCATCTGAAAGGCCAGAAGAGGATGCAAGTAGCTTCAGGAGGAGCTAAAATGCTTCTTCTTCCTTTTCTTAGCTGTACAGGGAAAAATTCTAACTGTAATATACTGAGAGGCTGATGACCGAGCATGGTGGGGGGGGCGGGCAGAAAATGTCATTAAAAAACCCCATTGTACCACAGCTACTGGACTGGGTGACTTCTTGGATAGTGAGGGCGTCAACATCAACATCATCATCCTGAATTACTCACTGAAATTGAAGGGCAGCAGAACACAGTCCTGGGCATCAGTGGCACCAGACAAATGTGCCAAAGCTCCTCCTGGAGGGAAGTGTGCCTGCTCAATTGCTGTGCCATTGAATGGGACACTGTCTCTGTTCAATAAGCAGGACAAAACCTGCTCAGTTTTCTGAGCAAGGAAAAAGAAATAAAACAACAGCAGATTAAAAAGCAACCAACAAATGGGGGGAGATCAACAGATCACTTCTGTAATAACAGGACTGTTGTTTCTCTTACTGTTTTCAGAAGTCCTCAAAAGAGCAATCCCTGTAATTTCCTCAAGGTCTAGCTGTACATAAAACTGGTTTACCCCTGAGAAGGGATCCTTGTTGAGAGATCAATGTTCTGATGAGAACATAAGTCACAATACATACACAAGGCTGTTACAAGGTTACACGGTTCACAAATAACACAAAAAATTGCCATACTTCTTCTTTCCTATTCAGTAATACAGACCCTCTGCAGCAGACATCACAGAGAAAGAAAGAAAGAAAAAAAGCTACAGTCAATATACTTTAATGCAAGAAACTCAGTCTTCAAACCCTCCCTCAATGGGCACCACTACAAACCATACTGACAGGCATCAAAGCAAGATCACATGGTCAGGTCAGTAATACAGCCAAAGTAATTTGAGCTGTGATCAGAACTTCAGTACTACCTTCTACTTTCCCTCTCTTGACACTATTTTTATTTGTACCAAGATGCATTTGCTGTTACCTCATTTGGAAGAAGCCCCCTAAGCTACCCCTAAGAACCCTATTCATTCACACTCTGGGCTGAAGCCCTTGAGACACCAAACACAGGAGAGCAGGAGGCACAAAGGAACAAGTGGCAGACGAACACATCTGCCTGAAAATGTGAGCTCTCCTTGCTTCTGGAGCTTTCTTCAGCACAGAATGGTTAGTGCTGCTGTTTCAAGCACCTACTGACCAGGCAAGCTGATAAGGCTTCCTCTTTTCCATGTGGAAGTTTACACCTAACATTTGCTTGATTGGATGTGACATACTGCCAGGCCAAATTGCTCACCAGAAAGTAAGTCCTTCTCCTGTCCTTCAGACAGCTCTCCTCTGTGCATAACGTCAGATGCTCGATCTCTGTATGCATTATATAACTACTGCTACTGTTTAGGAAAAGGCACCAACCTCACTGGATGACCCATTAAATACATATAACAAAAATAATGACAGTGCTTTATGACAGATAATTAGAGTATTTTAAAAGCAGCTGCCAACACTCAACAGTCTTTTATTTATTTATTTGTTTATTTTCAGAAAGGTTACTGCATACATCAGATGCTGTGTTTTACCCTAAGCTAAGAGCAGAAAGACAAAGCTTCATTCTCCCTCTGACTTGCCTCTGCTGGTGACCTAAAGGTTACTTTCAATGCAGGGTCTACCTTGGTATTTAATATCACAGACAGAACCTGCCACTCGTAGTTTAGTCAGTAGAGCAAATGGCAGCAAATCACTTGTGAAAACACAATCTTGTTCTCCATCAGGAGAGTTAAATGAAAGCCTAAGGAGTAACACCGTTCTGGAGACTCACACAGGTGTAAGCTAGAGAGCCATGCCACCTGAAGACAAGTAAAATGTCTAGTACACTTCCTGCACCCTTCGATGCCAGAAAATAAGCTGGTGTGACAGCTCTGGGCTTTTGGCATCTGTTCCATGTCTCCAAAGCTAGCCTACATGCCAGGATGAAAAAGGTATCTGAAAAGACTGGCCAAAGTAGACCTCACTGCTAACAAGTCCTGTGAAGGCACAAGTTCTGATTCACCTGTATGTCTGCTTAAATTAAACCAAACATTTCCAAAGTGACTTCTATGACACCTTTTTCTTTGTTTCTCCTCCCTTTTAACCTCCCAAACTGTATGGATATTTACTGCACACAATGCATTTACTCTCCTGCTGGAATACAAAACCAGAATAGCTCTGAATTTATTGTGTTCCAATTTCAATTTCAAGCTTTCTCCTGTTTTCTAAAAGACAGGTATTATCCATTCTATGTGATACATTCCTCCACCTGTATCTGTGTCTCTTTAGAAGTTAAGAGCACTGCAACTTAATATATGTTAAAGATTTTTGGTCTCTCTTAGTCATAATCTTCCTGGTAAGTTACTTTTATAAAGAAGTTTTCAAACTATATGTAAAGTAAGTGCAACTGGAACATTTAAATGACCTTAAGGACGAGAAAATACCTGAAAGTATCACCCCAAAGAGCTTTGAAATTTAAAAAAAACCCCGAACACAAAAAACCCCTCCCTCAATGGCTTCTACACTGTAAGTCAGCTGATTTAAATTTGATTTGAGCTCTGCCACAAGCTTCCAGTGGAATTTTGGTAAATGCACATAAGGAACCAATCAAGTGAGAATTCATGATCTGCTAAAGCAATTAAAAACTCACTACCAGTGCTGCAATAGGCTGGGAGCAAGAGAAGTGAAGGGGCTTGTGCCAACCATTTGCTAAATTCTAGATGCCATATCAAGGATTTAGAAGTGCATAGACAGTGAACTGATACTGTGTACTGAGTTGATAAAGGTGTTTTAATAGGCCCTTTGTCCACTGATCATGCCACTCACTTCCTGCTCTTCGACCCTGAATGAGGCATTTGAAAACTTGACTTTGCATTTGCTTTGACTACCTAAATGGCTCGAGAGGTAAGAAAAGTTCCCTTTGCATAATGTTGGCTCGACCTGGTTGGAACATGAAGTCTAATACAAGTAAAAAAAACCAGTAAACTTCCAAGGACACTCCTCTTATGTAAGAGCTGTAAGTCTACAATTTTTTTGTAAAAAAATGAGTATTTGTCATCATGAGGCTGAAAAAAAAAATAAAAAAAATTCAAGGAGCTTCCAAAGAGAAGCAGTAAATTAATCTGTGATTTTAAAACTTTCTTGCAGTGAGAAGCTTGAAAAGACGTAATCATATCAGAGCTCCAACATAATTGCCTGCCAGCAGGAAAACATGACTTGACAATACCATACACATTCCTGAACAATAGAGTGGGTGCTGCTCCCTGTGCTCAAGGAGCTTTCCCAGCCCTTCTTTCCCCTTGGCCTCAAAATTGCTGCCAACATAATGAAATACATTATACAGTATCTTGCAACTTTCTTACATATTCATAAAACTTATACAGAAATATGACTTGCAGCCTGAAACTAAACCTACTACCAAGATTTTTGATTATGAACCTGCTCCTGCAAAGGGCATCCAGCCTACAGTGCTCTGCAGCATAAACACAACTATGTTCAGATGTACAGAATATTTCTTAAAGTTTGATAAGAGACAGTTCCAATGTCACTCACAACTGTAAAATGGTACTAGTCCCCTAAATACTCAACAAAATGCTTTCAGTCCATAAATACACATGGCTTGACATTTACTAATTTACCTGCTGTTGCTGCAAACCAAACACAGGATTACCAGAACTGAACTATGGAAAACAATGGGAATATTTGCCAAAGGCAGAGCAATCAACACAGAGCAGGTGAAGTAAACTAAGATAGCACTTCTACCTTTTGTTTTTTAGAGTAACTATAATTGAATTGCTTGTAATGATAATATTTATTAAATAGGCTTTAATATTTATGCAATTTGATTCACAAAAAGTTTCCTTATGCTATGGCTACATTATCAACAGTTCATAATAATATGAGTGCAAAATATGCATTAGTCCATTCATTCAGTATAATTTCCACTTCCATTCAACTGTTACTCAAATTTACAATATTGCCAAGATAAGATACTGCAAATAGACACCTCAAGAAGACACAGTTCTTGCCTACACACAGCTGCACTGGCAACTTGGCTTGCTAAAAAAGAAAAAAAGGAAAGATCCAGAAGAACTGTTCTTATTTAGCATAGATTTCAAAGCAAGACCATGAAGAAGCCTAAGAATATGAGACCAAAATCTCACACTAAATATGACACGGGCTTTTTATCAAGGCATAGTCATGAAGCATTTCATTAAAGGAAATGGAGCTAAAGTTACTACAAGCAGTGAATATTTCAAGGATTAGAACCTACTTTACAACATTCTGCAAACATGAAAAATGCTGCATGTGCTCAATAGCTATCATTACCAGTGGAACCTTTCTAACAGAGTACTCATGCTTCAAAACCACATTCTTTTATTCTTCTACACATCTGAAGGGAGCAGTAAGAGAGGTCAAGCCTGAAGAAAAACAACCCAAACTCAAACCAAAAGTTCATCTATTCCCTTATAAAAGCACTGATTACCAGGCAGCTGTAGAGGATGCAGATCCACATGTCCTGGCTGTCTGACTGCTCATGGTACATTTCTTGTCTCCCTGTTCAAGGTTTCTGCAAATCATGCTCCTCATCAGTCTGGATCATTTAAAGAGACAAACAAAAGCTGTGAAATACCAAAACTGTTTTATTGAAGGGTATTGTAGTTATGTGATGTCAAAACCAGTAAAATTGATAATAAAGTCTTCAGAGCTGCCATGAAAAATAAAATAATCCAACAAGATGACTGGCAGTTTCTAGCTACAAAATAAAACTGAAAAGAAATACTATGGAGGAGTATGTAAGAATGAGATCTATAAATTAAAACAAGGCTTTAATCAGAGCACACAGGTTTAATACAAGTTTTGAATTTCACTCTTATATTTTCATTTCAAAACTCGAGAGACAGCATGCCACAAAGAAAACTATTTCAAAACACTCAGTATTAGCCTGTCTTCAAAGTGGCTTCTCTGAATCTTAAATTTCAGCAGCAGTAGTACATTCTCCTACAGTGCAAATTCTCCTATCGCTAAAAGACTCTAGTAATGGAAACTCACCCATGAAGGTGGGGAATGGCTGTTACGAAAATCCTCGAACGACCTCAAGACTTTGCCTTAGAACTTTTTAAAACCTTCTATTCCAAACTTACTTGTGATGATGCATTTCTCACGCCTTTATTTACAGGAAAGACACCACAAATTGTGTTGTTTACACAGTTAATACACACACACAAAATCTTTACAGTGTTGAAGAAGAGTCAGAGTTGTTCCTTCCTTTAGCCAGACTATTTTTACAATCAAAACCAATAATAAGCAGAGGAGCACCAAGGCAGAGATTAATGTTCCTCCATGCTTTTATAAAGCTACTTTTATAACACTGAGGCAAATTGTACAGTGACTGACATGAACAAAATGACAGTAATCTGTCACTTTTCACATTTTCCACTAGGCTGACTCAAATAGTTATTTATGAACCTTATACTTCAATGGTCACTTTGATGACTAAACCATAAATTAGAATGTAAAGTGAATATAAATTTAATTTTAGAGTAACAACAAATTGTCAGCAAAGAGGGATATTATTTAATTTCTACTGACATACTATGAAAAAGTCAGCAATACCAAGATGATCTACATCATAATAAACCCCAAACTTAGCAAAAAACTCTACTCTAGATCTCACGTTTGCTTCAGTGCCTCTGCATTTAAAAATAAAAGCACTTTATATTATGCTTGGTTAGTTATAAAGTCTTAATAATGTCAGATGACTTCATTACTTAGATCTTCAATTAAACAGGGAGGAAGAATGAATTTTTTTTCCACAGAGTATGACGAAATTTGACAGCAAGTAATAGTCCCAATGAAAAGGCAGCTTTAAAGATAGTGTTGCTGTTTCTACAATACTTATCTCTTGCTTTACAGCTGAAATTCAGATGACACTGAGACCTAACAGAAGTTCTGCTAAGCACAAAAGTTCTCAACTTTTTGCAAAAAAATAAAATCTTTATTATTCAAACAGCAAGTCTTGCAGGGATTCACGTAAAAAATTGCCTTGATAAAATAATTTTCTTTTCCCAGATAATTTTTTGTTAAAAAATTCCATTGTGCATTATGTTACTGTGTGTTACTGCCTGTTACTCCTGCAAACACGGAAGATGAACCCTTCCAAAACTGAATGCAGCATGTTTATACTTTGTCTGGAAAATTTCTAGAAGTGTGACATTTAAGAGATACTTCAACATAAGTTTCACTGTTTTAGCAGTATTAAAAACGGGAAGTTGTGTCAGTGTCTTTAATATTCCTTGCTTTTCAAGTACATTTTTCCTGAAATTCTTACATGGAATGATAATAAAATGTGATCGAATTGAAAACTACTTTAACTTCAGCAATTTGGTTTTGCATCTTGGAGAAACCCCTTAAACAGTTGAGATTTGAAACAAACATGCAAAAAAACCCCAAAACCTTGCAGGTTTAGCAATAACTGAGGTCATTCTGAATTATTCTGGTAGGTCCCAGTGATACAGTAACAAGTGAACAACAGAAGGATACGTACTTAATATCATTTGCTTGACAGTACCTGATTATAATATATCTAAGATCACAGAATCACAGAATATGCTGAGTTGGAAAGGACCCACAAGGTTCATCAAGTCCAGCTCCTGGCCCAGCACAGAACAAGTCACACCATGTGCCTGAGTGTTGTCCCAACACTTCTCGAACTCTCTCCAGTTGGTGCTGTGCCCACTGAGGTGGGGATCCTGTTCAGTGCCCAACCACCCTCTCGGTGAAGAGTATCATTCTAATATCCAACCTAAACCTCAGTTTTCTATGTCTGCAAAACTAAAACATACATGGATAAATGTTTGTGTCTTAAAAATTCAAGTGGTGCTATTCCACTGAACTAGAACTTTTTTGGTTTTTTAACATCTTCCTGGCTGAAGGAAATCACACCTACATATTATAAAACATTTTAAAGCAAAATTTATATATTACATGGCAGAGCGAAATGTGGCTCTCAATGACTTCTCTCAACCTCGCGTCAAGAAATATTTCCTACATCATTTCTTTGCCATTACCACAAAGTAGAAAAATGAGGGGGGAAAAAAAAAAAAAAAGCCAAACCAAAAGTAGCAGATTCTAATGGACAAGCAGAATTCATGTTAAGAGAATACACCGAATCCTGTCTAATCTTTCATTGCTGTTATTTTCTCAAAAGAAGAATTAAATGCACAAAATTTTCACCAGTACAAAATACAGGCTGGTACATGAAACACTTCCATGCTGTTGATGTACAGACTGTTAGAGATATTTGTGTACATATGGGGACATATGTATGTTTATCCATGATCAAAATGTTCCCAGCAACCAAAGAATGCAAAATATCCTTAAGCCCTCCTACTCCTTTAAAAAGGACAGTGAGAGAGTATACCAGCCAGAGATGAACCAAGTATCCTGCTCTTCCTACTCTTTCCCAGTCAGCAAAAAGGCCTATCTGATGCTAAAGGACAATCTTTAGGCTAAAAGAAAACTCCTTAAAAGGTGAAAGACATCCACACTAAAAAGAAAAAAGTCTGGCCTATCAAGGTCTGTTTTAGAGAAATGGTATCTTTTTTAGGGTCTACAGAAACAAGGTCATCTGGGATTACACAGGACTTAGAGAGGTGAGAGGAATTTTACTTTAAAATCTGTCCCAGATCTGTTAGGACTCAGATCAGTAGAACCATGTTTTGTTGAAAGAAAAGCTGGCAAGTTTTTATCTTAGCAAAGCTTTATCTTAGCAAGAATTACTCAACATCTGACTTAGAACTTTTAAAATTTTGGCTCAAAGAACCACCGAGAGCCAAATTCTACCCATATCAAGTCAGGCTATCCCAAACACTGAGGTACTACAAATCAGCATCCTCATTTCAGCACGCCAGATACACATCTGTAAAGTGGGAACAATATTTCCCACCTACTTCAGGTGGTTTCATACTTTGCAATTAAATTCTTTTCAGAGAAAGGAAGTACCTGCTATCGGAAGAGTTGTGCCAAGAAGGTACTTGTTAAGACAATTTTAACAAAAATAAATTCAGTACACTTCAGTTATCCATTTCACAGCAAAACAGTTACTGTGGTGGTGTAATTCAATGCTTTTCTAATTTATTAAAGATAATGTTTACATTCTTACCTACAACCATAACAGAGCATTTTCTGACATGCTGACAGGAATTTTTCTCAGCCACAATCTAGAAGAAGTTTTCTGTAGCATTTTGCTGTTGGAGATCCCACATCCACAGGCTGTTACTACTTTGATGCACATTTCTCTAAATGGCAGAACTTGACCCTGTGCATTCTCTTCTCTTGCCACCCCTTGTGACAGATGCTCTCTTCCTGTTTGAACTTACTGAACCTGGGCTCCAGGCAGATGCCCAGCAAGAAGGCTTAAATAAAGTTAATCCCATTGTATGATGCTATTGGTGAGAACTCAGCACCAAACCCTCAGAAAACCTGTTTTGGCTGGAGACTGGCTGTGTTAAGTGCATTCACACAGCAGAAAATCGGACTCCAAACCATCCCCTTTATGCTATAAATATCTGCAGCCACCAGGTCCCTCCAGAGCCACTGGTTGTGCCCTGGTGATCTCCCCTTGAGCGGGGACACTTCTCAAGGTGAGGTACCCCTCGAGGCTGAGAGATCCCTTACCTGAAACCAGGCATCAGTGGGTTGGTCTGTGACATTTTTGGCTTGCATGTAACATGTAAGATACATACAGCAAGCTCAAGTTGTAATCTTTGCACCCCACATTAACTTTAAGTGTACTACGAAGTGGAGTATTGACCACCAATCTGTAATCATTAAGTATTTTACAAACATAAATTTACTGATTAGAACTCAATAAACTAACTACTACTTCTACTAGGTCAGATTTGTACAAGTGATACCTGACTCTTCTCCTGTGACAACCCTTCCTTCATTTTCTTCTTCCTGGAGAATATTGGATTTCAAGGCTCTTCAAGATAAAACCTCAAAAATAAGAGCTGAAAATACTAATTATCACCTACAGATATGAGAAAAAACACCCCAACATTTAAATGTAAATCCATAGTAACAACCCAATCTGAATTGTTTCTTTGAGAAACACTTAAAATACAAAAATAGCAGTGTTTGGGTTAAAAAAATAGAGCAAAACTATGGTAGCACAAAATAATATCTATTCCTGGTAGAAGAAATGCCAAAGAAATAATTTAACTTGCACCAAATTATTCATACTTAATTGTCAGATCAAAGGGCCTGGCTTCCTAATGAAACAAGAATCCACCTAACTGACCTGCAGGTTGTCTAAAGACGCATGTTGAAACAAATATTGGGGGAACAGGTGCAAATATTCACTTGATGTTTAATAAAAGTACTACCGAGCTCTAAATGGTGTCAGCAAGGGCAGATTCTGCAAGGAGGAACTGGCTAAGCATTGCAGGTGCCCTTAGAGTTCTGGCAGAGAAACTTGCTTTTTTCCAGTTTCCAGAGGTCACTGCAGACAGGCAGTGGGTAGGTACAAGAAGGTAGAAAGTATATGAAGTTCAACAAACTCTACTTCATATCTAAATAACATGGTACTAGTTGAAGGAACAGGGATGTTATAAATGCTACTCAGACACGAAAAACATTGTCAGTGACTCAAATTTTCCAAATCAAAATGCATCATGCTGTTTGGACACATTTAGCCAGCATTTACTTAATTCACTGCAGGATTTTCTTGTTCCAAGTCTGTATCAGGACATAGTGAAAAAAAACCACAGGGGAAGGCAAGACTATTTGGAGTGATTGTCAGAGTCACTCTTCTAAACCTATAATGTGAGGAGAAAGGGCCGAGGAAGGACTCTAATACACGAGCTAGAGGAAACATTCAAAGGAAATTAGGGCAGAACAGAGAAACAGAGTGAAGAGACAACAAAACAAACAGCAAAAAAGGTAACAAGTGCATATAAACTCTCAACAGCAAGGCCTGTTCAGTTAATGGAACAAACAACCCTAAATCTCCCTACTGCAACCATCATGCAGAACCAGATGTTTCCCACCATTTCAAACTCAGACACACAAAAACCAATATTCATCCAAACATGTTTTGAGCAAGGATCTATTTTTTCCATCTCTAATGGCATAGGACAGTTAACTGAGGAGGGTACAACTCTTAGCTAAAATGAGAGAAATAAACATACCTGCCGACGAATAACCTCTAGGTTTGCTTTGGCTTTATTCACTAGTTCTTCTATTTTTTCAGAATCCTTTATATTCTTGTTTTCTCTGAAGGCATCTCTTATCCTTCTGATGGCATATGTTCTAAACACAAACAAGAAGTAGATGTGTATTCATAGATGTGCCATAATTTATGACATTTCAACATTCCTTGAAACATGTTGATGGAAAGAAAAAAAATACATACACATACATATTTTGCCCAGTTTTAGACATACATATTTTAATTCAGGGTCTTGTCTTGCCATAGTGGAAAATGCAACCAGATTCTTTAGTTTTAAAAAAGTGGGTTTACTGGAAGTTATTGTAGAAACATTCCATATCTTAGTGCACTCCTTAGTGCTATAACAATACTGTTGGATGCCTGGCATGGATACTGCAACATAGTAAAAAGCCTTAAGAACAAGAAAATCACTCCCCAGATTACTTTGAATCAGTATGATTATTCTTAACCCGCATATTCTAAAGGACATTGAGCTAGTCACTAAATACATTACACATTTTTACTTGATCTGATGTTGTAAACTAGCAGTGAACAAAGGCAGACTGATGGACCAGCCATAACCAAAAGGTCTCCTTCCCTGTCAGCCTCCCCTTGCCTCAGTCCAACACCTCCTCATCCATTCCCCCACTAAGAAGCAGTAACAGGATATGATCTCTGCAAGCCAGAAGACATTACAATCTCTGCTTTCAGAGGAAGATTCAAAGCTGCAGCTTTCTCTGAATCTTGCCCTTTCTTTCCAACTGCGGTCTGTAGGATACTGCTCAATACAAAATAGGGCCAATTTCCATATTAAAATGAAACTTTCAGACTGAGCAGTAGATACTTTCATTACGTGGGTCCTTGGGAGAGGCAGGAGAAATGGCAGTAAAGTGATCCTGCTCAGCTTTCTCAATAGTGTTCCAATTCTGTACCAGCACATCACATCAGTATCGCTTTTATTCCAGAAAGTAAAACCCTACATGTGGCACTGGAAGGAAACAAAAGGCTGCTACAAACAACACAAATAGTTTCATATTTCAATTACCTTTTTCAATCTTGTGTAACAGTGGAACTTGACAGACAAAGTTGTCTAAAACACCATGGTAAAGAAAATCCAACGACCATGGTGAAAAATAAAATTTTTGGGGGAGGGGACTGAACAGGGAAAAGGCAGAAGAGGGAAGACAAATTGTCAGTGGCACTCTGTTCCATTAGATGGTGCTATGCAGCTCCTAAGGCAGCTCTCCCCAGCCAAGCAGTGTATTTTCTCTCTGAGCTCATAAATAATACATTTCAACCACAGGACTCAGGATGGTTATGGAGTGCCACTCTGCTGCTGCACTTTGGCAGATGGTGCATGCTTTTAATTAGGGCCTGTTCACCTATAATGTGACACCGGGGTGCATGAGAGAGTGAGTGCGTGTGTGTTTGTATGTGTGAAGTTAACAGAATGTATTAAATATGGAAGCTCATTCTCATCTGCAGCTGCTGTCCTAGCAAGATTTGAAGGGGAAGCTGATTATTTTTTCTAGAAAAGAAACAACCCCAAATCATTAAGATGTAGTGTTGATAATGGATTGATTTCAAATCACTCCACATACATATGTAGGGTTAAACTGTGCAGGAACATAGTATTTTCTGAAAGGAGAGGTTTCCAAGAGAGACACAAAGACTAACATATACAAATTCAGCTTAAAAGAAAAAACAACAAAAGAAAATATGCATTAGCGGGTACAAGTCTTTCAAAATGCAATACAAATTAGTAAATGCTATCTACATAAAAAAGAGAGATGGGACAAAAGCAAATTCTTGTCCAGCATAACACCTACAGACTGGTGGGGTTTTTCTTGTTTTGTAAATACGGTGCACTTCTCCCCAGGCACCCCCTTGTTGCGGGGGAGAAGCTTGCGTGACCTTATGAGGTTGTGAGCTATGCTGGCGGTGGTTTGTGCCTC
>JAWWEU010000081.1:66501390-66534262 GCA_035583155.1 Acropternis orthonyx | reverse complement strand
TCTGGCCTCCAGTCGGGAGGCATGGAGACACACCATTCATAATGCTGCTGCTTCCTTTGAGAGCACACGCAGGATCAATGTTGAACAAAAAGGACAATACAGAAAGAACCGTGACTCACCAATCCCACCTGTGGAGACTTTCCACTGTGCCATTTGCAACCAGACTTGCCTATCTCGCATTGGCCTTTTTAGTCATCAGCGCGCTTGCAGCAAGCGTGGGTAGAGCCCTTCCCAAATCTTCGTTTGCGAAGCCTAGCCATGATGACATATGGTGTATTAATTGTTAAATTTTGTCTCTCTTCCTCTCATTGCACCCAGGAGTTGTTGAGAAAGATACATACTTTGAATACAGAGCAATTTTTATGTATAATCAGAAAGTTGCATTGTTTTTACCTTCTACAATTTCTTCAAACCTTTATGAACCTTAACACCCAAAGGAAGTTATTTTACATAGGTTTTAACACAATCTTCATTCTACAGCTAAATCAATGTACTACCAGTATTCTCTAAACACACTTTAAAGACCAGCCCTATATCCTGACACTACTCTTTACCAAAATTACATTGAGACTCAATATATCACTTAAAATAAGGATGAGCTCAATTCAAAGATCAAACCCAATACTATAATGACTGTAAAACATCCTTTCTTCCTCACTGAGAATTGCCAGGAGAACATTTTACCAATACTCCAATTTGTTAAAATTATATAAAAAGTGTTAAATCAAGATATAAACAAACTGGCAGGTTTGGTGTGGGGTTTTTTTGGTGTGTTTTCTTTCCTTTTAAACAACAGCTTTTTATACCCAGCAACAGTTGTGAGCAGTGTCAAATCCAAATCTCAACACTCACTACACTTCAAGACTTTCTGAACTGAGTATGCACTAAAAGCAAGAACTACTCTAAAAACTGTGATATTGCTTCAAGTCCATGAAAAACTGGGCTCTTTTGAAAGTACAGCAGTGTGTGTAAGCAACATATAGCAAAGGCACACATGCTGTGAAAAGAACTTGTTCATTCAGACATGTATTTGTTGGGGTTTTTTTTAAAGAGCACTGCTCCAAACATCATGTGGCTGAAGAACAGAGTGCTCAGCTGACCAGCTGCGCTGATGGAGTGCATTTTCAGTTCAGTAAGCATAAATACTAAAACCAACAATGTACCATTTGAAGGCACAGCTCAAAATGCCCATGACAATGAATATATCCTTATCTTTACAACACTTTACAGCACTACCCTAAAAGAAGCACTACCTGAAGACAGAGCAACAGATGAAAGGCAGAGTGACGACTGAACTGGTAGCTGTACCTTAAGGATGATCCAAGGGGGCACTAAGGAATGGATGGTACACAGCACTGCAACAACTTTAACCCAATGGGAGCAAAGAGCAGCTGCTGCAGTTTTCCACCCTCCCTGGTAGGCACAAATCCTCCCTGTGCCTCCTTTAGACCAGCACAGTCAGTATGATTTGGCCCCAGGTGAGTCAGACAACTCAGTAACCTGAGAGAAGGTCTATGTACTACAAGAATTCACTTCACTTTTTTCTTGCTTTTTTTTTTTTTTGGTTTCCAGATTAGAGAGCTTCATAGGCTCTGCATGAGACTGGATGAGTATCAGCACTGAGGAGGAGGGAATACAGCAGTACTGATTTTGATGGATACAGTTTGCAATTGACACCTTTCAGAAAGGCCAAGCAAGTCACATAAACAAAGGGAACGCCTTAGTGAGAAAGTACCAAGTAAGTTCTCCAGAGAAACAAAATGGGAAAGCAACTTGGGATACAGTACACTCAAAGGGCTCCTACCGACCTTTGGGAAAGGTCTAATTCCTAATGCTGTACTATTCATTAAGAAACATTATTTAAATGAAAACGCAAACAACATTTCACAACATGCCATTTTCCTCACCATTCTTTGAAAACAGATACTGAAAAATGGATTTTTGCTTTTGTCCTCCCAATGCACTGAAATTTTATTACAGAACACTCTGATTTTATCTTCTGCAAAGACTTTCCAGTGAGCCAGTGACAGCAGGAGCCAAGCAAGAGTGTAACACTGAATATATTCAGTCAGTGCTCTCTTACTACGATTGCAATCCCTACTAACGTGTGATCCCTACTTACGTGCATCTGTCACACAATTAGTTCCAAATTAAACCAAAAGAATGTACTCAATGGGTAACAGGCTCGGTGTGATGGCTTCAGACCAAAGCCACCGCAGGTGCATGGCTACGCAAGGTAAGAGATGCACAACAGCAGAAAACAGAAAGAGTGGTTGGGGGTTAATGCGAGAGCAACGCCAGGGCCAAAACATCATCACAGACTCACAGGCAATGGGCACTACCTGTTAATGTTGAGACACAATGCCTCCAAATAATAGTAAAACCACAGAGAAAACAGTCTCTACTTTCAGAGTTCCTTTTTTCTTCTCTGAAGCACAATCAAAAACCTACCGTGTGTCCTTATAAAAATGAAGCCTGTAAAAACCAAAGTCCCAAAGCAATGACAATTAAAGAAAAATGGAATTGCAACTGAGGTCCTTCAGAAAATAATACCTGCTTGGGGATTTGGATATTTTTATTTCAAAACGTTTACTTCTGAAAAAAAATTAAAATCTTTGTGCTTTTTAAATACGCAGTACCAAGTTTTCAAAATAAACCTGGCCAAGCAATGTCTTTCTCAGCACCACTTTGCATTTAACAGTATCACAACACCCTAAAGGCTCAAGTCTTCTTTCCAAGATACATTTACAAACATGTTGACATCTTGTCTTTGCCACTGTCGAGAAATACAATGTATTAATAGACCACATCACAGTTATAGGCAACACACTGTGAAACACAATGGCTGTTACAAGTTGTTACTCATTGAGTGCCCACCCAAGGACAGAAGAGGAGGGCTGTGGTACACTTCCTGTGCAAGCAACACAGAGACCAGCAGCTAAGAATATTCAAGACTTTCAAAAAAGGTCTAAAGTGCATTTTTCCTTATTAGCTTGAGTTGTACTTTTTAAATTAAGGCAAGGGTAGCCAACCTCTATGAAGCCTACTGGGGTTAATAACTCTGGAATTAAGTCTATTATGCTTTCATTTAAGGACACAATGTGCAAAAGTACTATTAGATCAAGTGAGGGATCCTTTTTATAAAAGGTCAGCTTTCTTTCACTAAACTGTATTTTCTTGCCACTGCTGCCTTCCAATTAACATCTATTAACTTAGGGTAGCAACAGCACGAATTTTCAGAATTTTCCATTGTTACTAGCAAAATATGCACCAGATGAGATTTGTCTAACTACATTTTCAGAATTACATGTCATTTAAAAATGGAAGATTTCTACAATAAAAAAACCATTTGCAGAAAAATAATTTTAGCTTACCTTAAACTTTTATAAGCATTAGTGAAGATGTCTCCATGTACAGAATTGCCTCAGAAGGAATGGTTATTTATATAAATATATGTGTACACATACATATTCCATATATATGCATATATTTATCTTTTTTCGTCTGCAAAAGTCTCATTAAAAAAACATAATAAAGATGAAGAAAAAGCTGCATGTAATTACCATTTAATTCTAAAGAAAGAAACACTTGACAACAGATGTGTGTTTGAGAATAAGAGGTAAGTGCTTCATAGGGAAGTAGTTGTGATTTGTCTAATTAAACACAAAACCAACAGAGGGGTGTGGATGCAATGTTTTATCAGCAAGGTGTTCCTCAAACTCCATCACTAAACACGTTTTGAGCACTGTCACCTCAAGCTACAGCACAACAACAACACCTGCCTGTTTTCTAAAAATCAAAGCAAAGCCTATTCTTGGTACCATACTGATTTGCTTGGGGGAGTGGGGGTGGTGGCTGGATGCCAGGAGAGGAGTAAAGAAGGGTAAAGAAAAAGAAAAATTAGACTGTTGGTTAACTCAGCATTATTTTCTTGAATTTTCTAATGAAGCAGAGTCACTAGACAGTCTTCAAAAAAGCCTACAGAAACAAAGCTACAAGCCACTACTTGGTTTCTCTGCTAATATACAAAATATGAGTTCCAATGCAATTGCTAAGAAATATGTTTGGAATAGAACAGCACTAGAGATATTTTATGAGAGAGGATTACTCACAAAGAACAAAGAATAAAGACTGATGAACATTAGAAAACACATTTGAGCGGTGGTGACCGTGACACCATGCATATGATATACGCTGTATGATCAGATACAAGGATTTGTAGCTCATTTCTAAAACAAATACTTTGCATCCCAGATATCAAAACATCTGATAACAACTTGAACCTTTTCAGTGAGTTCTCTTTAATTTTCTTTAATCAATCTAAAAACCTAAAATGCCTCCCAGACTTTTAGAGAGAAAGACTTGTGGCTCTTTTTATCTCTTTCTGACTATATCTTTGCATCAGTTTGTGTGTGTACCCATTTCAAAGCAGAGAACATGGATGACCACCTGATGACAGGATCACAGGATCATGCCCGTTGGAAAGCAGTTTGGGAGGTCTCTCCTCCCAAACTCCTTGCTGAAAGGAGTGATGACATCAGGTCAGATTACTCTTGAAAAATTGGATATTCACAAGATCACCTAGCTGGGAAACATGCTCAATTGCTTGGTTGTCCTTGTGGGAAAAAAACTTTTCCTTAGAGTCAGTCTGAAAAACCGTGCTTCCTGCACTTTAAATCTGCTGTCACTTTTTCTTCAGGCACCTCTGGATACTCTGAGGTACTGGCTGCTTTTATGTTCTCTCAATGATGCTGCTTCTCCAGGCTGAGCCAGACCAGCTCCCTCAGCCTTTGTCACAGGGCAAGAGCTTCAGCCTCTCGGGTGGTTTCTGCTGAGCTGGCTTCAGGTTGTCCATGCTTTTCTTGTAGAGGGGCTGAGGGAGGCAAGAGTGGACACAGTACTCCAGATGTGATCTACCAAGCACGGAGTAGAGAAGGATAATAATTTCCACCAATCTGCTGGCTGAGCAACTCTTGATACATCACAGGATGCTCTTAGATTTCCTTTCTGCCAGGGCACATAGCTCAGTTCCCAAAGACTTTCTTTTTCATGATCCCAGAATGCTATCAGCCCTACTGACAGCTAACTATGATTATTTTTGCCATTCATTGAAACACACACTTTTGTTGCTGCATTTCTAAAAATAAAAACACTTCTTGGCTTAATTCTAAGCGTAAAGAATCTTTGTAGAAGGGAGTGCTTTTCAAAAGGTCAAGGTTAAAAGAACAAAGATGTCCAAATGAAAGCATTCTTTTAATCTTAATTGAAGTTGCAACTGCAATGTTATATTGCAGGAAAGGTTAAAGAAGAGGATGACCAGTGAAGGACCCGATTGAACAAGTTGTTCAGTTAACAAGGTACCAGGCAAGGACGTGCTGCAGGAATTAGAACCAGAATTTGCTACAGATGAAAAGTGCCCTAATGGCCTGAAATGAGTAACAGCTCTCTGCTGAGCTTTCAGAGATAAGCCCCTGCCAACTGCTCACCAGGACAATGGGGTAGCTCCATAGTTCAATTACCAGGCAGAATGCCATGAAACTACGAGTTCAAACCCTGACAAAGCCGATTTCTCTCCTCTTTCTTTTGAGACAGACATACAGCATTCCCTTTGCTGTGCTGCTGTTTCTGAATGGTTCTTAAAGAGGTTTGGCCTGCTGTGTATTGCCATTACAAATTACTATATTTTTTACTATATTTTCCTGGAAAGATTAGAGTTTTAGCCCAGTGCTGTGGCCAACATTTCTCTCTTCAGCATGGCTGGAGGCTCCCCTTCCATTCTAAGAAGATATATAGCTTAGCTTGTGACCTGGGTACCCTGAAGAGGGTTAAACATATTGCACCTCTTGGTGACTGCAATTGTTCATTTAGAAACACCCTGGGTCCTAAGCAGCCTTGCTGGAGGCATGTGTTTCCCACTTGACAGTGGGAAACGACTTGCCTTTAACGAAGCAGTAGTGCTTACTTTTAATTAAGCAGCAAGGCATAAAACCCTGGGATATTCCAACCTTTTGGACTGTAGTGTGGTTGGTCAAGATGATGATGAGATTTTGATAGGGCATTTCTGAAGCACAGTATTATTTCTGAAAGTAAAGATTCAGGTATAGTAAATATCTGGTTACAGTACCCATATTATTCTTTTAATATGGAAATTATAAAAATGCCAATTCCTTAGAAAAGGGATTAAGTATCAGAAATATGTTGACAGCATAGAGTTTTAAAATAAATGGGATACTTTAACTTATGAAAGAATTAAAAAACAGTTCTCTGAAGGTCATTTGAGGTAAAGCTTTGTTGGTAATTTTGACAGACTAGTAATTTTGAACACTCTGAATCCCAAGGGCACGAGTTCGAGTCTCAGTGGGGACTGTCCCCTGGGCAGTTAAATGCCTCCCTGCCATCTGATCCCGTCAGATCTCAGATGCTGAGCGCAGGGTCAGCCCCGGTGTTAGTACTGGGTGCTGTAGACAGTCCCGAGGATTTCACTGTCACTGTCCAAGCTCTCGCTCAGCTGTGGCAAATGAAGCTTAGGACTTAAAACGGTGGGGCCAGTTCTGCGCACGCTGTGCCTCACCTAAAAAATCCACTGCGCAGGCTGGAACAGCACACCCACGTGGGGAGAGCCCTTCCCCAGATCTTCGTTCATGAAGTCTGGCCATTATTATTTATTATAATTTTGAATGTACCAAACAGACTCCTAATAAAGTTTTACTTTGCAAAACGAATCCTTGGATTCCAGTAATAAAGATGACTAATTTTGCCCATTGGTTTTTGCTCAAGTAAATGTGTGCTTTTTGAGGCAGAGGGATTTAAGCATCATAGGCCCAAAATGAATCCAGTAAAAGAAGTTGCGCTGAAACTAGATACGGTTCAGTCATCTCACAACAAAGACAACAATAAACCACAAATGCAATTTATTAAACAATCCATATGAAGTAACATACTACCTGTTCTGTCTACTTATATACAACATACTAGAGGTTACAGGATTTAGAGTATTGACGTTATTATCCAAAATTTATTCTCTCATCCATTTCTATCAGCTTTATAGCTTATCAAAAATCTTTGTTCTTTATAACTCAGTCAGGAATGACAAACATCCCCCCCGGACCACCTATCACCGTATGGCTCAATGACCTTCCTTCATTTATAGCAAAGCACTGCATGTTTAGTTTAGCAAATCTGCAACATCAATTTTGACAACAATGATTGATATTTGAAATTACAATGTAATACTTAGCAGTGTAGAAAATTCTAATATATGCAAAGCCTATTAGTCAAATCTAGAGCCTGAAAAAAATCGATTTGGAATTCGTAACAAAATCACTGTCCTACTTCGTGCATACTGAGTACTGAATATTATTTGAAGACATTTGGGATTGTAAATATATGCCTTTGGACAATGCATGTAATGTTTCGGGAAGCTCAGATAGAGACTACTCTAATTACATTACCAAAGGCTCAATGAAAAAGAAATGCAGGTTATTTTGTAAACTGTGAACACTACCTAAGGCAGAGAAAGTCAAGTGAACTAGGTATTTCTTCCTGTATTTTTTCTATTTAATTAATTACAGGATAAGGAAATCATTACAATCTCTACAAATGACTACATGAGCACTAAAGAAAGGGGGGGGGCTGAAAACCTGGTCCTGAACCAAAGAGTGGGACAGTAACCCAGAAATGCAATGGATACAAACTCTGGGTGTCACTTCACCCCCCACAGGAAATCAGATGAAGCTTCTTACACGAGGAAAGAGCAGGAGCACCCATGGGTGAACAGAGGCAAGGTGTGAAGGGAAAAGAATATTCTGCTCAGCAAAGCTGAGTGACTGATTCACCACCTCAGATAGACAGATTTGAGGTTTTGAGGCAGGCAGAGCTGATTTTCATCCACATAAATAACCCAGCACCTCTGTGTGCCAAAACTGCCCACCGTGGCTTTCCATACTGCCTGGCTCTCCACCCCTTGTACCTCCCAGGTGCTATCAGCACAAGTGGAAAAAGCCAGACCCTTTTCAGGCTAGTTATGGAACAATATGTCCATAGCTCTTTATCTTTGGGGTGTAATGATGATCAGCTACAACACATCTGAGACCTCTGCCAGCTCCGGTATAAGAAGTTCTGCTTCTCAGGACAGATACATACTACATAATTTTCTGCAGTCCAGTAGTAACACAGTAAATAAAGCACTACTAAAACTTAAGTGAAGTACTACAGCATTCTTGAATGCCACTTCACATAAGAGAAAAAAAAAAGGGGTTACACTCATTTTCCTACTATTTTTCCTACAGTTACACAAATAATGTAGGATGGATGACCTACCTTCCAAATATGAAGCAAAGAACATGTACCAGCCAAAATGTTTCTTTTGGGCTATGTATGGCCTCCACCTCCAAAACTGTGGTTCATACACCCTTACTCTCCAAACTGTAGATCCCAGCATACTACGCAATACTTTGATCTGACCAGACAATAAAAGACTTTGAGACAGAAAAATTAGATTAAATTTAAAATTTAAGCTATTCTAGTCCAATGAACAGAAGTCATTCAATAATCCTGCTGACAGATCTTCTGTGCACTGGAATAGTTTAATTACTGTAACAGAAATGGTGATCAGAAATATTCAGGAAGACAAAGAGAGGGATCAATTTTCCTTCTTCAAGAAGAGAAGCATTGACAAATGTCTTTTAATCTAGTCAAGCCTAAGTATAGATGGTAAAATTTAAAGGTGAAGACAGGCTGAGATCAGTAATCTTTAAGTCATGCTTTTAAACTCTCTGAGAGTCTTACACTATGACGCAAAAAAAAATCACCTTATTATATTTCTATATACATTGTATTTAATAAGACTGAGTTCATAGAGGTATATCTATATACCACAAAAGCTTCTGCTTTTCTAGCCAAAAGTGTGTTACAAAAACCCCCATATAGTACTAACAGCTAATTAAAAGTCATAGGAAAATATTCACTCACATGAGTGATGGCAGCACTTTTTCTCCTCTATCTGCAAGGAAGGAAAAACAAAGCATACAGCAAACACCAGCTCCTTTTCCTCCCATAAGCACATGGCTGCTGGCTGCAAGAAATTCTCCTCAGGTAACATTTTCTCTAAATGTAGAATTAACATCTGCCTTAAAACTCAATAACTCAGATGAGTACTGTCTAAGGTTACCACCTGAGATATTAGGAGAGGAAAAGAGGTATGAGGAGTGGTCTGTTTATCATAATAATGTTTTCAATACAACATTTATAACCAGATTACCTTCACTTTGACATGCAACATGACCCTCCAGTCCCCTGGGTAGCAGAAAAGATTTCCAATCTAGGAACAAATTACCCACTGAAGTTGCAGAAGCACCATGTCCCCAGCTAATGGTAACAGTAACTTGCACCGATAGAGAATTTTTCCTTCAAGGGTTCCAACAAATTGCTGGGAGATACAACCCCATAATCAAGCCTCAAAATCCATGTAGGTTAGTAAGCACTGCCATTACTTCAGGGAACAAGGAGTTCTGTAGATATATGTATAGGATACTTTCCTGCCCAACTGCATCACTGTAGCTAACAGGACCATATTCATCCCATGTTGCTATTGCTTTTGGAGGTGACTGTTGAGTGTGCCACCACCACTTTGATGAATACTCATATTTCCATGCAAAATCTGAAAATAATAGGCAGTAATTTGGGGTATAAATTATGAACTGAAAATAATAAATTAAATTTAGTAAAAAATGTGCTCAATAGCTCTGGATATCAGGAAACTTACACAGAAGTATATATGAAATGAATTGCTTATTATTGTTTTGTAAACAAAACACTTGAACACTTATTTTCGCACTGTAACTTACTCAGATCAGGGGAAAAACATTATGAGTGAGACATCTAATTTACTTTGGCCAGTTATAAAACTGCTTAAATCAATCAGTCAGTGTTCCTCTGTTCAAAACTAGTTTGCATATGAAGACCATTAATTTGAAAAGCTATTTGCTAACTTACTGGACGAGAAAAATGCTGATATTTTACATGGGTCAAAGATGTTTTCTGAAACTTAGTAGCAGGTTGGTTTCAAAGCAACACAACACAGCTCTATTTGACATCACGAACCTCAAGCTATAAACTTCAAGGACGGTTTTATGCATTTCATTTGAGCTGTATTGACTTTAAAACATTTTCCTGAGAAGGAGGCAATCTGATGTTATTCAAATAAATAAAAATACTGAATACACTTGGATGAAGGAATGAATTACTGTTTTACAAGAATTCCATTAGTCATTCAATCCAAAACTTCATGAATTGTGATGGCTTGTACCTGGCCCTTTCCACTCTTAGTTCCCCTGTTCTTAACTGTGACGGAAATGCAAATAAATTTGCGCTGAGCCACAACCCCCCCAACCTCCCACCCTGGCCACACTTGGCTCTTTCATTGCTATTCTAACACAGTCTGCACAAATTTAACACTCACACAATGTGCAACCATCACAAGATAAACCGATTGTGTCCGACACCAAAGCTCTGAGGAAACCTGTGCCCACACTTCTGCTTATGCAAACAATAAACAGATGATCATATCTGTGTGTGACTGCAACTGAGTGTTGGGATAATCTGTATGTTTGTTGGGGAAACATATAATGCCAGTAAATAAATACTACTGAGAAAAAATACCATGTACCCTGCAAACAAATACTAATTAGCAGAAATCACATGCTGTGCAAGAGAAAGATGGAGACAACTCTGTAAAGACTGACCTCACAGGATATGATAAATTATTTTCATAGGCACTTCAAGTTACAGAACTAAGTTTAATTACATAAACTTCAATACCATAAAGGATTAGTGATTATTAACAATGTATTAAAATGAACAACAGTCTCAGGGAAATATCTTAAATTAATTTAAATTACACACACTTTCTCTGGCAACTAAAACAAGAGAATCTTAGTTTTAAACAAGCTAATGAAGTAGAAACAGGTCTTTAATGGTTTCAGACCAGGATGTGCCCAACAGACTCAAAAGGACTGTCAAGACCTATCAATGGAGATCCATTTGTAGTAAGACTAACACACCTATCATACTTGTTTCCATAATGGATTCACAGCTTGCTTTAAACAGGGATTCTGCAAAAGGATTACTGGGATTTAGCAGAAATGAATTCCTGACCTCTTGATACCAATCCAGTCATATATGCATAGACATACGAAGTATTTACTTTGTGCACAGGCTTCTTTTCTTTAGAAAACATAATGATATAACCAATTATATTTATTTAAAAAGTTAACAAAAAAAAATAACGTATCTAAGCAACAGCTTTTCCCAAAACTTTGTAACAAACATGATGCTGAAGAAAGTCTAGTCTTAATTATTGGACTGACTCCTGAGACTGGATACCATCCAAACCTGGAATTTAGCTATTTCCAGCACAGGGACTTCAAATTTACCTGAAGAATACTATAAAGTATTTATTTCACATACATTCTGTTACAGAAGAAAGTATCTGAACTCAACTGAATTCTTTCACTATTATCATATTAAATGTTCAGCTGTGCATTGCATCCTGAGAAGTTAGAATCTTATACAGAGATTAAGTAAAAAGGAAAATAATTCAATAGAATAGAATAGAAAGTAGAAAAAATGTGAGGGGAAAAAGGTCACATTCCATAATGCCACCCTAGTTAGAATACTGTCTGGACAACTTTTGGCATCTTCACTCTTGAGAAAGAACTATATCAAGAAGAATCCCCAACAATATTCATCACTAAGAACATCCTCTGTACTGACTTCTGTGCAAAACAGTCACAGAGCAGCTGGTTCAAGTATTCACACATGCAAGAAAATAACAAAGAAAGTTTCTTTTCATGCCCATTTTTTTGGAAAAAGGAGATAATCATGTATAATCCAGGACTATACTCTGCTGGTCAGCAAACCCGAAACCACAAGCAGTTCTAAACATTGCTCAATCGACTGCAGTTTCTTTTTTTTTTTCCCCACGAATTACTTTCTCGGGTTTTTTTGTTGTTTTTTTTTTTTAAATCCAGAATGCTGATATTGTAAAGCATACTTGAAATAAGAGCTTGTGTCTGTGGTGTCTTGAATCATCTCAATGTTTTGAGGTCAGCATCTTTTCATCATGGGCTGCAACACATGGATATGTCAAGGAACTAATGATAAATCCGCACCCAAGAGTAAGGAAAGGAGGAGGAGCTAGGACAGCATTTTAATACTTAAGAACTATAACTCCATTACAAAGTGTTTTTCGTTTACCAGAAATCACATGCATATGTCTACAGGCATGAATCACTGCCAGAGGCAGCAATTTTTCTATTACTCTCATTAGTTCTCAAACAAATACTACTGGTAATTAAATCTTACATAAGAAGAAATACGTCCCTGTTCTACTGTGTGCTACACAAAGAACAATAAATGACCACACCAGATTTACTCAGTTTGTGTACCTTTATAAAAGTAACAAAACAACTAAAACAGCAAATTAGTCTCTTGAGGAAACCCCCACTCATTTTTCTCTCAAATAGAAAATCCCAATTTTTCCCGATCTCTGTATGCCATGTATGTGCTCCAAACTCTCCCTCCAAGTTATTACTATTCAAAATTCTCCTCTGTCAAAAAGAAAGGGAAGTCGAGAAAATTACATCAAAACTGACACACAGATATCATTTACTGATTAGGAAGAGCATAACTTCACAAGGGTAAAGTGAATGAATTTGGAAAATGACAAACACTGTTGAACCTTTATGTCCAAGATAGCAGCTCCTAATGAGTATGATCAATAGAACTTTGATACAATGATTTTCAGTTGGGAAATGTTACTATCAAGAAATCAAAATATTTAGCCAAACCGTTTCCATTTGGTTTAAAATTTCTTCTCAAAGGAATATATTCTGATGGTATCTAATGGTTATGTTTTGACATTTTTGGAATAGAATGCTTTAGTTGTCTGTAAAAAATATTTTATTCATATACAATACTGAAGCCAAATGGAAATACTTCAGTACTGTCAGATCCCAATCCAAAATCATACCTCTAGATTTTCCCCCAAAGTGCATACCTTTCCATCTTTTACAATTCAGTGTATAATCTCAGTCCTTCCCACAGTTCCCATCCTAATCAGCAGATTGAGCAGCATCCAAAGCTCTTAGAATTCCAACATCTCTATTCAAGCACATATGATTCTGACAAAACAAAGCAATACACATAAAAGAGTTTAAAATAACATAATGACAAAATGGTATATGCTCACTGAAATAACAGCCAAAGGAAAGAGACATTAGCATGGCCAACCAGAAATCTGTGGCTGCCATACAAAGTGATGTGCAAATGTGCAGTGCCTGTGTACCTGTGATTCTGGGCCATCAGCTGCCAGGCCAACACAAGTGTCTGCAATAATAAAGGATGGAAACCACCCTGTACCCAGTGATAGTTTACTATCACTCAGAACGCAGCCAGCAATTACACAGAGAGAAGGAAAAATAACTTATTTGCCTTCTTTGTACAGCCAAGGAAAAATAGATACTGTAAAGCTGTAATTTTGTCACCTTACTCCTTCAAAGAAGTCAAACATCTCTGCTGAAAAGAACTGAAGATTTTTTTTTCCTGCATTTTTTTATCTCAGATACAAACTACCACTTTGGGCAGAACAAAGTACTCTCTATAACATGGCATGCCTCTCTTTTCTCATTATTGTCTTGAATTTTTTGCTTTTTAATCACCATTTCGTCTTTTTTGCCTCCCTAACACAGAGAAACATAGGCAATCCACTAGTAGATCTTGTCAATCACAAACTTCATTAGGAGACCCAGAAAGAAAAAGGCTTATTCAGCTTATAAAATTTTAACATGATTGTTAAAACACCTGAGTGATAAAAGTGCAAAAATAAACAGTGACGGGATTCTATAAACCAAGGACTAAGTGCAAAGTGAGATTTTTCAATTAAAGTGACAAAATAAGGTATACCGGGAAGAAGAGCTTCTGACTGCTCATAACTAGAAGAAATCAAAGAAATAGAAAGGAGATGAGCTGGAAGTTTTTCATATGATGTTACCCTGAACTTATTATCCATTGTTAGTATCTTTAAAGGCCAAGGAAGGCTTGGGATGTGAAAATCATAGTAATGTTGGTTAGCTGGAACCTCTGGAGCTTATCCAGGTCAACATCACTCTTGAAATAGGCCTACATGCAACAAGGTCAGGTCAACCATGGTGCTGTTTGGTCACATCTGTCATGGGAACCTTCAAAAATGGAGATGACAAAATCTCTCAGGGGAGACCTGCTCCAGTCTTGCACTGCCCTTTGAGAGGGAACTCTCTTCCACTAGATTCCCATGTGCTAAGACCACTGAGCTTCAGTCACATTAAACAAAAAAGAAACTTTAAAGTTTAAATTATCTTCATTTGCAACTAGACGTATTTTAACAGCTTTCACAAGTTTATAAATTCTTTTGCTTTCTGTACCAAAAGCAGATACAACATTATGCCATTATTTATATCACAAATTATATTTAGAAATATCCCCTAAATCCATTTAGTTGACATTGCAATCTACCACATTATAAACTGTCAGAGGTTCTGCTTCTTGACAACCAAGCAGAAGAAAATAGTATGCCCATCAAGAACCATTGTTTTGACTCAAAACCTAACATCTTGCCTCTCTGCATATTGATTTTGCTCCAGTAGAAATCACTCTCCCTTTCTCAGACATCTGCACAGGTAATAGGGCAGAAGGGCAGACAGGAAATTACTTACAGTCTACTAAATTGTTTCTCCCTGCTGTTAAAACTTGGCCAATACATCTGGGCCTCCAAACACTCTGACATTTACTTCAGGACTCTGGAAATGCCCTGAAGGCTGACAGTGGTGACCTCAGTTACTCTGAGACATGAATGCTATTCTTCACAGTTACTGCATAAGTTGTTTCAGGTGGTAGAAGAAAATCTGGCACTACTAGATGATGTACAGTATATACTTTCTAGGAAAACCATTAAACAAAAATATTGAATTTTCTATCACAATCTATATGTACACATGTCCTGGTTTGGCTGGGATAGAGATCATTTCCTTCCTGGTAGCAAGTACAGTGCAGTGGTTTGGATTTAGGACTAGTGATATTGATGACACACTGATGTCTCAGCTGTTGGTAAGCAGAGCTTACACTAAGTCAAGAAGTTTTCAGCTTCTCTCACCAACCCACCGGCAAGTAGGCTGGGGGCATAAGAAGCTGGGGGGAATCACAGTCAGGATGATCCAAACTGGCCAAAAGGATATTCCATACCATATGGTGTCATGCTCAGTATATAAACCAGACACAAAGCAGGCTGAGGGCTGATGCTCAGGAACTGGCTAGGCACTGGTTGGCAGGTGTTGAGCAACTGTATTGTGCATCATGTGTTTTGTATATTCTGATTCTATTATTATTATTATCCATTCCTTCTTTTTTTCCTATTAAATGTCTTCATCTCAACCCATAAATTTTACTTTTTCCTCCTCCCAGTTCTTTCCTCCTTATCTCACTGGGGACGGGGGAGTGAGTGAGCAGCTGTGTGGTGTGTAGCTGCCTGCCAGGTTAAACCAGGGCAACAAAACTAGGAAGAAAAAATGCAGTAAGCAAACAAGGAAACAATAACAGGCTGATCGTACTCCATACTTGGTATATTTACAAATATGCACTGTTTACAGTAATGAAATATCCTGACATTCTCTAACTGAAATTATGAATCAACAATATTAATCTTTAATATTTTCTATTTTGCTACAAGTTGGTTCTTTACAAAGTCTTTAGGTTTACTCGGGTGTATTGCCATATCACATTACAGCAGCCCTGAGGACATGGCAGGACTGCTTATCTTGGCAAGGAAGAAGCTAACAGGGTGCTCATTTCACATATCAGTGTGGTGTGAACACAGAGGCAGAATTGTTGTTGTTGTTTCAGCAGATCTCTAAATATAATAGCTGCTGATCATTTCTTGCTAGAAAATGCTATTGCTTTTAGTGGTCACAAATGTGTATACACCTCAAGATTTTATACGGCTGCTGATTTTATAACATCTAAGGACAGACCCATCAAAAGCTGAGATCTTTCCTTTAAGGAAAGGAACAACTTGCACTGTGATATGGTGTCAAAAAATAACACACTAAGGTAAACGTGTATCTCATGTTTTCTATTCTTCAAAATTTGCTAGTAAACTAGGTACATACTTGACTTTTGGGGGAATCCAGGGTGGGGGCCTGACCTCTGGCTACGGTTTATAGACCAGAGATTACAACAACTTCTCAAGTTGCCTGTGCTCCAGCAGCAAAGGGCTGAGCAGAGACACCACACATGGTCTGTGAGGTTGCTGCCACCAGCTACTGCTACAACCTGTGAGGTGATGCTGGTTTGCTTCCTCCCATTGCTGCGGATTCAGCTTCCCCACTGCTCAACACCCAGCACGGAGTGTCCTGAAAACACTCTATGGCCCAGACAAGAGCTTCATTCAGCTGTTCACCAACTGCACATCTCACAGACCTCAAGCCATCTTCATTACATACAACCCTCTCTTTGTTAGCCACAACAGGGGCAACCTGGGATGCTCAGGACACTGAAGAGCAGGAGGAGGCCTTGATAGCAAGGGAAGATGATGCAAGCACATGCTGCTGTGTGGAGTTGGCAATGAAGGTTTATTAGAGCCAGCTGAAATTCAGCCCCACAGTCTTTCTTGTCAGGGCACTCCCTCATACATGAAGTTTGTGGAATGCTTGTGCCTTGCTGAGCACAGAGTTCACCATGGTTATGCAAGTTCAAAGGCTTTTGTTCCCAATTCTTGCCAGGCTGAAGATGATTCACTGCAAAAGTAGCTTTCATGTTTCTGCCTGTGGTCCAGCTGAGTGGCAAAGTGAATAAGCCACCAGTGGGCAGTTTTGCAGTAGCACACCCCCCCCTCCCCGTGAACACAGCAGGTTATCTAAAGGAAACAGGCCCATGCCTAACCTCTGCCAAGAAACAGTGTGTGTTTCCCACTGGCAACCAGAGAAGGCAGGCAGCCAGGCAGGCAGCATGGCGAGAGGAGTGAACCCTGCTCCCACTGCACAGCACCCTGAGCATGGACAATGCACACGGCGCAGGGTTTGGCTGCAACCCAGCCCTCGCCTTCCAGGAGATGGGCAGCAGCCAGACCAGATATGGGCTCTGTCGAGGTCACAGAATATTCAGGGTTGGAGGGGACCTCTGGAGATCATCCAGTCCAACCCCCTGCCAAGGCAGGTGACACAGGAATGTTGTCCAGGTGGGTTTGGAATCTCCCTAAAAAGGGAGACCTCCTTGGGCAGCTGTTCCAGCACTCTGCCACCCTCAATGTAAAGTTCTTCCTTATATTGAGGTACAACTTCTTGTGTTTTAGGTTATGGCCATTACTCATCGTCCTGTCACTGGGCACCACTGAAAAGAGTCTGGCAACATCCTCTTAGCACCTGCCTCTGAGATTTTTATATGCATTGATGAGATCCTCTCTCAATCTTTTCTTCTCCAGACTAAACAGGCCCAGCTCCCACAGTCTCTCCTCGCAAAAGAGACGCTCCAGACCCCTCATCGTATTTGTGGCCCTTTGGCTGAACCCTCCCCAGTAGCCCCTTGTTGTTCTCCTACTGAGGAGCCCAGAGCTGAACACAGCACTCCAAGACTCCAGGCTGGGACAGCCTCTGTCCTGTCCCTTTCTCCTGCAGCAAGCACGGCCCATACCCTGGTGCTTCTGGCATAGGGACCGGGATGTGCCCGTTCCCTGCGCTCCGAGCTGGGCCCGGGTGGGTGCCGGGCCCGCTCTCTCCCCGTCCCTCTCCCGCCCCCAGGGCAGGCCGCCCCCTGCCCGAACGCCGCGGCCCAGCCCCGAAAGCGCCGCCGGGGGACCCCCCACCCCTGTGCGGCTAGACCCGGTGTTACCTCCCCCTCCCTCCCTGCCCCGAGAGCCCCTTCCCCGCCCGCACCTGTAGTTGTAGCCGCCGAAGCGCTGGCTCTCCCGCAGCAGAGTGCGGTACAGCCGCAGCACCTGCGCGCGGCCGGGCGCTGCCATGTTCCCGGCACCTCCCGGGGCCGGCAGGCAGAGCCGCGGCGAGAGGGGGGCCGGCCCTGGGTGAGTGGGTGAGTGGGTGAGTGGGTGAGGGAGGGAGGGAGGGAGGGAGGGAGGGAGCCGGGGAAGGGGACAGGGGGGCAGCCGCGGCTCGGGCCCAGCGCAAAGCCCGGCGGGGCGGGGAGAAGTCCGTCATGGGGCGGGCTCAGAGCGCTCCGGGCCGGTTCCCGAGGCCCGGCGGGAGGCACAAGGACTTGCCCCGAGGTGCCTGTCGGGCCCGGCCGTACCCCTGTGCAAGGCCCGGGGCCGGGGAGAGCGAAAGCGGCGCTGGGATGAGCCGGTGGGTGACACTGCGAGCCCCGCACTGCCAGTATGTGACACCGGGCGGGATGGGGGACCGGCTGCGAACCGGCAACAAGTGCCGGGGGGTGACACCGAGCCCGCCGTAGGTGTCTGCAGGCAGTGTTGGTGTGCTGGGGAGGGGACAGAGCAGGGCGCGGAGATGGTGAGGGGGCTGGAGCATCTCGGGAGGAGAACCTGTGGGAGGTGGGCCTGTTTGCCCCGGAGAAAAGGAAACTGAAAGGGGATCTCATCAGTGCGTGTAAATATCTCAAAGGCATTTGTCAAGCGGGTGTTGCCAGACTCTTTTTGGTGGTGCCCAGCGACAGGACGAGGAGTAATGGCCATAACCTAAAACACAAGAAGTTGTACCTCAATATAAGGAAGAACTTTACATTGAGGGTGGCAGAGTGCTGGAACAGCTGCCCAAGGAGGTCTCCCTTTTTGGATAGAATCCAAACCCACCTGGACACGTTCCTGTGTCACCTGCCCTGGGTGACCCTGCCTTGGCAGGGGGTTGGACTGGATGATCTCCAGAGGTCCCCTCCAACCCTGAATACTCAGGAATATCACAGTAGACATCTGCAGTCAACGTTCATCATACCAGGCCCGGGTGTGTTACAGTGACATCTGAGTTGTTGCTCTCTCAATATCCTCCTTTAGGATGTATTCTCTTATTTAAAGTATCTTGACCTGTATAGTTACAGTTCAGTTGCTGTTAAAGTAGTGAGAGCCTCTGACAGAGGTTAGCAAGGATTCCCTGCCTCCATACTTTTATTTCAGTGGGAAATCTCCATTTTAATACTACTTTTCTTACTTTTTCCACTGCCCTGAGAAATGACCACACTGGTTTTATCAGTGTCCTCTCCATTTGTTTTCAGCAGATGGACAAACTGTGTTGAACTTGGGGTAAATTTAACACAGAGACCCCATGTGTGCTGAAACTGGCCTTGGAGAGGGTAGGACCCAGTCAGGAATCCATGTACACAGTGCCTGTGTATCTTAAAGTCCACAGAACAACAGACCCAAGCCATTTAAAAAGTAGATTCTACCTGTTTATTTGCTAACTTTTGGTCTTTCTTCTCTGCTGTGAGGCTAGGGCTGCTTTTCTACTTATGAGTTTCTTTTACTGTTTTTCAGAGGCATCCTGACACTTTTGTTGCTGGAAACAGCACATATTTAGCTTCTTCCTTTGCAGAAAGTCTTGCCACTGCAGAATAAACTGAACTTTGGACCTTACAGGTTTAATGCTGCAGCAGTATTTAATACTGATTTTTAAACGTTATCCATCATGAAATTGATTTATAATCACAACAGGGTTCTTACTTTTTCCACAGTATGTTTTTTATATAGTAGGTGTATAAACATCTATTATGTAGATATTCTATGTGTCTCTGGTAAAAGTGCTTAAATTGCTGCTACTAATTAAAATAATTTTATTGTATATGCACTTTGGATATTATTATTTGTTAGTTGTACATATGATGCAATTTACAATTTGTTGCAAATAACTAAACTAGTTGTGCTTCTGAATGTAAATAAATAACCTTGATCTATGTCAAATTCATCTGTACAGATATGTTGTGTTTTAGCAGCCCTTTTAGGCTTCTGGAAATGGAGATTTCCCATATATAAAAAATGTCTTGGATATTCTCTTTATCAAAGCCAAAACTAGAAATGTTAGAGGAAATGTTGCATTCTTCTAGAAAAACTATTTTCATGCGAGAATCTTCAGCTCTCAAAGATGAGAGTAATAGGGATGAAAGTATTAAGCAAATTTTGTTCTCAAGAACATTATTGATTTAATATTTGAAAAGCAATTATAAATTATTTTGAAATAGCCTCAGGTTCTAATCATGTTCCTGAATATCTCTGACAGTTTCTGTGAGGTTAATTTTTTAAATTTTTTTTTTCAGTAACCATCTTTTTCTCTTAAAGAAGCCTGGAACCCCATGTGTTTGGAATAATCGATTAGCACATGCAATCCCTTATCAACTGCGAAGTAAGCTTATCAAGGGAGAGAAGTCTTTTCTCTTGTCTTCTTTACCTAGCTTAACCTTTAATACACTCAGAGGAGGGAAACCCAGTTTTTAGCAGAAACATGTCACCTTTGTGCAGTCAGATTTGCACGGTTAACTGGAAAAATTAATTATTTTCTTATGTATTTTGTTACTGGGTTTCCTTGGAAGCAGTGGATTATGGTCTCAGAAGCAAGGAATTATGGTCTCAGAAGTCCTGTCACACTGCAGGAAGTAGACTTTGCCTCTGCGTGACTGAGATACACGTGTTTCTGCTGGCCCTTCTCTATGTGCATCACTGCAAGCCTGCAGAAAATTGGAAGTGACACTAGAACCCATGTATGGGGCAGCACTAATAACAACTTAATTAACTACCTCCGCATTCCCGAGGGGGAAACCACACCTGAATTGAGTGCAGTCATCAAGCCAGAACCGGTCACACATGGGTGGATTTCCCTCCCCACCCCGCCCAATCTGTCTGGTTTAAAATTCAGTGCTGGTTAAGTATTGCATTTGATGGAGATGTTTTTCTTGCTTGGAGTGGTACATATTATCGAAAGGGGTTGGTCAGTGTTCATTTATACAGAAATCTTTGCTTCCAGCATTTGGTCTGAGAATGAAGGTTGCATGTGCCTTGCGTTTGTGTATCTTTTGGGAGAAATAAGCACTTTAACAAGGATATAATAATATCAGTACCTGGAATATTTACTAATATTCTAAGTATGTAGCTGCTAAAAGAAAAGGAGGGGGAGGAATTTGGATGGAATACCTGCATAGATTGTGGACTGGTGTGAAAACACAGCTGTTCTATTCTGGGGAACATATTCAATGTTTTGTCTTATGTTTCTGAATTCTTCCTTGTGGTGCACTATTTCAGCTTTATGGCATGGCACTGAACACTTCCAGAGAGGATGTGTTTTCCTGGTACACTACTGTTGGTTTTGATTATTTTTCTTTGGGGGTCAGAATGATAATTGTTTGTTGTGATGTTATCATCATCTCTTTTAATTATTGCTTTTCAGTTTATGAAAACATGCTAACTTTACCCTGCTGCTGTGGTATGGTGTCTCTCTTCTTCCCCATTCTTAGTTCTTGATTGACAGTGTTGTGCACCGGGAGATCCTACACAGTAGAGCAGGACCTTTAAAAGGACTATAAATCACAAGAATTTTGGGATTTCAGTGACAAGCATAAAAAAAACTATAATTTAAGCATTCCCTATGGTGAATAAGATTTCCACAGTATTAACAGGAGGCCTTGACTCACTCTGCTATTTTAAAATATTTATATTTAATTGGTTGCCCTAAAGAAAAGAACATTTTTATTCAGGAGGAGAAACCTCATGTTTCAAATTCAGCTATGCTCTTAAATTCTTTGTGCATTTTGAAAAATTTTGCTTAAAGTTCAAAGGGAAGGAAGAACCGTGACGAAACTCCTGTCTCAGTCAGTTTTTGTGAGTTATCCCATCTTTTTTTCAAATTGAATTGCACAATGTTGTGGTTTTTTAAGGTAAGATTGTAAGAACAGTAATAATATGAAAACAAAATCCCAACCAGTAGTGCATTTGCTGTTGTAATACTTGCTCTTCTAAGGGAATAACTTTTTTACTACTGCTCCTTAAACCTTTCCTGGTTCATGATCTCTTGTGCTGCTGGCTTGAAACTGAAAGAAACACTAAATTTTATTTTCCTTGTTGGCCACAGTTTTAACTTTCTGATTTCCTGTGACTCTCTGCAGCACCAGAGGACTTCACGGGCATTGTGTTGCCTGATAATTTAGCAACTGGACAGTTCAGCAATCACAGGATAACTTCTGGATCAATGATACGCAGTGTTGATATATGCTGTATTGATTTTGAAAGATGTTGTTAGTGGACATATGTTGGTAAAGTACTTTGAAATGATTGAAATAAAGATGCAATAAAAGTCCAGAATTAAAAAGATAAATTTGTGTAACAGTAATAGGGAATTAAAATTGTCAATAGTGCTTAAATAGTTCAGGGTGTAATAATTGCATCAAATGTGAATGACACTTCTAACCTTAATGCTGATAAAAGCCAAGGTATTTTTTAAGATGAGAACCCCCCAAGAAATTAACATATTTTTTACTGTGTGGTTGTTTGTTATACTACAATCTTACTCAGAAGTTTAATCATGGGAAGCATAAAGACCATAATTAATTAAGTGTTCTCATCCATGGCCTTATCAATTCAGACATGTTTTCTTTGCTGTGCTTTCCAGTGTTTTATCAAATTTAGCCTTAAATAACTTCCCTTTCTGTGGGAAAATATGTTCTACTTTATATTGTATTGCTGTTCAGAAATGTCTTCTGATGCTCAGCCTATGCCACCCACTTCCCTGAGTTCATCCCACTTTTTCATTTATGCCCCTTAGAGTCAGGCTCCTTAATTCCTCTCCCTCCTCTGTGATTTACACTCTCATTGTACTTCTCCATAGCTGTCATCCAGCCAGGCTAGCTGATGTAGTTATTTTGATATTTTTTCTGCCCTCTTTTAGAGGATGTTGAAATTTTTAACTTAGAAAACAAACTTAACTAAAACAAGGACTGAAATTTTGCTAAAGAGCAATGGAGAACCTCTTTGTAGCCACCCCTGTATCTTTTTTCCTGACTTAGGTTTTCCAGTTTGGCAGGTTCATTACAAATGGTGCTGCCAATCTCTTTAGTTAAAGATCACGATTGCATCTAAGGTGTCCTGTTAGAGCAAAGTCCCTTCTTTTGAGTTTATTTTTTGTCATATACAGATGTGCATGTGAACATGCATAAAACCGTATATAAATATATATAGAAGTATGCACACAGAGATGTGGTGGTAAAGGTCATGCCCTTCTCCATGCTTCAGCATTGGGGGTTGGTGCGCAGCTAACACAGTGTTGTGAGTATTTTTTCTGGTTACCCATATCTCAGATATGTGAAATCAAAGACATCCTGGTGCTTGGGTGCATCTCAGTTCTTCTGCTCCATGGATTGTGAGCATGGGCTGTCTTCTCAGATAATAGCAGGGTCTGACTTCACTCACTATTGCTTAAGTCCTTCCCTGAAAATCCATTTCACTAACCATTTTCTTATAAATACTTCTTGTGTGATTATTTGCTGGGAGCAATTCCTAGATCAAAGTATCAATAGGTGTAGAAGTATCATGTTGCTATCAAGTAGTGTGGAGCTGATGTAAGAAAATATGTTTTCCAAGGTAAAGTAAAAGTAGTAAGTTCTTGTATAATGTGTTGGAAAGGTGTGACCTTTGATAATGGGACATGTGAAAGAAACTAATATTTTTAACTTCTTTTTTTAGGGAAAGAAAGGTTAAGCAAAACTGCAATTTACGATGGATGTGTAAATCATCAAGGATTACGTGTCTTGTAAGTAGGCTGTTTAGTTTTCAGACTGTGGGACATGGGGACAGGGAATATGATTTTTGACTTGTAACACATTTTCATATTATATCACATTTTATATGATTCTGTGGATCCATATGACTTTTTGTTCTGGTAGCTTGGACTTTTGGTCCAGCTGAAAAACCAACAGTTTGAATAAGAAGCTGAAGCAAATTATTTCTAGAGGCGGAAAAAACTATGGAGTAATCTTTTAACTGAAATGAGCAGAACAACATAGCCATATTAGCAACTGTAATAATGATAGAGTTTAATATATTTACTTTTTGCGTGATCCTTGACATTTTTGATCTTTGGTCTTGTGTCACCATCAATTTTATGTCCTCAGAGCTCTGACTGTCAGTGACAGTGCATCAGGGACATGTCCCTATATATATATATTTCTCATACTTCTGATGCATTGGTAAAAGCAGCTGAATTCTCAGTATTTCCTTACATGCCTTCACATTTCTAGATAGAAATTTCTTTTATTTCTGTTTCTGTCTTTTACATCTGGGATGAGCATACTAAAATTTGTCTTTCAGCTGGTCCCTGAAGAGAAGAAACAAAGCACTGACTAAAGCTAGCAGGCAAAAGGAGCAGAGCTGAGGCAAGATTATCTCTGCTTGCAGGTAAATAATTAAAAATAATTTTAGCTTTCTGAATCTCTTTGACACAAGTAGCCTTTTATAGTTCGTAACAAATTTTCAGTCCTTCTCCATTTTAATCAACAATTGAATTTTAATTTATTTAATAATTAAAAATCTTCATCTTCACCAGCTGCTAAAGACAGGCATGTTAAGTATTTAAATTTGCTTTCCATATAGAATTCATGAATTTCCTTACAACTAATACAAAACCGAAGAAAATTATGAGACTTGAGACATAAAGATAAGTAGATAACTACAATAATAACAGACAGATAGGTAGAAGATGGTAGTCTTCTTCAGAAGAAATTCAGAATGACAAAGTCTGTCCTGTTTATATCAGTGTGTCCATATCTTTGAATATAATCCCTTTGAAATCTGTTGAACTACCTAGGCAATAAGCTGCTTTTCAGTGTGTGAAGAGGTGGCAGAATTAGGTTCTCCTTGCTTTCCAAACCAGTGAAGTGATGCAGGTTAGAATCCAGCATTGGATGAGCTGGTCAATGGGGTGGGAGCTCTTGGGAGAGGCAATAGTTGGGACTTTGCAAATCCCTCCGTTCACCTTCCAGTCTGTTACACACCTGACCCCAAGGCAGAACAAGCTAAAGGCACCGTGCCTCTGTGTCTCTTCATGAAGGTTTATGTCTTACCTCAAACTGGGACTGAGTGTCTCTTTAGATGGGGCTGCAGGCCTATGAAGGGAGCTGCCAGTGTTCCTGTAGGAATGGGTTTACATTCCGCTGACAGGCGGGAGAGAGGGAAGGGGGAAGAAATAATTCAGAATACCGAATACCATTCTGGGAGCATTTCTGAGAGCTGAATTACGCATCTCTCTCTCTTCTGAAGTTTCTGTGGTTCCTTTTTCAGGTACACTTTGTAGCCTTGGATAGATTTTGCCCAAGATCAGGTTGTGGGGTTTTTTTGGTTGGTTGAGTGTTGTTTGTTGTGTAGTTTTTTTTTTTCCCTGGCTCTGTACATGCTTTGTTTCTTTTAATAAATTGGTGTGCAGGTGCTTTTCAGTACTGTTTAACTTCTTCCTTTTTTTGAAAATGATTCCTGGTGAAGTAGGTCTGCAACTAAAATGGAGAAAAACAGATAGAGCAAATTATCAGGTCTTCACAGAGGTTTAGTGGTGCTTCTTTTGATTTTTTTTTTTTTTAATGTATGATTTCAAAATTGATTTCACTTTGAAGAAAGCGTTCAAGACCTTTGTTAAGAGTGTTCTTACTTTTAAGACTACTAACATCTTTTTTTTTCATTGCTTTCTTATTTATTTTGGCTGTGAATGTAACTTTTTGCCTAGCATTTGTTTTAACTTTGATTTTTATCATACTCTCACTGTGAAAATTTCGTAGTGCATTACATCAGCTCTTCCAGTGGGAAGATAATGTTGTAAAAGGGACAGATATGGCATTGTACATGTAAAATTATCAGATATTGAAGAAGTAATTAAATATTGGCTCTATATAGGTTTACTGAACTTAAAAAAGCTGCTCGCTTTTTATGTTGCCACACTAACTTTGACAAGTTTTTTTTTATACAGATAGGGAGATGTTGCTTGATAAAAGTTAACTTTCTCTGTTTTCCCTTCTGTGCCCCTCCCTCCCTGCACAGGTTGTGGTTCTTATCCCACCACTTAAAATCACGACATACCTTATTCTAGTAGTGCCATTTTTCCACTGTTTTCTTGTGGTAGGTTATATCGTTAGTATAGTATTCATTCCACAAACAGCAACTCTGCTGGGTAGACTTGAACTAAGGATGTGGGCACACCATGTTTATTTTACTTTTATCAAACTCCCTGTATTGTTATTTAAATTATTCCTTTAAAAATAAACTTCAGAGATATGGCAGGTTCTACCAAATCCTATTTTCTCACCTAATACTAGGAGTTCATTTGACCCCAGTGTCCCTTGAATACTCTCGTTCCAGACCCCTGGGGGGCCTGTGTGGAACATGATCTTTGAGCATGTGGCAAATTGCAATTCTAAAGATGGTTTGAAAGGAAAAAATAATAATAATTATGGTTCAGTTTTGATTCTCTCAGTATGTAACAGATGTGGAATTAACTGAAGGTTGTTTTGTTGTATGTGATCTTGAGCTATAATAACATCTTATTCTTCATTAACAATAAAAATTTGATTCTTTCATGTTGTTATTTTTCTTTTCTTCCCTGATTTGTATGGCTAGTCAGTGTGTAGATCTTGGCTTGAAATGCAAGGTGAGGGGTTGTTGCCTTGGTTATCTAAAGGCTGGATGGAGAAATACTTCTGTGTGCCAGAGTCTGAGCTGTGTATGCTGAGCTGTGTTGCAGGTTTTCTTTCACTGAGGGGAAAGTTCCATTTGCAAGTGTCTGGTGTCACAGGAACGTTCTCTGATATCAATAAAAGATGTGGCTTTCTCAAGGCCTTTCAAACAAAGGTTTTCTTTTGTTCTTTGTGCTGGGCTTTGGTGTATCAACATTATATGCCTAAATATATCAACATTAGCAAGCCTTATAGGAGATGTTACCTGGTAACATTAAAGATGCTAAAACATGAAGCTGCTTGGGAGCCTGTTATCCTAGGGTGCTGTGAGCCATGGGCTCAAATATATCCCATTTTCTAGCTTTAGTGACAGAGAAAGAAGTTAGTGATACTAGTCTTGTTCTTTTTAGTGTGACACTCAAACTTTTTTATCTTTTTTTTTCTGGTAGCAGGACTGGATGGAGACATGATTTAAATCTGTGGTTTTAGTTACGCCTGCCTTGCTTTGCTTGTAACAGAATATTTTAGAAGTAGTTCTTTAACAAGTTATAGAAGATGTCAGCACCTCTTGAAGGCTGTAAAGGCAGTCATGTTCAGATGTAATCAAATACATGTCTGCCTGAATATATATGAATTAATCCTGGCTGTAAGCTTTTAACAGAGCTGGAGAACAGTTGGATCAGGAAATTAGACCAGGATTAAGCAAATGCATTTTGAAATTTGACTTGTATTTATTTGAATAGGCAGAACTTTAAATTGAGGGTTTTTATTATAAAATATATCATGAACTTTTATCAGCAGCACTGTTTATAATTCAATGTCAGTTGTTGCAGTTGAAGTGTTTTTAAGGGGAAACACTACTTTTTTTACCCTCGGGCTTTAAACATAATTAATGCATTTATTTGGCTACAGTTACAGAATATATTTTGTAATATAAGTAGAATATTTGCACGTCAGGTTTTCTGTCCTTTGGTAGCCCATATACATTCATAACTGCAGAATATGCAAAGTAAATTTTTGAGCTTGTTCATGGAAGTTGCTTAGGCAGTTAATTCTTGGATGTCTTCTTGGGTACATTTGTCCTTAAAAGAGCAAAGTCAGTCTTTCATCTTGCAGTTCCAAAGTGTGTTGGAAGACTGAGGAGGCAGCACACAGGCTTGATAAAGTCATGTGGGATTTAGAAGAAATACATTGTCTATTCACCTGTGGCAAAAATTAGTGCTACAATGAAGGAAATAATAGCAGAGTGGTTAAAAAAAGTAAGTAAGTATAGTAAATAAGTGTGCTAAAAAGACCAGGGTAAAGAAACCAAACTGAAAATGTTTAGCAGTGCAGCCTTACTTCATTTTTGTTTTACCTTCTGAAATTTGTATTGCTGTGAGACCAACTGTATGGAGACAGATACTGTGATTGTGTGAGACTTGCTGGCAGAGCTGTCTGTATTTTGTGCAGATTTTGCTGTTCATGTAGGTCCAGCATTTTGTGTAGGTTAAATAGGTTGGTATGAACTGTGTCATTTACAAACTGATGTGGTAAGTTGTTTTTTTTTTTTTTTTAACCTTTTACAACATGCAAGTCAATACCACACTGTGTAGGCTAGCTGCTTTTCCCTATACTTTTTTTCTTTTTAATGCTTTATTTGTGTTTGCAGCCTGTGTGATTTGGGATCAAATGTAAATGATGATGCAGAGTTTCTAAACAGATTTTTTTTGTTGTTAAGCAGTATATATTTGCAATTCGAGCCTAAGACTTTGGTTTAATAGTTCTTGAGAGATGAAGGGATCTTCTGCTTCTAGACCCCATTAACTGTAGGGGAACACAACAGCCTAAATCACTAGCAAATAAATGGAAAAATAAAAAGAACCTGGTTGTTGATTTCTGTTTCACTCAGTCAGCAGGAAAGAGCTTCAGAGATAGCGAATCATACAAAAAACCAATAGAGGTTTTTGCATTATCTAAAAAAGTGTTGGAGAAAATAGAATTTACTTCTCAGTACAAATTGTAGGTCCCATTTACACATTTCAGAGACAGTGGACTCTCATTAAGGAAAGTGAGCTGACAGTTGTGTTTTAAGGTAGAAGAAAGTCTTTTTCTTTCAAGAGTGGTATCAGCACCTGGGTAAATTTGTAGGACTCACTTTTTATTCACTGCACCTTAAACTATAGTAGTCCATGTTATCCTGTGGCTATGCTTGTACTCAGTCAAGAGCTGAGTCTGGAACCATTTCTTAAATATCTGGACCAAGTCAAAAAACCCTGCTAGTATGGTTTTTAATTGGATGGCAAAGTGAAGGAGGAGAAGGAGATTTGAATCATAATTTTCTGACATCTGTCTCTTTACTCTCAGGCAGGGATTGAGTGGGAAGGGGCAAGAAAACTGGACGATGATTTCACATTCTGATTCAGGATTTTAGGGCTCCATGAGGGATGTTTTTGCATTGCATGGGAATAAAATCCTGCAGCTCTGACTCCCTGGTCACAAAAGGCACAGCTGTCCAGGGCTTCTGAGTAGCTACAGCAAAGGAGACCTTAAGTGTGATAATATGAAAGTTTTAGTAATACCATTCCTTTCCCATTGTTTTTAGTATGTTTCTGTATCATGAAGTAGAAGGAGGTGCTAAGAGTAAACCTCTTTGGTTATATCCACAAAACGTTTTGAACTTGGATGTCATTAAATAAAAAAGCACCTTTTCCAACAAGAAATGCTTGCAATCTGTCTTAGAACAGGAGAGTTGTAAGGAGGCTGACTAGGCAGCATTGCATGCGTAAGTTTTATTGAAACTATGCCTAAACACTGTTATTCATTTAAGCTTGTGTCCCTGTATGGATGGAATGTGAAGTTTTAGGCATATGCACTATTCTTCCTATTGGAAGCTGACAACTTTAGTTTTCATTTAACTGACTCTTGAACAGAACAGATTATTTTTTATTATTTAATTTTCTTTGTGATGCTCATTGCATTTGAGACATTACGCACTGGCTATTAGCAGTGATGCATATATTGGATTCCCAAATAAAGACTTTAGAGCAGCTCCTGCCCAGCTCTGATTTAAATGAATGAGAGCCTTTAGGCTGATCTGAAATAACATCTACTGAAACCATGACAACAAAGCACCTGTACAGCACCGGGATATGAGTTTTGAGGTGCTAAAATTAAATTCTCATTTTTAATAGAAGCATTTATTGAAAAAGAGACTGTGAAAAAACATTGGTGACAAAAATTGAATCAAAAGCTGTCCAGATAGGTTTCATAAATGTAATGTCCAGTTTACTGAAGTTGTTTGACAGCATTTCAAATGTAATTAGAAATAGATGTTTGGTCTGAGCACTCGTTCTTTATTTCTTTTGACGTTGGATGACATTAGTTTATTTTTCTGTTATTCTTTGGAAGCCTTATAAATTTAGTGCCCTATTTCCAGTACATTGGACCAACATTTTCCATGCTCAGATATATGGCAATATATTGTTGCAGGTGTGAACAGTGTAACACATAAATAAATTTATAATAAGGATAAACCTGTTTATGAAAGAAATAGTTGAAATCTTTTCAAAGCTATTGATGCAACAATAATAGTAATAGTTTGTTTTCCTTCAAAACCTGGAATAGCCTCTAATACACCTTTATGGAAAAGGTTACTTAATTGTATGTAATGTAGTCAACTGTCAAATTATTAATTTAAAATTCAGATCTGAGGGGAAATTCAAAATCTGTAGACTCATAGGAAGTCCACTTTCACACTGCTGGAGTGCTTTTTTGATGAAGAAGAAGGAGGATGGAGTAGCAGCTAGCTGTCTGGAACTGATCCATGGTTCACTGCATTAAACTGGAATACTTTTCATTAACTTTGATCATCCTTGGACTGAACCTGTACGCGTATGATTTAATTCATAGCAAGCTTGGGAAATGCCGGTATGTTGGCTTTTCTAGTTTCTTACATACTGAGATGGTAATTACATAAACCAGTATATTTGTGTGTATGTATATTTGTGTATGGCAAGTGCCAATTACCCACAATTGGCTTTTCTAGAGATGGACCTCCATTTTCAAGTTAGACATTCTCTTTTTCTTTCTTTACGAATTACAACATCAAATCTGAGCATCTTACATTACACATAAAACAGATCTGCCTCTATGTAATTGAAAATATTTTTATGCTGAAAAAGGGAGCAGATTGTAACTTTATTGTATGTCTAATTTTGAAATACATTTAGAAAAATATACCACCCTTATATTTAACCTTAAGGGTTAGAAATGTAAACTTTCGATAGACTGTCTTCACCTGAGAGCAAAAAAGAGGTTCTCTAATGTCAAATGTTTAGTTATCCAGTAGAGTGTATTTTCATCATGGATCATATTGAAGATATCCCTATTAATGCTGTTACTTTATTTTATTTTAAATTATGTAAAGCAGTGTAGCTTCATGTTGAGATGTGCCTTTACGTTTATGTGAGTTTGAGGGGCAACCAGAGGAAACTTCTGTGCATAAGGACAAGTTTGTAGGCAGAGCTATTGGACAGTCCTAGTTCAGAATGGGTAAATTTCTCATCTGAAGCATTTAAAGTGTTTTTACTCTGAACCAGATTTCTATCCCAATATTCCCTGCTGTATTGTATGTTATTAGGTAAGCTGCCCCAATGCCTCACCTGTGGCAATTAATGAAGTTAAGATAATTTTTGGCATGGAGGAGGAAAGGTGGTGGCAGCTGGCTAGGGGTGTTGACAGTGGGCACAGAGATGCCCTGTAGGTGTGTCCTGTTTGCTTCACAAATATTGGCAGACCCTGTTGTGAGTCTGAGTGATTTACAGTCTGAAAGTCAATGAAAGCTACCAGGCTTCTTATGTATTACTAGCATAAACAGGAATATTAGGTATAAAATCAAGGGAGAAAGTGGGGTGGTAGCTTATAAGCCTTTCTGATTTTAGTGCTTATGTAAGTGGACATAAATCTGTCACTTGGGTTTACTTATACTTCTGATAGTTTTGCACACACGACTTTAGCACAATAAATAGGGATTCTCTAGGTGTCAGTTATATACCTGTCAATGAAAACTCACCTAAAAAATTTAAGTATTTGTCAAAAAATATTAAAAGGAGCCTCAATTTTTTTTTTTTCCCTCAGGAGCAATTACAACTTAATGAAGCAACATTAAATACTATACCAACAAGATACTGAGTTTTTAGGTGGTATTTTCTCTACTGCTTTACAAGAAAAAAGGTTCCTAGTGACTGTAACATAACATGAACATATGCATGTTTAAAGCAGACATTACCTTCTTAAACAAGCATGACATATGCTCAGGCCATCCTGACGTACAATGATTTTGGGGCATATGTATTACAAGAATATTTGTATGTTTTAGGAGTGATCCAGCCCAGAAAATGAATGAAGTAGTGGATCTAAGTAATTTTTTTTGTCCCTTGCTACTGATTGATGAGCTTATATTGCTACTTCTGCATTGGCAGTTGAGAAGGGATCTAGGTAAGCAAATGATTTTTCTCACTTGCCTTTGTTGCTCTAAAGATTAGTAACTCCTTTTAGAAGGAGAACAGTATTTTTAAGGTACAAATCTGAGAAACAGGTCAATGAAAATGTGGTGTCAAATAGAAATAAAAGCAGAAAAATACTGTCTATTACTTAATGTATTGTGAAGCAAGGCATCTTATCTTGCTTGTTATATATCTTGAGACAGCATAGGGAAAAGATGAAGGTATTATTGTACAAGTCGGGAAAATTTCTCTTGCTCTGTCACAAACCAGTTTGATGACTGCCACAAGAATTTCTAGGATATAAGTAGAGAATGATTGTCTGACCTCTTCTGATTAGGAATTGGGTTTTGATTTCTTGTGTTTGAATATGACATATCTATCAACTTCTCTGGCTTTGAAATAGCTTATTGTTTCTCTATGTTTTTACTGTTTCAAAAAACTCATCACTGCTGTCATACCTCCCAATACCTTTGAGAAAGCAGGTCCTTAAAAAGCAATGACTCTCAGTCTTCTGCCCAGGATCACCCACATGGAAATGTGCAGTTTGTGTTTCATAACCCCTCTGTTGCATGTATGGTTTGACTCTACAAAGTCTTGTAGTAATCAATACACTATTTAAAGTATGGCAAGATTCTTGTCATAAATGGAATGTGGATGCTGATGCAGAGAATGAAACTTTTACTGTGATATGAATATTGTTACAG
>JAWWEU010000081.1:66489512-66501290 GCA_035583155.1 Acropternis orthonyx | reverse complement strand
CCCCTGTTAAACCTTACCCCATTGGTCCTAACCTGGGTCCCCCTTTCATAGTAAAATGACCCCTTTCCCTTGAAAAGTCCGGTAGCACCGGAAATAAACTCTCTTTGCCTCTCTCTCTCTGTGAGTCCTGTGCTGCTGTTCCCGGTCCCCTGGGTACCACGTGGAGAGGGGAAGGGCGGAGAGCGTGCCCCCTGGTAAGGAACGCAGCAGCCGTGCCAGGGGAAAAACACCACCCACTATAAAGTCTCTCCAGCAATCCCTGTTCATCTACAGTGAAAGGCAGTGGCATCTTCTTTCAGATTCCTGGTTACTAATCAGTCTGTTCACCCTTAAATGTCTTGCAGCCCAGTGAAAGCAGTGAGTATCCTGGATGAACTATAGGAAAGTGAAATGGATGTCCATAAGTGTGATCTGCCCCAGAGTGGCAGATTTTTTTGTCAGTGAGAATAGATTATAAAGTTGTGTGATTTTGGAGAACCAGAGTGCCACTTTCACTTAAGCTGTTGCTGGGTGCTATGTTCTGCCATCAGTTTTTGAAGTCACCGTTGGTTTGAGTTTAATACTCATTCTTAAAAATTCCAGTTTTTAAGTGTAGATTCCTGAGGAGATGATGGCTGTAAGATGGTATTTGTGCATCTGCGGCAAGCCCTCTTTTTTCCACTTCAGGTACATTTTACAAGGAATGTCTGGATCGCCAGAGACAGCAAATTACATCTGGTGTGTGAGAAAAACAGGCTCAATGAAGGGGAGAGATCCTGTTAACTCCTCAGCTAAAGCAGAGGTAGCAGAATGATCTTGTCCCTTATCACTGAATCTGCAAACAAGCTTTGCCTCCAAACACAGAGGAAATTAAGTTTTGCTAGTTCTGCTGCTTGCAAAAGAAAGCTTACGGTAAACTCCTTAGCCTGAGGGTGAATTATGTTATGTTCCATTGGCTGACAGAACTTACAGAAGAAGAAAATAGAATAGTGCTGTCTGAGATACTGTAAAAGATATGAGAATGGATGCTTTAGGAGAAAGAATTGACATGTATTGTCTTTCAGACTTTTAGAAGAATAGTGTGTCTACAGGGGAGGACTTGAGGCAGATGATGGTATTTTTCAGTCTCTGAGATGATTAGTAAATATGGGAACTTAACAGAAGTTATAATCAACTGTAAATGTAAGCTCTTAGATGGCTGCAGAGGAAGAAGGCTGCTTAGACAATAACATTACTGTAACACATCTTTAAAGCTGTCAGTGTGTTGCCATCATCTGGAAAAGTACACAATAGCTTGTCATAAACCCATCAACTTTTCTGCTTAAATGGACATCTCTGTTGGTGATGTATGAGATATGAAATGAATTCTTTTTAAATGAAAACTGTTCTTATTTTATGGTGTAACAACCTCCTTTTCACAAATAATTTCTGAAGTAGAAATGCTCTAGATGTTTGGAATATAAATCCGTAACTGAGGAAAACAATTTTGCACAAAAGAATCCAAGAAATCAGTTAATACTTATTTGGTTACTCATTTATGTATTTCAAGTCAGGTTGTCTGCCTCACTGTGGAGATCACAGAAATCTTCCAGCATATTTTGGGTGTTTTCAGTGCTGTGGATAAGCAGCTGTGCAGGAGAATTCTGTTGTCCTCATCTTACAGAGTTGTAAAGTCCATCAGTATGCTGTGTTGGTAGCTAGATGCAGCAAGAAAAAATAAAGCATTTTTAGTACATCGTGTACTAAAAGTCAGGTGTAAACAAGGTAGGTAATAAGTGGGGTTTTTAAGACCTGAGAAGTAGATGTATAAGTGTAAGATTTCTCCTTGTGTGACTTGTTGAGATACGTGAGAACCTTTGAATCTGTCCCAAGTTTTGCATGTATAGTCTCTGCCCATTTTCCCTTTTAGAAAACATCAAAAGGAATGTTAGCTCAACTCTAGGTTTTCTTTTTGTGTGTTAACAATCAAGTGTATTGTGTCGGTCTCTCTGGGGAACTCATGGTGGGGAGAGTGCTAAATCCGAATTAGCTATAATTGGGTTGCCCAGAGGAGTTGTGGTAGCTGTTGCTGGAGACATTCAAACCCAACCAGACAAGTCCCAGAGCCACCTGATTTGATCAAGGTGTTGAACTAGACCACCTCCAGTTCTCTCTTTGAACCTAATTGATTCTATGATCCTGTAATTTTGTGAAATACAGCAGTAAAGTTTGTATCCATTTCTACAGGGGGCTGGACCTGGAATTATCTTTAAAAGTCCTGTCATCCCTACGCCCAGCTCTGGGACTATCCAACTCTTACTGTCATTAGGCTTTGTTTTCCTTGTGGGCAGTTTTGCTCCTCAGTAGATTGTATTCATAAAGTGGGAGATAGACCTTCATTTTAACTGATGCATTAATTCTGTGGAGGACTTGTAACTGAGATTTTGGACAAGGGTGTGCATGTTGTGAGCATCTGGGATGGGGAGGAGAATTGCAGTTGTTAAACCACTGGGTTCTTTGTATCAGGATTGTGTTGTCCACTTTCCCCATGTACAGATATGCAGAAAACACGCACACACAGACCCCCACTGCAGCCAAACCATCTGCCTTTTGGAGATCACGCCTCAGATGTGCATGGTCAGTCCAGAATCTGGACTTAGGTGACCTTATTCTGCTAGTGGAAATACTCAGAGTAATTTGATTTTAAAAAGAATACTAGTGATTTCAAATTGAATTGCTTTCCCTTCCTTGAAATATGAGGTGCTGTATAAGTAGCAACACAACAATTTTTAGAGGCTGTCCTTCCAGATGCTGGTCTGCATGGCATATATTGGGTAATACATTTACATCATGAAATCATGTCTTATTTATCACTCCTAAAATGTAGTATCACACAGAACCAAAGATTTGCACCTGTCAAACTGTACCCATTCAGATGTCACTGATGATATTACTTAAAGATCTCATCATTAGATGTGAACACAAAATTCTGAGAAAACTGTGGTTATATTTCCTACTGGTGGTTCCTAAAGAGGTTCCCTCCTGATGACACATCCACCTTTTGGTGTTTATAATCTGTGATTTGTATTTGAACTAGGCTTTTACCCTCATAGGAAGCCAGAGCATAAACAGAGTGAGATGTGAAGTATTCTTTCTGTAGAAAGCTGTTGCTGGTAATTATTGAGAGTTCCTTGTTGATTCTGAACACTAAAATCCTAGATAGAAATATACCACAGCCTGGGGATTGAATTTGCGCTATTGTATGACTGCTCTGTAATGCAAATGATCTTTGCATCTTCTAGTCATCATATATAAGGTAAATATAAATGCTTATATTTATATATATAAATTTATATATATATATATATTTATATATATATAAATATAAATATAAATAATATAAATGCTTTAAAAAGCTGATTCTTGAATATTCAGGGATAAAGGCTCTGGGCTGACCATTGCAACAAGACAGCCCCCTGCCATTGCTCAGTAGCAACAGAATGTCTTAGAAGTGGCATGAAAAACCTGAAAACCTCTTTCTCTTATCTGCTCTAGATGCTACAGAAAAAGATGTTGTTGGCTTCACTTCATGACTTTACTCTGTTTTTAATAGTTGCAAGAAAAAATGTGCTATTTATTTTGTCAATGAAATGCTGAGTGCTTCAAGAGGAGATTAACTCAGCAGAGGAATGCAAAATCTTTACTACAAAAAGCAGCTTTACCCAGATGACTTATTTGTTGAAAATAATTAAGGATGTTTGGGTAGCTGAAAACTGCCATCTACCAAGTACATTTGGTTTGTTTTGTGCATTTGTTTTCTTTGCTCACAATAGTTTCTTAATTTTCCAAGTCAGCCAGGAAAAACAACATAATTGTTTAAGAAAAACTCAGCCAGCATGCTACAGTAAGGGCAAATAATTACATTCATACGCTTGAAGTAGATACACAGACAGCTTACAAAGACAGACAAACTGCCCCTGATCCAGCAGACACAAAGTTGTATTCTGGTATAGCAGGACACAGAACTAAGTTTACCTGGCTGATAGCAGGCTTGTTGGACTTTGCCAGCATTGGAACTGTTCTAGAAAAACTCTGATGTTCCTCAGGTAGAGTGGGAGCTGAAATAACCTGGTGCCAGCATCAGCAAAGATTTCATGTGTTTCAGTTGTTCTTTCAATTTGGCTAGCATAATTCCATCTCATATATGCACTTCCCTAGGAAGGAATCTTTTTAGAGTAGGTAAATATCCTACTTTTAAAGCCATTTCCCCCAAATGCCTGTGTTTGTCTGTAGCCAAAATGAGTTTATTAAAAAGATTCAGGGGTACTTGGCAGAACTGAGATTTTGTCCTTCCTGTGTCATTGATTATCCATTGATTGCTTTGTTGATATGAAAGTAAGACCTTTCCTAAACTACTGGCCCTTCAGGCTCTGATTCAGGTATTTCAGTTGGAATGCTTACTCTGGCTGGCTGTACTTCTGTAAATCATGGTTTCTAGAAGTGTGGTTGTTATGGGTGGGCTGGTTACCAAATTCTGTTTTCAGTGGGTCTGTCACCTGACTATTGTTCAGTCTGGTAACCTGGATGGAAAGGCAAGGGAGGAAAAGCTCTGTTGTTGCATTGTGATGAGCAGATGATGAGTAATTCTGGATACATGCAAGACAAAAAGATCTGTTGAACAAGGCTGTAACAATTTTTGGCCACACGTGGTAAAATTTTGCCTCAAAGAGGAATCATAGGAGATCAAACCCAAAATCTCTTGTTTCCACTGAGACAAGAGAGGGAAGGTTTTTGAGCCCAAATTGTACAATGCTGAAATATTTTCAGGTCTGGGTAGAGTTAATTCTTACTAAGTAGCTGTATTTAATCAAATGTGAATGAAAGACAGATTAGGAAAGTAAAATGCAGTGTACAATTAAGACCTGGAAAATTGAATCAAGTTTTATTGCTGACACGCATATCTGATTTTTAAAGAAAATATGAAACTTCGTTTGTGCATTTTGGTTCATTTTTATTTTGAGCGGGCTTTTAGCAAAACGAAGTGTTTTCAAAGGTTAAAATTTAGGAATGTATCTGCTTAGGTGACTACAGTTTCTTCTTAAATAAATTGAATGTTATGCATGCTAGAGGCAGGATGCCCTGCTTTGGGACAAATCCTGTCCCCACACAACCTTTATGAAAAGGGTATGGAACGTTCTCAGTGGGCTGTGTAACTGTAGGTCAGTGATACCTCTTAGGGGCATGCTTTTTTCTTTTCATAATGAGAACAATTTAATGCTTGATAAAATGAGAATGTGTGCTGTATCTTTAATTTTTGTTTTGTACCATTCTTAAAGGTACCAGGAGAATTCTTCAACAGTGGGTGCAAAGTCATATCCAAAGCCTTAAAAAAGTTATCTGTGGCACTAGTTGCCTCTGTTCATTTTTGTAACACGGGTAAGATCTTTCTGCCACCGAAAGGTACCTTATTCGTACCATATTGAAACATGAATGTTTTATAATCAGATGCAGTCAGCTAAAGGAGGGAGTAAAGGAATGTTTTGTTACTAAGATTGGATGATTAACATTTAAATTTTATAATAGAAATGAAAACTTAAGATTGTCTGTTTCACATTCAGGTTTTTGGTGATGCAGGCTTTGCTTCAAGTGTTTCATAAAAATATTTAAAAAAAAAAACCCAAAACAGCTGTTTTTGTTGGACTGGAAAGTGGATGTCATGTGAAAAATGCTACAGATAAAGTCCTGTAATTTGACCTTGAAAGTTTATTATCTTTGGTGGAAGGCTTTGTCTGTTTGGGTTTAAACAGCCTTCTGTTTGCTGTTGTATTTGAGAGTTCCAACTCTTAACCCACACGCTTTCAAAAAGTGTGGGCCAGTTCACAGGTGAACCAAATCATGTCAGCTGGTTTTTATTATTTGGCTGTGGGTTCATGCTAATGTAGGGAATACAAAGCACTGGAAATAATGTTCATGGCTATACTATAATGCTGTGTTTTGTGCTCTTCAGCTGGAAGAGCCAGGTTTTGGAGCTGGGACTTGGTAAAGGTGCTTGAGACTTACAGGAGCCAAGGGTCTTACTTCTCACCCAGGAGTAGTTGGTCAGTTTTTTGCAGCTTTTGTTGAGATACTTTGAAGATCACCAAGTTTAAAAGAATGTACACAATCAAAATAACTTTAATTTTGAAGACATTATTTTGCTGAGTATTGAATTAATCAGAGAAAAAAGATTTCAGTGGCACATGGCTTCTGTGTGTTGCACCCAGTGCAGTATCTGCTTCATTTTGGTAAACTGCTGTTTGGGAGTTTTTAAAAATCTGTTGTAGTAACTGTGAAGGAACTCTGGCCCTGTGTGTACATTTACAGGTCTCTGGCCTGTGTGGGTATCTGTTTGCTCACATTTTGTGATTCGTATCTCCTCAAAAATGCCTTTTGCTGTGTTCTCCTTTCTCTTCATACATGCTTATATATGCACATCCGAAATTTAGTTCTGTCAGATTTTTGCCATATGAAAGCCATATTTACTGTAAAAACATTTATGCAACAAGTAGAATGACAACATTGTATTTGCAAAGATGGTAGTGACTGTAGACAGGTCTGTACTATTCTGGATAACTTTGTGTGAATCTGGACTGTTTTATGTGATTGAGTTGGTTATGTTGAGGTGGCAGAATTGTTGATGTTAAACCGAACAGGGTATTTTACAGCTGTGTATGTCGTCTATGAAAAATAAATACACCACTGAATTTCAAGTCCAGCTTTAAAGTATCTCAGTTTTAGCAAGTTCAAATTGCTGTTCCACATTCTTGTGCCTTCATTCATTGCATAAGCAATGGTTGGTGCTGTTAAAAGTGAGTGCTAAAGAAGAGGCATTTTGCTTTCAAACTCATGAAGACAAGCCCATCTGTCTGCTTTAGGCTTCTCTTCCATGCCATTTCTTATTGTAGTGGTACTTTGAGAGACCTGAGCATTCCTCATTTCACCTCCTGCCAGTTCTGATCTCCTTTCTCAATCCACACTTAAAATCAGCAGGAAGGTTAGTCATTGCCATTTGGGGAGGCCAGGAGAGGATTGAGCTTGTATCATAGTTCTTACACTTCTTTCGGAATGGAGATACTTTCCACTGCTGGTGTCTCCAGAGGAGCACTTTGCAAATTTTCAAGTGCCCCTCTCATGTAGGGTTTTGCCATCAGTCCATTCATTTGGTCAGAGATATCTTTCTAAAGACACTTCAAAAGCAGTGATGGTTGCAGAGCTTTTGCTTATTTGAAAAGAAGTTAATGCAGCTTTCTGTTTTCATGAGTTCTTACAGCTACTGGCTTGCCCCATGATTCCAAAGGTCATCTTAAAGCATTATGTTCATGGCAAGTAGTTGTTAAGCCATGTAACGCCCAAATAAATATTTTAAACAAATAGGTCTGCTGAAAACACGTGCGTGTAGTGCTGAAAGAATTATATTTTTATATTTTTTTTCTAGTAAGGGGTATTTATTAGGGTGAGCAGATAGGTACTGCTAATTTTTGGCATTCATTGATAAGCCTGCTACCTCCCCAGTGGCTCTACAAAAATGATAATACTGTGGCACTGCTCCCATTTTATTTTTATTTCTCTCAGGCTAGTTGGTCACCTGTCTCTGTTCTCCTCATTTAGAGCCATCTGCTGGATATGTTTGCTTCTGGTTTTTGTTGTTCTTTTTTTTTTGGTTGTTGTCTATTCTAAAGTTACCAAGAGATCTCCAATAGGGTCTGGATGGAAAGTCTTTGTATGTTTGCTAAGTGTTGGACTCAAGCATATCTTCCTTTTCTTGTCTTCTCTCTAGCCAGCTTGCAAGTTTTCTTTTCCCCAGCATGTCCTTATGAAGTAATCCATGCAACACTGAATTATTCTTGTCCTTAGTGGACTGTCTTACCACTTTGGTGATTAATATAGGGATTCTCTTACTGGGATTTTTTGTTGAAATATCAAAAGAATGAAGAACAATTGAGAATCCATCCTCTGTTACATTTGTTATCGCAAGAGAGCAGAAGAACATAAATTTGTCACATAGAAGTGATTAAACACAGACTGTATCTATATAAAACTACATTTAAAAAAGTTCAATCAAGAATTTATTGCTTCTCTGAAGAGATGGGGTAGGGAACGTGCTTCTAAGATAGAAAACCGTTTGTTGTGAGTGTGTGAGATTGTCTAGACTGTGTTTAGACCTAACCTTTCATGAGCACGCATCTCTGAAGTAGGTCAGTAGTTTCTTTTCCCCACTTACTCGCTATTCAGGTTGAAGTCTCTTCACCTGGCTATTTTCTTCATGACAAATGTGCTCACCTTTCTTAGCAAGTCTTTTGAATATATGCAATTTTCCTGCATGTTAGTTTAAAATGTATCACCTGGTTGGATTTGAGAATGGATATAAAAAGCATATATTTGATACCAGATGAGAAAACTTTCCTGGCTGAAAGGACGGGTCAGTTTCCCTGTACTTTACTATTCTTTCCAACCTCATCCTGCTTCTCCTGCCTTGGAACGCCAAGCGGCTTCAGTGTTGGTAGGTGATGGGCAGTGCCCTTCAGTCTCCCCCTGAGAGGCCCTGGAGGGTAATGTGGTACATGTAGAACATGAATTCTCTGCTGTCTTTTGTTGAACATGTATTCAGCATTTGCAGCTGAGATGCTCTTTTCCACCTGTCTTTCTGTGGAATCCGGTCTTATTCCTGTGCAGATCCTGTTGAAATCAGTGGAACTTCTCACAGAGTGATGAGCTGTTCTTTGGTGTGTGTAAAACTACTCTGGTGGGAGCCACAGAGATGCACTCCTAAGCAGTGCTCATAAGCAGCTTCTGAGAGAGCTCAGCTACTTTGCTGGACCTTGTTCCCAGGTTTCCATTTGTGGTTGCAAATTTTATTCTCTAATTACTAAAACTGATACAGGTAATACTTGGAAGGAAGACCAGTATAGATGAACATACAGGTAAACCTAAAATGTTTAAGCACATACTATGTGTGGCCATAGATACAGGAAAAACTGAGAAACCTGATTATCTTGAACTCAGAATTACTTAATTGTTACTCGATAGTTATTAAGATTATTGTGTCATTTAGATAGCACCAATGTGCCTACCGGCAGTACCGTAATGAGTATGCAGTTTGAGTTGCAGTTCCAATGCCACTTGCTTGCATATTTTTACTAGAAAAAAATAGAAATTTTTTTTTTTGCAGACATCTGGGATATCTTCCTCCTTTCGCCTCCAGACGTTGTACTGTAACCAGATCCTTTTGTAACTCTCGCTCTCATCTGAATTTTATACTGAATATTGAATTTCATACTTGAACTTTCTCTTGGCTTGCCCCTACCATTTCTCCCCACGTCGTTATTACTTGTATGATTTCCCCTACCCTGTACTGTATTTTGTTATCCTCATTATGGTTACTACGTTATTTTTTCATTACCTATCCTTATATCTATTCTTGCTCTCCTGTTTTAAGAAATAGCCATTGTCACTGATTGAGAAAGAACAGAGATAAGTGACAGATGATAGAATTCAGGAGGTAAAGAGTGCAGTTCTACAGATCAGGGTTTGGGTGTTTTGTTTTGTTGGTGTGAGTTTTTATAATTTATATTTTCTGAGTGGTAGTGTAATATCTGTTCTTGGATTTATTCTAATGATAGATTATTGTAATCTGTTCAATCAGTAATGACTTGAGGACCCTGAGAACTGATGTAATCCACAGTGGTAACGGTACTGGATAACAAGAATGAAGTATATAGATATCAACATACATTTACATTTTTGCAGGGTACTAGTGGGTTCTTGCAACTTTTCTGCATCCCAGTTTGCCTCTGGTGAATGACATATTTTTTCACCTTCTTTCCTCACAGATGTTGCAAGGAATCAGAGTGCTTTCATATATTCAAACCGAGATTACAAACCATGTATGCTTCATCGGCAAGAAATACAAACAGAATTTAATTTTGTTTCCTGTTGTCAGAGCTTGCTCTTTAATTAATGTGTGGTAAAGCTAAGTAAGTGATAACCCTGATAGTTTCAAACCATGATTTATCTTTCTATGTATTTAAAATAAAGTCTTTATGTTGATGGTTGTATTTGCCAGCTATCATTGTTGTTCTGGACTTGGAAAATTACAAATTTACTTTTCTAAGCTTATTCCTTAAGGCAAGTATGTTTATACAATGAAAGTTCTGTTTCTGCTCTCATCTCCCATTCCAGGAGTTAGAGACATTAAGTACAATGCCAAGTGATATGAGATGCTCTATAAAAATGTGATAATTAAGGGACAGTCATGGATGGAGAGCTCTGCTTTATTTTTTGACCCAGAATTGGGAAGAGGGTCTTTAGAGCTGAGGCGTTTTCCTAGCTGTACATCTCTAAAATAGCCTCAAATAACAGGAAGAGGTAGACTTGCTGTTTTCTAAGCATTTTGGGTTTTTTTAGGGATGGCGAGAAAAAATACCTCTGAATTCAGCTGATTTTTTTTCTTTCTGTCTTTTTATATCTCTACAATTATTCCATTTTATGCTAGTGTGTTGTCATGGCTTGTTCCTTCTAAAACTTTACAGGCTCTTTGAAGTAATCAGTATGAGTTAGCAGAAGTCACATGCACAGCCACTTAAACCTGTGAATTATGATGGGAGAAATTTCTATTAAACTTTATGGTGGGTAGATAAAGGCTTGTAAGACTTTCAATTAACTTGAAGGATTAAAGCATTACAGCTATTTTTTCTGCTTTGTGAGAGGTGAAGAAATGGTAACCTGTTCATTAGATATGGGTAGTTTTTAAGCAGGGAAAATCATTCTGCTTTCTTAACACTTTGGGAATGAAATTACTAGTTACTTGTGGGGTTTGATGGACTCCCAAATAAAGGAAAGAAAAATACTTAAGCAGGACTTGAATGAAGGCTACTGGAATAAATAGATATAAGTATCATGACACTGGAAAATAGAGGTACCAAAATAATACTTGTTGATCATGCATGCAGTATGCATAAAAGGTTAATCTGAGCAAAAAAACCCAAAAGGATTAAAAATTTGCGTGCTCTGAGATGATGGGGCAAGAACAGCTCCGTGGTTTTGTTCTGGTTTTTGTAATTTTTTTTCTCTTCCTTTCTTAAAGTTAGCATATTGTAAGTGAGAAAGTGAGAAAGAAGCTTCTCCAGGAAGTGATCCAGAGCAGGTGCCCCAGGTGAAAAGAAATCTTCTCTTCATTTGATAGAAGGAAAACTTTGGTTCTTCCAGACACTGAGTGTTCTGCTCTGATCTTCTGAAGGTGTTATGGAGATGTTTAGTTTAAAGTATTACAAAGACATTGAAAAATATTAAATGCTTTGGTGAGTTGGTGTCATGTCACACAGTGACTAAGAGGTGCAGAACTAGAGACTAGAGGAAGATTAGAGGAGTGGGAAATATTTATTGTAAATAAATAGTGAAAGGCTGTGGCCAGAGAAGGTAAGACGTTTATGAACAGTAAAATGATGATGTTATGTAGGAGAGTGCACACTTCTGCCTCTGGCTGTGGTTTGAGTTTGTTGTATTGGGAGAGAAGAAAATTGAATATGGATTATAACTCAATCAGATTAAAAAGCTGAAAACAAATAATGACACGATAGAACAGTATAAAACTTAACGCTATTTTTTTTTTAATAGTGGCAAAATGGTTGTTATTGTTTTGGTTTGACTCTTGGCAAAATGCCAACTACCTCCCAATGCAACAGAGTTTAAGTTAAAAGAAGTGAGGAAAAAAACTTAAAACTGAAACTGGTATATACACATATATTTACAGAAATTCACAGCATATATATGGATAGATATAAA
>JAWWEU010000081.1:66439265-66489412 GCA_035583155.1 Acropternis orthonyx | reverse complement strand
GACCCACAGAATTGGGGCCTAGCTAAAACTAAAACCTTAATCTGAGTTTTTTGGGATTTATCAAACCCATCACAATGGTCTAGGGGAAACAAATATGAAAACCAGAGTTAAACAGGGCATTGAAGATGTGTAATAAGTATATAAGGGAGATGGAGTGGATTAGCAAGAATATAGGCCAGCAATTATTTTATATTATTCTGTGAATTCTGAGAGGAGCAAGGGAAGACTTTAATTTTCAAATGGTTGTCTCTGTCCCTTCCTATCGATACCTTACTGCACTGTTCGATAACACCCTCTAGGTGGTGATGGGGGATCCCAACATGTTGAGTTTCTCCTGACTCCATGAGTTAGGATAGATATGTGGTGTGGGCTTGGGTTTGTTGGGTTTTTTTTTTAAACATATATATAATGTTATTTTTGATGAAGTGTTGGCATAATTGTAGGTGGTGTTTGAGCCAGTGTAGATTTAAACACTTAGATGATGAGACCAAATACACTCATGAAGAAAATGGTCTGTTATCCTTTCCTTAAAACATTGCATGGATACTGTAGCCTGTTATTTCATAAGGAGTTATGAGCATACAGCAGCATATTTCCAGGGAACCCATTTCTAGCAGGGATTATGTAAGTTTTGACTTGGCTGTTCTTTGAGTTACATGCCTGTGTTTCTCAACAGCAGGATGCTGTTTTAGAGCTCTGGAGTTTCCTTTCCTTAGCACAGCTGAGCCACTATCTCTTCTCTCACTGCTAAAGTGAAGTAAGTGCAGCCTTTACACCCGGGAGTGTTGGAATTTCTTTGATTTGCAAGTAGTTGAAGCTGCTCTGTTTGGAAAAACTAAATAACCCATCACCCCCACATACCTGCTAGAAGAAAGAGTGCCATTGCAAGAGTAGAGTATTTTTGGCTTGTCATATATAAGACTGGAAGTTGGTGTGTTACTGTGTGTTTGAGTGATTTTTTTTTTCCTTTTCTGTATGTTATATTTGAAAACAGAAATCTTACATTATTTTTAAAAATATTGAAAGAAGCTGAGTAGTCATCCTTCCTCTTGAAAATACCAAGATAGTTTAAAACATTCTGCTGAACACAAAGCAAAAGGCATTATCTGTTTAATCATTTTTGTCTGCTGGGACATATTGCTTTGCTTTCTGTGAAGTAAATTAAATATGGTATTGTTGCACAGGCTTAATGTTAACCATGTATTAGAGGAAATAGCATCAACCAAAAGAGATGGAATCCTGATTATTGCATCCTTATTCCAGTATTTTCATAGGACTGTGCAGTGATGCTGCAATCCCTTTGTCTCTGTGGCCCTTCAATGAGAAGCCCAGAGCTGGGCGTGGCACTCCAGCTGTGGCCTGACTGGTACTGAGCAGATGGGAAGCATCATCTCCCCTGACCTGCTACCAAAGGGCTCCTCACACTGCCCAGGGTGCTGCTGGCCTTTTGTTTCATGTGGCTGACTCATGGTCAGCTTGTTATCCATCAGGTCCTTTTCTGCAAAACTGCTTCCCTGCTAGGCCCCAGCATACCATACCCCAGTGCTAGAGGCTGCTGCTCACCTGGAGCAGGACTGCTCTTCTCTTTGTCGAACTTGATGAGGTTCCTGTCAGCCCGTTTTTCCAGGCTGTGGTGGACCCTCTGAATGGCAGCAGGTTCATCTGCTTTATGAGCAGTGCTTCCCAGTTCTGTATCATCTGTCAAGGTCACAAATGGAGATGTTAAAACAGTATTGGGCCTCATATTGACCTCCAGTGGTCACTGCTGGTGACCAGCCTCCAGATGGACTCTTTGCAGCTGGTGACAGTTCAGCCAGTGCTCATTCCACCTCACTGTCCACTTACCTAGTCTGTACTTTGTCAGTGTGTTTATGAAGATGTCACAGAAGACACTGTCAAAAGCCCTACTGAAGTCAGGACCAACATGTCCACTGCTCTCCTCTCACATGCCAAGCCAAAAGTCTCTTTGTAGAAGGCTAGCAGGTAGATCAGACATGGATTCCTCTTTGCAAATCCATGCTGAAGGCTCCTAATCACCTTTTGGAAGTTATTTCCAGGATTAATTGCTCTGACATCTTCCCAGGGATTAGAGTGAGCCTGACTGGCTTGTAGTTTACCAGATACTCCTTTGTGACCTTGAAGATTGAACTGACATCTTTTCTCCCATCTCTGTTTTCTGCTAAGCTTCTCTAGGTAAGATTTTTAGACTGCAGTTGCCTTTTCTTGATGTAACTTGTTATTTTCGTAATAACACTTTTAATTTAGATACTGCAAATAAAATAATACTGTTTGCTGATACTAACTTTATTATATGTTGATCAAATCTTCATTTCAGAGTTGGAGACAGGTTGAATTTGTGCCAAATATAAATAAGTTAATATGCTAAAAGTAGTGTAATATATTTTGGTGGGTTTTTTTTCCCCCTCCCTTCCACTTCATTAGCTGAAACCAGCCCAGGTTAATTGAGAGCGGGAACTCTATTTCAGACTACCATCTTTAGGGAGTAATCAGTTTTCCTGAGAGCATCACTTGGAGATTGTTAGGGAGGACACTTGTAAAGGCCTTCCTTTGATGCACACAGGAAATCATCTATGTGAGCTAGCAGCTCCCTAATACCCATTTGTATGAAGCTTCATTCTGGTCGTGGGAGGGGGAGCTTGAAGATTGGTGGGAGCAAACCAGGACATCATTCAGGCTGAATTGATTTAAATAATAATTAATATTGGATTCTTTAAAGGAGTAGAGAAGGTTTTGCTCATTTTATGTTGTTTTCCTTGAAAATACGTGGTGCTTACTAGCTGGCAAAAACTGAAATAATTTGTTTGGTAAATGGTGTTAGTCCCTTATGGTAAAGTAAGCATTGATTTTTGCATGTTCAAGCAATTATACAGCTTAACACAAATATAGCTGGCTTCTTAATATTTGCACATTCCTACTTTATAAGATAATGATTGATACATTTCCTGCTTACCAGCTAATGATTAATTTTGATTTGGGACATGTACAGTTACATTTAGGTGAAAATTTGAATTCAGTTAAAAATACAGAAACCAAACATTATGCACTTTCCCCCTAAAACATATTCCACTTTTAAAACTAGTGGAGTAGACTAAACAAAAGCAGTATCTTTGAACGAAGCAGAATGTTTGTGGGTATCGTGCTCTTCTGGTTTTTATAACTAATGGCTATCATCTTGAGAAGGAAAGGTTAATGCATGAAATATGATTTATTAAGTGGCTAAATGGTGTTTATATTATTTTCCATGGTTTTTAGAGTTATTTTGATCTATAGTTTATTACAGTAATTAAGTATTCCCAGGTGTTAGCAAGTGCTTGTTTTACTATGCAGGAAGTTGGTGTTCCCCAGCTTTGTTCTTTATACTACTTTGTTGTTTTGACGGATTTAAGTATTGAGTATAGAAATTTTTTTAGATCTTATTTTGACAGAAGAAAAAATATGAAGAAACTTTCTATGTTTCTTAGTATGTGTTTCTTAGTTTTGCTCCTTTCTAGTGGTTTGTGTGAGTTGAGGACTGTGTATGTATGTATGTGCAGAGCTTTGAATATAGTTCAGGTGTCAACCCAGACTTCAATCTGGGCATTCTCTATCCCAGTAATAATAATTTGCTTGGAGTGAAAGGGAGGAACATAAATGTCTTAGCATGTCTCAGACAGATTCAGACAAATGTTTATTTAAATTTGTCTTTGCTGTTCTCAGGTAAGAAGACACCTTTATATTATTTGGCTCTCTGATGCCTGGGCCAGCAGGTCTCTCCTTTCAGGTCTGAGAGGCTCATCTCCCACCCTGCCTGGATAGATGGCAGGAAAAAGGCTGCAGGACTGCCTTTTTCCATTTCACCAGGAGAAAACACAGGCTACCTCAGACTTCACGCCATCTGAAATTCCCACCAGCTGTTTCCTGGGACACATTGTGTGCGGTCAAACCTCAGGATGATCCAGCTGTCAGGAGGAACCAATAGTGGCTGAAACAAACGGTTGCTATTGACTGTTGCAACATGATTGCTTTGAGTGCTGTTTTGCTGCCTTATTTGATGATGAATTAGGCCTAGGATGCTTAGAGGTAAATAAAGAATAATGGAATAAAGTGTGAATGCATGACTTTGTAAATCTACCTCAGAATATGGAGTGTCTGAAAGGTTAATATAATATGTAGTAGTTGATGGAAGTGCTGACAGTTCACATATTAAAGTGGTTTCTAAGAGATAGCTGCATACTTAATTATGTTGCTAACCAGAAAATCTGATTTCCTTATTTTGGTGACATTAATGGGCAATTAAAATTAAGTTATTTGAAGAGGCAGAATTTGGGTTTTGCTATGGGAGCCCTGTAACCTTTAAATAGCGATATACAACAGTGTTTGCTAAAGCAGATGTATATTGTATGCTTATGTTTAGGGAGTCTGGTTCATCAGGGATACCTTAAAGCATAGGGATTCCCAGCCTTTTCTGGGGTTCTTTTTTTGGGACTGCAGCATCTTCCAGCTCTGTGCAAAGCTCTTACATATGTGCAGGTGGCACTTTTTTGTTACCTCAGCAGTATTTTCGCCTGCTTTAAAGTAGCTTGCCATGGTTTGAAAATATGTTGTTCTAATGTGTACTCTGAAAATTTCGACTTCAATGTTAAAAGAAAAAAAATTATCTTCCACCTTTGTTACTTGGTGCTTTTACTCAGAATTGAATGAAACAGCCAGTAAAGGATTAGTTGCTACAGAAGTGGAGATGATTCTATGGTTACTAAGCTTCCAGCTTGTGTCTGAAGGCACACCCTTTACCCAAACCTTTGAAATGTATAATTTTTTTTGCAATTGGAGCTTTTTGTCTAGGATTAATTTTTTTCTTTTTGGCCAGAAAAAAAATATTATTCCCCAAACCAGTAATGTGGTTATCCTTTTGAGATTGCTTCTTACTGTGCAAGCTGGTATGTTGCTACACACACATGCACACAATTTCATGCCTGCATGCATTTGAATGATGGACATCTTGAAGGGAATGAGGACTTCCTTTGGGAAGTGATGCTTAGAAATTTCCAGAGATGTGGCTTACAGCATTATTTGGGACCTGTTTATTTAGCGCTCTCTACAGGCAGAAAGCCTTTGGCTTTGCTGAATATTTTTATTAAGCCATTAACAGATATACTTTGAAACAGATACAATTTCTACAGACATGTTCAATACTGATGGTACCTGGCATGGCCAAATCTGACATGCAGGAAGAACTGAGCTGATTAAATGAACAGATGCTATTCAGATGGTGCAAGACTGTTCTAAACTCTTCTCTGACACTCTTCAACAAGTGTGTGAAAAAGGAAATGAACATTTTTACTGAACAAGTATTTAGCTTTTAATTGTTGTTGTAAATTGTTATTTTTCTGCAATACTACTGCTGCTTTGTCATCTGTCAGTGGGTCTTTTGGGGGCCAGATCTCCTCAGTCACGGTAGTGCTGCCTGAGTCAGTGTGGCTGCTCTGTGCAGTTCATGTACACAGGTAAATGAGAGGATGCAAGAGAAGATGTGTGCCATTGTTTTGTCAAACGAAGACTGATCCCCTTCCTCTCTTTCCCTCCAGGTTTTAAAATTTACTTAAAGAATTGGCAAAAGAAGGCTTTTTGTTGAACTTTGAACTGTCACGCAGTTTTCACCTGAAAAGATGAAAAAAAAAAAATTAAATCTGTATGTCAGTTAAGGCAAAAAATTGTAGGAAGATGATTTTTTTTATTTCCAGAGAGAAAATTCCTGTGCAACATTACAATCATTCCACAAAGTGGCAGGTTTCATCTGGGAGTACCCATTGCTCCACAGAGTCTGCCTTTGAAAGGGGAAGTGCATTAGATCTGTTAAAAGTTGTTTTCACTTTTTCCGTGCTTGAGTCGTGGATTGATATTCCATGGCAGGTGAAAACAACTTTTCCCATTTTCTGCAAGGTCTATTTTAGAGACTTCGAGCAGGGGCAATTATTTTGAAAGTTGGTATCATCCTAATGTGCAGAGGAAACTGAGTTTCAGTTACACTTCAAATTTTAAGACAATCTGTTTCAGGTTAAAATCAGTGGATTGTTCCTCCCCTCTCACTCTTGCTTTCGACGTGAAACTCTTGCTTTGCAGACAATCATATGGTTTAAGTTGTTGTGCAATGCGACATTTGAGGATGTGAATGATTATTAATTTTTCCTGGGTTATGCACATGCCTACAGTTCCAGAAAAGGATTTGGTGAAGTGTGGTGGATCAGACAGCACTTGGCTGGCTCAGATTTGCCTTTGAACTCATATTCCAGTAGAGTCAAGCAAGAGTCTGGTTGAAACTCCAGTAATTAAAACAGAGTCAAAAGACTGAGATGCCAAGACTTTGGGGTAAGTCTTAAGTTCTTTGGGGTTTCATAAAGTTTCAAAATTGTGCTGGCCAATGCTTGAGTTTAGTACATAATTAGCTTTCTTTTTACCCTGTGTTGGTAACCTCTGGAAGCACAGGTGAATACCTTGTGCATTGAGATGCTGAGCAGAGCTGACAGAGTTTATGATTTTAATGCAAAGAGTGAAAAACAGGCAGAGTCTAAACTGATGCCAAGACAGACTTGGCAAGGGAAGAAGGGAACAGTTGACTGTCAAATGGAAATTCAGGGAGATTTGAGACCCTGTCTGACCTGTGAACAAATGCTATGTAATTAAGATTTTAGTCAGCAGAATAGTGATGACCTATGTCATAAGGTACAAAAGTTTTACCATCACTTCTATACAGTAGTTTGTTGTACAGCTGTTGTTGTTTGTGAGTCACAAGTGGTAAGATCATATCAGTAAAATTTTTATGCTCTGCACTCACCACTGAGTTTGATATACAGTACACCAAAAATGTTTTACAGAAAAGAATTTTATTTAGTAACAGTTTAGAGGGGTTTCATTTTTATTGTAGGTGGTTGTCATATCCCTTGCCTGTAAATCTACTCTTTAGTTATTTCATTACTGTATGTAGTTGAGAAAGGAAGACAGTTCAATACACATAAAAGAATTACTTGTAGTAAAATTCAGTACCTGAAAAAAGTGCACCTAAGACTTAGTACCTTGAAACTTTACAGGAAATAAAAAATACATGTTCTGCAGTAGATAAAGGTGATAATCCACCTTTTCACGTATGAAAAATAGGAGATTTTAAAACCAGGTTCATGATTTAAAACAGGATCATGATTATAGTATTGCATTGCTTGTCTCGCTCTTAAAGTCAGAATAATTCTGGAAGAGGAAAGCCTTAACTTCTGTGTTTATTAAGGAAAAAAAAAGGACTGGCTGTCTGGTCAGGATATTTACATAATTTATTTATGCCTATGTGGGATGATGTTTATTTGGAGTAGTTTGACTATCTAGGAGGATTTGGAAGTATTATAGGTTTTTAATTGGTTTGCAAGAGCTACAACCTACATACTTTGTGAAATAAGGAACTTCCAGACAGATGGATGAACAGGACTTGCAGAAACTCATGTTACACAAAGTACATAGCAGATCTCACCTGACATTATCTAAAGAAGTCACTCATACCCTTTACATCTGGATTTGAGTGGGAAATTAGTTTAAAAATACGAAGGTCATTGTCAGTTCTTGTATTTTCTCTTCCTCTAAGTGTTATAGTGGGTTTCTTGGATTACTTATTTGGTGCCATTTTAGCCAGTTAAGCATTAGTAAAGTTTAAAAAGTATAAAACTCAAGGGGTTATTCAGAGTAGGAGTTATTATGGTCTAGAACCTATTCACCCCATGTGATTATGTCCTGTTTTCTGTTCAGTGTTTCCTTTTGACTGACTAGACATTGCATACCTGTGGGTGGTAACCACTGCTTAGGGACAGAAGTGGAAGTGAGGCTTGATGAGACCTCACTTCAGGACTGTAAAACTGCCAGGAGATCTGTACGGGCAGGGAGAAGGAGAGATGTGATTTTTACTTGTTAGATTAGGTGGAGAGCTTCATTAGACTGTCAGATCTCTGGAGACAGTACATCTCCATTGTGTTAAGCGTGTGCTTAGCATGCTGTGCACAGTGTCCCCTTCCTTGCAAGGAAGTTGTTGTATCTAATTTTTCTACACAGTGTTATCTGCAGTGTTTTCTGGCCTGCTGTCTCCTGGACTGGATAACACCTTACTGCCAATATGTTTGAGTTGTCTGTCAGTCATTTCAATGTTCTGCTTTGTTGTTTGGTTGTCGTTATTTTTGTTTTGTTGATTTTTTTTTTTTTTTCCTTGTCCCAAGTTAAATGTGCAGTTTCTGTTCAGGGCTACTCAAAAAACATCACCTTTGGAGACCTGTTCTTGAGTCTTTAATTTGCTAGAAGCAATGGGTCAGAATTAGGTTGGAAGTGACCTTAAAGATTAATGAGTTCAACCCCTCCTGCCATGGGCAGGGACACTTTTAACTATATGAGATTGCTCAAAGCCCCATTCAGTCTGGCTGTGAACACTTGCAGACATCCACAGTTTCTCTGGGCAACCTGTTCCAGTGCCTCACTACCCTCACAGCAAAAGATTTCTTCTAATGTCTAATCTAAGCCTACCCCTTTCCAGTTTAAAGCCATTACCCCTTGTCCTCCTATCACTACCTTGTGCCCTTGTGAAAAATCCCTCTCAGCTCTCTTGCAGGCCCCTCTTTGGGTGTTAGAAGGCAGCTCTCAGGCCTCTGCAGAGCCTTCTCTTCTTCAGGCTGAACAGCCTCAACTCTCTCAGCCTGTCTTTTTTAGGAGAGGTACTCCAGCCCTTGGAACATTTCCATGGCCCTGCTCTGGACTTGGCCCAACAGGTCCATGTCTGTCTTCTGTTGGGGCCCCAGACCTGAACACAGCAACACACAGGATGCTTTTGTTGTGGCAGGAGTAGACTTGCCACTGAGAAGAATGACCTCAAGTGAAAACATTTTTAGAGAGGGAAGAGGTTTTTTTTTTGTTTGTGTGCCTGTTTTATTGCACTTCTTGCCTGAGCGTATTGGGAATCTGCCTGATGAAGATGGATGTACTGGAACCTCAGAATGATGGAATGGTATAAGAAAGAAAGATATGACCTGAGGAATTTGCTTTAGCAGTAAAGAAGCAATCTGCTTGACAAGTGACTGCTTTTCTATCATTGGTACATGCAGTTTAAAAAGCACCTATTCTACTTCATAGAACTGATAGAGGGAAGAAGAGAAAGGGATTTTTTATTCTGGACATGTTTGCGATGGATTCCCTTAATCTTATATTTGTGTTTCTGATGGAAAGATCAATGGTACCAGGAGAAGGGGCAAAAACATGTTGAAAGGCATATCGGAAGTGCTTTTGATGGGGTGATGACCTAATTTTTAGTTTCCACTTACCTGGCTTCTTTTAAGAAATATGTGCTAACATACATGTATTTGATCATCAAGTCTGTGTTGGAGCAATCTGTCCTGCAAAATGCATTAAATAGTCACACGGGATTTTGCATGATCGGTGTTCTAAAATTTCTTCTGTATTTGGTTTGTTAGTTGAAGAGAAAAAAAACAAGTTGATTTCAAGCTGGTTTCTAAGAGGCCCAGGCTGTTCCCTTTCACAATTAAGCTTAGTTTTCCTGCTGTTCAGTTCTTTCCATAATTATGGCTAAGATGTGCTTTGACAGCTGATAGGTATGTCAGACTTAATCAAACAGCCCTCCATCATTTTTTTGTGACACTGTGGGTCTACTTGAAACAGCCTTTTTCAGGGAAACAAATGTAATAATCTATTCTTTGTCTTGCCTTCACCTTCTCTACTCTTACTGGTGAGATGTTATAACAGTAATTTTGCTCCTAGTGTAGTAGATTCTGTGATTAGATAGAATTGCACCCTGGAAAGTTCTCTTCACTGGGAGGAGCGCTCTGTGATGGCCAATGCAGTAAGAACCATTCCACTTTAGGAACTGCATTTTTAGGTTTTTCAGTTGTCCTACTTAAGATTTGTCTTCAGATGACTTTGTATGTATTTTAAACACATAAAAACATTACGTGCATTTGCACACATCATGTATCTGACATCTTGCATGACTTTTCCATGGTCGTGAGCATTTCTTCAATGAGCAGCTGTTGCTCAAGTGATATATCCTTAAAAAAAAGTTTTTGCTAAATGGTAAAAGATAGATAAAGGAAAACCTTGAGGTTTTGGGTTTTTTTCTTTGCTTCTGCCAGTATTCACCTGTATTCCCTTCTTCTTTTGCCCTGAAATAGAATATTGACAGTGAAGCATCATTTCTGAATCACTGGGCTGGAACATCAGATATAACTAGTTAGGAGCCATTGCTGTTCATATTTTATAGTAATGGACAAGGTGAAAACTTTTGTTTTCAAGTCCTTCAAGCAGTGAAGTCAGAGGTATCATACAGGTTTGTGCTGTGCTTAATGTTTAGTCTCTCTGGTTTTAGGAGCGCAGCCAATAGAAATATAAGTAAAGAAGCATTGGGATATGAGGAGGAGATCACCTTCCCAAAGTTATTGTATGTTTCAGTAATATCAGATGAAATATTAACTCTTGAATATTGTATTCAGTTTCAGTCCCCTTATTCTCCTAAAAGAGAGATCAAAGAGAAAGTGATGGAAGTTACTTAAGAACCCAAGTAATAGAAATGGCGACTTCTGTATAAAGGAATACTAAAAAAAAAAAAAAAAAAATTAAAAAATCACAATACATATAACTGCAGTTTGAAAAATAGAGTAAAAATAGTATCTTGTCAGCTCAGTATGATTTCCACAGATGTTTCTGGTGTCATTCCCTAATTTCAGTGGGAGTTTTTACCTAGATCAACTAGAAATCTTAAACATGAGTAGGGTGAAATTATGAAGGGAAAAGCTTAATCCAGTTTTCTGCCTGTCCTATGCCATGAAACAAGATGAAGGGACTAATTGAAACAGAACCATGATACATTTTAAGTAAATCAGGTAGCATTGTCCCAACACACAGCTAGAAGGTGGTGTGTGAACAGCACTGCAGTTTGTCCACCATCCTCTTTCTTTCTATACAAAAAATTGCTGAGTAATTTTGTTGTAATATGAAAGGAATGTTGTTGTGTTGTGTTTTGTTTACTCATAGTACACAGCTAACTGGTTGTCAGTGAGCACTCAAACTTTCTCTTTTAAAATTGCTGTGAATATTTGTACTTTTGCCAGTTAATCTGAGAGTAGGGATGCCAATGAGGGGAATAAAATATGGAAAATAATGCTGTGTTTTATACCTGCCATACTCTAGAATGTTAAAGCACTTACTAAATAGATGCTGAGATGGATAAAATATGACAGTGCCTATAAGCAAATACATCACCTGCTAAGCTTTCAGCAATATAATGGCATAAGGCCATAAGCACCACTGATACTGCAACTGAAAGAAAGACTTGGCTAGACCTCTAAGGAATAAGCCCCTATTATGTGTTTCATTAGAAAATTTGTGATAATGATCATAGAAATTGTAACAACTCACAACAAGACTGGAAAGACCTTAAGATACTTCAGCCCCCATAGCAGGCAGAATTTTACACCTGTTTTTTTAGTACAGCTGTTTATAAATTTGCATGAAATAATAAAACTACAATGAGGTCTGCACAAGCCCTCTCTTACAATATGTCAGTGTGTTTGTAGAAAGACTTCTCCTTTATGACTGATCCAAATTTTTCTGACTTTGGTTTTGGTAGGTGAGGTGCTGCATGTCCTGGCCAGGGTACAGCAGAAACAAGGTTCTTCCACAAAGTGTGCTACTTACTGTCAGATCTGATAATGGATGTGCCTTTAATTTGTTTCTTCTCTAGGCTAAATAGTCATAGTGTATATTCAGACCTTCATATATAATTCCTTCTTTGAGACTTGTGGTGATTTCTGTTACTGTCATTGGTCTCTCTGAGATGCTTCACGTTTTTTATAAATGTTGTGCCAAAAATTTGATTCATTTATTCCTTCCTGTTAAACGGTAGGAGAGGAGTGCTTCCTATTTTATGTAGTATATATTTCTGCTTATATTCCTGTATGATGGCTTTATTTTTTTGGGGGTTTTTATTTTTCACATCACAATTTGAACTTACATTGAGCTCATGGTCCATTACAACCCTTGATTCTCCTCTGGAGAAGCTGCTGCCCAGCAGTTTATGTACTGTGCTGTAGGTATGCAGCTGACTCTGCCAAAACACAGAACTTGCACTTACCACTGATAAGTCTGTTATTTTTCTGGTCACTTCTCTGGTTTGACAGAAGCAGTTTGAGTTCCAGCCCTGCCATGTCGGCTCGTGATAATCAGCAGATTCAAGCAAGTCCTCTGCTCTGTTATGTAGGTTGCTAAAGAAAACACTCCTTGAAATCAGACCAAGTTCAGATAGTTGCAAAAACTCGCTCAATCCACCTTCTTGGTTTTAATAGTGAGATATTTAAAATTTTTGGGGGTAATGGAATCAACAAATTTTGCCTTCATTCACTAGTAATCTCCTGTAGAAAATACATATGTGAGGGAGTCATCTGCCTTGCCTTTGATAATAAAAGCTGGAAAGCATTAAAAGGGAAATTAGGAATGTCATCATTTCAGGCATGTCCTGTCTTTTCCCCACTGTTTCTCAGGGGATAGAATAAAAGTTGAAATTCTGAATGATCTGATGGTGCATAAGAAAGAAGGAGTAGTTATTCCCATGTGCAAAGTAGGACTTGATTATTGAGAAATAATCTCATAGCATAGAGAATAAAAGGTGGAGGTGCTTGTTTGCACACTGGTAGCTACAGGTTTGCCAATAACTGGATGGTCAGAGCAGGGTATTCTGTGGCTGTTTTAGTAGCTTTGAGAGTCAGGCCTGTGTTTTGGACTCCTGTAATCAGTTACTGGTTGCTTGTAACAGAGCAGTTCACAGTTGCTAGAGAAGAGGCAAATATGAAAATATCCTTTCAAATATCAAAAAAAGTAGTCTTTTATTTCAGACCTTTTATTTCACTTTTTCACTGGCATATACTTTGTGTTGTGGAATGTATTTGTCTGATTACTTTGGCATTTGTATCTATAGAAATAAATATGTCAGGGGCTAAATCATGAAGCATTGTGTGATGTACTGAAAAATACACAGAATTCAAGGGTTTGGTTTATTTTTTTTTTTTTTTGGTATTTTATTTTCCTTTGGTTTGGGTTTTTTTATTAGTTTTGGGGTTTTTTTTTTGTTTTGGTTTGTTTATGTGTTTGTTGGTTGGTTTGGGTTTTTTGGGTGGTTTTTTGGTTTGGTTTTTTTTTTGTTTTGTTTTGTTTTTGTGGGGTTTTTTTTCATTTGTTTTGGTTTGGTTTGGTTTTTTTGTGGTTTTTTGGGGAGAGAGAGGGCCAAACACAGCAGCTGGATATAAAATAATTGGTATTCTTATTGTAGTGTTTTACTGGTGATGTCTTCTGTGACTGTGGAATTGAAACAAACACTCATTAGGATGAATCCAGGTCTGCTGATATTTACACTCATTGCCCACAGGTTCCTAATAATACACTTGTGATTTTAGAGTGAAATAGTAGAAGTTAGCATGACAGTTGTACTGACTACACTCAGTTTGATGTTTGTGGAACTGAATAAACTGTAGATACCTTTAAGATGGAGTAGTTATGTTAACAGTTGAATGCAAGACATTCATATGGAGATGTAATGTTATTTGCATGAAATATTTTTGAGCCTACCTGGTATGTCACAAGGCTGTTCCAAAGTTCTCAGTAAACAGTTTTGAGTCCAGGCCTTAAGCTGCAAATGCCTGCTGTGTGAGATACATCTAGTGCAGGATTCGGGCATCAGGACTGTACATAATTTTATAGTTATCTTTATAGGGCTTAGCTGGCAATGAGTTGGGTGCCACCCTTCTGCAAAGTGGTGAATTTCAGCCTTATGTGTCATCTTTGGACACACCAGAAGATACCTTTCCATCATTCATTTCTCAATTTCCAGCAAACTTAGAACAGGTGAAACAAAAAGTGCACCAGGCTGAAAGACCACTGTAATTTAGCTCTTCTTTTTCTGATGAAACACTTTGCTTTGCCCATTTCACATGGTATCAAATTAAACATAATAGCAGAGAAGTAATTTGAAAGTCTAAGACAGTAAAAGTTTTCCCTGGTTTGCTGCTTTGTTGTGAGAAGAAGTGGCTTTAAGACGTGAAGGGAAAAAAAGCCTAATTGAGTGCTTTATAATTGTTTTATTTTAAATTCATGTTGTGCTAAAGAAGACTGAATGCCCCCAACAGGTCTATGACAGCAGTGATAATGCAGGAAACTACCTTTCCCTTGCTTCTATCTTAATTAAATCCCATCAGCCTGGAAGCAAGAGGTTGTAATTTTTTATTATTTTTTTTATTTTTCTCTGTCTCCCTCTACCCAGCATTGGATCTTCTGCTGGAATTACGAACAGAGGTGCTGATTCTAATCGTGTATTTTATACATGAGTTTGCAATAGTCTGTGATTGAAGGCCCCTTCACTGGACGCAATTTTTCTTTAACTGATATTGAAATGTTAACATCATGCCTTGATTGCTTTCCTTTCCTTTGAGCTGTGTTTCTTGGTACCTGTAGTAAGAAGTAAATGAGAATTGAAAAGACAGACTTTGGCTTCATTCTGCTTAAATTCTGGTTTTCACATCTCTTTGGTAAACTTCGCTGTGCAGTAAACTCACTCAACTTCTTTTTTTCCAAATAACTTGCCTTAAAACAAATGTTCATTTTTTCTGGCATTGCTCTTTAGCGTTGAAGAAAATTTAAATATTCCTCTCCAGTCTATTGATCCTTATTTATCAAGACCTCTCTGTGGTGTCAAGGAGTGAACTACACACTGAATGCAATCAGCAACTGCTTGACTCAATCTAATTATTCTACTCTGTCTCCCAGCAGATGACAGAGAGAAGAATTGGAAAAGGAGAGTTTTCAACCCAGACAGCAGTGAGTGCATAGGAATGACAGAAAATTAAATGCCATAAAGGTCCAGGAGAGCAGCTTTAACTTTCAGATTAAAAAAACCTTTATCCTGAGACTTTTCACCCTTGGCTTCGTTACCTGATAGATTTTATGGAAATATTTCTCAACAAAGTTCAGTTGTTCTACCATGTCTAAGCAAATGTCAAAGGCAGCAGTGGGGCATTTCAGGGTTTTATGGTGGGTTGACAAAAAATAATTGTTACTAAAAGGCTCCAAACAACATAGACCAACACCCTTTCCCCTGTCCCAAACCCCAAAGAACAAAAAACCAATGCCAAACAATTTAGACTGAATGATAAAGGATCTGATAATTTAGGGAATGATTTTCAGCCCTTGTGTTATTCACTGAAATAATGCTTTAGCTTCATGTGAGTAACTGGGATTTTTTAGATAGTGTTTGGTGTTCAGTCTGGCTTTAGCCAAGAAGAGACCCCAAAACATCTTAGAAACATCTGGGCTGTCACGTGTATAAGGTGAGAATAGAGCAGAATCTGCAACATCATCCAGATGAGCACACATCTGGCTGGAGGGTGGTGGGGGTAGGAATATGTAAACAACCAGAAATGTTTAGTTGTAATTTACAAATATTAAATTACAACATGCAGGTTTATTTTAGAGGCACAGAAATTATATGTTTACAGTTATGCATAGAAATCTTTGAAATTTTGATTACATTACAAATTCACATTTGGGCATTCAGTACATTTGTAGATAAGTCAGGTCCATCAGATACAATGAATATGATCTTGTCTACTCAGCCTCAAATGTAAAGTCCAATATTCAAATTTTAATGTTGTCTGGAAAATGAGATGGTGTGCTGAATTTCATTATATCAAATAGCAAGCTGGATAAATTTCCAGTAATTCTTTTGGTTCTTTGAGTATACATAGAGTAGCAACATGAAAATAAAATTAGTATTTTTTAAGCACTCAAGAAAGTAATAACTCCGGAGAAAAACACCTCCAAAATATAATCAAAGTCAATTGCTATGCTGGTTGCATGATAGCCTATACTTGGGAAATTGAACCTCTGAACTAGCAGGTACAGAGAATAAAACAAGTCCAAAGAATCATTTTTATTTAATAGCTCTGGGCAGTGGTCCCTGGAACTCCGGGGATTTAATATAAAAGGTTTGTAATGAAAAAATGTTAGTACACATCATAAATCTGTGGCTGGCTGAGTCAGATGTTGTGTAGATGCTGTTTATGTTTTCCTTGGCTGAGTGAGACCTGATTGCCATTACTACTGCCCTTAACCTGCATCCCATTATAGCATCAGTCCTTTGGGTTTTATGCATGCAAGGGAGAGGGGTTGTGGCCATGCCTTTCACCTTAAAGCCAACTCATTGTGATCTCCTCAGGTCATCATCTACAGTGCATGTAGTTGATTCTGGCATCAGCAAGTTGCTGTCTCCTGCCTTGTTGCATATTTGAGACCTGCATCTCTGTTCAATAATGATTTGGTTTCAAAGCATATTATAATACTTTTAAAGTACACTGTGGATTTGCTTTCTGTGTGCCTGCTTGTCATGGTAAAGATTATAATATAGGATTATTTAGCACTAATATGTGGTATCTGCCAGTACTGACCTCACATTTCTTTCCAATTGCCTATGCTGGTGGCACCAGGCATGACAACTTTCCTTTCTAAGTGCTGTATCTTCGTGTTTCACCTCTAGTCTGGCTACTACAATGGTAGCTACGCATGGTTTAGGAGGCATCTTTGCTGTTTCATGACATCGATTAGATTTGCTTCTTCCTCTACTCTGAAGTTGTCATGGGCTTTATGTGAGCTCTGCTGAGCATTTCAGCCAGGCCAGCACCAGATGAGACAAATCATAAGGCTGATGGTATTCTGTGGATTTTGGCTAGGTTTTCCCTCCTAAATATGATAAAAAGACTCTTATCTTTATTGTCTGCCTTGGATCTCATTATGTATTCTGTTTGAATCCTGTATAACCTTCTCTAGGTGATCCTGCCTTGGTAGGGAAGTTGGAGTAGGTGATCTCCAGAAGTTCCTTCCAACCCTAACTATTCTGTGATCTGATTTCCTCATTGAAGTGAATGCTGTCTTTGGTTCTGGTGAAAGTGACGACCAGAGGTGAAATCCTATTTAGAAGACGACAATTTGTGAATGCCATGGTGGTTTGTAGGCCAACCCTGACATGGAGCAGGTACGGCAGCAAGGGTCTGTCCCATGCCACTTCACCCAGTTTGTTTATTTCTTCTTTCATATCCCTGTTTTTCTCTATTATGCTTCATTTATATGTCTTCCCCAAATCCATGTATCTTCCCTAAATGTCTTCTGCCTCTCCAGCTGATCTTTCCCGGTCACGCTAAGTATGTAATTGCAACTACAGTGTTGTTGAAGTTTGAGCCACAATACAGACAGAGCAATGACTCTGTAATTCTTGCTCAAGGAGTGTAGGTTTGAGCCTTAAAGATCTGCATATTCAGGGAGAAGGTCATTTCAATGGTAGTAACTCGGAATTTCTGAACTATTCGGTATGGTTCCTAATAGGCAGTTTTGGCAAGCTGCTTTCAAAAGGTTTTGATTCTATTCACAGTAGCCATTATACTTGTTAAACTGTTGATAAAATGATATTGCAAACAAGAAAAAATTCTGAATATGGAAAATAAATGGCAAAATAGTCAAAACAATTTGTGGGGAAAAAAAGAAAGCCAAGATATTGAAGTACAGTGTTTTGGACTTGGGAGCTCCTGCACTAATGGGTATAAATAATGCAATACTTCTCCCATGAGGGTATTGTAGAGCTTAATTGGTTAATGGCTGAAAAGCACTTTGAAACCCTGTGTAGAGATAAGCTCTGGAGGAGCAGAGTGCTGCTTAATGAAAGTCTAAATGCTGCTGCCTAACCCTGTTCTGGATATATGTTAGTGTGTCCAGTTGGTGTCAGTGGTGACTGAACCCATGGATCATGTTGTTGGACATGTTTAACATTTGGCAAGGTGACTGTTGCTATGTTTTGGCAAACCATCATGTGTTATTACTTTGCTTTATCTGGCAATAGGACCATCTTCTTTTTTAATGAAAACTTTAGTTTACTCTTTAATATATGCTGATGCTTTTCATGCTTTTCAAATTTGCTTGCAGTAAAAATTACCAATGTCCCTTTAAAAATTAAGCCTTCAAATTTTTTACATAACGAGTGCTATATAAAATTATAGTATGCCCGGCCCTTAAATGTACTAATATTAAAATTCTATCAAAACTTATGAATAAATATAAAATACGGAGTTCTGACTGAAGCTTTTTTTTAATCTTTGTTTTGCAAATTCCTCTGACAGAGAAATGAAACTCAAAGAACTGATGTAGATCTTTAGTCTGTTTAGGGAGTATAGATTTGACAGAGTGGTTACAATTTTATCTTTGTTTTTCTTCACTATAATTTGTGAGGAAACCTCAAGAAGAGCATTTTTTTTGTTTTTGTGTATCTTTCTCTTTATTTGTTTTGGTTTATTATGTTTATTGGAATTGGGCTTTTTTCATTTTTTTAATGTGAATTTTCAGTAATTAAGTGGCATCTGTCATGACACCTTTTAGCTCCCATACTACATGGTAAGCAAGTTTATTTGCAAAGAATATCACTAGAAGGAATGTCTTGGAGGAATCAAGACTTGAAAACATGAATTCCAGACTGAGAGCAGCTCATAGTCCCTTTCAGAAGTTAGTACCTGTTATTACTAATTTTGAGTCTGATGAATTTTTATATTTAAATATTCCCATTCATTAATTTGCCATTTTCTTCCAAAGCTTATGAGTATGGACAAGCAAATGAAAGTGACTTTTAATTTTTTTTTCCCTTCCCCTTTTCTCTTTTAAGTGTTTAGTTTGTACTGCCCTAGCTTGGCATCTTATTGCTACCCTCTTTGTGTGGCTGCCAAGGTTTATTGCATAATTTTCTTGACAAATTACTTAGTCATTAATATTTCAGCCCTGTTCCTACCAACCTCAGAGAAGTGGTATGCCCCAGGCAGGGAAATGTAGTTCCTTCCTTAGGAGCCTTCTAATCTTTTCCTTAAACGCTTTGTCAGGGCCCATAACAGATAAATGAAGATGGTGCAGTTCAAAGTAGAGATGACTTATTTGTACACATGGGGCCATACATTTTCTAACTGGGAGGTCTTGGGCTGCAGTGGAGTCTCCACTGCAAACATCTGTGTATCCTATTCTTTACCCATACTGAAATCTGTGAGACTTACTCATTCTGAAGTAAAATCTCTAGAGATATTTGTCTTTCTTTTTTTTTTGATTGACTGTTGAAATATGCATAGTCCTGATAAAGGCTCTGTCTGTTCACAATTTTATTATTTCTGTAACAGAGACAGACCAAGGGATGATACCACAGCTGAGGTAGAGTTTGAGTTGAGATCAAGTTCACATCACAGCTAGGTCTGAGATGTGGAACTCTGGTTATGTTTTAGCTCAAGATAATAGCAAGTTTGTGAAACTGATCTCTAAAGCTTGATGTGAAAGAAAATTGGTGTGACATAAACCTTACAATATTCCCATTGCTATTTAGGGTTGAAACATCATAAGAAAGGCCTGTTTGATTTAAATATTGATTACAAACATACTACAACCATGAAAAAACTCCATAGTCTAAAATATGAATTATATTTTTTATTTCATAATAATACTTAAATTATTCATTTAAACTGCAGCAGGTTGGCTAGCATATTACTAAGGAGGGCATCTGGAGATCTGTGGTAAGTCATGGATTTGCTCAGTTCTTCTGAAGAATGGAAGGAGAATCAGTACTACAGGGAGACAGCAGGTAAAGCTGAAGACTTCTTCCTCATTTGTGGATGAACTGAGTGATTCAGGTTAGCTGCCTCCTCTGACACGACCTGTCAAAATCATTCAGTTTTCTTAGTGTTGAGTGGGCTGGGTTTGTTTCTCAAGTTTAATTTTTCACTGCACTGTAGGAGGCATCTGAAACTTGGGTTGTTGTTGGGCATGTTGACTGTTTTGCAGGTAAAGGTTAAACATAACCCGTTGGGCAGCACATGTGTTGTATTGTATGTGGTGTGTAAGATGTTGCTGAGTTTCTTTCTGCCATTTCCCCAGAGGAGGCAGGCAATCATTATTTGATTGGCATCTGAATGATGCCTTCTGAGGAGAAGGATATCTTCTTTGTCTACCCCAGGCACCTCCAGAGGGCTGGGCTGCTGTTGCCGTTGCTGGGGAGGATGCAGCACTTCTGGTGGCTGTGTTTGAATGATTGAGCCATCCTGCCTTAAACTGTAAAACTAAAGCACCTACTTGTAGCTTTTTACTTTTCTGCAATGTGTTTCAGTGTGCTGTTCCACCCCACAAATTCACCAACACGTGGTAATGCACCTATGGGTGACTCTCCACATGGGAAGCAGGGCTGGAGTTCAGGAGACTCTGCTGTTTCAGGGGTGCAGTGTGCACACTTGTTGCCCCCCTGACTGTGGAGTTGCTGTTTTATGGTGTAGTGTTTTGCATTACCATAACGGAAAGGCTTAAAATTAATTATTTAAACTTCCTTGGCTGTCCTTTGCACTGTTACCAAGTCTACATGTGTCCCATTCTTGGTATTTAATAACTGACTCTATTAAAATCATTACTCCCTCCTTCTGTTAAGGCAGGATGAGGTCTCTATTGTTTAATTATGCCCAAATGGTGCAAGTTAATCAGTGAGATCTAAGGAAGTACACAACTACACATAAATACTGCTAATATTTAATTTCTAAACAAATTTATTTTTATGCAGATGAAACTCTATAGGAGTAAAATTCTTTTTGTCTTATACCTCTACAGAAAAATACATACAGATAATTGAGTTGCAGATGTTGAAGGAAAAAGGAAGATGGAAGAGATGGTAGTAATCTTGACTGCAGTGAGGATTTTATAGGTATTTAAAAGCCTCTGTCCCTTTCATCTGACAGTTATTTACAATATGTCTTCTAAGGTAGAAAGCTGTTTGGCAACATTTTCAAGGTATTGGAAAAAGAATATTCCCTCAGCAGCCAAAGGTAGTGTTTTTTCAGATTGCAATCCATGAAAAATGGATGTATTCTAAAGTAGGAAACACATTTGAGAATACTCAAGAATGATTTCTGAATTGCCTTTTCACAGTCTGTAATTTGTAATGTAATATATTCAAAATATGTTTGTGTAATGAGGATTTTCCCTCAAAATACAGAATTGACTATTAGCTGTTCTGTCTCCTTGTGGAGAAAGGGAAGAGCACAAGTATGTGAGCAGGTGCTCAGGTTCACAGCTGCTTCATTTTTAGTACCACTGTGTGCCTCAGTCATTGCGCACTATTGAAAGTTACCACTGAAGGCTCTTACTGACATTACTTCAATAAGTAACAAACTCTCTTTGTGTGAAAAAATAAATCAAGAAATAATTAATGTATAAATGAGAGAAAACCAGGTATTATTTCTGAGTAGGGATGATTTTCCTTCATTTAATCTGTTATGCATGTATTGTTTCTTTCCTCTGAATTTGTTTTGTTTTAATTTTTTTGTTTTTTTCAGTCTAACTCAAAACAGTATGGTAGGACTGTTCACCTTAGACTTACGAATTTTGAATGTTAGAGAGTTTGGTGTCTTTCCATCCACCCAGAAGTCTGACTTTATTAAATTCTAGTGTCAGTGACGCTGTATACTTTTCTCTATTGAAAAATTACATACTGTCTGAATAGCAATTTGATGTACCTAATTAGCTTGCTGATCAAAAATTCCAGTGTGTGGATATTCTACTTCTGAAGTGCTTAAGCCAAATTCACTGCAGGTTGTCTTGAAACCTGATTACGGCAGTCTTTGAAACAGCCTAATACCAGCTTGACAGCTCAGCTACAGAGTTTGCAAGTGTTTTGACTACTGAAATGCATTTTACTTGTCTCAAATCATATGTCTGGAAGAATTATCCTTTTGGTAAGTGGGAAGCTTATGGATAAACCTGAACAATCCTGAACTGACACTGTTTATGAGGGAAACTAGAGCTTGTAGCAGCCTTTGGGAGACCATGTGAGGAACTGAAACATGTTGCAGTGGGATGATATTTGTCACCATTTGCAATATCCAACCTGAAACTGGATAGTGAGTGGAATAAAGTGATGATTCAAAGCATTTTAAAACTGGTGCTTGCCCAGAGGTGTGTCCCCTTCTCCAAAGACTTACTGCTCACTGTGGCTGTCCTGGCTGACCTTGCAGCCCTGAAGAGTGGTGAAGGTGTTTGAAGGTTTGCCTCACCAGCGTGGTCCCACATTTCCCTTCTTGCCTTCACGTGCTCATGTATGTAAGACAGGCCATTAAATGCTGGCCTTTGTTCAGGCAGTCTTCTGGATGAGCCCAAAAGGAGCATGGTTGTTAATACCTTTAATTTCATATTTAAGAAGATCTTATATGTAGCACTAAGAGAAAGCAGGGTCATGCCTTATCCCAGAAAGGCTTTTTTAGTTTTCTTTCTCAGTATTGCAAACCTCAAAATGTTGCCAAAGGTGACATCATGATTAATGTATCACCATTACAGAGCAGCCAGCCAGCCAATTTATGACATATTTTTGCTTCCGTTCAGAGAAATAACAAAATAATAATAAAAAAAATCCACCACCAAACAAAACTCTGTATGTTTCTTGGAACTTGCTGACAAATTATTAATAAGATGAGCTCCAAGTATATAAAAAAATTAAGAGCCAAATACTTGAAGGCTGTGATATCTTGCCAATGCCTAGTAATGCATGCAGTGTTTCATTCCATTGGATGTTTAGCCATCATCAGGGACATCTGATAATGTTTTGTCCTTGGAAGGTCACCTTCTAAGTTACCTGTAAGGCTATTTCAGAGATCTGTGTGTGTTACGTAAATTCAGCTTGTTTTGTAAGATTGAAAGTCTGTTCCAGTGTGCAACAGTACCTCACCATTTTAAAATGAGCATGAAAAAAAATCTGAGCTTGTTTTTAGTATTGCAGGCAAAATAATTTATGTTATATCCTATGGCAATGCAGATATGGTCATGGCAATACAATGATATTTGCTGCTGTAAGCCTGCATAGTTTTCAAAACTAAAATTCAATACTTAGCTAAATTGCTAAGCAGACTGGTAAAAGTCCAATTTTAGCAGCCTAACATATGTTTATAATTTTTGTTTTAACATATGCTATGTTGGTTGAACTCCCCTCCCCACACATATGGTAGATAAGAGCTGTCACATCACAAAATGGTGGCAGCCCAACTTTTCTAACATTTTCCACAGCACTTCAGAGTCTTGCATTAATTAACTATTCTTGGATGGGAGACAGACTCTCATCTTCATAGGATTTTGGTTTCAAACCCGTCGTGTACTTCAGTTTATGTGTGCAATAGCCCATCTGTGTTTCTGCAGCCACAAGCTGTAAAAAGCACAGGGCATAGAGGAAGGTGATCATCAGAGTGAGGGTGCTCTTGGCTCCCAAATACCTAGCAAATGGCCCTGAGAGCAGCCCTGTTGGGTTCACTGCTGGCTCTGGTTTGCTCAGGCAGGAGTGTTCTCTCTCTTGAACTTTCCTAGGAGAGGTGAGTGAATGAAACAACGCTGGTGCACAGCCCTTATTCCTTTTATTGTGAGCCACTAAACTACCCCTTTTCTGTCCTCCTGTTTCAAGGCAGGTGGAAGAAGGAATTTCACCAAGTCTACGATTCTTTCCTAAACCTCAGCTGAGTAGAGGAGAACTGTTAAAAATACCACTGCAGCTGTGATAATGATGTCTTAATCCTTGCTTGCACTGTGACATGGAAACCTGGATTTAAACATGAAAGGACATGCCTTAACAGTACAGCAATACTGTTACCACATCAAACTACCCTTTGTATGTGCTCCAAAGTTGTGATATTGCTTGTTTGATGGACTCTGTGTGCCATTTTCCTACTACTGTTAAGCTCCTGGCTGTGATGTACTTCAGCATGTGTGATGTCTGCTGAGCTGCTGCGTGGGGCTGGTTGGTTTTCTGTGGGGGAGGAAGGAGCCTTGCCCAGCAACTGGATCTGCTGTAGCAATGCCACAGGAGCTGTGGTAGCGGAGTGACGTTGGCAAGTGTGGTCACACCTGGCTTGGTCTAGCCACAGCATGGACAGGGTTGTTCTGATGCCTTCATCCCTGGGTGCTACCTCTGGTCTACCTTGAATCTGCTCTAGAGGTCACGCCCAGGTGCAGGCATAGTTCCAAATGTATTGCCACAACACAGTGTATGATATCATCCCTCTCAAAGCTCTGAGTTCCTGTAGCTGTGTTAGACTTCTCAGTATGGAGATTGAGGTAGAGAGGCTCGAGGCTCGTGGAGCTTCAGAGTAGCTGTTGAGGTACCATGGAGTGTGTCAGTGGCAGTGTCTGGGTAAGGACCTGGTGGGTTTGGTGCTTGCATGTCCACCTGCAGTGCTCTCAGAACCCCCACTAGGACCTGCTTCCAAAGCCCTGCATTGACTGCGAGCTGGAGCCACTGTCAGGACCAGAGCACAGGATGCTCTGGTAATGCTGGCAGAGTGCTTTACCAGCCTTGGATTGTAGATGCCAGGGGTAGTTGTTCAACATTTATTTTTCATTTATGTATTTGTTTTCAGCTGCAGGACCTGCAGCTGCTGTTTGGCTCGCTGTGCTTGTTAGCTGGCTGGCAGTCCTTCCTGTGGGATTCAGGTTTTGTCAGCGTGCACAGAAACCAGTTTTGTTTTGCTGCCAAATAATAAGCATGGTGGAAATTAAGAAAGAAAATTATAAGTTTAAACTGTTTTTGTAGATGTTTAGATAACTATAGACAGAAATAAATAGACATAAATAACTATTTATTATTAAGGGAACATAAGTAATTAGTGTATCCTTAACACCAGGTATTTATTGCTAGAAGAAAGGTAAAGAGACCTCTCTGTTTCCAGTATTGCTCTCCATCTTGGTAAGCATTACTTTGATTTGAAGATTTTGTGTATGGTGTACAGAGTGTAAACATACTTTATTTTATTTCTTCTCCATGACTTCTCTCCCCAAATGTAACTTGAGTTGAACTAAGTCCCATACCATTTTTCTGTAAATACCCTGAAAGAGGAATAAATGAGTCTGTGGTGGGAGAAGAAAGCAGCAGAGTGTTGGTGAAGGACTTCAGTGTTCCTGGTGCTCTCTGTGATACCATGTCAGTGTCTCCTTTACTGCTTGTTTGCAGGATTTGGACATTGGATAACTCATCAGAAACCACTGGGTATCTGTAACTTTCTTTTCTTACTGCTCACAGTAGATTTTACTCTGGATTAGAATAATAATGCAGGTAATAATCCCATTTAACTCTTCAAGGCACAAGAGTAATGTTAGGATTAAAAACTGATACACGTTCATCTGTAGACCTTTCTCCTGTACAAGTTTGTGAGGAGTATATGTATCACTTTCTCAGAAAAATTGGTGTTTCTGAACTATCGGAAACTGATACCAATGTTGCTCATTACAAATATTGAAATACCAGGTAAGCTCTCAGAGGTGTATACATTAGAGTCTCCCTGATAAGTAATGAGTCTTAAAATAAAGAAATAGAAGGCCCCCTCATACACACAGGTCATTTTCTAATTTCTTTTTCTATATCTTTATAATCATGAGAACTCTTTTTGGGAAAGTTAAGCTTCTCATATGGTTGTCTGATTCTCAGAGGAATGATATTTAGGAAACCAGCAAACATCACGAGAATCACAATAAAGTCACGAGAGTTTTTTGTACATTACAGTTATGTGTAACTTTTGAATTGAGTTTTTTAGAAAAATAAATGGCTGGGCAGATGGTGATACTTAAGGGAAGCTGAATTCATTATCTGACTAGAACTGGATATTTCAAACAGCTGTTTGAAAATGAGAACTCACTTTCCATGAAGGAGAATGTATGTTTTGGGAAAATGGAACCTCTTTCACTGTGTAAGACTGTCCCTTGTCTAGCCTGTTCAGAAGGATTTCTGGTGTGTGTGACTTCATTTATGGATCAACCTTCTCACTAATGGTCAAGAACTAACTTGGTGAAATAGTTTTGTAAACTCTTAACTGCCCCCCTGCCAAAGGCAGTCCTTAAATGTTTCAAAATGAGATAAAAGTTGTAGCTGCTCTTTATTTCTGAATATATTCCACCAGAAAAAGAATTGAACCAGCTATTATGCTGCCCTGCCAAATTTAATTTCTGTATACCCAACTTGCCTTTATTTTAATTGATTGAGATACAATTACTTCATGAAACAAGCCTATAGAGAACATCTAGGCATAAGACAGAAGAAAGGAGGCCAAATATGAACACAGCTATTGTCTTTTGCAGATTTGGTTTTTAGGACTCTGTTCGGCTATTGTGTCTATTCTCTTTGCATGCAGATTTTGAAACACGAGAGTACGAAAAATAATCTTAGCTTGTTTGATCTTTTGTTTACACTTTTTTTTTCTTATGTTCCTGTGGAAAGCAAGCCAGATTGTAATCCCAGTGTAAAGATGGAAAGCTACCCCTTGGAGGGTGTGGTGGATTCAATGCTTATGTGCTTTCTTCCCCCAGTACCTTAAGATGACTGTTTCACAGAAAATTCTTTGACCCAGAAGAACCTGTGGCCCTGTACTTCTTGGTTCATAGGAAATACAAACCAGTCTGTTTGGAGCAGATGTCTTTCCCCAGTCACTTAACTTAATGCTTCTGTTTTCCATTCCATAATAAACAAATTATAATGCTTAATTGTTTTACTGGAACCTGTGCAAGTATTTCTCAAGCCCAGCTATAGATTTTCAAGAAATTTTGTATATCAAAATGGACGTATGCATTTGGAGTGACCAAAAGGTCCATCATTCTGAAAACTCCTTGGTTTTGGAATTCTCTCTTTGAACTCTACAGAGTAGTGCAGCTGTGTACACGTGAAGCACAAAGCCTGTTTGTAAACAGGGAGAGTGTGTAAAGGTAGCCCTTTGATAGATGAGTTCTTCAGTCCAGACAACTTTAAGAATCTCATCACTTCTTTCACCTTCCTGATATCTCACAAGTCTTCCTGCCCAGTACAGCAGTGGAAGCTGTGAAAATAGCCATGCTGGGAACACAAGGAGAAAGGGGGTTTGTGCTCACCCCAAAATGCTAACACTGGTTCTGAGTATATGGAGCCTTTACTGTGAATCTTGTGCAATACTCATTCATATGTGAACTTAATATGCTGTTTATATATAAATAAATGGCTTGTGGTCTGACCATCTGTTTTTTTCACAGTGGTTCTGTGGTTTGAAAGGTTAAAATGGTTTTGTTTGGTGTTAAATAAGAATTAGCAATGACTGCACAGTGTGTGCCACATGCATCAGCTTGATGTGAAATGTGTTCTGGAGCTTCTGCTAATAAGGGGAGATGATACAGCAAGAAGTTAATGCTTGGGGTTTTATTGTAAGCAAGTTCTGCCTGCCAAAGGGCACTGTTAAATTTCTGAGTTTCTGGTAAGTACTATTTGGTTATTCCCTCATATTGTAACTCGTTGAAAAGTACTTTTCAAAGAAGGCCTGATGTTTATTCAGCTGTAAAGAGCATTTTCTGGACTGGGGTTAAGGCTAGGTCTGGAGTCATTAATACTAATGTAGTGATGCAGATGCCTGATAATTGAATAAGATATGCTTGCTGAAATTTTCCCTCCTCTGAAGTCAAAATAATGGTTTATAACAGCAACTTTATCATACTAATCAAGCAGACATTTGGATTCATGTATTCCTGAGATACCAGCAATTCCTGGAGCAAGATTGCCATGCCTAACTCAAAAACTTTTCTTTTTTTGTTTCTCTAGATTATAAGAAAGTTCACAATGGCAATGCTCTGGAAATTCATGAGAGTAGCTAAGTATTCTAAAACAGCTTTATCACCAAAAGTAAAGGTCAGAGGAATTCCCACCCATTCAAGGCATTCTTCATCCAAGTCTGTGCCTTCAGATTTTACTGCCAGTGCACCCTCCTCAAATACTGTGGAACTGCTCGGTAAATCTTATCCTCAGGATGACTACAGCAATGTCACAGAGAAGATTCTTTCCAAGGTGGGCAAGAACTTGCACAACAGAAAACATCACCCTTTGTGGCTAATCAAGGAGCAGGTGAAGGATCACTTTTACAAACACTATATAGGATGCCGTGGCACTCCGCTCTTTTCTGTTTATGATGGTCTTTCTCCAGTGGTAACGGTGCAGCAGAATTTTGATAGCTTACTTATCCCTCAAAACCATGTCAGCAGAAGGAAACAGGATAACTACTACTTGAATCGTGACCACATGCTAAGGGCACACACATCAGCTCATCAGTGGGACTTGATACGCTCAGGCCTGGACGCCTTTCTGGCAGTGGGAGATGTCTACCGGCGGGATACAATTGATAACACTCACTACCCTGTCTTCCATCAGCTGGAAGGAGTTCGGCTCTTCTCATGCCACGAGGTAGGAATTCTCTAGTTGGGGTGAAAGAGGCTTTGGGTAAGTTGCATCATCTTGTATTTGCTGTAAGCACAGTTCATGCACGTAAATGTGTTGCAGCAACACGTGTTATGCTATGCATTCATACAGATGAAGTGATGAATCGTATAGTAATACTTTAGTTTGATAAAAAGATAGATGGAAAATGTAGAATTTGAAAACAGTGATAAACTTCCCCAGAAAAATGTGCAAAAATGAAGAGACATTATTATTGAAAGCTAGCAAATACAATATAATCTGAAAGGAAACATCTTGTTTGATCTGCACAATTCAGTTCTGCTTCTGTCACAGCTCTCTTCTGGAGAGATCACTTTACCAAAAACTCTGTCAAATTAATACTTGAAAGACTCATGGGTGTGAGTTGTTACAGCTACATCCAAGTGCAGTTTTTATTGTCTTTTTTTTTTTATTTTAATAGACTCAACCTTCTGCAAATGAACATAGTTTTTTAGGGAATTCTTCCATTCTTCCTCTCATCCTAAAGCTGCACTGAAGGATTCATCTGTTGCAGCAGATAGTTATGTGTGTGTGATGCATACACAGTAAACTCATTAGAGTCCACAGGCATCAGCTAAAAAGCTCTAGGTAGATGTCCAAGACTCTTAAGTTTATATATTTTGTTGGCACAGCTTGCATGTTCTGCAAATGCTTGGGTGTCATTAAGTACTGTGCTGCATCATTGATCAGTGGTAAATATAAGCCAGTTTGTTTTCCAAATGGTAATTGATTTGTATAATTTGTGTATGCTCATAGCAATACTGACAAATTCACATTTCTATAACAAAAACGAGCTCGTTCTAATAATACTGAGGTGCAGACCATTCTTAATGTGCTTGCCAGTGGGTGACAGGAGCTTGGCAGGGAAGCCTGATGGGTTTGGATGCCTGAGGGAAAACCAGGATAATCACAGAGCAGTGCTCTGCTCTGTGATGGAAGGGGTTTGCACTGCCTGCACTGGTGTTTCCCACCCCATGTCTCCCACCCTACTGCTTCCTCCACTGCGAGCACATCCCTGCCTCTTGCAGGTGTCCCAGGAGCTCTGTGGTGTGGGATCCAGCCTGCAACTGCTTCTTTGGTAACCAGGAAAAGGAAATCTTGCAGACATATGCAGTCTTTCTTTGCTGTTCCTTTCCCTTAGGGCTGTTTATGAATACAGTCAAGGTGTATGGAAGAGAAAAATGTATAATACTGTATGAAGAAAATACCATTTCTTAACATTTTTTGTTCATGGCTTTTTTTTTAATTTTTTTTTTAACTTGAACAGGAGTTCAGGCATTCAGATGGAAAGATTTTCTCTGCCACAAAATTATGACATCAACATTCTTGTAGGATGAAATTTCTGCAAATTTAGGTGTGATTGATCTAATTATTTAAATACTTGTTAATGAGCATATCCCGTAAGAAACTCTAATCTTAATGACAGACTACTGATTTCTACTCTACAAATTTAATAATAGGAATAATAGGGTTTTAATAACTGGGAACAGAGTTACAGTGATATAGTCTACCTAGAAATACACAATGTTTAACAATCTAATTCATTGCAATGGAAATTGCTTGTTTCTTTTTCTCATCTTCCTTTTTCACGAAGAAAATGATTGAGATAATATTGGAGAACATTAATAGCTGAAGGATTTGAAGTTAGATGTGGGCTGGAAAATCTATCTATCTCTCTAAAGAATGAAAGTCCACTGGACATTGTATACTGATCAAGAAAGAATAGTGGTGTACAGTGTCTAAAGTTTTGGTAATTGGACAACATGCAGGAATTAAACCTGAGCATGATCTGAGGCATCCTTTTTTGCTTCAGTTCATGTTTAAATATTGATAGAACCTCACCATACACAACACTTTTTACAGTCATAATCACAAGAACCTCGTGGAAAAACCTGAATGTGTAATTCTGAAATTTCACTGGGGACTGTTCCTGTGTTTCATATTTTGGTTGCCTGTTCAAAATAATCCACATTTAAATAATTCCAGAAGGAACTGCCTGAGCGGAAGAAAGACTGAATAGAAGTAATACTACATGAGAGAAATATTCTAATATTAATCTATTTATACTCCTGTTTAAGTTGCAACCCTCTGAGCAGAAACGTGTGCATGTCAGGCCAGGCCCTGTTACTCTTGTCTCAGACTTTTCATTCATAACCAAGCTGCAATCTCTGGCGAGAGGAAACTTGCACAGGACCGAGGATCAGAATCTTTGGAACCAAGGGAAAAGCTGTTCACTTTTAGCTTCAAGTCCTGGGTACGTTTCATCTTATGGCCAATATAATAATTTTACATGCTGTGGTCGTATGGTCAGTTTGCTGCTTTAATTTGTTATTTTGATTTATACATTTATCATTTGTTGTCATCTCAGTGTAAGTGACCACAGACCTGGAAGGTGTGAGAACAAAGCCCAAAACTTAGAGTGATTTTATAGGAACCATGAGTTTAGAGGAATTTGATGTCTCATCTCAGTTTAGGACGGGGTGGGAAAAGCCAGATCATCCCCAGCTGAAATTGTAGGCAGGATAGCAAAGATGTAGAAGATGTAGAAAAGTGTGTCTCCTTTATAAATACCTAATTCTGTAGACAAGACTGGGTTAAAACACCTTCAGTATAATTCTTCTTCATATCAAAACTAAAATCAATGCATTGGAAGTAAGAGCTGAAAAAAACCAATCAGAGTTTGGCAAATTTGCAGTGTTTGTTCTGAGATATTTGTGACCTATTTGCTTCCTTGGCTCTGTGGTTTTTCATGAAGGTTGGTTGATTATTTTTAAAAGAGAAAAGTAATCTATAATTCAAAGAAGGGCAGGTAACTGATGCTTTTCTGCAGCTTTGTATGAGTGCAAATATTAAAGTACTAAAAAAATTTCATCTTCCATACTAACTCATTTCTAAAAATTAGAATAATTCATGCTTAAATTTCTCATGAACTTTTAAAAAAATTACCTCGGGCTGCTATTGAAGAAGATTTGAAAATCTACTTAGACATGCTTTCAATATATTAAAAAATATTGTGGGTAATTATTACCTGAATGAAATATATAGAATAGTTAGAAATGAACTAATATAAATAGTTAAAACCAGAGCCAAAAATACCTTCCCAAATGTGTTTCAGAGTTCTGAACATAAAATGAACTGTTATTCTTCACTGGTACTGCCAGGAGGTATTTCTTTTGTATTCCCTTCCTCCAATGTGCCTGTTTTTCTCCTAATGGTTGTTTAGATTGGTTTTTTCCTTCTGTGGAGTATGTTTTTTTATTTTATTTTATTTTTTAGTGCTTTGGTTTGGCATTTTTGATACTGCTGTAGTCAGATTTGAACTGGCCACGTTCCCTGGATGGATTATAAAAATTATTTCTCTGCTATGCCGTTGTCTTTGATGCAGTTCCGTAATTCATGGTAAAAAGAAAAAAACTCAACTAAACTGCACTTTTTGCATGTCAGCCAGAAGAGGGAGCCAATATAAACCCAATGGCAGTCAACGAACAGTTTTTAGTTGGTAACAAAAAATATTTACACATTGGAAGGAGACTTAATATGGTGGTTTATAGCCTGTACTGAGTTAGACATAAATTTTAAGGTGAACAGATGCTAAAACATAGGAATTGCTTCTCTAATTTAGTAACCTTGTTCAAATGAAGGCAAATACCAGATTGTTTAGATGAAGAAATGCTCTCATCAGGCTTGTGTATGCTAGAGGTAGTAGGGATAGATCATTATACTCCTTTGAAATGTTTATGGTGGATACAGCAACCTTTTTGTTAGGATGCAGTGGAAAACTGGTAAATATTCCAGTCATAAACAAAGGATTGCTCCTTCAAGGCAGTATATATAAAATTGTAAAAAAAAAAAACAAAAACAAAAAACAAACAAACAACAAAAAAAACCCAAAACCAACCAACCAAAAAAACCCCAAACAAACAAAAAAACCACCACCCAAAAAACCCCAAACAAACCTAAAGAACCAACCAAACAAAAAACAAAAAAAAACCCCGAAACAAAAAAAAAAAACACAACAAAACAAAACAAACCCCAAACAAAAAACAACAAAAAAACACATCAAAAAGCTTGTAGTGTTTGTATCCTGAAATGTAAAACTCTTGTTCTAGGTAATAGAAAGGCAGATTTCTCTGTTTTTCATCTAAATACATACTCCTTTCCTCATCTTCCCATACTTAAATACCTTGGCAATATTCCTTATGTATGGTTAAAAAGGAAACAAAAGTTGCTTTTATCCTTTTCCTTATGCTTTGGGGCAGGTGTGAACACCTGATTGACCATTAATCTACAGTTTTGTTTTGATTTTTTTTTTTTTTTAATTAAAATCAAGTGCCATCCTACGTTTTCACTTGCAAAACTAGTGTCTTTAGGTTTGACTTCTCCAAAATTCCATATGTTGCTGCATCTTTGGATGCTATGCTTCTGCTTTGGCACTGCATCAAAGGAAAGCTCCTTCCTTTCTTCAGTCACCTTTTTTAATCCTCACATGTAAAGGAATTTAAATCAATTTAGAGCCTGTTGTATGTAGTGATTTGGAGCTTTTACAGTATGACTGAGAACACTTGTGTATGTAACTGGGAATCATAATAGCAACGTTTAGCTGGGCAGTGAGGAACAAATATTTAAAAAGTCTTAAAAGGCCAATGAAAGTTCCTCTCCTTAACCCTCTTCAACTTATGGATAGGGCTGTGAGCCAAGCATCAGTCCCAAGGAGCCTTAGAGATGGCCCTCCTTCTCTCAGGGAGCAGTGAGGGGTGTCCAGGAGCAGAGGCACCTGAACTAGATCCACCTTGGTAAGAAAAAGAGCAGCAGCATTATTTTGCTGCAATATTTTGAGGTGAATCTATTCCTGAAGCTGCAGTTTGGCTGAGTGGTAGCAATAGAGGGCCTGTGTAATTCAGGTGGAACTGACTTCACCTTTGCAGTTGTCTATCCAAGTTGTGAACGTTGTGGTATTCAGTGTTTTCCAAACTGTGATATGTAAATCATGCCATAATAAATAGTTCTTCAGTGGTCTGAGGATCCGGATTGTATTCTCTTTTAATTTTAGTTGAAAATTTGACAGTGAAGGACATGAGAAGGTTTGTGAGATTTTCATAGTGGTCCATGGTCTAGAAACTTTGAAGACCACTGGTGCATCATTTATTGAAAAGACTTCATATAAAATATTTTTTCAAACTTTATCTTAGTTTGTGCCATCCAGCTAAAAAAAAATAAATCCCACAATGCTTTTAAATCTATTCAATGTGATATTTAAATTGTGCAGGGAAAAAAAAGAGCAAAGTGTCTACAAAAGTATTTCACAAGTTTAAGGTGTTTAAAAGTAAAGGAATTTGTATTTTACCACAGAAGCAGAAGTCTGAGTCCTATCATATATGTGTTATCATAACAGGTATCTTTGTAGCAGTGTTACTTTTTCCTTCTGGTTCACAGCCATCTCTGTGGCTTTCCCTTTTCTTCCAGAAACACTTTCATTAGGTAAAACAAACAAACAAAAAATAGAAATAACCTTTCTTTACTGTAATTGGAGGTCTGAAAATTGAAGGATGTAGAAATTAGTGTGACCACCTACAAGCTTGTGCCTTGAAGGGTTTTTTGCCTTTCTCACCAAACCAATTCTTATTGGGATGCAGTAAAGAGCCTTCTGTCACATGAATGATGGGTTGTGTATACCTGAAACTGGCTCAGTGTGCAGGTTTACGTCTTGGAGTCTGACTGGGACTGACATTAGGTTTTCTCTTAGAGCCATCTATGAGTGGCATCATCTTCATCATTCATGATCCATCGGTTGAGTTTTGAGTTCCACAGCACTTTTAAAATTTTGTGCAAATGGGTTGCTCTCTGTAAGTGGATTCAGAGTGCAGCTGTAGGTTCATTTTTAGGGATATTTATAGGGGCCGGTGAGACAAAACGTATTCGGTGTGGCAAGGCTGAGTGTTGCCACATGCAGATCCTCATGTAGAGATAATCTCAAATGCTGGTTTGTCTGTGAGTGTAAGCACATGGGCATGATTTATTCATTATCTTAATCACTGGTGTATGCATGACTGGCACGAGAAATGGACAAATGCATTGTGGAAAGACAGGATGTTGTTACGGAGCTCTTTGATCTGAAACCTACTCTGAATGCTGTCCTATAAAGAGACCCTTAATCTTGCACTGAATCCTCAATATATGGATAATGAAGGGATGTGAGACTAAAAAGGTCCATTTGTGGCTACAGGAAAATTCTTTTCTGGTAGTAGTGCTGACTGATCATATTCAATCCAATAAAATAGTGCATTTCGTTTTAGTATGCACTGAAGGAATAAATGTACCTGAGAATGTGACATCTTGGACGTGCCAGTGTTTTATGAAAGACTGTTAGGTTTTTTTTTTTTTTTACTCCATTAGCTCAGATATGTGCTTGAGGAAAAATTGACATCAAAAAGGAGCAACCGTAGGTGATTCTTCTTTTATTCAAGCTTTGGCTTTCCTGGCTATATGTATATAGAGATCTTGAAGTGTTCCTAATCCAAGACATGTACTTAGCACAGTTCAATCATTGTAAAAGTGAAATTGGTGTAGAAGTTAAAGCTGCTCATATTGACATAGGATGGAAAGTCGGCAATAAATATTAATACAACTGTAAGGTATCTTTTTTTTCCTCAGAATAAGCCCATCCATAGCTGTGCTGTAGTTGACAGGAGCTGATGGAGCCTCTGTGGAGAATACCAAAGTGCATCTTGATACCTGACTGTAAGGGGGGCTGTTTTCTTACCACTGCCTGTTTTTTGGGGACTTCCTTATGGCTGTGTTTTCCCAGCCTGTCTGAAGTGGAGTAGAATCACCCCTGTGCCCAAAGAGGCCCAGCCCTGTTCCACGTGCCAGCACATCTCTTGGTGCTGCTCGTAGTCTGATATTTGATTACTGAGCAGAACTTGACCATTTTCACATCCCTCAGTTTCTTCCTTTCTCCTGGGTGACTGCTGATCCAGACCCACCTCCCAGCCTGGCTTGATACACTGCTGCATGGACATTTGTCCTGGCTTGGAAAAGGAGATGATGCATGTGAGTGGTTTGGCAGGTTAGAGGGCTGGAGCATGACTAAATGTGTTTAATTGTTCTTGAACATGTTTTATTTCCACATCTGATATAAACTACTAAAATAAAATTTTGCTTAAGGCAGTAATTACACTATCCCTGTTTCAGGAATAATACCCTGGTACGGAAAAGTGTTTCTATGTACTTGTTGATACATATACTGTATTTTAAAGGTTAGTGTCCACACGATCTGTTCCTTGCAGTTGTCTGAGGCACCAGTTTTAAGCTGACGGGAGGAATGAAGGGGGAAAGGTAGAAGAGAGTTTTGTGTCCTGAAATACTGCTGATAGGGAAAATAGCAAATGTACCTTCTAATGTGTAAACAGAACATACTCTGCTCCAAAGGGGGAACATCCCTGTTGCCTGAAGGGTGTTTCTTACTGAGTCAGTCAGTCAGTAGAAAGAAAAAACAGCTACCTGTATTAGGAGGGTAGTTCAGAGCAGGGACCTAAATTAGCCACTCCATGTGGCTGAGAGGGAGCCCGTGCCTCTCCATTGGCCACCCGCTGAGCCCAAAACAATTATCCTCCCTGGGCTGATGCTGGCCTCTGTGAATTCCCCCCGGCTTTCCAAACCACCTGCTGGGTGACAGATCTGCCCTGCTGACAGTAGATTAGTTACAGGGTGGGTGTCATCTGCTGGGTCGATGCAGGGCAGAAATAATGCCAGTAGGAAGAAGGGGGTTCGTCTTTCAGGTTAGCACCTGTTATTTAAAAGTGTAATACCTAGTTTTGTTAAGCTGCTGCCTTTTGGTTAGTAAAGGCATTTTTGACTGATAGAGAATAGTTTTATTTGGTATTTATCCTTTTCCTTTAGTATTTTCTGCATCACACTAAGGAGATGAAGTGGAGAGGTGTTTTTTCAAGCTGCCAGCAAAGTCTTCTTGTGACTTCCAATAAAAACTTAAATGCTACTGGGTATTTTTTTATTCCCTCAATCCATTTTACTGCTAGATTGAGTGCTGTCTAAACTGAGAGTCTTCAGGCATGCATTGTGTCTGTATGAAAACATGCTAGAAACCAGTCTTAATTGTATCCAGCATTTGTAGGCTACCAGGGGTTCACTTGAACTTTTTGTTTAGAGCATTTAGTGCTCTGAAGGCATCAAACTGCAATTAAAACAACTTCTGTGGGCATCCATGAGTTGTTAAGGTTACCCACTGTTCGTGGCATCTCCTGAGTAAGAGTTAGTTATGCTGGGAAGCTTAATGGGAAGAAAATCTCAGTGCATATTTTTCCCTCGGTGTGTACTTGATTGACTACGGGAAGCTGGAGGAGGAGGGGTAGGAAAGGGCACTGGAAACACTCTCACAATTAGGTCTCCCTACTCTCCAGACTTTAACAGAGATGCTTTTTTTGTACAGCTGTAAGGATTTCCAGCAAAAGTACTCTTCAGAGCGTAGAACTGCCTGCTTGTCTTGCCAAGACACAGAACCTCCAGTGATGTTGTTTAATGAGTGTTTTGCTGGTCTCTGTGAGAGGATGTAGTTTTGCTGGTATGTATTTGTCTGGGATCCCCTGGCCAGAAAGGTGTGGGGATATGCAGGAAACAGAACTCTTCAATGTGCAGGAGATGTGGTGGGGAGCAGCCTCTGAATAAAGGGCAAGTCTGTCACATCCCAAAACAGCTGTCCCTGTGCTTTGTAGTTTATCTGGAAATCCCAGCCCAAGAGCATGAATCCTTAAGTTCCCCATGGACAAAATCCTTGTACACAAAAAGGATGCTGTGTGTGGGAATATGCAGGAAAATGGTAGTCCTTACATGAATAAACTGTACCCAAGATGAATCAAATGTAAGCAGCTTAAGGTCTCCTTAAACTGCTGGGAGTTCTTTGGTTTGTTTTAGTGGGGTTTTGTTTGTTTGGGGTTTTTTTGCCTTTTTTTTTTTTTTTTTTACATTAATCTGATTATAGCCTTTAAAAAGTGTTGGATATTTTGATATTTTACATTCAGTCACTAAAATAGTTGAAGCTGTGACAAATATCGTTGTGCAATGTAGTTTTGGGGATATAATTTACCTACACTGTACAGGGGACTTTGTTCTGTGTGGTAACTTTCAAAGTAACAGAATCAGGAAAAGAGAGATACTTCTTTAGTAAGTTAATATTTTCCTGTAGCTAATCATATTATTTGAAGATAAAGTACAGAAATAAAACAAATCTAATTGTTTAAATATTTCTGTTCCTGTGTTGATTTATTTCTTCATTTAATGAACAGAATTTGTATAAAATCACAGTCTTTACATTTGTTTTTCATGGGGCAGACTTAGCAGGTAAGATTCCCACTTAAATCAATGACGCTTCATTCTCTGTTTTCATTTAGAAAGTCATTGATGCAAAACACTGGTGTTTTTGTGGTTTTGTTCTAGTTGTTCTCCAACACTGAGGACGGTGAAGGTTTGCAGTTGTTTGAGCAAGGCCATCGCACTGCGCACAAGCAGGAGTACCACACCATGGAGGCAGTGAGGCTGGTGGAGTTCAACCTGAAGCAGGTGCTCACGAAGCTCATGGCTCACATCTTTGGTGATGGTAGGTCTTTGCACCTTTTCTCCTGGACTGCCTGTGGCTGGAGTAATTTGGGCTTTGGAGACACGTTTTGCTGTATAATACAAATATGGGAGGTTTAGGGGTGATGGAAACAGCCATGTGGGTTTTTTCAAGAGGCCACACACTCCTCTCTTGTTTTTCCTAAATACTGGTGCACACAACACTGTGTTGAATCATCAGGGTTTTGTGAAGATGTTCTGGTATGAAGTGTGTAAGGATAATGCAGTGGCCATGAATGCAGGTGGGAACATGTGCCAGACTCAACTACAAACCCTGGTCTGGCAGAACCAGAGTGTTAAAGGTGGTGGACCTGTCAGTGTGGGTGCTGCGGAGGAGAAGCAACTCCAGCTCCAGTGCAAAGCTGTGCAGGACTCCTTCTGCTTCATCCTCGTGGGCCTCCTGTGTCCCCAGAGGGACAGGCATGGGTGCATGAGAGCTTGGGTGCTGCTGGGGAGGGTTCAGGGCAGTGTTCACATCTCCTCAGCAGCATGGGAATGGACAGGACCAAGCGAGCAATATGCATGTGCTGATTTGCTGTGTATGCACGTGAACTGCCTTGTTTGCCATGCACAAATAAATTACACCTTGCAGCTGAGGGGAGACAGTGTTTGCTAAGTTCACACCAAGCTCAAAAATAATTGTTTTTTGGTGCTTACAGTGGAACGAGGAAAGGTAATGAATGTGTATATGAATGAAATATTTTCTCCTCAGAAATACCTGCTTTCCGTTTCAGGAACTGGATTTATAAATGACCTGAGTCAAAATTGCTACATTAATGCTGTTTTTTGGCAAGGAGGCTGCTCTTCTGAGCTGATTCATTTTTCTGTTGAGGAAATACTGGATGGTATGAGAATGCATCAGGAATCCTGCCTGCTTTCAAAGGTGTTTTAAGATGCTTACTGCACTTAGAGAAGTAGTTCCAAGAGTGGATTGGTAATGGTACCAAGCCTTATATATGACTACTTGAATATTTGTCTGAATTTCTAAAGTTGACTTTATAGCAAGCAAAACTTTTACCAGTTTTTGTTCTATTCCACCTGTACAAAAATTTTGAAGTTCTTCAGTTCAGACTATCCTGTGGGTGTATTTTACTTATCAGTGGCCTTTTGAAACATGCAAAATTAGGATCAAAGTGAATAATAGTAAGAATGATATTTTTAGATCAACCTCAGATGCTAAGGATGTTGTTTAAAAGTCATCAATTTCTAGGAATGATATCTCAGACTGCAGATACATCCTTCTCTAACTGTTGACAGATGCTGCACTTTGGGCTTCAGCATGCTGGCTATTACTAGTTCTTCTACAGTCCACACAGTAGCTAGAAAGGAATTAAAAATATATTCATAAATTATTTTAAACATACAGACTAAAAGTAGATGCCGCCCTCTTAATGTAGGGATTTTCCATTTCTATACCCACTATATTTTTCCTGAAATACAAAGACAAGATATAGTTAGTGATTTAAATGTAATTATATATTTATATATATGTAGATATATATATATATATATATATTTCCCCACACACCTTTCATGGAAATAGTGGAATACCATATTCAGAGAGCAAACTTTGTTAGGCACCAGGTGTATGAGATGGATGCACTGCAGGTGTCTTGGGGCACACACACATAAATAAATTTGTCCTTTGACAACTGTCATCTTTTAGCTTCCATTTTACTTTTCAATTTACACAATACTCTTGATTACTTTTTTTTGGTCTTGACACCTGTAAACTTTAACTTAATTTTAAAATGTGTTTTACTTGAAAAATTTCCATCTTTTTCCTTCGTGTGGATATTCCATAAGGCCCCATGTTTTGTTAAAAGCAAAATTTTCATTCCCTTTATACTTCCCATCAGCTGTAGTCTTTATAGCCTGTGCTGTCAGCAGAACACTGTAGTGAAGTTGCACATCCCTTCTAGTGGGATAGATGCAGTGAGCTACTGAAATGTTGCAGTCATACAGTCAGCTGTTATTCACAGGCAGATTGTTTGGATTGTAGATTAAGTCTGCTGTGCAAGTTTTGCATAAACCAGCCTATGCCTGAAGTCCTGGGATTGGGTAGTTGTGCTCCTGTAGTGCTCCTCTGGGAATGTATCAGCTCGGGTTGATGACGGATGGAGGATCTCTGCAGAAAGGTCAGATCACTGACCTGCCCTTTCCACCCCCCCACTCCCCACCCTACATTGTCCTAGGTTGGTTTTCATAAGATTTAATGAGACAGCTTTGCTTTACCCGACTCATCTGACACTGTCTGGATACTTCATGTTGACTGCACATGCCAGTAAACAGTGTAACAAACATTGCTTAAAAATCACTGTGTTATCCCGAGGAAGGTCAAAGGCTTCATAAAATCTGCACCTAGACTCCAAAAGTCTTTTTATTTCTTTCTGGCTTTGCCAAGAGGCAAGGGAATGACAGATATTAGAAGAGGGAGGGAAAGATCTGGAGCATTCAATCAATTGTCTTAAATACCTGACAACGTAAGGTAGTTCTTTTTATGGCATTTTCTAGTGGTATGCCATGTTTGATTTTGCGTTCTACAAGTAATTGCCTTTCAGTTTCTTTCTTGAGATTTTGATGTCAGGAAGCTATTTCAAATACTATACCATCACATTTCTTAGTTTTCCTCTATTACCTCCAGATAAGGTGCACACTTAAAATCTACTAATTTGACTTACACCTCAATCTCCCCATACAGATCTGTGAGTGTAGGAACTCTGTTATACCTCATTTTAGTTACCTTGTAATAAGGTTTTCCAAGATAAGTTGTCTTATGTTTCCTTATAAAGTTAGTCCTTCTCAACTACAGTTCTTTAACCCTTCTTTAGTTTGTCAAAAGCTTTCTGCACCCTGAGGTTTACAAGTAATCTTAGTATAGCAAATAGGAAAGAATGTGTGCTCGTTCTGTGATTTGTTCCTTTACATGAACTGGCTCAAATTCACTGGTGTCCCATATTTATCTACCCAGTTTCTAGGCACTGGTAAGGCCAGGCTGGAGAGTGTTGTGCTTTGACTGATAGCTTTGTTGCTGCTAGTTTTCACTGAACAGCCATTGAATGTCTTTTAAATCAAACATGTTTTTCTGCTCTTTCTTCTTAACTCTGTTGTACTGATACCTCCTTTGAGTGCATGGAGATCTGTGGGTGTAACAAGTTAAAAAAGAAAAACAAAATCATTTATTGAGGGCATAATGGTCTGCCTAATAACTTCTGAAGAATGTGAGCTAATGTAGGTTTATGGGCAGCCAGCTCCTGTCTGCTGCAAGTGTGATGAGTCATCTGAAACAACATGGTACAAATGGACACACACCTCAAGACACCCCAGTTCGATACCTTCTGTGCTGGCCAGCACCCACCCTGCATCCCTCTCCTTTTGCTCGCATAACCTTGTCTCTAAAAATAACCCTCACAGGAACAAAGAGAATTTCTGGTCAGTGAAGACCATCTGGGTCTCAGGCTTTGTTGCCTCTGTGCTGTAGCTTGGCAATAGTCTGCTTTTTTTCTTTTCTTTCTTTTTCAGTGTCTTTGGTCAAACCTTTCTCATTACGAGACTCAATTAGGCTAGCACTTGTTTGGCTTAATATCTGATAACACCATTCCTTTTGAGTGCAGGCTATGACCAATTCCTTACCTCCATTCAGTATTCAGAAATAAAAATAAATATTCACAATTTCCATACTTACTGGAGATGTGACATGTAAGTTGCTATATTGGGTTTCCATGGCCAGGTTTTGGTAGCAGCGGGGCTACAGGGGTGCCTTCTGTGAGCAGCTGCCAGAAGTTTCCCCCATGTCTGACAGAGCCAATGCCAGCTAGCTCCGTGGAGGCCCATAGGGGAGAGATCCACCTGCAGCCCCTGGAGAACCCCACGCTGGAGAAGGTGGATGCCCAGAGGAGGCTGTCTCCCCATGGGAAGCCCATGCTGGAGCAGGCTCCTGGCAGGACCTGTGGCTCCATGGAAAGAGGAGCCCACACTGGAGCAGGTTTGCTGGCAGGACGTGTGACCCCATGGGGGGACCTGTGCTGGAGCAGCCTGTTCCTGAAGGACTGCACCCTGTGGAAGGGATCCACGACGGGGCAGTTCATGGAGGACTGTCTTCTGTGGGAGTGACCTCATGCTGGAGCAGGGAAAGAGTGGCAGACAAAATGAGTGATGAACTGACCGCAGCCCCCATTCCCTGTCCCTACTGCTGATAGGGAGGAGGTAGACAATTTGGGAGTGAAGTTGAGCCTGGAAGGAGGGGTGAGGGGAAGGTGTTTTTAAGATTTTGTTTTAGTTCCCATTATCCTACTCTGATTTGATTGGTAATAAATTAATTTCCCCAAGCTGAGTCTGGCTTGCCCGTGACTGTAATTGGTGAGTGATCTCTCCCTGCCCTTATCTTGACCCAGGAGCCTTTCATTATATTTTCTCTCCCCTGTCCAGCTGAGGAGGGCAGTGATAGAGCAGCTTCGGTGGGCACAGCCAGGGTCAGCCCACCACACTTACTAATGGACATGTACACCCTGGAAGGACTCCCATGAACACTCTGAGGCTCTGAAGTGTCCTCTGATGACACAAGTAGTTTCTTTGACCTGGAGAAGTTACTGAGTTTGTATCTAGTGGTTAGTCTGGTTAGATTCAGCATTGTGCTCGTCAGTACCTCTGTGTTATGCATCTCTTGGCCCCCTCAAACTTCTAGAAAAAGATCAATTTTTGCCAGCATTTCATAGGTTGTATTTGAGGAAATAAATTAGGCCTAATCAGGAATATTATATAGTAATACCGAAAGCCTAATCTTCATAATCCTTTTAAGTCCTTAGTGGTCTAATTTGCTGAGTGTAAGCAATGCCCTTTATTCCTTGGGAATATATTGAGCACCAAGACAATATTTTGTATCTAAATAATAAATGTACTCATTTATTCTGCGACAGTCTATAGAAATGCAGTTAAAGGCTTAATCTTGCCGAAGGCTGAGCACTCTCAGCTTTTCAGTGAAGTCTTCTAGAGCCAGAAGTCTGAAAGAACACTAAAACTACAGAGGTATTCCCAATTGGCTTTGATACTGTATGAATAAAATTGTGGTATATGGGATTAACTATTCATTTAGATAACAGAATGAAGGTGAGAGTTGTTTCTGCTTTGTGAATTTGTTTTGGTTTATTCAGATTTTTGTTTGTTTGCTTATTTGCATTTAAAATAAAAGCTTCTTAAGTATTAATATGCATTAAAATTAAAAAATAAAGAATAGCTTTAAATTCTTTTTTTACCTTTTAAAATTTATTTTAATTAAGAAGAAATAGCTGAGAAATGTCTTTTTTTCTAGAGCCTCATTATGAAGTAATAAGAGGATTAAAAAGAAACCAGTATCTGAATGTTGCTACTGAACACAAAACTACTTGAATATTCAATGTCCTTGCTACAGTTGCAAATTTTGCAAGCTAAATGAAAATATTTATATGTGTATGGCTTTACACTTTATGCAGAGTTGTACAGCCCTAGGATTAAAAATGCCAAGATCAGGAAATTAAAACAATGTTTTCTGCATACCATACTGTTGTATACATGACTCTTTTCATCCATGTGTTTTTTTTATTTTTATGCAGAGGGGAAAAAAAGCAATAAAGTGATTGCTGAAATCACATTATGATGGCAAATACTTCCAGTTTCCTGAGTTCTGTATGTAAAATTATCGAGAAGATTTTTTATCTTTCATATAATTTCCTGAGGTTAGTTTTTAAGAAAGAAAAAAAAACCTAGAAGTACCAGTGAGTTTGTTTTGAAACCTGCCTCACCATTTCAAAGTTCATAACATCTAGAAAAGTTCCCTGTAACTATTTGGTATTTTATATTTTGGCCATGCAGGCAGTTTTGTTGTAGCTTATTGTTTCAGTTTCTGTAGCCACAATTTGAAGTTTCATAAGTAATCAAAGAAAATCTAATCCTTGAGGCTCTGTAAAATATTTTTACTTGGAAAACCCTCAGTATAAATTATGTGATTTGATATTTTACAGTCCTTTTATGAAATGACCCCCCCAAAAGTGTGAAAGTCAAACCAGGAATGTTAACAGACACTGTCACCCAAAAAACCCTTGCTATGCCCCTTATTTTCAAAACTGGACTTGCCTGGTTCTTAGTGATCCTAACACTGATTATCATTTGGCTTAACTGAGGGGAAGAGTGGCTTGGAATTAAGGCACTGGCTTACAGAATTTGCACTTCAGTTCTGTCTCAAATTTTTATGGGTCATGTTTCTGAGACTTCGCTCCTGACACCTAATAGCTAGGGAAAACTATTTAGTGAAACAAATGTCTGTAAATCATTAGATGAACTAAAGCTCTTCAGATATAATGAGGGCCTTGATAACAACTCTGCTTTTGGCAGCAATGTAGATCTTGTCCTCTTCTGGCTCCTTTGCTCCAAGATGCCAGGAATTTCCTCACTCTGCACAGTGGTATTTGCAGAGGTGCTGAGTAGGGAGGAGGATGGGGAGTAACCCAGTGGTGCTTCTCTCTTTCACATCTCTGCTGGGTCCAGGTTGCTCTGTGTGTTGCACACCTTAATAATGTACAACTCCGTGCATATGTATTTCTATTTGTGAACATTATTATCTATTTTTAACTTTCATATTTAAAAGTATACAGAGAGAATATCTTTGTATTTTAATTAGGTTATGATGAAAAAAAATTGCTTGCCTAGACAATGCATAAAAGACTAAGTAAAAATTAAAGACTGAGCTAGCATTTTCCTGTGAGATGCAGTTAGCAATTTCTTGGTGTAAAGAATAAAAAAATTACTGACTTTCCCATGATCTTGGCTCATTTTTGTTCAATGCCAGGTGGTTGCTAGAGTTTGACAAATGATTGATTTGCTTTCAAAGGGTGCTTGAATTGCACAAAGCATTTTTCATATTAGAAAAGACATGGTCATTTTTTCCACGGGTTTTAAGATTTATGGCCTTGCATGAGTGTTGTAAATTAGTTTGTTTGCTATTTATTTTCTCTGGATTGCTGTAATTGATGTCATTAGTTGAGGGGCAAGTTTTACAGGTGGTTGGAGGCATTGCTTTTTAAGAATACACCCTTTCATATTTATTTATTTTTTTTAAACATTGCTACAGGACTGCAAGTCAGATGGGTGGATTGCTGCTTCCCGTTTACTCACCCTTCCTTTGAGATGGAGATCAACTTCCAAGGAGAATGGATGGAGGTCCTGGGCTGTGGGGTCATGGAGCAACAGCTTGTTAACTCAGGTACTGAAACTCCTTGACTTCATTGACATCTCTGTTACCAAACACTTCCAGTGCAATCAGCTTCATGGTCTGAAGTGCCCCTTCTGCCCTGCTGAGCACAGGAGCCAACACAAATATCCATCAGGTGGGATGCAGCCCTTGCATGCTGTGATTTGAGGGTAGCAGTGGAGCAAGTAATCTGGAGCCTGCAAACAGAAAGCTTGCCCTTTGTTTTGTGCAGTGAAGAGACAGGCAGATGTCAGCTTTAAAGAGAACCTGCAAATTTGGGGGTGAGGGTTTTTTTTTTCTTTTCCAAGAGATGTCAAGTGCATTCATAGTTAGGAGTTTAAAGTATTATTAGCAAGTAACATCCCCTATTATTTGGAATATCAAAGTGCTCCTGTATGTCTAAAGTATAGAAGGAGGAATGTGCTATCTTTCATAATGCTATTTGGCCACTGCGTAAATGGTAGGTAGCTTTTTTCCTTCTGTTTTGTTTTCTTTCTCTTCGGATTGGTTATTTATGAAGTTGCAAACTGCATTAAGATCAACATAAAAGTATGGGGGTTTTTTTTAATTTTTTTTTTTTATTGAAATTGTTACAGAGCAGTGTCATCTCACAACTGTGCTTTCTAAAACATACATAAGTATGAGAGGAGAAATTGGTGGATTTTTTTATGTCTATATGTAAAATTTGCATGCTTGCTTTTTCATTTGCTGAGAATAGGCAATTCCTTGTAAGCATAGGACAGACTGCATCTGTTCAGACCTCTGTCATTGTCTTCCAGTACTGTTTGTTATGTACAGGAGCCTTTTGCAATGTGATTTGTTTAATTCTTGCAAGTGTGCTTCCAAATAGACAAGTTAATACTCTGTTGATTCTTTTTCCATTGTTTTATTAAGCTATTATTGTGTTTTCATATGGTCTAAATTCTTCTGTTGAAGTCCAAGTATCGTAACTATGAATCACTTAGTTTTGGCACCAGTTACTTGGCACAGCTTGTTTTCTTCAAAGTTTGCATGTATTTTTCATGCGATCATTTTCCTTTTAAAAAAATATCCTCTTCCAGAGTTCCTCCCCAATGAATTAGTGATTTATGCTGATGTTCTTTCTCAGGTTATCATCTTTATAACATGATAAATATAATATACAGCTTCTAATCAGCCATAGAAGTGAAAGATTGCTGTGTAATATTATTTCCATCAGATGTAACAGACCTATGTCCAGGTTTTTTTCTTGAAAACCTTTTATGTTGCTCAATTCTGAAGTTTAGGTCCCTTTAATGAATGCAAGAAGAGCTGAGCTGTGGCATCAAAACATTTCTGTATACATATGTGTGTGTGTATGTGAATGGATGCAGATGAAACAGCAGTGGTTTCTACAGCAGGTTGGTTTCTTGGGGTTTTTTTGGCAACTTTATTGGACTTCCACAGCACCTTCTCACCCTGAAAATTTCACATTCTTAAAATGTTAAACCAGATTTGCCAAGGGAGGTACAACCAGCCTCATTCTGAGTCATTCACTGGGTACTGAGTGTGATCCACTCTTCTGGACCATTCAGATTTTCCATGTTAACAGCAAGTAAGGCTTCTCTTGTCTTGGTGTGTAGATAAGCAAATACAAGTTGGTAAAGGCTGCAAGTACCATTTCCATGAAAGCCAGTCCATCTACTGATTGTTTTTAACAGCTGTTTGCATTCAGCAAAATCTCCTACAACAAATAAAATGGAGAATATGGTGTTATTTACTGTTTTCTAACAGTGATAGATGCTATTTTAAAAGAAAAATATATACTGTATGACAGTGTTTTTCTATAATGGTTGAAAAAATACGCACTGCTTCAAAGATACACTGACTTGTCAGGAATGATGTTACATGTTCCCCTAAGGCTGATGGTGCTAAACTAGAGCAAGTATTTGCTGTAAGGTGAACACAGAAGATTATTTTGATAATCAGTTTTCAGTATGTATAAAATCTAGTTTATTGCACTGTTTAACTTCCCATTTTTGTGTCCTTTGTTTTTCATCTTAAACTATACCTGAATACATAATTTTAATAGGACTGCTGTGTATAAATCTTGATACAAAGAAAAGTTATCTTTGTTCTGGTTAATACTGGGAAAAATACAGAAACTTTGCAGTATAGTAGACACTATTCTATTTTAGGTCCATGATGAGGATACGAGGTAATGTTATGGTTCACTAGAGCTAATTTCAATTAACAGCACCCAAGGTGACTTCAAGAGTTTGTTATCCAAGATGCACAAAGCTGGTGTTTATTGGTAGATGCCAAGGTTCCAAGTTTGTGTGGAGTTCTAAGATTCAAATCTTTGAATACAGCACATTGCTTACTCAGGGGCTGTGATCACATAGTGTTGCTTAGTAACTGTGAAATTTGAAGCAGTTAGGATGTGATCCTTTGCTGATGGAAATCAATAGCAATATTCTCACTGCTCAGCATTGCAGGATTGTAGATGGGGACGAAAGCAAGAAAACTGGACTGAAATTTACCTCAAAACCATGAGACTAAAAACGAGATCATTTAAAACCAAAACAAAACCTAAACAAACACTCCATCTCCCAAGTAACCCCCCCAAACCAACCAAACTCACAAACTAAACTAAACTAAACCAAAGAGAATTCTGTAACTTTTTGGTAAGACTTCTCCTGATGCTTTTAACTCCTGAGGAATACCATAAAATAATGTAAGGGTCACAGACCAGGTCCAGCCAATGTCCAGGGCATCCCTGTATCGTGATTACATGCCAAGCCAGTGCCCAAAGATGAGTAGAACAGGCATGGTTATGCTGATCCTTCCCTGATGTGCTCCTGCAGCTGCCTGTTTCCTGAGCTGAAAATGGTTTGTTTTCATGAGTCATTGTGGAATTTTCTTCCATTCATTTGTCAAAATGATTTTCAAATCCCAGTACACCTTTACTCTCTGCAGTGTCTTGTAGCAAGAAATATCATAACTTGCATGAGGAATCACTTCTTTTTTGTTCTGACCATCAGCTTAGGGTTAGAGCTCTTTTCTCATGCCAGAAGACTCAGTATCTGTTTCTTTTCCCTTGTTTAAGCCACTCCGTATTTGTTTAGATCCCAGTTGTCACTGACTTCTTTCCAAGCCAAAGGGCGCTGCTCAGATAGTCCCTCCCTATGTGGGAGCCTGTCCATATGTTCTGATAGTCACAGTCACTCCTGCCTCCATCTTCCCCAGGCTTCTTTTTAACTCTTCTGTTAATTCTTAATATTCATTTTGCTGTGTTGACCTTTAATGAGCCTTGAGTTGAAAAAGAGAGGTGGGCTTGCTATGATGGCTCCTGTAGATGATTGCTTTTGATCACTGACTGGTGGTTGAAGCGTCCTGGAACACAGCCAGCCATTCAGCTCTGAGTGACAGTTTAGGTTAAGGTCTCATTTCCTAAAATTCTGAATTGTGAAGGCAGCTGTATTTAGGCTCCCAGTAAGAGGAATTGGTAAAACTTTCCTGTATGTAGATTTTTCTGCCTTTCACAAAGCAACACTGATATTTACAGTCTTAAAAAAACAGTTTTATTTTATATATATAATGCATTTAAATTGTTTGCTTGTCAGCTTGAAAACAGTAGGGAATAGTGTGGGAATTTGGAAGAGGAAATGTCAGCTTTCCATCTTGAATGGTAGGAGATGTCATGGCATTAGCAAGAAAATGAGCAGGCACTGGGCTTTCAGTAAGGCTATGGAGAGAGCTACCTGTCAACGGCTTACACAGTTAGTTTTAGAAGTTGCTGGGTAGTCCTGGTCTTCCAATTGTGTCATATATCCTGAATTTATAGCAAAGGTGATTTTCCTTATTTCTTGTTAATTTTGTGAGTACTTGTAATGAAGAAAAAAATCACTAACCTTTTCTACATGTCTTTGTGAATACTGCTGAACAGAACACAAGGAGTTTGTCATAACTTTTGAAAATCACTGGTTTTACTTTAAAAGGTGGAAGCTTATTTGTCATGAAATCTGATTCTTGAAGTATAAGTCTTTCCCATTTGGAATCCCTTTTAATGTATCACTTGAAGGACTTATTTCCAAAATTTAAATAGTACTTGGCCCAGGGCTGCCACCTTGAGCCAAATACAAGTCCTAACATGTAGAACTTGTTTGGCTTCAATGCCACAGTAAAGAAATCTTCCTTTACTCATTTATTGAAGATCATCAAAATTGCTGTCTGATTTCTTTGCTCATTTATTGAAGGACATCAAAATTTCTGTCTGAGGGGAAGGAACAACTTTTAAGTTCTTCTCCACTCCTTTTTGGTTTTGGCAGTAGGATTAAGAATTTGGACATTTTTCCATGGGCAGCAGGTTAGTAGTTAACAGAAAAAATATGTCAATATTACCTTCCAGACACTGGACTTTTTTCTTTTTTTTTCTTTTTAAATTTATGAATACATTCTTAAATATTAGTTATGGGTGAGTTAGGTTCATATATCAAGCAGCAGGGGGTGTTTTGGAGAAGAAGAAATTTAATATCTTTCATTCAGCTTTCCCCCCCCCCACCCTGCTCAGCTCTTGCCTGGTAAATTATATTAAAATGTTGGAGCAGATGGTGCATGTGGCTTCAATAGTATGCCGACCCATGTTCTGTCTCTGCTAACAGCTCTCCACGGGGACCTTGAAATAGTTAACGCTGTATGTGTCTGTATGGGTATAGTGTATAAGGGTAAATATAATGCATTTAAAATACATTCCTGAAACTCTTCAAGGTGGAATTAAAGTTACACAGGCATTGGTGCACTGGACACCTGATGCCGAGAATTCATGCCCCCAAAAAGGCGTAGAAAACTGCACAAAGACAATTTGAGTTTCTATGCAGCTGAGGTATTTATTAAAGCAATGTTGGGGAACTCTTGGGTTAGCACCCTACAAGAGAGTTCCAATTTGGTCAGTGTAAA
>JAWWEU010000081.1:66427611-66439165 GCA_035583155.1 Acropternis orthonyx | reverse complement strand
GATCCTGACTTCTAGCTAAACATCTCCCAGGAATTTTGTGCTAACTCTTCAGGGTCCTAGGTTTTGCCCCGCTTCACACCTGGGGCCTCCTGAGAACAGGAGGTAAAACTCTTGGATGGGCTCATTCTTCCCATGCAAACATGCAGTGTGATTTGGGTCTGCTGTATAAGCTTTGCAGCTCCCCATCACAAACATCTCAGGGGTCATTTTAGGTCACTGACTGTCTTCTGTGCATCCACACTACCAAAGTACCTTGAGTCTCCCAGCCTTTCCTGTGCTTGTTTTCCTGAGACAGCAAAGTGTCATCATTCCTCGTTTATGGGCTGGAACTGAAGTGCATAGGAGGCTGACATACATACACACTGCGGACAGAGATTTTAACCGCCTTGGTTAAAGTTAGCTTTCCTACAGTCCTTGTATACTCAAGAGAAAGAAAGTCTTCCAGTGTGTTTTGAATGTATGGAACTTTTTGGATCTGTCTGCTGGGCAGCCTCTTTCTATGTCTGGCTGCAGGGGGAACAGAGTCTCCTGATTTAGGCAGGTACCCGAAGGTCAAGTGAATATCTCACAAAGATACTGTGTCTTAGATGAAACAAAATTAGTAAGAAATTAGGAAGCATATGAGTTTTACTCACTTCCCAAGGGTCTCAGAAGTTGCCTGTGAAAGAAACCAGAGTTGAATGCAAGCTGTATATCTCAGCTCCTGGATCACCTTTGTCTCTATCGGAGTGACTTACATTTGCACATACATACATATACATATATATATGTGTGTGTGTGTGTGTGTGTGTGTGTGTGTGTGAAAAAACAAATACAGAGTGAGACAAAACAAATCAATGCCCAATTAAATACAGAGTGGGACGTATTTGGCTTGTTTTAGTTTTGTGGTTTTCTACACACACACAGTGTAAATCAGAAACACTGATTGTCACATCTGGCTAAGTTGAGAGACCTTCTGTTGAGCTGGCAGCCACTGGGATTTTTCTTTGCTCAGTCAAACATGGAGCTGGTGTGGAGCTGTGGGCTTTTAGAGAAAGATGTGATTGAATTTTTGTTTGTTTTGCATCATTTCATACAGATACTCACAAATGTATGTACATGGCACATCTGGAGATGTGTTTACCTAAGACAATGCTGCTCAGTTTAAAAGGGAATAAGTAACATGACAGAGGACCCAATTTTCCCTTAAAATCTGTGTTGATCCAGCCTGTCTGTACAAGGAGAGAAACTGTGATTGAAGTCAGCTGGGTGGCTATCAACAAAACAGTTAAGCATGTCTTTGATTTTAAAATAATTCATATAAAGGCCCAGGCAGGTAAGTTGAGGGGTGTGGAGCAGCAATTAGCTGTTCTTAGTTCGTAAATGGAGGCATGTAGAGGGGTAATTAGCTGTTCTTAGTTGACTACTGCATCTCTTGACTGTAAAGAAATAATCTATAGCAAGAGACAGCAGAAATATTGGCCACTTTCTTAGCATCTTCAGACTAACAACTGGTGCCACCCTCCTTTGTGATTGCAAACCTAAGTGCTGGTTTGCTACACATCCCCGTCCTGCAAAGGGAATAAATGCAGCTACTTATTTACGCGCGAGCTGGGCTGTAGCTTGTGATTTAAAATTTGGCAGGATGGGATGTGGACTCTTAGGACTTTGGAGGTCCAAGTTTCTGAAGAGCATGTATTTTTAAATTGGGATGATTCTTATATAGAAAAACTCTTTCTTCTAGCTCCTTTCTACCCACTCAAAGAAGAAATTGGAGAGAGTTAATTTCCTGGTTTTGGATGAAGATTGCCTTTTGGGTTTGATTTTATTTTGATTTCTTTTGAGCTGACTCTGAGGAAGTCTTAGTCTTGCCTTGTAAGAAGGCCAAAACACAGAAATGAGTTATTCAGTGGTGATGCTCTTGTCAGTCAAAGGGTGCATAGTTTTACTTGTTATTTGTTGCTCGTTATCTATGGCTACACCAGTCTGATGTGTGTGTTGTCTTAGAAAGTTAAACCTTTCCTCTACCCTTCCTTTTCCTTATCAAGATAATTTACTTGTTGTCTTCGATTTCATTTACAGCTCTATTTTTAAAACTGTTTTTTCATTAAGTTTTTCATCCAGGAGGAACCTATAAAATTTTTGAAAGGTTGCTTTCTCTGATTTTATAACCTTTGATGGATTCATTATCTGTGTTAAAGTTGGGGTTCTTCAAAAGAATTAATATAATCTTGCTTCCAGTCTGCTGTGTTTGTATATATTGAACAAATACAGTATTGCATTTAATGACAGTTTTATTATACCTATTTCTGGAAAATGTGTTATTTATTTACAGGGGTATCTTGTAGGAGAGTAAATACAGCATTGCATCTTGAAAGTAAGTAGTTATATTATAGAACTTGGATGGCCATTTGAGTTTGTGGCTTCATATGACTTTTCCAGCTTAGTGTTAAGAATAATAACGTCAGTAGATTAAAGGGTAATATCCCTTTCATGGTACAAGATTACATTTTTAGTGGGGATATGAGTTCCTTGTCTTTGTAATTTAAGAAGCTACTTTGCTTCATTTTCTCCTGCATAAAAATATGTGTGAAAAAGGGTTAATTCAGTCTAACACAAACCTTGAAACCAGCAAGAGTGGTTATTTGAGTAACTGGTGCATCTTTACATTGAGTGAATGAAAGCTTCTGCCAGCATCTGTGAGGCCCATTTTAGTCCATTTGGAATCTGGAAAAGAAAAAAATAGATATGCAGTTGCATCTTCCTAAGTGTCTCTTGACTTTGAAGCAGGTTGCCCATGTGTATGTATTGCTTCTCCTTGCCTTAAGTTTTTTTAATCAAAAGTAAATTAAAGGTTTAGTAATTCACTATGATTTGTCTCCTTGGGATCCAGCAGGAGGACTAGAGCATCACACGCAAGAGAGGGCTAAATAATGATGAATGTGGTTTATTAAGCAGCTCCCAAGCAAAAGGAAGTGCTACACTCAGAAACCTTGAAGAGCAACAATTTACAGCACAGAGAAGGTGTTTCCCTTGGCTTTATTTATGCAAATGAAAATACAGCTAAATAATGCTATTGAATTACTACACTGTTACGTGGTGAATGCCGAATGTTTTTAATCAGCCAGAAGTTGGTTCAATGAGCCTAATATAATTCCTCATCAGGCTAGGATACCCTCTGGGTGTTTTTGTTGCGTTGCAATATTCATTTTTCCTGTTCCTAGGATATTTATCAGGACTACCCAACTGAGGCTGGAGAAGGGATTTCACAAGCACACAACTGTTCCAAACTCTGCTACACAAAGCTCCATTGAGACAATCTCAGTTCAGCTGAGATTAGATCAAGCATCAAGCATTTTGGGAAGTCTTTTTTTGCACTAGATCACAAATACAAAACTTTATTTCTCATTTCTGGAGTGGGAGGTTTTGGTTAGGGTGTTTCTGTCATGCCTCGTTTCTTGTCCTTGAGATTCGCAGTTGGTGAGAGCAATGGGTGAGTGCAGGTCTCCTGCTGGGGGCTGAACAAACACCTCGTCCCCCTCTCTGCTGTGCAGTTTATTAAGAAAAGAACAAACCAGTGGTAGTGTCTGAGTGGTCAGCCTCCCAAACTCCGTGTCATTTATCAGTGTCTCCAGGTGATTTGTGAGGCACATGTCTTTAGAGGGCAAGGGAAAAACTGAGCATGCCACATAGTTCAGGGAGAGCAGCAGCTTTCTAGGGATGACAGCGCGGTCGTGGCAGCAGTCCAGGCTGAGCCAGTGGCACCAGCCTCTCATGGCTCCTTTCAGCTGGAGGCTGAGAAGAGTGGATTGCCCACCTGTCCATATGCCAGTGCGTACGGACCCAGGGCTGACTGCGCGGGTGAGCCTTGGCTGGGCACTGCTGTTTGAATTGCATGTAAGCAAACACAGAGCAGCTCAGGAGCCAGAGCTGGGCCACCGCCTCTCTGTCAATTACTGCCTGCCAAGAGAATAACCTTTCGTGTTGTTATAAACTCCAGCTTGGTAAAAGTGTATAACTCAGCCCCACTGGTGCCTTTTGGCGTGTGTTGCAAAGAGTAACTTACCTTCAATTTTGCTTGGGCTTCATCTTTGGATATGCAGATTTATTTTTCCTGTTCAGCATACATAAACAGGCAGTGTTGACAAGCAGCAGAGCAGATAAAAACTACAACACATGAATAAAAAGGTGTTCAGAAGGAGGTGGTAATGCTGTGAAGGATAAACATTTTTCCAGAAGGAAGGAAAAAGTCTAGATCAGGTTTGGCACGTCCATGCTGCTGGAAGGCAACTGCAGCAGAGCTGTGGAGAGGAGACAGCCCATTCCAGGCAATGTGCCAGCTAGTTTTGGGCAGGATTTGCTACTGTACCTGAAATGAATCAGGGAAAAATGCCAGCCTTTATTAACACTTTTCCCCATGTAAGTAACAGTGATAGATTACTAATAGATATTAAAGCAATGTCTCCTTTTTCCTGAACAGAATGGATGCCATAAATTAGGTATTCTGATGACTATGCAGTGAGCTTCAGTAATAAGTTTCATCCTAAGTACTGTGGCAGAGTCCCAGGAAACTTTCCTATGTAACAACAAATGGGTTTTAAGAGATAATTGTGGAAGCCATCTCGTGCCTGTTTGCTTTTTGGCCAAATGGAAAGTGGAGGTGGGAAAGTGCTTGTTTTTTTCCTTGCTCTTGAGGATGTTGGGATTATTTAAAACCTTCCGTTTAGCATTTGAAAATCTAGGCAAGTTCTGTATTCCCTGGCTAAAAATGTTGGCTTTATCAAGGAAAAAAGTGAGTAAAAAAAATCCCAGTAAAAAGCCCATAAGCTGGTGGATACAGGTTAAGAACTGTTCAACTCCTCACCCTGCAGTAACTTTTATTTCCTATTTCTCTTAAAATTGTGAGGACACATGACAAAGTAACAAAAAAATGCACTTTCCAGCCCTGAAGTTTGAGTTGCTCATTCAAATGTACCAGTCTTCTCTGTGCTAATGACAGAGATTGTCACCAACATGGTAATTCAGAGCTTTTTCTGCTAAAAAAAAAATTAAAAATTGAAGTGGATTTACTGAGTTTCTTTTAGAACAGTGATTGACATTAAATAGCAGTGGGAATTATAACTGAAGAAAAATTAGGAGGATTTATTTAAATAAGTCAAGAGACTCTGGCTAGGACTTTGACTGTACTGGTTGAAAAGTATTTAGCTAACGAATTATTCCAAAGGAAAAAGTATAGTGAGGAGAATCCTTTTCTCGTATTAGTTCAGACTTTCTTAGCATGTTTCAAAAGTGGCAGTCAAAGGTAAAATCCTGACTTGGACTCCTTTTTTTCTTCTTGGGGAAATACATTCTTAATACTATACTGTGTGGCTCACAGCAGAAACTATAATTGCGAGGATATCTCTGCTACTGTGTTAGAACCCATCCTATCACAATCAAGACAGGAGCAGAATTTTACTCACTTTTACGAGTGCTAAGTTGCTTTCTAGTCTTATTGAATAAAAGCTGGTGATCCTAGGACGGAAAACTGTATTGTAATTGTATTGCCACTCACTGCTGCTATTTTTATTTCTTTAATAAGAGGTGGCAGTTCATCTTATACAGGAGAGTTTATTTTTTCTGGGGTGCTCTGCTTGCAAGATTGTCCCGTGCCCCTCTCATGTTAATTTATTTATTTGCCTGGTTCCTCGAAGCCTGAAATTCAGAGGAGGTTTAATAGCTTAACTGATTGCAGGTCTTGGACTTCATAGGTGCATGAACATTAGAACAAAAAAAGTGGTAATTTCCTAGAGCCACTCCAGAATAGGAATCTAGAGAGCTCACTTAAGCCATCTGAAGATGCACTTAATTGTACAGTAGTTTAAACAAAATTTCCTGTGCCTGCAGTGCTCTCAGCTTTCACCCATCACTAGTGAAATGGAGCAGACTGCTCATGTTCTGCCTATGGCTGATGGGACGAGCTGTAAGCAAACATTAGGAAATTGTTGCATGATCCTCTGTAGATTTCCTAGATTGTTCAGTGGTTTTATAGTACTACCCAGATGATGAGAAGGATGCACTGGTGAGTGTCTGGGTTTCTTTAAAAGTGACCCAATGAACTGCTGTCCTAGTGGGACAAGGAACAAGCTGCTCTTCTGTTTTGGCAGTGTGTGATGCTGAGAGGACTGGTTTCTAGCTCAAAAAAGGTGTAATTTGCGCTGTTTCTGTTTTTATGTAGTCAATACAAAATGATCGTACTAGAAAGATAATTTCTGGTACATCCTGGGATGGAGAGAAAGAAGCAGTCATATGATGACTGTAAGTCAGTGAAGAGAAAATAGTGATTTCTGTGGTGTCCCATCAGTAGTTCTGTATTTGTCATCTTTGTGTCTGTCACAGTAAGTCTTAAAAACAGGAGAGGAAGAGTAGAGGAGTGTGCAAGATCATCAATGGACACAATGTTTACAAACATGTGATTGGTGACTAATTTATTTATTTTTTTTAAAATTATTGTTACCTTACACACCTTTCATAAACTCTGGTGTTGCCCTGGAGTTTCTACCAGATACTTCTAAGCAAAAAGTGTTTAAAAACAAGAGGGAGTGCAATTAGAAGATGAGATACATGGGAATTCAGGTCATCTTACACCAAGTTTAGGAGCAGTTCCAGAAGTAGTGCAACCAGTCATTCCCTCTGTGGGCATTCTGATGCTGGACAGGGAATGATCTCACATTCTTGCCTCTTCTTCATGGCTAAATAATTAAATAAAAAAATTTTAACAACCATCAGAGACCTCCCCCCTTCTGGTGTTGTTCATTATATTGACCATAGAGTTTTTCAGAGGAAGGAAAGGTACAACAGCCACATACAACAGGCATGCCCAGATCCTGAGATCACGATGACGTTGGTTTTGTAGACTGAATTAATACAATAATTCTTAGAGGTAGAAACACAGTTGCAATAATAATAAAAAAAAAAGCACATCCTTTACTTCACTTATTTTCAAAAGACAGCCTCTTGTCTTCTTTCCATGACAGCTGTACGTGGGATACTCAGCAGTAAGAGAAAATCATTAATTCTTTCCTTGAAAGGCTCAATTTTGAAAAAGCTACTGTTCTCCTACAGTGACCTTCTTGTTGCCTTATGATACTCTGCAGGAAGAGAAAATCAGCAACTCTTTCCTTGAAAGTCTCAAATTTGAAAAGCTAGAGTCCCCCTACAGTGACCTTTTTGCTGCTTTACTCCCATCTCCCTTTCATTATCTCTGTTCTCATGGGGCTTGAAGAAAAATGCATACACCTTAAGTTAGGGAAAGGCTCTGTGAAAGTACAATTCACAGGTGGAGTTTAAGGAAGGTAAACTAAGGGACACTGAATCTGTAATTTCTTTTATGTGTTCCACACATTTGTGGAATACAGAGCTGGAAGGGCCTTCCCAGGCTCCCTGGAGACACCCAAAAGGCTTCATAGCAGAAGAGAGTAATTGCAGCACGTATACTGGCAGCTGAAGGACAGCCCCGAGATGATTTTCAAACCAGAGCTGAGGAAGTTGTGTCAAGGAAGACAGCAGGGGAGATGCCTGCATGAGCTCATCAGCTCTGTTCTCCACTACTTTTGGAAGTCTTGTGCAAGAATCTGAATTTGGAGGGCTAGTATTTGTCCCAGGCATTGCTTTACTCCTGGATCTGGGCTTATGCCAGAACAGGAAAGGTATTTGACAGGTGATTGAAGGCCTCTGTTGATGGCCTGTGACTGGGTCCATTGACTTTGATTTTCTTGCCCAACTCCCAGCCTGTTCTGGTAGAATGACACTTTTAGTTTGGATAATCTGGTGTACAGACATGCTTGCCATGTCTGCAGAGGTGTGAGATGGAAGCTGAAACCTGCCTCTGGGAGAGATGAAAAGCATGATGAGGAGTCATTGTGAGGCTAAGGGTGGGATTGGAATAAATTGCTGTATTAGGAATAAATATGATGACTTGACCACTGGTGAAAATAGGGAATAAAAAAGATGCAGTAGCTGTTTCCTGATAGCTGAAATTTGAGACACAGTAGCAGCTGTAACTGGAACAGAGAGAAGGTCTGAGGAATCACAGTCTTTTTTATTTGTTTGGGTGTTGTTTTTCTCTAAATGAAATTTAAGGGGTTTTTGTTTTGTTCTTTTGAGGACGTGTCAGCTGAAAAACCTTAAGCTAAAGCTGTCTGATGGCTTGAAAGAGGTATGTTTTCTCAAGACCTTGCATTCCTCTTCCACTGTTCTTTAACCTTATTAGACTTCAGTCTTCCTGCAGTGGAGTTCTGCCTTACTGAAAACGCCTTATGCAAATACCTTTACAATGTGGTGCTTTGGTACCAACCCAGACTTGGAACACCCATAGGTATCATAGCTTTGAGAAAGCATGAATACATAGATAATGCTAGCAGTCTGTCTTCTTTACCTTCTGAAGTTCATCCATCTGAAATTTGTTTGATAAACTCACTGGTTTGGGTTTTTTTGGTGGTGGATGGTTGTTTTGTTGGGGGGTTGTTTGCTTTTTAAGGCATGTGAAGAAAACATATGGAGAGGAACACTGCCTTTAGCTGTTCTGGTGACAGAAATGTGGCCAGTCTGTTGTCCTGTTTAGATGCCCTCTCTTGGATAATAATAATAATGTGCTGCTAAGTATTAACTTTCCACAGCATGCTTTAACAGTTTTTATAAAAGCTGTTATTGGGCATGTTTTACAGAAGAGGAAAGTATGACACATCTCAGTGTGGTGACTTGTCCCATGTCACCTTACCACCCACTCAGAGACTGGCTCTCCTTGGTTGTTTGTCCTCAGTAAGGGCAACAGTACTGCTACCTTGTCACCTTCCACTTGGAAGGTAACTCTTCGCATCATGTGTTTTCTTTTTCTCATTACAACGTCCTTTTCTGAACATTTCAATTAATTCCAAACATTGATCTCTGGCTCAGAAAGTTTGATAGTGCTGGGCTTTCCCTTTGTTTCTCTTTTAACCTGAGGAGCTCTGAGCTGGAGGAAGCAAAACAAACAGTGAGTAAAGTGTGTTCCAGTGTTATGTGAGAACTCCCTGAGATTCATAAGACTTGTTTAATATCCACATATTTGATTTTTGCAAGGGTTGTTTTCCTTTCCTGTAATATGTGATTGCTTGGTGCACTTGGATTGAAGTATTAGAAAAGGTTTGGAAACCCCTCCAAAACTGTGTGTTAACAATTTATCTGGAATTCAGTGGCACTCAAATTCCGTGGTACACTATGATTCATACGATTAAATGCTGTCAAAATAGGCAAAATTAAAATGTACATATGGGGTTATCAGTCCTTGTGTGTGAAGATGATCACTGACTTGCTTGGTTGCTGATGTATAGCCCTGTTACTGCATAATTACAGCTTTTGGTCTCTCTAACTGGCAAAATGCCAATACAGCCAGATCCTTAGATCTGATCCTACTGTAGGAGATTCCTATATATGATAAAATTACTATCTTTTCAAACCAATTCTCAAACATTCTAAAGATATTTGTAGTCTTCATGCCATCTGCAGAATGGTGTGCGATTTCATATGGGGATATGCCATTAGTCTCTGTCCTGGTGATTAGTAATCACGTACATAAAGTACATAGCACTTTTTCTGCACTGAGTAAGATTAGAGCACAGACATGCTTACACCTAAAAGTTGGTTTATTTGATCTGATGTTTGCTTTCTGCACAAAACTTGCCTAGTTAACTGCATGGAAGGAATGATATCTATATTAAAACTATTCAATAGCATTTGCTTGAATTTAACATCTCTGTTGTGTTCAGTCTTCTTCAATTTACTTGCATATGAAATGGAGATAAATAACTTATTGACTTTTCACTGTTGTTTCAGGCTTGATTAGGAGTTGCAATATGCTGTCATACCTACTGATGGAAGTCAGTCAGCAAGTGCAAAGTAGCCTGGGAAGTCAGCAAGTCTAGTCAGTAAAGCTCTAGCTTGTAGAACTAGAGTGGCCCAGCTTTGGATTTCAGTGAGGAGTAGGCAACCTCCATGGCATGGATGCCTGTGGTGGCTTGTTAGCAGGTGCCAAATGGTGTGCCATAGGCCTGGCACAACATTGGAAGCATGGACTTTGCAGAGAGGCACAGCCTCTGGCTCTTGGGAAATGCAAAATTGAGCAGGTCATGGCAAGAGCTGTCTGATGTGGCAGCAAGGTATTGATGAAAGGCTGATTGACAGTATCTTGTCTCTCTGAAAGGTAGCATCATCTGGCCTCTTCTGAATACCTACCAGCATGCTCAGTTTGGGATGGAAAAATACAGGCTGGTATTCTGCCCTTTTTACGTGGACAGTCTTGCTTAGTCCAGGTATCGACAATAGCTACTAGAGCTTTTCTTCCAGCTAAAAAGGTTACTAGTTTCTATGCTTCCAGAGGCAGAGCACCTGTGCTCTGAGGCTGTGAGGTTTTGTAGTTAATGCTATTAATCAGTGCAAGGAACCTCCCAAAAGGGATTACTGTTCTTGAGCATGCACTGAGCAAATAAAAAGTACAGAAGAGTCCTCACTGCAGAGCTCACAAAGACTTGCACTGATCTGGCAAGTAATGAGCAAACAAACTAATAAGTGTAGGAAAAAGTGATGTAAGTTGTCACCTTGAGGTTCCTAAATAAGGCAGTAGCCTTCTGAGTGTTACTGGTTGCAGTGCTGTCAGTCAGACTGCTCAGAATAATGTCCCTGCTCCTGTTATCCAAGTTCTGCACTGCAGCCACACAGAAGAGACCTTTGCTGGGCATTATTTTACTAGTACATTTTTATATTGTTCTCTTTACTGACTGGAAGATAAATATATATGCTGACAATGCTCATGCTGAAGGGTTCTTCTTTAGCTCTCTGCTCAAAATTTAGGACCACTGTCTACCATACAAATTCATTTTGGGAGGTATCCAACTTGAACAGTTCCAGTATCCATTTGTCACTGTTGCTTAGAAAAATTTGATGTTTTTGATGCATTTTCAATCACTGCTTACAGCACTGTGATGTTTTCACAGCACTTGTCTTGGCAGCTGTGATCCTTTGCTGCATAGGTGTTTTTTTTCTGGTGGGTTTTTTTTTTTTCCTTGTTTGTTTTTCTTTTTTTTTTTTTACTCTGCCTAAAACACTCTCTGCTTGCAGCAGCTGCAGCTTGAGCTCATCAAGGTAAAAAGACAGCATTTTTATTGCTGCTGCAAATCTTTCTGCACTGGGTGCTTATAGGTACCTAGCAATACAGCAGCCTCAAAGCCAGCAACACTGGTTGCAAAGACGCTGTGGGGGCAAAGTGAGACTAATGCCTATTTCCATCCCCTCTGGTGAGAACTGCTGGGAGCAGAGAAAACCCCCCTCCGTCCTCCCCAGCACGTCAAAATCCGGCAGCTAGCTGCTAATTGCCTTTGCAGTGATTCACATGCCATCTGCCATTGCTGGGATCTTTTGTCATCCTCTGGTGGGCTACAGGCGGTTCCATAAACTTCATGTGGTTCTTCTGTCACCGACTGGGTGCAGCGACACTGCTATGTGCAGAAATTAATTCAGAAACTATTTACATGTTGCCACTCTTTCTTTTGGCTTTGAGAGG
>JAWWEU010000081.1:66400303-66421994 GCA_035583155.1 Acropternis orthonyx | reverse complement strand
CATTCTCTGCATCAACATCCACATTCCATTTATGACAAGAATCTTTCCATACCTTAAGTGGTGTATTGATTACTACAAAGAATGAAAACGGGATTGCATATGTAGAGAAAATACCATGCTTCTCTTGGTGCACAGTTCTTTTATGCAATATATGCATGCAGATTCAAAAGGCTCTTTTGCATTATTAACATACCTCTGTCTTGGCCATCCTATGAAGAGCAATGCAGAGGAGTGTGTTTGTTGACCCAACTATGGCTGCCCATATATAGCAGAGATTGTTATCTTTGCCAGAGCACTCCACATTATTTGCAAACCAGCTCCAGTCTGGAAGCTGGTAAGACATATTAGCACTTGGCAGTGCCTTTGCCAGTAAGTTCTTTTTTTCTGGATTTTGGATTGCTGCAGTATTGTTATTAATTTGAGAAGAATTTGACCTGGGTAGGAATTAGGAGGCATAGAGTCACAGAATGGTTTGGGTTGGAAGGAACCTTGAAGATCATCTCGTTCTACCCTCCAGGCTGTGGCAAGAGACATGTTCCACTGTCCCAGGTTACTCAAAGCCTCATCCAACCTCATCTTGAATACTTACAGGCATGGGGCTTCCACAGCTTCTCTGAGCAACCTGTTCCAGTGCTTCACCATTCTCACAGTAAACAGTTTCTTGCTAATATCTAATCTAAACCTACTCTCTTTTAGTTTGAATCTCTTCCCCCTTGTCCTGTCGCTACAATCCCTTGTAAAAGTCTCTCTCCATCTGTCTTGTAGGCTCCCTTCAGGTACTGGAAGGCTGCAGTTAGGTCACCCCAAAGCCTTCTGTGGTCCAGGTGGAACAATTCCAATTCTCTTAGCCTTTTCTTGTAGGAGAGGTGCTCTATTCCTCTAATCATCTTGGTGGCCCTGCTCGGACTTGTTCCTACAAGTCCATGTGCTTCCTGTGCTGGGGACCCCAGAGCTGGATGCAGCACTCAGGTGGAAGTTGCACAAAAGCAAAGCAGAGCAGAATCACCTCCCTTGATCTGCCACCTCGAGGCTTCTCTTTCTGGGGAAGGCTGTTTTCCTGGCTTCTTTTGGGCAGCAAGTTGGTGGCAATTTAAACAAGTTTTTGCCATGTGAAACAAAGACTAAAGGATGATGCTGTTATTCCTTGGGGTAGTGCAGAACAATTCCATGTGGTCTTTATTTTATAGTTCTATTCGTAAGAGTTTAGATCATCCTTTGGACAGATTTCATGACCTGTGGACAACCAGTGTGTCTGCAAGTGTTGAATATGATCTACAAGAGTGGAGACGAGGTGACTGGAAAAGGCAGAGTATCATATTTTGCTCAATGGTTTCATGGTGCACTCATGATATTTTCAGGATGTAGCAAGACAACATAAAGGACCAGGGTCTTAGTAACTTCCATAAAGTTCTCTTTTCTTTTAGCCAACAGAGAACATATTCTAGACAAAACAGCTGAAATCTGACCTTTTTTTCCTAATGATTTTACTAAGGTAAATTTAAAAGTTACTGTTTTTTATTCTTCTGAAACAGTTGTAAAACAGCAAACAATATATGAAAAGTATGTAAATATGTGTTTATTTAGGTGCGTCTATATATGTTTATATATTTGAGTATACCTGCACGCTCTTCCAATTTTTTTGAAATGCCAAAAATGTTTTCTACAGATAGCATCCAAATGAAGACTGTGGGTGTTAGTACCAGCCTTTCTTAAAATGAGTGTGTGGAATTCAATGACTAAAGAAGTAGAGAGGAAAGAGAAATGATTTATTGAAAGCTATCTTTCTGTTTTTACTTATGTTAATGTGCATGACCAACTAATGTATTTGACTGAAAAGCCTTGGTTATTCATATGCGGTTTTATTACAGAAAAACTGTGATTATTAAACTGCAAGGAGCATATAATATAAAAGTCAGTATATACTTTTGATTCTCAAGTTGCATATGCTGCAACTTTCTGAGAACATTGATAAGTAGGATGCAGATTTTCAAGTGAGATGCCATTTGATAGACAACCTCTCTGTGCTTTCTGTCACACCACGACAAGCTAGTCAATTTTGTGTGGGTACCAATTCTTTATTACAGGCAAAGAAAGCATTATGTTCTGCTTGTTCCTATATTGCCCAGCAGAAATCTTGGAAGAAACGGATCTACCTTTACGGATTTTCCTGGTAGCAGCAGTACCAGGTGGTACCAGTGAGCAGTGGGTAATTCACCTGCGTGCTTCTGTACCATCTGTACACCTCCATAATTACCCTCCACCTTGGCTTTAAAAGAACCCAAGTACCACAGCCTTGAAAAAGGTGTTTGGTGTGTATATTTTAAGCATAACAAAAATCACAGAATCACAGAATTATTAGGGTTGGAAGGGACCTCTGGGGATCGTCTAGTCCAAACCCTCTGCCAAGACAGGGTCACCTAAAGCAGGTTACACAGGAATGTGTCCAGGTGGGTTTGGAATGTCTCCAGAGAAGGAGACTCCATGCCCTCCATGGGCAGCTGTTCCTGTGCTCTGCCACCCTCACCATAAAGAAGTTCTTCCTCATGTTGAGGTGGAACTTCCTGTGTTTTAGTTTCTGGCCATCACTCCTCATCCTGTGACTGGGCACCATTGAAAGGAGTCTGGCAACATCCTCTCTGACATACTTACATGTATTAATGAGATTCCCTCTTAGTCTTCTGTTTCCTAGACTAAACAGGCCCAACCCCTGCAGTCTGTCCTCCTAAGAGAGATGAGTCCCTTAATCATCTTTGTGGATGATTGTCACTGGCCCCTTGCTTTGTGCAAGGTGCAAAACAGCAGAATTAGAGTTGCTGATTCCAGTTCAGGGATTTATATAGGAGCAATGCTTGCATGTTTGGTCCCTGTGCAGCCTGATACACAGAGCACGGGCACACTGTGCTGTGCATAGAACTATTTAGCTCACAGGAAATGGAAGTATATTAAAAATACTTTTAACATTGGCCCTTTCCCACTTGTAGCTGCCTTACAAACATCCACCCTTCCTAAGCAGAAGTAAATTCTTTGTCTGGCTGATTAACTAGGAAGAAAATATCTCTTGGAGACCTTTGCAGGGTCATTAGTGAAGCTTTCTTTTCAGAACATGAATACGCCACCTGCCTCTCATAGCCCAGGGGAGCCTAAAGGCAGTATGTGTCTTGGAGCACACAACAGAATAGCATCTGCATACTGCCAGACTGATCTGCTAATAGCCGAGGGAAGGAGCAGATTGATGCCAGGGGTGAAGAGAAATGCTGAAACCTTGCAAAGTGTTAAGCAGCCCTCACGTATTTATTAGACAGCTAATGCTGCCTGTAGCGTTACCAGTGGAGGATAAAAGAAGTGGGGCATGTTGCAGATTGTTAATTGGTCTTAGAGCTGCATGTTGTAATTACTAGCTTACTTTCTTCTCTACAAAGGGAAAAAATATCCCAGAAGGGACCAAAGCTGAGACTGTTTTCATCTGCTAAAAATTCATGTTGTATTTTAAATATTTTTACTATTTTTTCTTTAAGAAAGAGGAAAATAATTTTGCTGTCAGACTGATAATCTGCAAGAAGGTCCCCATCTGATTTTGACACCTTTAATGATCAAGTGTTTGTCAGGGAATGCAAGTTCTAATGTGTAATATGTTAGTGTTTTAAAAATAATCCCACAACAAAGTTGTTTAAAGTCAACTGGCTGGAAATATGCAAGGTAATTAGTCAGCTAAATTTATTGTGATTTTTATTGAGGATGGGTAATTTTCATTTGACTGTTAATTGACTTCTAAAATCTTAGTAAGTTCTTTCTCTTTTCTCTGAGAGCTTCCATTTCATCATTATGGTCTTGCTGTTTGGTCCTGTGCAGTTATCCAGTTTATGCAGGCTCTGGAGTCTTTGTCCAGCTACATTTTCGCAGGTGTGCTCCCGTTTACTCCATGCTTTACAGGCTAAGGATGAAAACAATTAGAACATTAAACAGGAGATTAAATTGATAACTGTTTATGTGACTACTTATTCTTGAGAAATGTCCTCTCAAATTAACCGATTCAAAATAGCACGGACAATGTCTGGTGTTCCTAATGTCTGAGAGTCAACATAATATTTTGACAAGTATTATCTAATTAAAGATTTCACTCTCTAGTTTAAATGAGCAGGTAGTTTATTTCTTTTTCAGACATGCCTGCTTGTTGCAAGTTGGCTGTAATGGGTTAGCAAACAGTTATAAAGCCAGATTCCATGATGCTGATGGATGAATTCACTGGGACCAGGAGGAGAACAAGAAGGAGATGAGTATCTTGTCCCCATTACTGCCATTGGGGTGCAGTATGTCTTCTCATCACATTAAGGGAGAGTAGATTTGCAGCCCTCCCTCCTCCTCATGGTTGTTTCCTGCAGTCCTGATTTGTGCTTGCAATATGAAAAAGAGAAATCTAGCCTACACTTCTGCATTTCCCATCTCTCCCCCCACCCTTCATGCTCCCCCAGCAGGCACAAGAACCTCCTTTACCAGCCCCAGCTCAGCTTTCCCACTGCTGGTGTAGCAGATTTACCTCCCACACGAGCAGCCAACTTTGGCTTCCCGTCGAGCTTTGTTGGCGTTTAGGGTAGAGACAGGTAGAACATACTGAAAAAAACTTTTGGCTCAGTTTAGTGGTAATTTCACACTACAGCCCCTGAATCATATGGCCTAATAGCAGCATCAGATGGAAGACATTCTTTCCATTATGCATTTTTTTCTTTTTTTCATATCTGGAAATAATTGAAGCTTTATGTTGAAGTGAGTTCTTCCTTCATAAGAACGCTTGTCTGTAGCTAAAGATTGACTGGCATAAATACTTCTTGCTTTCTTAAAATAATGACAGTGCCTTGAAAATTATTTATGTGGAATTTCCTTCCTAGCTTATCTGACAACTTATCAGAGTAGTGTTTGGTTGCTAGAGCACACGCTCCACTAAGAGACAGGACAAGCTTCCAACTGTGCATGCAGAAAGCATTTGAATTTGAATTTCAATTAATTCATGAACAGCATAAAATAAAAATGTCATGTTTGGAGTAGGGGTATTGTTGTTTATGCAGTTTTGCTGGAAGACTCAGAGAATAAATGATTGGCCTGTACTACAGTGCAATATTAGAACAAGAAGTGATTGCATGATTAGCTGACAAGTCATGAGTGGCCTGGATGTTTTCGTTTGTTCCCATGTAAAACTGCTTTGAAGATTACAGGTCTGTCTGTTACATCTCTCATCCTTTTTAACATCATATTATGGTAGCTGTTACAACTTTACTTGCCCTGTGATAATTCATTGAGCTATCAGCTGCAAATAGTTGTTCATCCTAAGGAGGCCAGGCAGGTGTAAGAGCAAAAAGTTCAGATCACGAGGGAGAATATTCTGTGGCCTGAGTTTTGGAGTAAATTAGTATTTTACTTTTGTTCATAAAGGAATTGCAGTCAGAACTGTATTGATTATTCTGTGTCTGTGTGCATGTGCTCTTGATTGCTCGACAGCCAGGCTCTGCTTTGATTTTTGGATTGACAGAGATAATGATCCTGGAAGGCCAATGGACAGGAAAATAAGTGGCCCCCAAAGGGCTTTGCTGCTGCTAAACAAAAGCAGAAACATCTATGCATCCAAACATGCACGGCTTCCACTAGGTGTAAATGCTATTTGGCAGGGTAAGGGTTAGGACTGCTGATGGATTTTCTCATTAAAATGTTGTTTTGAGATGAAAAAGTTATTTTTATTCAAAATTGTAACCTCTAAAAGAATCTAGCTGATTTCTGAGAAAGTTTCTGTGATAACACAGATATTTCTGGAATATCTTGATGTGAAACATTTTGATTTTTTTTTCATTGTAAACCATACTGAAGAGTGAAATACCACATTTCCCGAATGTTGTTTCTAAAGCTTCCTTTTAAAAAACCCCCACACTTTTAAAAATTCACTTTAGTATGATTTGAAGGACAGATTTCATACCACTGCTTGGAGGAGCAGCCCAAGTGAAACAGTGCTGTGTAAGAACTCATGTGGTTGTATTAGATGACATCTTGAGGTCCCCTGTCCATCCTGAATGATTTTATCATTCTGTGTGACATGACACATGAGGACAGGGCTTCTTTTCCACTCGTGTGTTCTGCTCTTACTGTGGCTGTCTCAAGGAGCTGCTGTAAAATACTGTGATGTGACCCAGAGCACTGCAACATTATACCAAAGCATTGGATACTTCAGTGTAAAAAAACAAAGCAACCAAAAGAGCTGGGCAGCAAAAAGCAGAAATCTGTCAAACCTGAATGAGAAAAGGAGGCTTTAAAACTTCAGTGTATTATGTATAAATGACTTTAGGAAGATTCACATCCATCTTCTTGGGGGTTGAAGTTGCCAGATGAAAGAGGTGAGGTGCAGATATTAGAGAAGATGTAGCTCTTTGTAAGATGTGAATGAAGCCGAAGAGCTGACTTTAAAGATGTTAAGGTGGACAAGAGTAGTAGCTCTAATAAAAGAGAAGTTGCTAATTGAGGATCAGTGAATTGATACCTAAGCAGCATTCAGGTTTTGCCTCTGCCACACACTTGTTTGATTGATATGACTGAGCTGTCCTCACCTACAAAACACAGCAGTGCTGTCCCATGTTCTGATTCACTTTCCCCCCATTGCCTATGCCACCAAATCATATAGACAGGAATTGCCCAGGGGTTTCCCCTGCTCGCTGCACCAGCACATTGAAAAGAATGTTTAGTTTTGCTTTTTACCTCAGTTTCAAAAACTCTACTGGAGGCTTTTATTTTCACTCATGTAGCTAATTTAAAATGCCCCAGGTTCAAACTGATAGGAGTGAGGCTGTTTGAATCTTGAGGAACATGAAAACCAGCACTTTTTGTATTAATTTTTGTATTAGTGAAAAATACCTGGAGGTTGTGCATGCTCTCATGGAAGCCACTTGTCACTCTTCCTCCCTTTGGGTTAAATGATGTCTGTATTTTGTTAGGTTAGGGGAGTTTCCTTAATCACCCATTCCTTTGTGTGATCTGCAAGGATACTGCATTGTGAATCTGTTTGCTCCTGCATGGACAAAAAATATTTGTAGAAGCTGAATTTAACAGGGGGAAGGTGGGGAAAATTTTGTTTGTTTGTTTGTTTTCTCCTGGCAAAGGAGTGTATGGAACTAACCTCCAGAGTTTTCACATGAAGGAAAATTGGTGTATGCTTTCCAGGTTCATCCTTGAGATGTCCTTTCAAAAGGAGTGGATGTTCTAAAATCCATTGTTGCTGCTGCCAGCTGAAAACTTAATAAAAAAGATTTAGTGAATTTTAATTGAACTAAATGCATTGTTCTACACACAAGATATTGTTTGAACTTGTAGAAGCTAGGACAATAAATAATGGCAGTGATGCATAATGACACATTAATAAATTTATACTGGTGCCTACTCCTTGCAAGGGCCTTACCACAGTCTCAAATGACAATCAGATTCTCTGAAGACCTTGCAATACAAAAATAGAGATATAAATTATCTACTAACAGTATGCCATCCTCTAAAAAATTCCAGAAAACTAAGTTTTAGTGGCTTACAGCATATTTATGCGTGTTGATAGTGCATCTTTGCCAGTTTCTGGAGGCAAGGCATTTAAGCCTTCATTATGTAGAAGAAAGCAAGATATGGGAAAGGAAAGATATGAGCAGTAAATGAAGCTATAACAAACTGTCCATAATAAAGCCTGTCCAAACTAGTCTTTCCATATATCTGTATTTCACCTCAGGCTTTGTTTCTAGCATTCAACATCAGTGAGAAAAAGTCTTTGGTCACATTAATCTTTCAATCCTCTTAGGTGTTGGGGCAAGTTGAGGAATGGGAAGAAAATCTTCAAAAGCTTGGGCGGAAGCAGTACTGTAAGAGTTTGTGTTCAACCTGTGGCCTTTGATTCTTAATTTATCCATGAGTTTTTCCTTTAATAGAGAAAATTTTGTCAGAGAAGGGTTTCTGTAACAGCAGTAGTCAGTTTGGCTGGAGGCTTAGGCTGCAGGGGACAAGGAGGATTCAGGATAGGAAGTATTGGGGGATTTTGGCAATTTTCTTAGAAGAGAAAAGCCATTTTTTCTAATTTACCAAAGTTGTCAGAAAAGTGTCTTAATTTGACTTTTCCTACCATATAATGTTAAACATGTGCTGTTTTAAGCATGATTTAAAACTATTCATCAAACTGGGGAAAAATGAGCTGAAAATGTGGATTTATAATAATGGCATACAGACCATGCAGTCTGTAAGAGGCAAGGAATATGTGCTTCCAAGAGAAGCAGCACTGAAAATCTTGGGTGAGGATTAAAATATATCTTTCTGATCTTCTGTTATGTTTCCTGAGTAAGTTCATATTCCTTTGCGGGAAAGTGCTGTAATTCCAGTAAATACTGTATAATCTTTGCGTAATGTCTTAGTGATTTCTTTCTCCTAAAACCTGTTGATACTCTTAATGAAAAGAGAAGGGACAGGGATTTCCTTCTGTTGCTAAAATATCCATATAAGAGCAGGGCCCTACCTTGGCACTGGACCGAGGTGATTCCTGCCCTGAGGGTTTCAGGGACATTTCAGCTGGAGGCTCTGGTGACACATCCTTGTGCGAGGCCAAGTTCTGCCAGCTGACAGGTTTTCCTCTCCTTCAAGCCACTCCCTGGCCTGTCTGGGATATGTGAGGCAATAGGTGTGCATTTTGTTAAGGGGACCAAGGTGGTAGAGCTTGATTACTGAGCAGTCACTCCCAGAAACTGTGCTGGCAGACCTAGGGGGAAGAGCAGGAAGGGGTCTCTGTGCTTGAGGCACCTGCTGGGGGGGAAGGCAGGGATGGGTGACTGAGGGACAGTGACCTCCTGGCCCAGCCACAGAGCAGAAGGGACATCCAGGGGCTGTGCTGGCTCAAGCCTCCTAGTCTCTCCAGTGCAGCTCCGTGCCCAGAGGCTCATAGTGAGGAGGTGAAGGTACTTGAGTGTGTGTGTGGGGTAGCTGAGGATGGTTGGGCACAGGGTGGTGGGGATGGAGCAGGAATGGTTCCTGTGTCCCTGGGGAGTTTGCTCTTACTCCTGAGGCTAAAGGTTTGCAGTCGTGAGCTTTCTGATAGCCTTGAAACTAATAACAATTAAATGTTCTTGAGTCTTTTCTTTATATTTTTAATCAGGTTCTTGCATGATTGTCCTGACCTTTTCTCTCTGTACTGGCACATAATAGTATGATGACATGGCAGACCTGCCTGCAATCAGCCTGGTTTCTAGAATTACTTGCCAGAGCTTTTGCTAGTGGTTTATTCTCTCTGCACATCACTAAATGCTCTGCTTTTGCATCCAGAGGCGTCTTCGAGTCTTTGCAGTCTTGTGTTAACCTTCATTTGAGGAGGGGGATTTAAAAGTAGCGATTTTAACGTCAGTATTTTATGTAACAGTTAGACTGTCTTTTAAGAAAGCTTCTAAATTCACCACAATTATATGTACAGTTTTTGTGCATCTCTGCTACGACGCCCTGCTCTTCAGAATTGGCCTGTTGCGGGAGACCGTTGACCGAGACCCCAGTGACCACACAGACACCAGCAGGTTGTGGGCTCAAAAGGGCAATGTTTATTGAAGACAAGGGTTTATACAGCGTGAGGGGGGAAGGTTCCAGAACCAAGGGTAGTAACAGGGACAGGATTGGACAGAACTGGGGGCGGTGCTTGTAGCTGGGGTAACCGGATAGCCAATGGGCAACGGCTCCGCAAGCAACCAATGAAATCCCAGGGTTTGGGGAAATGGCGGGAAAACCAGGCAAGAAGCGGGAAAATCCTGAGGGGGAAGGAGACAACATGGAGGATCGTGAGGGGAAAAACAACAAGGGGAATGGCCATGTTGGCAAAACATGACTAACCATAACCGGCAAATGTAACATGTAAAAACCCATGAAATCCAAACTCCAAACAGTCTTTAGTAACAGGAAAATATTCATAAACGTCCATTACCCCTCTGAAGAGTGGTAAATATTGAATGTCTTTGAAAGTCCAATACTACGTTCCTCAGGAGAATGTAGTAAATGTTGCGTCACCATTCAGTCTGGAATGATCCTCTTCGTAAGTCCGCTTCGTAAAATGTTTCAGCCACATCTCGTAGTCTGCTGCACCCCCAACAGCCTGTGACTTTGCTTCTCTGTCCTTGATTTTTTTTTTTCCTCTCCTTTTTTCCTAATGGTAGTTGTTCCCGGTATTCCTGTGCCAGAAAGTTGAGAAGAATCGTCTTCTGCGGCACTATACTCCTTGTCAGCTCTTTCCAATCCTGAGCTTTAATGAACAGTTTAGTTCCTTGCCTTTGTGCTTCTACCTCTGTGGTTTTACTGCTGTGCTGGAGCTTTCCCTGTGTGAGCAAGGGAGTCCCTGGCAGAAAGACAGGAGTTCTGTCTTTCCTGCCTAAATAATTTCCTCTGACTGCATTTATCCAGCCCCCTCTTTCTCATTCTTTCTTTACCCTCCTAAGAAAGCCAAAGAGAAATGTTACATCCCTAGGCCCCTTTATACTCCTTTGTGTGTCTGTATTATAACAGCAGTGCTTAGCACTTGCATAATCTTGCTCCTCTGCATAATCACTGTAATCATTTATGCATCTGTTTTATAACAGGAGTGGGTCAGATTCTGAGATGGAGCAGAGCAGTTCTGGCTCTGCACTGTGTTTACTGGTTGGGCTAGCACTCATCATCACTCTTCAGTGTTTATTGCACCTGGTGTTTTATGCGTCAAAACACCAGGAGCCAAAGACCTGAGGACTACCTTTTGTTCCTTTGATTTTTGTTGGAGTTGTTTTCACACAAAATGTTGCTTGACTTTGGGAAGGAGCAACAGAGTAGCGGTGACACAGCTGGGTTCAAGTTTGTTGTCTCTCTAATCATTTTAGGCAAGGTGAGCAGGTGGTGTTTATACTTGTAGTGAGGAAAGCTGAAATTACCTTCTGAGCCATGGATCATGGGATGCCTCGAGAGGTGGTGAGTTCCTGACTGTCCTCTGCTTGCCTCTTGTTGCACTGCAGATAAGCCTGTGAGGCTTAAAGGCCCTCATTCCTAATCTGAAGACTGATAAACTACTGATAGGGGGAGCATTTCCTCCCAGGTTTCTATATTAAGGAACCCTTTGGATGCTCACTGCAGCAAGCAGAGATTCTACAGAGACAGTGTGAGCAATGTCTGTGTTAAAGAGGTCAAAGAGCTGCATTATCTGTAGTCGTTACTACAGTCTTGTGCGGGGAGCGCTGTGCCAAAGCTGGCACCCTGGAGGAGCGTCTCTGGGTGGAGCTCTCTTCCTCCTCCATCACTCTTTTCTCAGTGTTGACCTAGTTTATTAATGTTAATTTTATTAGTGCATCTGCTTCATTTTTGTGATTATTAAATGCTTTTGGGGCTCCATAATTTGATTATTTCAATGCCTTTCTTGATATAATTGAAGCTCGAATAATGTAGCCTGAAAACATACTTTATTTTAACTTGATAAATCTTGTACAGCTAAACCAATTTGTGTTAATATTTTTTTCTTTTTGCAACCTTGCACTTATGTAATTTATTTAGTGATGAAATATTTTTTTTTCTTTTACCCAGAGTACCTGAAACCATGGCATATCTCTCTACTAGGTCTCTTTCTGTCTGAAAGTTTTAAACAGTTTATGTTTAGGGTCTCATACAACATATCCCATCTCTGTAATATGAGGCTAACAATCCAATTAGACATTCATAGAGTGATCCCATCCAGTCATTTGCATCAGTGTCTCCTCCTGTGGTGGCTTCTCTAATAGTACCTTTGTATGTCTGTCCTTTCACATTACAGCTAGTCCATTTCATCTCAGATGCTGTGATAATTTCCTCACTCCCTGTCAGTGCCACAACTTCCATAGCCTTCCATTTTCTGCTGCCTTTTTTTTCCTTCCTTATCTTTCATTGCTGCTGTTTTCCCATGGTACTGGGGGAGGGTTTCCAGTGCCAGAAAGAAGAGCCTCAGACCCACTTCTCCATAAAAAATTAATTGGAACTCCTGCTGCTCTTCCTGGGTGGCTGGTCTTGCTGCCTTGCTCAGCTTTTTTGCTCTGAGAAGCATAGCAAGATCTTTCTCTTCAGCCCTACTTGACTCATGTATGCTCACTGAGTGAGTGGGTGGGGAAGCAAGAGGACTAATGCATCACTTACCTCCTTTGGGGTGCTGGCAGTGTGCAGGCACTGCTTGTGTCTTCTCAGGAAGATAGTTTTGACATCAGCTTTTTGTGAACAGGAGGTAAATGAAACAGAGAACCCAGGAGCCACAGGGGATCAAGACCTTCTGGGTTATAAAAGGCCTGAAACTGATGCTGGCTCACCATGAGGCAACTGGGAAGTTCTTTGAACCTTTGAGCCAAGTCTTGCTGAAAATTTAGTCCTAAAAATGTAATGGGTTGTTTTCCTAAGCCTGTCCTTGTTTTGGCATCTCTCGTAGCACCTTTGTGGTAATTTAACTCTCTTGTTTAGAGGATGTAGCATACCTCTTCATAGGTCACTGGAGTAATTGTATTGCAGTTAGAAAATATTTAAATCAGCTGAGTGTGTCTTGATGTCATCAGTGGTACCTTGCAGTTTTATAGACCTATGACTTAGTAAAATATTGTAGATTACTCTAGAATATACTGTAGACCTTCTTTAATTGGGAAACTGAGGAAACCTGACTTCTGGCTGGACAAGGATAGACAGGAATGAAGGACTTGAAAGACTGCCAAGGATGTTCTGATACCCTGGAGAGTTTCCATTACTACTTTGGATCCAGTTCAATGTACCTGTCTGTGCAAGGTTCAAAGCTGTAGCATCCACTCCTCTGTGCTGGAGCACTGTCTTTTTCATTTTCTGTGTAATCAGAAATCATGAACTTGATTGTGCTTGTTTTCTTTCCTCTGTGTGAATTTAAGCGCTAGAGAAGTAACAATTTGTTATGGTGCAAAAAGGACTTGAAACCTTGCCAGATACTTTCTGTAATTAAAAATGGCATTGGAAATATCCAACATCTTTCCTCTTTGTTGTACTGATTCCTCTCAATTTTCTGATAAATTTCAGGGTTATGACAAATAAGGAGCCAGGGCAGTCAGTGGCTCAGGGGATTAGTAATTGGGTTCAGAGCCTTTCACCTTCAGGCTGCCAGTCTGTATCTGGCCCAGGTTGGTAATGACCAAAAATTCACTGTCAGGTTGCTGCTCAGTGACCGATGGGAAATGCATTTGTGTTTACAGGCTGGATATATCACCAGCCCCCTGGGAACATTTGGCAGTGATTGATACCCTTTGTTTTCCTCAGGGAGGCCAAAACCAAACCAAGCTTTTTGTTGTAGAAGCACCACCCCAAAACCAGAGGGGTGCTGGAAGCTGTCATCATGCCTGTCTCTGCAATATGCAGGGGGTCCTGGTAAAGGGAATCTGTTGGCCAAGTATCTTTGATTAATAATATTGATACACTTAAAATGTGTTCAGAAACAATCTCTGATGCAGAACGATTAGAATACATCCCATATCAAACTTTACCCAGTAGGGAACTTTGATCATTGTCCTTCCTTAGTATGGGAGAATGCTCTAAAACTTAAGGAAAAAAATTAGTAGCTAGTATTACTGTAAGCTAATATTAAAGTAGTATAATGTACATGTGGGTAGGATATGCAAATGTCTAATGCTCAAACATTAAAAAGTTGTCTGGACTGATGTTTTTCCTTTTAAGACATGGCTACTGAAAAATCAGTTTGAATGAACTGTTCCCTCCCAAAATATCTGATGAAAGTCTTTGTGAAATTAAGCGATTGCACTTCCAGGGCAAGCAAAGATGTTTCCTTTTCAGTTTAAGGAAATACTTGACATCAACACTTCTGGTGTTCCCTACATGATATGTGTGCAAGTCACCCCTGTGAAACAAGTAGGGGAAAATGTTATTTTTGATCACACCAAGAGAGGAATTCTTCCCAATAAATAAAGTGGTTTATATGGTGGTTTCTGTACAGTGGTTTCTCTTTGTGGCAGAGTTATTTTAGGCAGCTGGTGGAGATGATAGTCTGCCTACAGTAAAATGGAGCATTTTGTCTGTGTTGGCGAGGTAGGTGGTGTCCGTATCCTACAGGGATGCTACTTGTATTTTCATGTTTTGCAACAAGATTTATAAGACAGTAAGAGTGAGTCATGAGAAAAGCGGAGACTGGATCCAGCCATGATACATAGATCAGGATTTCCAAGATAGATGGAATTTTTCCTTAGCAAGAATTGAACCCTCAAAATAACAAGGTAGACTTGTTATTTTGCATAGCTTAAGCTTCCTGTGTGGTCTGTAACAATGGTATTTAATATTTGTGGTTCTGTGCAAAATGAAAACCAGACAGGAAAGGCTGCTCTGAATTGCAGGTTTGTAAAGATAACCAGCTGGTTGCACCTTTTTCAATGCCCAAGTAGATTTTAGATCCTAACAAGTGGGGTTAGAATTTTTCTGTGTAGCTAGCAAGAGGAGAGAAAATATCTCCTAATTATCACCCTGAAATAAAAAGTAAAAATATTTGAATGATGAGGGCAAGGAACTGTGTGCTTTTTTCTTCTTCATGTTAATAATAATGCCATATTGCAGTGTAATTTCACTTCTGCCAGTTAAAAGCTTATTAAGCTGCTATCATAGTAAATAGGTTATTAACATTGAAAATGAATGTCACCATCATCATTGAAAATTCTTTCATTTCCCTTAATATCTCTTAAATGCTCAATGTAATCTACCAATCTGTCTCAGTTTGGGATCTGAGAAATTATATGTTCTTAAAAAATGTCAGAAAACTTTTTTGGCACTACACTGTGCCTTTCCCAGGAACAGAGAATTTGAACATTTGAATGCAGTATTTAGAGATCTGTCCACCCAATTGTCTATTTGACATTGCTGCATTTGGAATCAATTTTCTTCTTTCTTTTTCCCCAACTTCCTTGCTGAAGTCAACTCCACTTTATAAATACTCTGCCTAACTAAGGCAGCCTGGTTTTCAAAAAGCAAATTTGCTATTTTTCTGATATTTTTGAATGGGGTTGTAAGCAGTTAAAACTCCTGTCAGAGTGGGTTTCAGAAGTTATTGTTCTCTTGGGAAAGATGATAGTCATATTTATTAACAGAGGGATCAAACATAATCTTGGATGGAGATATTCAATTTGCATGCTTGGAAATCAAGAGTAATTCTCCTGAAATTTATGGATTTTAATCCTGAGCAGACGCAGCTCCAAAGCACCAATGTGAATGTAAATCATTGAATGCTTAACTTTTTAATTTGACTTGTTTTTTAAATACTTGTTTTAGAATTTTTTCCAACATTTCCGTGCAGACGAATCATCAAAGCTACAGAAATAAGCAAAGAGATTGTTTGTATAATCCTTTCAGATCTTAAAACTCTAAGTAAGAGGGTTTGGGGTTTTTGTTTGGTTGTTTTCTTGGATTGCTGATCGTGGCTATGTTTTGGCAGTGTTAAAGCTTCTTAGCAGGGTATGTCAGTGGTGTGGGGCAAATGCAGAATGGCAAGAGAATAAAGCAGAAGGTAATGCTGCAGAAGTGACATTTTCTTTGTACTCTACTGACCTTTTTTGAAATACACCATCTTTAAAGGACACAAACACTATTTTTATTTGTAGCTCATCTAAGTGATGGCACCTTCCATATCCTCTCTCCCCTCTCAACTTACTAGATAGTTTTTAGCATATACACAAGAGCTTATAGGTTAACTTTCCTAAGAGTTAAAAACATTACTCATGAAACAGCACAAAAACCGTAGCAGTGTTGTGGGTAAAGACTCAGGAAGACCTGGGTCTGTGGTTGCCTTCTTCTGTGAGTCTATCTAGGTCATTTAGGGCAAGTTGTCCTGAGGTATTGGAGTGTCGTGATGCTCTGTGTCTAACAGGAGTTGGTTTCCTGGAGCTGCAGGAGTCATTTTGCTCCTGTAGAGGGGGAAAATTTGCCTCCTAGGCACTTCTAAACAGTGAAGGATGATGGAGCACCAAGAGATAAATGGTCCTTTGTGGACTGTCAGGCAGCATGTAGAAAGGGCCCGACCACCCTTGTGGAGCATGTGTTATGTCGCTTTATGACTCAATTCTTCTTCTGAAAACTGGGATTAAGAATACTTCTTTCTTCTCATCTGTTTAGGCTGTAACCTCCTTGGAGTGCTTGGAGTTTGTTTATGGAGTGCTCCGGAAGATGGGTCTGCAGTCCCATGTGGGACATCTCTTTCAGCCAGGCCATGGCACTAATAAAGACCATCAAAGCCGCCTGCAGTATCTGGGCTTTCTGGAAAAGTTTTTAGCAAAGCTTGTACGAGATTTGCTTTGCATGGTCTGAGTCTTGGAGCAGCAGGGAATGCAGTGTCTGGACTCACTTGAGAGCCATTTAACAGTTTTTAGAAAGCTGCCTCAAGCAACTAACTTGCACATGTGTGCTTGAAGTCCCTTTCCTTGGAAAAAAATTCCAGTGACAGGCCTTTGGAAGAGGCCAGAGGCTGTTGTTTCAGCCACTGCATTGAAGTGCTGTTTGTGATCTGGAGTAGCCTCACAGCTCTGTGTGTTTCTGTGTTTTGTTCTTTGCCTCCCTCTCCATTTGCCAGGTGTGTGATTTAGCCAGTTCCAGTATTTTCAAAACCTCAATTTAGTACAGAAAACTCTGTGGCACTGCTATTTCAAAACCTGAAAAGCCGAGTGTGTATTTAATACTAAATTACATATAGCTTCCACATTGTTCATTTTTAATGTATGTCAAATGTTTTAGACTTTTTTTCCTACTGCAGCTTGGTACGAAAAACTTTTGTTTTGAATTTCTAGTGTTTGGAGGAAACTAGTCAATTGAAGTTTACAGCCTGGGTCAGGTGGCTCCTTCCAGCTCCTTGCTGGGATTTTGCTCTCACTAGAAGCAATGCTAGTTGTGGTCGAAGACATCACAGATGATGTCAGTTTAAAAAAGATGCTTAAAAATGTTAGATGTGGGTTAGTTTTCTTTGGTTCTGCTTCTGAACCATATCTTCAGACTGCCACAAGAGTTAAACATCACTTTTTAAACCTCTGAAAGCTGTAGATTCTCATGTCAGAATCTGGGAGGAAAAAACAAGTCAGCTAAATATGGAAAAACTTGGTGAAACTAAGTGAGCTGGCAACATGGAAAGACATTTTCTTTTTTTCTGGATTAGAGGGTTGAAAAAACTTAGTCTTTACCCTGCTGAAGTGTTTCTAGATCTAGGATCTATTCATCCTAGATCCTTTGCTCCTTAAAAGCAAAGCTCAGTCCCCCCGAATAAATGCTGTGAAGGAGTAAAACCTGAGCTGTATACTGTGTGTGCGTCCTTCAAGAGGTGTTTTAACATGAGTGCTGCCTTCAGAATTGTCATTCTGGGCTCTGGTTATAGTGAAAAAGGAGAAAGGAATATGTTGTTAGGAGGACTTAACAAGCCAGGCTTCTTTTAGCTTCTTGGGCAGAAGACGGTGATGAGTGAAACAGCGTTTGGGACTGACACTGTGCTCCTCACTCCCATTTTTGTAATTCTTGTGAACACATCTTGGTCCTTTTGTATCCCAGAACTTCTGGGTGTAATGATGACACAAAGTGGTAGGTGTAAGTTTCAGTTTTCCAGATGGTGTGTTTTATAAAGCATTACCACAGCAAAAGGAGTTACCTTTGTACCGGCAAAGAACTGGAGTTGCAAAGGAACCCCCAGACCAAAGAGAGCCCACATACAGTATTTATGTATCATAACTAAATTCAGGAAATGGTGAGAAGAAAAATGGAGTTCTAATGGCCATACTTGATTTTTAAAAGTTTTGTGCTAATAAAAAACTCAGCAACTGTTGTCCCCCAAGCTCTTCCTGAATGTGAACCGAAGAGTGATACAACTCAGTTTTTCCTAGCTGCTGTTCAGTCAGCTGTTTGAGGAATGGTAAATGAGCAGGGAAGAATGCTGGAGGAATTAGCACTTCAGGGTCTCCTTTCATTCATCAAAGAGATGTGTTTTCAAGCTTAACAGAGTTTCACACGTGCTGCCATCAGCAAAATCATACTTTATGAGGTTTCCAAAGGTAGTAGGAAATTAAGGGAGGCATGCTCTGAAACTCCAAAGGCAGTCATAAAAGATGTCAAAGATTTCCTTCGATCTCCCATTTGTTTTCCATAGTTCCTTCAAGTAATGGTGTAAATCATTGGCTACAACCAGAACAAGGCATAGTTTTCTGAAGCAGTGTTCCATCAGTAAGAACACTTGCCAGAACAAATCCTCAGCTTTAGGAATATGGGAGTAGTCTTGTTCTGAAACCCAAGAGTGAAGTGGAGTTGTCAGAAAGAATTGAGTTTGTGTTATTGTTTCACCTATTTACAGTTCTGCTGCTTTCTGTTCCATGGTTTCTGTGTTTACCTAGCAAACACAGATTATTCTCTTTATTGATCTTTGTATTTTTATCTCTCCTGATTCTGCATGCGTTGTTGAAGTAGCAGTACCAAGCAGCTTGTTCTTCAGAGTGGGATAGCATGCTTTTGGAGTGTTTCCTTGATCCACCTGAAGTTGTGGAGTTTTCATGGTGAGCATTCCTTCAGCCACGCTGCTAGGGGTAATACAGGATATTAATATGTGATGCCACATTTGTAGAGAAAAAGCTTCAACGGTAAACAGTAATCAGGACCTCTTCTCCTTGGAGATGTTAAAAGCCAATTCTATGACATGGTGCTGAGTAACCTGCTCTAATTGACCCTGCTTTGAGCAGGAAGGATTTGACTAGACGGATTCCAGAGGTGTCTTCCCACTGCAGCCATTCTGTGAAGGAGATGGTATCGGGTAACAGAGGACATCTAATACTTTTCACTCAGTAATACCTGAAATAAGAGTGGATCCCCAAGTGCTACACACACATGTGGTCTGTCTGCTCAAAGAGATGCTCTTTAGGTCTTGCTTGAACTCTGACTTTTTCTGCACTCTGAGTCGGTCAAATTGCATTCAGTCTTCGTTTCAGGCTTGGAAGATGTTTGACCACTATCCTCAGTTGTGCAAGATGTATTTTTGGAGACAAAGATGGGTGATGCTAACAGAAGAAAAGTTGATACTATGATGGGGGGGGGAATGGACAAGAAAAATGAAAGATGACCTATATCTCCACCATCCTTGAAAGAAAGAGCTGAGTGGAGTGTTGGCCCACACTGTGGTAATTAACTTGTAGCAACTACTAAGGGTTAATATTTTAATAGGGATAAAGGATAGTTGTTCAAAGTATCCAATCACTTGGTCACAGTTTTATCTACATAAGTAAAAATGACAGTCATAAGTTACAACAAATATAGTAAACGCTGAAGACTAGCAGTTCTTTTGTTCCAGAATTACAGTTCCTGGCATCAGGAAGATGTTTCTTCTTCATTTTGTACTGAGGAATACTTAGGTAGGCCTGCTGTAGGTACCAGTACATAGCTGTCAGAGGGAGAGTAAGCAGATATGGACCTTCAGATGTGATGGGTCTCACCATTTCTATCCAGTAGACCAGTAATTTAATCAGCCCTTTGTCAGAGCTAGAAATTAAGCATTTAGGCAGCGTCAATTAAGACAGCATGAAAATGCTTTGGATACATTTTTCTCTACTCTTGGAGAAGGCAACACAGCATAGATGTTTGGTGGGAAAGATGTTGATGCTAATTACTTAATTCTTTTTTTTTCCCCCTTATCTTTCTATTCTGTAGCTGGCCTTGCCTCAGTATGCAGTGTTGTTTTTTAGTTGCATGTTTATGATCATGTGTAATTACAAAAACAGTTTCCAGTTGATTCTGAAATTAGTATTTCAGGCAGTTTGCTTCAGACATCATTGATAGATCAGCTGTACTGTTTCTCAGTCAATGCCCAAAATTTACTGAGCTGTGTCTCTTGAATTTTTGTGGGTTTTTTTTTGTTTCACCCCTGGTGTTATATTGCTAATTAAGGCTATTTTTAGTAATTATGTTCCAAAAATGGAACAGACTGCATGAAGTGGGACTAGAGTATTTGGGAATTTAAAACCCTTTCAGAAGTTCAAAAGCAAAACAGTATCAGGGAAGTCAGGCTGTAACATCAGATTATTGGCTTGGTGATGAAGAGCAACTTTGTGGAGTAAGGCTATGAGTCAAAATGTATATTTAAAGAACTCTAAAACAATATTTAAATAATATTTTTTCCTATTGAAAAGAGGCTTTGTATTCTCAACAAAGGATTTTATTTTGCAGGCTACACTCTTTAACACTCTCTTGTTCTCTGCTGCTTGAAGTTTCAGATTATCTTAAGAGCTGGTCATCTTTGAAATCTGACCTGGATAACCTTTTTCTGTTAAATGCAGTAGTACTAACCAATCAGAAAAAAAGAGATGCTTTCAAAATTTGATACGGTTGGTTGATGGTATTGGTGTTGTATGACAGTTTTATAGGATGTTTGAATAGCAAAATTATTTCTTGAATCCTACCAAGATAGCATTTCTTCCATCTTTCTTATAAATATTGGCCAAAATATGTTTAATATTAGTTACATTGCAGTCTCAGGGACAAAAAATACCCCAAAACGCTGAGGGTTTCAGAAAGATTTCAGTTCTCCTCTTAACCATATTTTACAAAGAAAAATTGTGGTGCCTGTGCTTATTAAATACACTTATATACATGTATTTTCCCGAATGTGCTCAGATTATTGGGTGACTGCATATATGAATCACCACTGATTCTGGATGCCATTCAGCTGCTGCTATTATTACATGGCAGATGCTTCAAACCCAACATAATTCTGAGTAACAGGTTAACAAATATCGAAAACGTACTGAGCTTTGCAAGTGGGGCACATCGGTTCTAATCTCTGTATTACGTGCACAGCCACTGTCAAGAAAAAAGCACAGACACTTTGTTATACTATTATGAGCATATTTAATTAAGACAAAATGCATAATTATACTTTTCAGTGTAGTATAGTTCCTTCCCAGATGAATCAGAATTTGATGTGATGGTGTCCTTAGGTGTTTGCTGAATACTCTGTTCTCCTTTTGTGTTCTTTACTCTTGCTGTTTCAGAAGCATAACTGCATGCAGTCAAACATTCACACATGATGCAAGAACTTCGCACTATAAAAAAAATTTTGCACACAGGTATTCCCAATTAAATAAAAGAAGGACAAATCTAATGATTGGTTACTTTCAATGCCTTTTTCCCCTCTCCCGTAAGTATATTATTAAGCAGAACAAAACAGTATCTGAAAATTCAATGTGTTTCTTCTAGAGTACTTGTTGAGCAGAGACCTTTGAATGTGTGGTCTCTGGGATCCAGAAAAGACTGTTTGCAAACACAGTACTTCCTTGCCTGATAGCTGCATCCTCCTCTGTGGCCACTGTCCTGAATGAAGCTCAGGGACAGCAGAGGGTTTATGTCATAGAAGAAGAGAGCAAGTAAGGTGATTCTTAAAGGAGTGCAGCTCTTTTCTTCCCTTTGCCCATGGCATTTGGTCCCAAGAGTAAGATCAAGGTAGAATCTGACTGCCTTGCTTTACCATCTTCTCTGATTTTTCTGCACACTAGAGTTATTGTTTTACAGGGTTATCCCCCACCTCTCCTCTGATCTAGATTGTTCCATGCCTGACCATGTCAGAAATGTTTGTATTTAGGCATGTGTGCTGGTTTAAGGTAAACCAGCAGGAGAAAAAGAACCCAACTCACAAAAAGACTGCAAGTCAGAACTACAA
>JAWWEU010000081.1:66361075-66399207 GCA_035583155.1 Acropternis orthonyx | reverse complement strand
AGAGGGTGTAGAATACAAAGTCTTAGCCACACCCACACAGTGACAAACTGGTCCTGGTCACTATAACCAGGACAGCATGTCATCAAATTTTGCCAGAAGCTGATCATGAGGGAACCTTGAAGCAGTCGTGTTTTTGCAGCTGCTTCCCAAACAAGAACCACAAAAGGAAAGATGAACAGAGCTGTGCATGCTTCCTTCATTTCCAACAGAAGAAACTCACGGAATAACTTGCTTTTTGTGTCTGTTGTGTGTTGATAAACCTGAGCAGGGAAAATGAGTAATGAGTTAGTGTCAGTGATGATGGCAGTGCATTGGACATTACTGGACACACATAACTGGAACCGTGCAGTACCATCACATTCTTATGTAGTCTTGATTTTTTAGGTATTGGTACTTAAAAGAGGTAGAGATCAGAGGGCCATACATTTCACTCTTTGATTCCTACTACTGCTGCCCACAATGAAAAGATTCTTCTTTCTGAGGGGCCAGAATCCAAAACTTCCTTTGAAAATAATGTGAACAAGAGGTGATTTATCTTTCTTTTCAAATCTGATCATGGATCTAGATGTTGTAATTTTAAAGAGTGTACTGCTAAACTGTATGTGTGTTTGTAGGGATAATGTAGAATGGAGTGGGTAAAGGAAGGTTTATATTTGTTTAAAAATCCAGGAGATCTTGGTAGCTGTCATGTTACATCATCAGGAAGAAGTAAGTTAGCTCTTCATCCCCAATTTCATCATTGTAACTGGCTGGCAAAGAGTAGAGGGATCAAACAAAATGAGAAATGTAGTCATCTAATGTTTATGCTTCCAGCACATGCTGCCAAGAGCCACCACCTCTCTCCAGATACCAGTCTGGGTTTAAGTGAGGTGGATCCTGAGCGAGAAAATGCAGGAGTCAGCAGAAGGGCAGGTGATAAAATTTCAGGGTGGAAGAGGGTTCAGGGTGTAGAATCTTATTTGTGTGAGAGGGAGTTGTAATTGTAAAAGAGCTTTTCAGCTGTGTGTATCTTCAATCTTGTTGAGGAGCTACAGGCTGAGAGGAGCTTCTGTGGGATCTGCAACCAGAGCTGGTGTTGAGTGTCTTTGATGTTGGTCCTGCATGTTGTAGGAGCATATGCCCCTGCAGCGCTGAGGGACAAATGCTGGCACTACTTTCTTGCTTTGTACTTGCATCAATTCATACCTTGAAGGCCTGGGGTAAGGGCTGATTTTTAGTAGGTTTTTAGGCCACCAGGAGGTGAGTATTGTCTGTACATACATCCAGGGTTGCCCTGGCCCAGGTGCAGAATCTGGCACTTTCCCTTGCTGAATTTCATATGGTTGGTGATTGCCTCTCTAATTTGTCGAGGTCTCTTTGCCCTTGAGGGAGTCAACAGCTCCTCCACATTTAGTGTGGTTGGCAAACTTAGTATTCCCATGAGACCTGCATCTGGGTTGTTAATGAAGATGTTGGAGAGAATGGGGCCTAAGATGGCCCTAAGGAGCCCCAGTATTATTCACAGTAATACTTTAGTAAGTGTCCTAAGATGTGGCAGAGGACAACCTGACTTTTGGAAGGTGCCCTCAGAAATGCGAGTGGCAACCACTAAGACCCATCTGCTTAACTGTGACTGTTTACACCATAAAAAGAAATTCACTGTTATAATTATATTCAGAATTATAGAAAGCTGTTGCTGCTGTAGATTATTTGATCTCTCTGGGGAAACTTCCATCAAACATAACAGCCTACATTTTTACTTTGTTAATTATAAAGCTGTGAACAGGAAAATGCAAGAGAATCTCTACTATTCTTAGTGTAATAGTATCTGCCTAAAATATTACTGCCTTTATGAGTCCCAATGGAGGATCTTTCTGTGTATGGAAAAAACTCCACACCATCCTATTGCATAAATGAGGAAATATATTCTGCATGTATTCAGAAAATACTCAACACACATGTATCATGGTTTCTTATAAATCTATACACTTAGGTTATCTGCAGGTTTGCTCATGATTTTTTGCTCCATCTACCCCATCCAAAACAGATGTTGTTTATTCTTTTGAAACATCAGCTTATGCGTATTTTGCAAGGAAGTATAGATTAAAAATATTCTCTTCTTTTGTGCTGATTTGGAAGAGCACTTGAGAGTCATGTAGAGTAATGCTTTGATTTTGGCTTCTATTGAGGTTTTTCATTTCATTTTTGTATTGCCCTTTGATTGCAATGTTTTTCATAATTTCTAAATAATCATAGAATCAGCTGGGTTGGAAGAGGCCTCTGAGATCATCAAGTCCAGCCCTTGATCCAACTCCCCTGTGATTACCAGATCATGGCACTGACTGCTACGTCCAGTCTCAGCTTAAGAACCTCCAGGGATGGTGAATCCACCACCTCTCTGGGCAGCCCATTCCAATGCCTGATTACTCTCTCTGTAAAGAATTTCTTTCTAATATTCAACCTAAACCTCTCCTGGCAGAGCTTGATCCCTTGCCCTCTTGTCCTATTGCTGGTTGCCTGGGAGAAGAGACCAACCTCCACCTGGCTACTGTAGAGAGTGATGAGTTCTCTCCCCTGAGCCTCCTTTCTGCAGGCTGAACTCACCCAGCTCTCTCACCCACTCCTCGTAGCACTTGTGCTCAAGTCTCTTCACCAGCCTCATTGCTCTGCTCTGGACCTGCTCAAGTACCTCAATGTCTTTCGTGAACTGAGGGCCCAGAATTGAACACAACACTCAAGGTGTGGCCTCACCAGCTCTGAGTGCAAGGAAAGGTGTTATCTTTTTATTACTTAAAGGATCTTTTTATAGAGATATCAGACATGATCGGTGGAAAGGACTAATCACTTTGTCTTGTCCATCTGGAATCCCAAATAGCTGAAGATCCTTGAAAAAGTCTGCTGTGTTTGTACCTTATTTGTGGAAATCAACTTTCTGGTTTTTTACAGTGCCATTTGTTGGTTTCAAATCACTTGTCCATTGTGGTTGCTGCGATCCAGAGCAGCAGCTAGTGTGGATGCACTTTCCCAGCTCATTTTCAGATGGCAGAATTGTTCTCTGAGGCTTATGGTTTTCAACAAGAATATAAAATGCAGTCTTTTTCAAGGATCTGACTTTTTTGGCTTATTCACTGTTAATAATTAAAAAAAAAAATTAAAAAAAAAGGAAATAACAAAAAGGAAGGCAAGGTGTCCTAGTCAATTCAGCTTATTGACCCGTGTCACTCCATGTGGGGAGATACTCAAAACCCAGGTGGACCCAACTCTGGGCAACCAGCTCTAGGAGGCCATGCTTGAACCACGGCCATGAAACTAGGTGCTCTCAGGAGGTGCTTCAGAGAATTCTTTCCGTTGATATTTTTATGTTCCACTGTGATCAGTTCTGCTGGTTCATGTGATAAATAATTTTGGTCCTACTTCTGCAAGGTCTCTGCAGTTACCCTTTGAGAGCATCATCAGTTGCATTGATGCTCAGTTGCTGGGCACTCCTAATTGCAGGACTGAAGCTGAACTAATGACAAAAGTAAACATTTGCTGAATTTTGAAATAATCAGGCATAGGAAACCATAGCCACTGTGATTTATAGCTGCTTTTTGTTTTGTCTGTGCTCCCCCAAAAGCCCAGCTGTTTGAAGATACTTTATTGAACAGCAAAATCAGATCTCACAAAATTAGAACCAAGATAGCTCTGGGTGCAGAGTGTTTACTGTTGGCTTCAGAAGTACCCTCATAGCACCTTTTTCTGAATTCATCAACAAACCCTTGTCACTCAGCTGAGCTTTAAGGTTAGACGGCCAAAGAAAACTTGTTACAAAATAGAAATTGAATAGTAATGATTTTGTGTATATAACTTGAGGATGTGCCATAGATACTCAGTCCTTCGAAGCTTGTAAGTGCTTTCTAGATGGTCACTGAGCACCAGATGGATTTGGCTGCTATGGTTGAAATAATCAAACCTGGCTTTTTTTTGACAAGCACCATTTAACAACCTGAGTGATGGCCTGGTGCCTTTATTTCACCAGTGAAACCTATGCTTATGCTACCTTAAGAGACCACTAAGCTTTTGGGATACTTTTAAATCTTTACTGATCATTTACACTTGTCTTACTTTTTTTTATTAAATTTATAAAAGCATTGAAAGAAAGGTATCAAGCATGGCAAATACACAAAAGAGCCTCAAAGTGATATTGAGGACTCAGGTGTATGTTTCTTGGCTCAGTCAAAGAGTATCAAACTTGATAATATCAGCAGTCTTCTTGCAACATAATACTCCTTTCCCTCTAATCCCATCCTAGCACTGTGTTCCTTTTTGTCACATGTGTGCAAGCAGAGTAACTTCACAATGCATGTGAAACACAGAGTTTGTACTGTTTCTGTTCAGTGGTGGCTGGGAGGAGTGGGAGATGTTTTCCATATCGCCTCTTGGAACTTTTGTCTGTTTTACTCTGGTAGTCTTTTGGGTTTTTTAGGAAGTCTTCATGATCACAGAATACAGAGCATTTTAAGGGCAGAGAACAGTACACCATAATTATTTGTGGGGTTGCTTGAAGTGCAGTTGTGCAAATTCACCTTCCTTTCTTACGTGAACTATGTGTATGCAAAGGGAGGAGATACTGACACTGCAGCTTCCGTATCATGGCATGTCTGTGTGACTGAATTTTGAGGTCAGGGATTTTTGAGCACCTGTACACAATTGTGGTTCTGTGATAACAGCCAGCAGGTTTGCCAATTTAAGCTGGTCTAGTAAAGCTGACATAGTGATTAGTTTATCTTGAGATTAGTGGTAGGAGCAGAAGATTGGGGTTTGGGTTACTGGAAGAGGCAGGTGTGTTCTGCAGTCTTGGCAGATGAGTAAAATCCTCAAGATATGTTGTCCACAGATGAGCTGTAGCAGAGCTGGCTCGTTTACCTTGGCAAGACAGAAGTGAGTTAAATTGTTCTTTCTGGAGCTTCCTCTTGACCCAACTAGACTGGAATTGACAGCTGAATTAGCTTGTTCAAGAAGTGGCCTGTGTGCCTTTAGCCTTCGTGCACCGCATACGTGGCCTTGCAGTTCCTCTGTCAGCAAAGCAAGGAGTTCCTCTCCAGGGCTGTTTCATTCACCTGGAAAGATTGTCTGGATGTCTTGTAAAATTCTGACTAAAGCTAAAACAAGGCATGAACAGTGTGACTAGCAGCTTTACTGAGTTCAGCTTCCCCTCTGTGCTGTGGTTAGGTTAATGCCAGCTGTGTAGAACTGTGTCGTGGCTGGACCCTCTGTGTGTTGAGGAGATTGAGGGTGATAAAGCACAGATGCTGGCCCATACTTTGTTTCGTCTCCTCATGTTAGGAAAGGGCTTGACACTGGCCTTTTTCTGCTCTTCTGGATTTGCTCTGTGTGCTTGCAAACTTTGATTTTTTTTATTGATTTTTTTTTTTAATTTTATTTCTATAGGAGTGAAACTTTCCAAAGCCAGCTGTAAGACTTCTAATAAAAATTACAGCTTGGCAGGAATCCTCCTGCTTTGTCTGACCTGACTTTCTGGGGGTTTTTATGAATCTGAAATAAGGTGAATTTCATCTAATCTGAAGTATTGTTACAGGATGGCATTGGATAGCTCAAGCAGTTGTGTAGTCAGCAGCTATTTATGTGAAAAACTGTGGAAACACAGTCTTTCTGATTCTTCTGATGCTGCAGGAAGCTAGGAACAGCAGTGGGGTTGAACTGGGCTGATTTTGGTGGGGTTTTTTTTGGTTTTGTTTTGTTTTGGTTTTTTGGTTTGTTTTTTTTTTTTAACCATTTGACTAATGACAGCTTAGATCTCATCTGCTCTGAGTTGGCACAGCTTTACTGATGTTGGAAGAGCTTTTATACTAATTCACACCAGCTGAGCTTGTTATGCAGCCCAGTCTGTGCAAATGTGGGGTGGTGGTTTTTTCACTTTTTTACCTCTCCTTCTGCTTTCCATCTTGTGCTTGGTGATCTTTTGTTCTGCCCCTCATGCAAGTTCCAGGTCTGACCAATTGACTGCACATAAACAGCAAGCCTGTTTCAGAGTAGATCTTTTCACGTGAATCTATAAGCCTATTAATTTTGATTCCAGGTTGCATAGATACATAGAGGATTAATTTTAAATCCAAAATGAGGATTTGTACTTTTCTGTAGCTTTTTTTACCTATGAAAAACACGTTAGTTTTAATAGCTGAATACATTTCTAGGTAGGCAAGCTCTGTTTATTTAATTTGATTTTTGAGGACTCAAGAGTAATACATACTGAAATCTGCTGCTGCTGGTGATTCTTTCTTAGAGTTTGCCAGAAGGGCTTCTGTTTCTATTGTGACAACATAAAGTAGGATGGATTTACACTCATTCACTGAAGCATTGCTATGCCTTAGAGTGTATCCCATCTTACCTGACTTGAGGGAATTACATGCATTTTGTAGAAAAGAAGCTTATACTAACATATGTGCAAACTTCATGTGATAATTATCCCAGGAAACTCCAGTTAATCTGGTTGTATTTGAATGGCTGATAACATTTTATGACATTGCTCAGGAAAGCAGGCAGTCATGATGAAAGCAGTGCTCAGAAGCTAAAAATCTTCTATAAAATAAGTGCAACTGGTGCACAAGACATCCTGGACATATATTTTACTATGTGTAGCTTTTCAGTATATGTCTAATCTTGAGGTATACAGTAAGAAAGTTTATATTCTCAGGGTCTTCCAATTAAATGAACTGTTTAAGAATTTTAAATGCATATCCTGGATTCTTACCTGTTTTCAGTTTGTCATAACAAGTTCCTCACAAATAGTATGAATAGGTTATTGATTAGAGGAAGTAATTTAAAACTGTATAATTAAGATTCTGTTAATGCAGCATCATTGTGTAGAATTTAATACATTTGGAAGTTCAAAAGCTTCACAGAGTTGGAGCAGAGTATAAAAACTTATGTTGAAGTGTATTTTCATGATTCAGACATGACTTCTAGAAATTAATAATTCTGAACTGTGTTGTTCACTTAGTTAATGATTAGGTTTCTTTGGAGAAGTGACTAGTACGCTTCAAATTTCATAATTTCTAAGACAAGGTTAACTGTAGCACTTCCCTAGGGCTTGATGTTTGCAAGAAGACATAAAGAACTGTGCTGTAAAAGTGCTTCCTTAACATTAGTCTCTCAGCCGTGCCTGGTTCTTGTCCTCCACTGTGCACTGCTGCATCACTGCTGGAAAATTATTATCTTTTATTGTTTAATTCCCTTTGGGTTTGAGATAAGCCAGATGGTGAGGTCGCCTTCTAGGGGAGTTTTCTGTTTTGCATTATTAATTTTCCAATCCCTTACCAGTAATGGAGGAGTTGCAGCATGTAATCCCCATTGGTCTAGATGGTTTTATGTACCTGTGTGTGGATTTGATAATTCCTACTCTTTTATATATTAACTTCAATCCAAACTCACTGCATGGTACAGAAATGGCCAGCTTCCATGTAACAAATATACAGTTAAACATGGTATTATAATTAGTATTTGGGTCCCTTTGCATGGCTTTTTTCTTTTTTCTCACAGACTATGTTAACAAGATCATAGAAATGTCAAGGGAATGTAACCACAAAAAATACGCATTGCTTAAGGGCGCTTTTTTTTGGTTTTTTTTTTTTTTTTTTTTTTGGCAAGGTGTCTTCCAAAAATACCTCATTTGCTTTTTTAGTTTATGTTAGGACATACCCTTTTATACTTATATTTCGGTAACAGAAATTTAGCTCCTGTCAGTGATGTGAGAATTTCAGAACTAAAGCAGTAATGAAGTTGTACCACCAAAGGCAAGGTAGTGGTTGCTGACCAATTGAGAGGATCTGGAATTTTTGTATTCATCAGAATCTTATTTTATTTGAGTGATTTGTATCATGAAGTAGACTGTGTTCCTGGCAGAGGTTTCTGCTTTCCAAAATATAAAAGTGAAATCTAAATAATTATTTCTAAAGATCTAAGGAAAGAAGGCAAAAAATACTGTTTAACATTATTTTCAGGGACTGTGTAGATTTTGTAGGATGTGAAGCTCAGCAGTTCACCATGTTAGCTAGTCCTATGCAAAATTTAGTGTCATGTGTAATTGAACATCAGGTATCTTTAGTAACTTGTGAGAACCCCTTAAATCTCATGTTTTGATTTCCTTGACTGTTTGTATCCCACTGCAATATTCCCAAAGGGGTGTCTGAGTGCATGTGTGGAGTTTTGTTTTCATTAGGATAAAAAACACCCTAATGGGTAATGGGTTGCAAGATCAATAGCTCTTTGAATGTATCACAGATTAATAGATAGGTTGCATAACCTGTATGGCAGAAACTTGTTAGGTGTCACAATCCCCAGAAACCCAGGAATGGGCACCCAAAATCAGACAGTTTTTCTTATAGGGAATTTTGCAGCCCTTCTCTTTCCCATCTGTGAAACAGCTCCATAGTCTCAAGAGCTGTGTTAAATGCTAAATTGTTTGTCCACTTTGTCTTGAAATGAAGAAGTGCTCCATAAATGACAAGTGACACTTACAGAAGTTTTTCTGATTGTGGTTTCATGAAGAAGGTAAGCCAAAGATGCTACTTAAAATGTTGCTGTAAAAAACCCAAACACTGTATGGTTAACTACTAACTGCAGAAAGAATTGACAGGGAGTTTGCATATAAATAACTCAGTTAGTTACATGCACTAATGACTTCAGTTAGTAGCATGTTAGTTTAAAATGTAATCTATTGAGAAAGAATACCACACTGCCATGTTTTTTACCTCCAGTTTTTCAGCACTCTTACACAGTTTTCTGTGCTCCATTTATTTTTTAAGCCCTCTGAAACCCTATGTAACAGATATATATGAAGTTTTCTGTTGAAATTAAAATTTTGGTCTTTCTACTAGCTGAAAATTTCTCCTTAGCAAAGACTGAGCATGATTTTCCTATGAAGAATTACAAGCACACACACACAAAGCCATCATCACAGCATCATGTAATTCTGAGGTGAGCTCCTGAGCTTTGTGGTCCAACCCCCTGCTCAACACAAATCCAGACAGAATAGGTTGCCCAGGGCTTTGTTCAGTCATGTTTGAAATTGCTCCCCAAAGAGCCTGTACCTGTCTATCACTCCAGTAAAGTGAGCTGTCCCATCATGTCTGTAATCCTGGTGAGGTCATGGCTCTGGAACTGCTCTTAGACTTTTAATCTCCCTTGTTTACTTTCCATGCATGTATGTTCAATCTTCTTTTTCTTTCAGGAGAGAGGCAGAGTATTCTTAGAGCTGGTCACACCACCTTTTCAAATGGCTGTGGGTTTCTATTGCCTTTAATATTAGCAAGATTGCTGGCCCACCAGAGGGAAGTGTTCCAAGCCTGTGGTGGCAGAGGACAGAGCAAGTAATAGGATTTGGGCTGATTCAATCTTTGTCCACAGCTATGCTGATACAACTTGTAACTGCAAATGCTGTTATTCAGTAAGTTCAGTGGGTATATGTAGATAAACTGATTATATGTTCAGATACTTCTTTACAAGATGCACAAATGTTCATCAGCTGTTGAAAGGTGGCCCCTCTGTGTTTTCATTAAGTTGTTTTTTCTTTTTCCATTTCCTGAAAGAGGGAGGGAATGAGGAGAGGAGTGAGATTAAGGCTTCTTTGTGCTAAAAAAACCTGATGTTACTTGCTGTAAATATGGAATATGGTAGTTGAGACAAAAACTTAGAAAACTTGCATTAAAGTAAAATGCAAAGTAAAAAGAAGAGCAAAACTGCCTCCATATTCTTTCTACCTTGAGAAGGAAAAAATTATAAAAAATGACACTGTATGTATCTGGAAAGGGATTAAGAAACTCCAGATGGCAGTTAAAAAAAAAAAAAAATTAAAATGGGGGTGGAGAAAGTCAAGAAGAAACAGTTTCTATTGACTTGTTATTTCTTTTTTGGAAAGGTCACTGAAAATTTACACAGTGACAAAATAACAACCCAATTAGTATCTGTCCTGTAAAACTAAATGTTAATTTATTTCAGATTCTCCTCTATTGACAAGTGGGACTGATATTCAAGATGGACTTCTCTACACTAGTGCAGGGTAAAAATTACCAGATCAGTTATGGGTTTCTGTAGCAATTGCTCTGAATTTTCAAACTGCAAATAAACAGGATATAATTACAAACTATCTGTAGGTTTATTCTGTAGGAAGATTCTTCTTTTAATTATATTTCTGATCTCTCTAAAAGACTCAATTTCATCATGAGAGTAAATCTTAAACGCACAGTGGCCCCTTTATCTAGCGCTTAAAAAAGCTCCCAGTGGAAAATAGTATTCCATTAATCGTCATCACATAGGAATTATAGAATTAGGGGGTCTAACATTTCTCTTATCATTCATTTTTTAGGTGTCAGTGGCTTTACCTTCCCAAAATTAAGTTCTGTGCATAACAAGAGATTAATTAATAAATATGAAAAAAGAATATTAGTTAGAGAACTAGTGACTTTTTTGGGGAAAGGAATCCCTTTAATAAGGGGATTTAAATTGCTGTTCATTACCCGAGCAAGAGAAATTATTTTTCCTAGTATATTCACTTCTCCATAAAGAAAAGCAGATGAATAGTCTTCTCTGATAATTCATTTAAATATTTTAGCAGGGAATTAAAATACCATGTAATCAAAGCAGTTTCCTTTCCTTTATGTTGTATGTTTATCAGAATATTTCCATTCATACAGTCCATGAGGAAGATAAAGACTCACTGAGTGAAGGTTGGCTCTTTCCCCCTGAGGTGCTGTGACACACACACAGATTGCACGCTGGAGCACATCTCTCCTTCCCTGGCAAAACAGAGGTGTGTCTTCCGTGCCCCTGCCCTGTGCATGGAACAAGGTGGTGTCTGGTGAAGAAGGAACTTTTCCATGTTTTACTGAGGTCTGCGTGTTTTGTTTTTCCCCCTGTTGTCTTCAGTGACCATCAGATTATACAGTGCTCTAGTTCTGAAGTTCTGAGTCAACTTTTAGTCAAGTCTAATTACATCTTTAGCCCACCTTATTTGCAGGTTTGACTGCTCATCTCATCTCTCAAGGAGACTGTTGTTTCAAGAGGGAGAGGAAAAGGCATACAAGAAGTATGTGTCTGTGTTCTCTAAATAGTACTCCCTTTCTCAGGGCCTGGGCCTGTGAGTAAGATAGAACACTGCTTGGGTGAAGAGTTCAGACACATTCATCCACAGGAGTTTGTTTAGCTCTGGCTTCCTCCAAAAACTTGCAGTAAGTGCGGGCTCTCTGGTTCCATGACTTGCTGTGAGCTGAACTCAGGAGCATGGCTGAGTCTGCAGGTCACTCCAGGGCTGTAGGCATCCGTCAGCACCTTCCCAGGACACAGGAGGATCAATCCCTTTAAACCTTCATGCTGTGTCCCAACAAGACAGAGAGAGAAACCTTCATGGCTGGAAAGCCATCATCCTGGGAGGGACCCTTGCTGGATGGAGGGGAGTTAGGAATGTTTAGGACGCAAAGGACATTGCTAAGTTTACTTCTCTTGTGAAGGACCACTGTCTGATTCAGTTTCCAGGATGATCATCTATCTGTGGATGAATCTGAGTTGCAAGGTGGAGGGTTTTGCTCTTACAAGTGTCTGCCTCACTAAGGCAGTAGTTGGAAAGCATGAAATTTGTGCCTTTAATGACAGCAGGCAGGAACAGTCTGTGCTCTTGAACGCTACTCTGCCTTTTCTTCCTTCCTGAGCAAAAGCATTAAGTGTAGGAGCATCTCTGAACTCAAATTTTTCGCATGTGGTTGCTCACTTTGTGCTCTTTGTTGTCCCACTGCCTGACTTGAGACTGTGGGGTCTGATTTGCAGAAGTGTTGAGTGCTCACAGGTGTAGCTATAGTCATAGAGGACTGTATTTTGAACATATTAAACCCCATGTCATACTTGGTGCTCAGAAAAAACACTCCCCGAGTATTTCAGATTTGGAGCAAAATTAACAGATGCTTTTGATCTTGAAGTCTCTGTGCCCAAGTTCCAGAGGCAACAGAGGAGGCAGTAATACTTCCTCAACTCACAAAGACATGCAGAAGAAGAAAGAAAAAAAATAGTCTTTAATATTTTGCAAGCATTTAAATACTGTGGAACTGAATGCTTCATTGAGAAGATCATAAAAGAAAGAATGTGTCTTCAGAGCTCTGCTTGAATATTGCTCAGTGCAAAAGGTACTTGGGGTACATGTTCAGCCATACAGGAAATGCAGGCAGGGGTCATTAAGCATTGTCTCTTCTCTGTGCTGAACAGAGCAAAGTCTCGTGGAAAGATTAATTCTTGTTTGTCTCATTGAAGACAGCATCATAATGTATTGCTAAGATGAGAGCATCTTAGTGTTCCTCAGGCAACCTTAATTCTAGCACTTCAGAATATCTGAATGTGTCATTGAAACACCAAGTGTTGTGTTAAGGCTCAGTTTTGTGGGCCATTTTCTGGCTGTTTTAAATTGAAAACTGAAAAATTGAAGTATTCTGTTGTATATCATCACATTCTTACCAGTCATCAGTGTAATACAATTACAAGTTTTGTAGAGTAATTCTCTGTGTATATACCTCTCTTGCAGATACAAAATACTAGATATAATTGAGAATTTATGAGCATAGTGGGAGAAATATGGGGGTTTTTTTCAAGCAGCTGTGGAAGATTGAGTGCTTTATGTGGCAGTCTTTGCCTTCTTTGAACCTTTTCTAAGGGAAATCCCTCCTCCTTCAAAGATAAATAAAGCTGTTCTGTCAGCTGGATGTCCTCAGTGTATCAGTAACTGAGTGTAACACGTAATTTAATATAGCACACTCTGTGTCAGGGAGAGGTTGGCCACTGTGGGTGTGCTGTAGATGTACTTCGTACCATCAGAACCAACTTTTTGCTACTGGCCTTGGGCTGACACAGGCCTCTGGCTGATGAAGAGGTATGTGATTAAGAAGAATCCCTTCAAGTGTTACCAGTTTGCTCTGCTGAGGACATGTTGCTGTTGTCTAGTAAGGTTTTGGTTTGGTTTTCATTTTAGCAAAGCGTGTACTTCTCTGGATGTGCATCACGCCTGGCAAAATGGCCTGGAATGTAAAGTGGGACATTTTGCTATTGACACACTTTGCTAGGAAATGTCATAGGAGTTAGATAGCATAGAAGTGGGATTTAAAAATGTCCATTGAAAAACTGCATATAAACTTGGGGAAAAGCAAGTTCTTTTCCTTTTCTATTGATTTAATTTACTGTGGGGTTGTTGTAGTCATGTCGTTTTGCTAGAAAGAACTGCAGAGCATAATCTGCTTCATTTGTGTATGTTATTGCTTGTGTATCTGTTTCCATAATCTTTTACATGCCTTGTCAGCTGCATGGCAAGAGTGAGCAAGAAGCCTCTGCAAAATGCTAAATTGCTTCCAAAAATTATTTCAAGTACTTCAAGCTAAACCTTTTCTTGCATCTTTTCCTGAAATTTTCTTTTGTAGTTTAGATGGAACTTCACAATTCTACGTTTTTGTCAACTCACACAGTGATAATACTGTATTGTGTGAAGCTCCTTCAGCCACTTCATGCCAACTTGTAATATAATTTATGTCACTTTTTAAAGAGTTATATTTCAGAAAAAAATAAAAAGAAGTACTCCTGCCACAAGTCATCACTTTCATACAAATTAGGAAGTAAATGAAAAAGAGTTACTTTGAACTTTAAGGCACAATTGCTTCATCTTCAATATTTTTTTGTCACCTGCTTCATCTGGAGATGGTGGGTTAATTTTAAAAATAATCAGTCACTTAAATGTTCTGCTCATAAGGAAGAAGAACGTGGAGTTCTGGCTGTATTATATATGGTGGTCCTGTGATATTACAGATTAATAGGATGACTTGAAATAAATTAGGTATGTTACAATTTTTTTTTTAGAAGTGCCTATAGGCACTTTGTGTGGTGCAGGAACAGGGAAATAAGTACAAGAGCATAATTGATCATAATTTCCATTGTATTTGTGTCATATGAGTTCCAAAATCATGAAAGAACTTGCTAGAAATGAGAAAACTAATTAAAAGAAATCGGAGAAAGAAATTCAAAAGAGATTAGCGTGAGGTGCTTGCTCAGAGATGAAAGATTTTTTTCCTCTTCCTTGTAATTATACAGTGATGTTTGTTTCATGGTAAAACTTGAAACTGAAATGGATACATAGGGCCAAATTCATATAATCTGCTTTACATGTCTAAAAGTTAAGTGTTTGTCTGTACATTTCTTATACCAGCATGAATAATCATTTGTGATATTTTCTCCCCATTTACAGCAGAACCGAAGGATCTGGTTTAGATCAGATACTTAACAATGTGTAGTAGTGAAATAGCCAAGAGTGTCCTGCAGAATTATGCCTCTCAGCATCTGCTTGCAGATATCTCTGCTTCTGTTTGGAAGCCTCCCCAAATTCAAAGAGAATACACTAATAGCCATCAAGTTGTAAGTGACCAGGTTTGACTTCAAAACTTGAGTAGGAGGGAGAACTCTTTTGCCTGGAGTGTAACCCTTCAGTTCCTGCCCCAGAAGAGCTCTGGCCGTGGCAGTGCCATTCCACAGTGCCCCTGAGCAGGTGTAGGGTGAGGCACAACTCAAGTTCTCTACATAGTGATGCAGTTCCAAGGGTCATGGCCACACAGAAGTCAAGCAGTGCACTACAAGCTAAAGAAACTGATTTGTGAGTTCAGGTTTTGCTCATCTTAGTGTTCCTGGGAACATGAGGATGAGAGAGGAAATGGAGGAGATTTTAGGCCCAGACAGAGGAGCAGGTCATGGCTCACTGTGTCTTTTCCTGAGGCACAAAACTGAGTCTCCTGAGGTGTCCCTTAGTGCTGTAGCTATATATTTCCCTTTTATGCATGCCTTGTGTACAAAATGTACCTGCAGACTACATTGTTGTAGTTGCAGTTGGGCATCCATAGCTGTGTTATAGGCGTAGATAAAGGTATTTGCAGGCATCCAGGTGGACAAATGCCAATGGAAACACTATACTCAGGAGCAACACAAAGAGACATGCAAGAGGGTTCCTTTGTGACATTGTCTGCAAATCCTATTTGGTAGTGTTTATAATTATATATTTAAGTCATATCTATGTCTTTAGTTGCATGAGACCTATCGATGGAAGAGGTTTAGTCCAGGAACATGCAATGGTCATGTTTTTTCAGATGTGAGATCAATAAGTACGTGTGTGTTGGGAAGCCAGTCAGGCTTTGAAGAGCCCTTTGAGAGCAAAAGTAAGGAATGTCCTTCGAGTTGTAGCACAGGGCTGATGCAGTAGTTTCTCTAGTAAGAAGAAAGGAAAACCAGGGGTGGTCCTTCTGAACAACATTTTTCCTGCCTGTGCTGTATGACAGTATATTTAGGTACACCTGGACCTTTCATGTTGTGATTTTTTTGAGATAAATAAATCTTGTGTACCTCAGACCTTGTCAGAACTGTTAGGAAGCACTGCAGTGGGATTTTGTTGGAGTTCATAGGGCAGGGATGCTGCACTTCACTATGAAATCTTCCTACAGCTTTATCATCAGCATACTGAAGAACTATTGACAGAGAGATTTTGAAATGCAAAGATTTACATTTATTATGTGTCTTGCCTAAATCATTCTAGGAAAGGAAGGACTATTATCCCAGCCCCAGTTATAAGGCAGGTGATGTCTATATGATCACAAAGCTTTTGATGACTTTCTTCCCTGGAATGAGTTTGTGGCAGAAGAGTTAAATCATAAATTTTATCTGTCTATTATGTTTATATATTGGAGAGCCACAGAACCCCAGCCATAAGCCAAAGGCTTCTTTATGGTAGGTGCTGTAGAAACACAAAATGTGATGTCAGTCCCTGCCTGTAGAAGTTGAATTTATTGTGCTGTGTCAGGCTTTCAGATTAACCATGAGAGCATGCTGCTATCAGCTGAACATGTTTTTTAACCTTTTGATATATATTTTCAGGTGTTCTGGTTGTTGTGTTTCTTGAAGAGGAATACCAAACAGATGCTAACAGCATCCTGTGCTGTGAGACATAAACTGCTGCCTCTGTGTCTTTTGAGCATGTCTTAATCTCTTGAAGATACTGTGATAGTCTTTGCATTCTTATTCTTGTTCTTTCTGTTGTTCTGGAAGAAAAGACGGTTTTGTAAGACACTAAACAGTCACCTTCAGTGAAATTTTGCCAAGAAAGTCACTTCTGGGGGCAATGAATATATTTGAAGTGAATTTGTCCAGCTGTACTTATACCCCTGAAAAAATGAGATTCATAATTGAACTTCTGAATTGTACTGTAGATCTGGTCTTTCTGCCAAGTGGCAGCCCCTTATGTATTTCTTTATAGCTGTTATTTTTTTCAAATCTACAAGGCCCCAGTGTCCAGGGAGATTTAACAGCATTAAAAGATACTGAAAGGCCCAAAATCTCAAGATCCAACTTTGCCTGAATGAACAAAACATGAAGAAAGGAAATGGAGTTTGCTTTTACATGCACAGAACAAAAAGAGCAATACTGGAGCCTGCAGGCAGAGCCAGGGGAAATAGACCCAAGGAGTCAAGTCAGTTTTCGCTCTGTGAAATAAATTAGCAAATTGCACTGTCATCTGTGGAGATTGTCCAGCCTTGAGACAGGGATAAACGAAAAGACTTTGAAAACTAAACAGGCCATTTGTACAGCTGTGTAGGCTGAAGTACAGGGAAAAGGGAACCCATATACCATAAAAGTGTTTATAGTTAATGACTAATGTCTTGTATTGCTCTTGGGAGTTAAGTGGATACTTTATCTTACCTAATTTGGAAGGCTGAATGCCATTACTGTGTATGGTTATGAACTCTGAAAAAATATCAAAGGGTTTAAATAAGATTCTGTTCAGTGGTGGTTTTGTCACTGATTTTGTTGCAAGTGTTTAGTAGGGCTTGTGGGAATGGGAGAGATGGCCTTGGGCAGAGGTAGGAATGGAAAGGAGCAAAGAAGGAGGACTGAGGAATTCATGACTTCAGAAGCAGAAAGATGAAAAGAATTGGAAACTAAAAGTATCAGTTTGAGGTGGGAAAAAGTAGAGGAAGTTACTCCTTGCTGGTTTTTTTTGTTCATTCTTTCCTCTTTTTGCTGCCCTAGTTTTCCTGTCTTCTTCTCTGGTCACCCATTCTCCCCTAGAAGAAATGTTGTCCTCCCAGCTATTTGGCCTGGTGAAATAGTGATAATATTGTAGAATGAATGTTAATTACATATTGGAAGAAAGTAGAATCCAGTGGATGGCTTCCCTGGGTAGAAATTTTTTAAACAGGCTGTTCCTTTAATACTCTTAGGCAGCTCTTTTGGTTATAGAACAAAAATAAACATACTTATTAAAAACTTATTTAAAGCCTTTAAAGTTCTTTTGCTTAGTTTTCAAATGGAGAGAACAGAACAGATCAGTCTGACCCAGGAGACATAGCTGTAGTCTCAAAGTGACTATTATGGTTAGAAAATTGTTCCACATATGGGATTTAGAAAGATGTGTTCTCTTTGCACAGAATAGGCATAATTGAATGTTTACTTCTTTCCCTGAGTTCTTGAGGAGTGGCTTTCTTGGCATGCATAGTCTGAAAGCCACATTCTCATTTTAGGATGTAATTTAAACTGAATTGCACACAGGAACCTGAATGTATGAAGTTAACAGAGTTACAAGAGAACAATATGACAGGTTTGATTTTTGCTTTCAATGAAGAGAGGAGGTCAGAGAAAGCTCTGGTAAGTGTTTTGGCCTTGGTTGCTGAACATCCCAGCCATGTGACTGCACTTTCAGAAGCTCTTCTCTATTATACTAATGCCAGAGTATTATTTTTTTCCATGTAAAGCCTTTCACTCCCAACATACAGGAGTGTTACATGAAGTAGGAAATAATTTTAAGTGGCTCATTTTTAGCATAAGTAAACATGGTTTGCCTTATTGCTGTGGCACTCATGTAGAATGTGCATTCCTAGTCTCTAGCAAGAAGTAAATGTTTATTTTACAGGAGCTGCTTTTCAAAACCTTGTTCATAACCTGTCCATTAATCACACAGAGCTTAAATGTGAGCATAACTATTTGTTTCCAGAATTTCTGATGTCTTTTTGTCAAGTCACATGTTCATTATGTCTTTAATTTACCTTCTATGCAATTAAAGCTCTGACTTTTTTTGTAAAACATGGTTTGTAGTCTGTGTGTCCTTGAGAATCTGTTCACTCCTCTTCCCACTATTTTAGTTCCAGAATTTGCTCCATTAACAGTCATAGTTTGAACTGAAAGGAGGAGATCAAATTCAGGTCTTTGCTTCTGGAACTCATCCCAGATTTCAGCTACTCGCACTTTGGGTATATTAATTTTTGTGCATTTTGTGAAGAACACCTTGTATGCAGGCTGTTGTGTGTGCCCGACTTTGCCTCAATCTAAGATCAAAATTTAATTTCTTTCACTTCTCAGTAACTGCTGAGTTTGAAGACCCAATTTAGGCCCTATTGAAAGAAAGATTTCTTTATTGGCAGTTTTACAGAAGGAGCAAAAATTCTTAAATAAAAGCCAGTATAGATATAAAAATAAGTATGACTGGAATGTAAACCTAAAGGGCTTTGTCAACCTGTTCCTAATAATATGCTGCAAAATATGCCTAAAAAATGTTGTGCAGGGCAGAATGTCTTGCCTCACATTCTTTGAGAAGGTGTTTCTGTCTGTAGGTGTTTCTGAGCACTCAGGGTAATATAATCCATAAATTTGTCAGGTCATTATTTAGTGAATAATCAGGAAGATTCCCATCCTGAATGGTCAGATTTAATTTGCATTTAATATTGCCTTTTGGAGAACTGCTTGATCAGTCTACATTTACACATAAACTGATTTACCTGGGCTCAAAGGTTAAGACCAGGACAAATAGATGTGACTTACTGAGGAAGATAAGGATCTTGAGCTCTTCTGTAAGACACAGCTGTGATGATGCAACCTTCTGATGTCAGATTTGGTTTATCTCAGCTGCCCCTGTGAGAAGCCACTCAAACCATTTCATCCTTTCCTCTTCCATCTGTGGCTACCTGACAAACAAAGCTTCCAGCAATTTTCTTCTGACGGGTAGTCAGATTTTTCATGTGTGGCAGCAGGAGCCTGGCAGTGTACAAACCTTTGAGATGGGGAAAGCTTGTGTGTAAGAAAAGCTTTATCTGTTGGGCTGTGTTGTTTCAAGCAGTGATGCTGTGATTGCCCCACCAGGTCCCTGTAATCTGCTGCTTTGGACAGGTCTCCCTGTCAGAACCTCAACCTGTTTTTTGCCACATTTAAAGCTATTCGTTTTTCATTCTTTCTGTCACATTGACTCACATTCACTTGACTTCCTTGCGTGACACTTGCCAAAATTCACTGTGTTTAAACATGCATTTGTGCTGGGAAAAGCTTTGGGTTGATCTTTCGCTCAACAGGGTGATGAGCTTCATGTTTAATTTCTAAGCCACCTGGTCATTTCCAGTCAGAAATACGTTTAGAAGCGTGCTTAAGTCTTGTTGAGTCCCCCATGATAGTTCTTCAGATGCTTTGAGTCAGTTTTATGTTAACTTGGAGCTTTGCAAATAGGAAGTTGGAGAAAAGGTCAGAGGCAAATTAACTGAAGATTCAGAGTGTGGTAGTGATGATGTGCTACTGCTGATTTGAGGAGGAATTTTAGCAATCTGAATTTTCCTTTTTCTTTTTTTTTTCCCCATCTGAGTAGAGGGAATTCTTCACTGATACAGCTTTCACTGCAGACACTTGAGAAGTTTGTGGGCTGAAGGCTGATAATTGTACAATGGTCATCAAAAAGACAAGTTCCGTGACTAGGGGTTTATTCATAGCTCAGATGACAAAGCTCAGAGCTGCTAGCAGGTAGCAGAATTTTTTTGTCTGCTACAAAGCACAAAAATTTGTGATGTGTGCCAGTCCTTCTTAAAAAAAAAAAAAACCAAGCGCCCCAAAACAAACAAACAAAATCAACAAAACAAACAAAACCCAAATAAACAAAAAATTGCCAATATAAAAGCAAAACATTCATGGAGGAATTGAAGTCCATAGCAAATTAATTAGGTGTAAAGTGTGAGGAAAACAAGCAATACAATGAAAACCATTCTTATATTAAAATATTAAAAAAGCACAAGTCTTAAGTGTAAAGCTCTGCTAATCTGAAAATACACTTGTTCTGCTTATCTTCTGTCACATCTTTTCTTTTCCTGCCTGACCTACCAGTAATCACCAGTAATGTGAGGAAGGAGGGGCATCACCCCTATCATGTATACTTAAATGAGCATCAGTGAATTAATTAACACTGATGCTTAATCTGGCATCTTTAGGTTTCAGGTTTAATGTCTCTGTTGAGATTAAGTAGTGACCATTCAGAACCCTCATGGATATTGCAACAAGTGCTCTACTTTACCTCTGGAGGAGGGGGTGGATTGTGTAATCAACCTACAGAAATACCCATGGTATGTGAAAGTCTGGCACTTCTGAAATGAATAGTTTTGTCACTGAGGCAGGAATCAATGATCTAGGAAAGGCAAGCTGGAAGTTTGGGGAAGGAACATGATTGCAATAAGTTACGTTCCCATTCTCATAGCCATAAAATGTAATTGCTGTAATATACTGGTGTATGGAGAGAAATAGCACTTTTATCTTGGAAAAGAAACAGTTTATGGTTTACACCTAAAGTCAAAGCTCAAAATCTTGCCCAACCACAAATTCCAATACATTCTCTGTAGTCACTATTGCTTCTCTGGAAATAACGCAACAGTAGCAAGATTTGCAGTTCTTCCTGTAGTAGGTCAAAGTCTGTTGGTTGGTCTGAGCATATTGTTTTGATCAGCTCTGCCATGAGGCTCCTTTTGGGTTCACACCCAGTCCTCTGTTTCTGACGACTTCCACAATTCAGTTGGCAAACTGTCTGCTTTCACAGGTCAGAAAGTGCAAAATCTTGCCTTATGAGCACACGAGAAGGGACGTGCCCAGACTTCTCTGTGAAGTACTTGTGCAAAGTTAACCAAATTCCTGTGGCAGTGCAATACTGCTGAGGCTGCAGGTGAGACAGAGAGGTTCTGCTGAGGACCTGTCATTCCAGAAAAATAGGCAGGTTCAAATGAATTAATAGAATTGAAGTGATGAGTGTGTCTCTTTTTCCAAATTTGTCATGCCTGCCTCTATTTAAACAGGACTCAGTCCTGTTTAGTCTCAACATTGAACATGACAGGATGGCTCACGATGTCATTAGCCCCAAAATAATAGGAGCTGTCTCCCTTCTGGTAGCAGAGGCACCAGAAAGTAGACTTCTGCTTCCAGCCTCCTGCATGATGGTGGCGAAGCTGCCAAGCTCAGAGTTTCCAAAACATTAGTTTAAATTGCTCTGGGGGGAGGCTGGGTGCACAGCTCTGAGATGTACAGTGATGTTACCTGACTCAGGAGCACGCTGCCAGTAATGACGGGGAGGAGTCAAGTCTGTCACACATGCACACATCCTTGCAGCATAAGTGTGTTTATTTAGGCATTTGTTTAAGTTTTTAAAAGCTCTGAGCCTTTGCCAGGGCTGCTGGGCTCTCAACTTATTTCAAAATCAGTAGGATGATGCCTGAACATAGAGTTAGTTCCTGGTGTTGAAAAAAATCCCTGGTTAATGTCTCAGTGCTCCTGCCCTGTAAATGAAGGAAAGTATGAATATTTACTTTCCTGACAGAAATGTTGCATCATTAATATCTGTGCAGCTCTTCTTTATTAAATATTCTTGTCTTTTCATATTTAGTGCTGCATAAAAGAGAATTGTGTATGTGGGAGCAGTGGCTTTTCCCAGGAGCAGCAGCTCAGGAGTTCCCTGGCTGGAGGTGTGGTGCTAAGGCAGCGGTGCCTCACTTCGCATTGCTCTGTTTCTTCCAGAAGCCTCAAAAGAGGCAATTATGATCCTTTGAACTGTTGACAATGACATTAATGCTGCACGGGCTTGACTTAGTCTGTCAGGCCAAGGAAAAGATTCTGAACAGGGCATTCATGTGTTGTGTCAGTGTGGAAACACTCAGCTCTAGGGGTAGTACAGGGAAGTGGTATATGCAGCATTTCTCAAGCCTGTCTGAAACTTTGAACACAAGTTGCCAAGGCCATGGCTTTGCTTTAGTATCACTTTTGGTTCCTGGACTCAGTGATGTGCCCAGTCTTGCTGCAGGTTTTGATGGAAGCAGGATATGTCCTGTAGCCTATAGATCTTTCATTTGGCAGTTGTTGGATTTTCTGTCTTGTTGTGTCACCTTTTCATTTTATTTCTTAATAAATAAGTGAACATTTTATCAGTAATTTTTCTATGTTGTGAACTTGAGCTACTGAATATTTATCTTGTTTCTCTGTGTATTGCAGCTGGTGCTCAGGATAAAATTGGCTGGGCATTTGGCTTGGGTTTGGAGAGGCTGGCCATGATCCTGTATGATATCCCTGACATCCGACTGTTCTGGAGTGAAGATGAACGCTTCTTAAAGCAATTTATTGGGCCTCACATTTGGCAAAAAGTGAAGTTCCAGGTAAATAACATATATATGATACTAATTTACTGTTTGTTAGAAGTATGTGTATCCCTAGAGAACATCACATAATTAAAATACTGTGCCATTAACAGATTAGATTTTAAAGCAACAGCTTTATAGCCATCATGATTCTCTGATATACTGCAATAAAATCCAGCTTTTGATGATAACATTTTTTTCAATCAGATAACGTTGTGAGTTCCTGCTGATATCCTATTATGAGTAATGCTTAAGAACACACTTAACTTTTAAATATATCCAGAATAGGGACTGATTTAGGCCTGTGTCTGGTTTGGGTATGTTCTTGAGTTGTGCCTCGAGAATTCTGTTTCATTATAAATATGTGCTTGATGCAGAGCATTCAAAGATCATAACACATTCTCAAATTTTCCCGCTGTTTTCACTCTACGTTTTTTGAAGTCAATGTGAGTTTCAGTGTTAAACTTTGGCAAACTGCTTTGTGAATGTGTCTCACCATCTTCACTATGTCAGCTCTTTTCTTCAGATGATTGGCAGGGAGAGTGCAGGCTGAGCTTGTGTGTGTTTTGTAACTCCTCTGCTGAGGTGGTATTTGCAATTAATAACCTCATCTTACTTTTCTGTGCTTGCAAAGCAATCAGGCATAACTGGATTGAGTGGAATTGCTACCTCCATAATACTCCTCAACATGAGCATGGGAAGATTCAAGTCAGGTGGTATCAGCTGGCCTTTGGGAGAGCTGACATAGCTGTGAAGATGTTTGATGAATTCTGAAGTGCTGGAGCAGCAAAACACTTTTTGCTGCTGCCTTTTACCATTTCATTTGCTATTTTTGTAAACAACTTGATTATGTTTTCTTAAGAGTTGAAAATATGAATGGAGAAATCAACAGTGATGTTTGAGTAGTCTCCACATTGAATCAGCAGCAGCATCCTTTTTATTTAACTCATGGCAATTCTCGCACATCTTCTCTGATAGCGTCAAAATAGTGTTTGAGATACGTTTGACTGGTGGGTTTTGGTTTTTTTGTTTGGGTAGGGGCTTGAGGAATTTTTTTGATTGGCTTTGTTTTGGGGGTTTTTGTTGGTTTGGGGTTTTTTGTGGGATTTTTGTTTGGTTTGGTTTGATTTTTGTTTGGTGATAGCTGGCATTAGGTTATTCATCATGTAGTTAGTTATCACTTACAGAAAGAAGACAGGCTTTTGTTCCTGAAGGTAAGTCTGCTTTTAGGTTTCCTTGATCTCTTACAGAATGTTTGTTGTTCTTTTCAATAAGGAATGTTCAAATCTCCTTTTCAGCCCCTATCTTTCTCACTGGCTTTGCTCCTGGGGTTGTGGCTTGGTTTATAGATTGCAGTCTGGTCTCTGAGGGAGGTTAGGTGTCTGATCTCTCTAAGTTGCATCTAATTTTCATGTTCAGCTTCAGATAAGTCAGGTGTAGTGAATCAATCTGAAGATGCCAGAGACACACGTTACTGTGGATAGGCTCAGTGGAAAGGACATCATTTCTAGGAAGCTAAAAGTCAAATAATTTGGATTTTTTTCAAATTCATGCTGTTTGTTAGTCTTAGCTGAGCAGGAGTCACTAGGAGTCAGTGGATTTTTAGAGTTTTTCTGCTTAACTGTCTGTGTCATCAGTAAAAGAGTGGTGACAAGGTCTAGGTGGGTCTTTGAGCATTTCTTGTTGCTGAGCATTCTTGGTTTCAGCTGGCCTTGGCTCAGCTTGGAACAAGGAGAAAAGTTCTACAGCCCAGAATGATGTTGTAGGGAATCATGAAGTTGGGGCTTTCTGGCTGAAACAAATTTTGGAGTAATAACACGAGTCAGGAGGTATGATGCAGTAGATGTGGGACTTCAAGGAAGAGAAATTGTCAGCGGCCACTGTGCTCTAACTGGAACCAAAGGTAAAGACCACAGTAATATGGCCAGGCCATTACCTACTGTGTTGGCAGTTGTATGCCAAGAAATGGGCCAGTAAAAAGGATACAGTCTGGGAGAATGAGAGGGATGTGAGTGCAGCACCAGAGGTGGGAAAATGGATTATTTTCAATATTTTCTTTCTCTGTTCTAAAGGAAATTATATGACCAATGTTTTAGAAACAGGTTTTTACTCTGGTATCAAGAACGTCTTACGGACTTTTTATTTATTTATTTAATTTTTTATTTTATTTTTATTCTTTTTTCCCCCTTTTCCCTTTTAGTACATACAAACACACACACACAACTTGGATGTTTCATCTTCAGTTTTGGTACAGTAATTCTCCCCAACTCTTAGCTTATGTTTTTCAGTGCTGTGTCTGAATATAAGAGACTAGAGGCAAGCTTGGGTTTTTGTTTTTAAGGAAGTCTGTGTCCAGTTTTCATCTGGTATCTTACACTGAGCTTTTTTCACCTCAGTACTGTACATACTTTTGGTACATACTGTCATTGCTTTTTAAAGGGTTAGTGACCCTTCAAATGAAAATATTATGATATACTTCTGGGTGCTACCGTAAGATCTCAAGTTTTTCTCTTCTGCTGTATGTTATTTTTCAGGTGTGCTGTAAAACCAAGTTAGCAGATCTTCTGAATCTGTCTACTTTCTAAAGAGTCATAATTAATAAATTACTTCATTCACGAAACCTAGCCATGATGACATGGTTTATTCACATCATATTTGAAAGAAAACTTTTAGCCTGTCTTCCAGTGTTGAGGTTGTATGAAATCTCAGTGGATATGTTAAAAGTGTCAGATTTTCTGCACGCAAAGGCATGCAGTACTTTTCAGCCTCCCTGAACCGGACAGAGACAGACCAGGTGTTTTGGGAGCCTTTCATGACACAAATTTAATCCTGCAGTCTCAGAAGGTTTGGGTAAATGTCCTTCCTTTATATGCTTACCTGAGATAGACCTCTCAACCTTTGGGTACTCCCCCCACCCTTTCTTATAATATGAATGTGATCCACCAACATAAATAGTTTTCTTTCTGTTCATTACAACATTCTTCAAATACATGAAGTCCGTGCTGCATAGCAGTAACCTTCAGCTGGACTCTTGCTCAAAAACTGAATTTAATCGGAGTATTTTCTTGGGATTTAAAGTACGTATTTTGTGCCTTTTAAGAGCCTGAGTGTGTCAGACTTTTCCCTGTGTCATCAGTTGCTCAGTATATGTGTGTGGGCTTCAGCAAGTCAAAAAGCTGCTGGGAAAAGCTGACAGTGCTTGTACCACTGTGGCCACTCAGCACAGCAGTGTTAGAGTGCTTCTCCCCACAGATCAGATTATTGCATGGATTTGGATTAGCAAATTGCTCCAGCTATAATTTGACACAAATCAGAGCAGTGTGGGGCATCAGAGGCTGGTAACTCGCCTTCAATCACTTCTGCTCAGGCTGTGAAACAAGACACTGAGGATGGACAGGGCAGGAAGGACTAAGAACCTGCAAGGCACAATGTGATGAAACAAACAGCTCGGTTCGGATCTCGTGCGCTGTGCCCTGTCGGTGTTTGCCAGGCTCTGAGCGCAACTCCATGTAATCACTTTGCGGTTCATGCTGAGCCAGCATCCTTACCCAAAAACGATGTGTCCGTGGGCTGGCAACTATCAGGAAAAGGTACAGAAATGAAATGACATCTAGAGAAGCAAGGCGCTCCCAGCTCGGATGGGGTGTGGTGTGCCCAGAGGTGTCGATTGAGATGAATGGTCTCTGGGGGCAGGACAGTTCCTGGAACCTCCATCATTTTGCTGCCATGGCAAGCAAGCAGCTCATCCTGTCAATTGTATTCTCTCTTCAGAGAGTCACTTTCGTTTGTGGCTGCTGTTGTTTTAAATATTTATTTTGATTGCAGATGAGACTTGTGGCCGGGATTGAGGTCAAGGAGAATCCTGTGTATGGCTGTTCTAAGGGAAGCACTGATACGGAGGGAATCTGGATCAGATTCCCAGCAAAACTACAGACTCTCTCTGTGAGATTACAGGAGTTGTTGTCTTCTTCTTTTTCTCATTTCTGAAATATCTCTAATATTGTGCAATACCTGTAATGAGCCTAGGACCACCTGCTTTTCACCACCCTCTTCCATCATCTCCAGGGGCTGCTCCTTCCTTATATCTGCTGGCACATTCAGTCTCTCCAAACTCAGTTCCTTCATACTCAAAGTAATAGACTTTCTAACCAGGATCATTCTAATGGTGCCAGAATAACCAAAGCTCTGCTGGGAGACCTGAGGGGCTACTAACCTTTGGCAGTGGAGTGAGGAAAACTGACAGACAGCTTGGATTGACATTGCTCACCTGCACAGCTGTAGCCAGAATGGTGTATATGGCCCTAATAGAAGGCCCTCTCTGCTTTGAAAAGTGAACAGTGGAGGTTAGCAGGGATGACAAAAGGTGTATAGTTAGAAAGATGTCGTTGTGTGGAAAGAAGTGATTCATTATACGGGAAAGGAGATCAAAGCAGGCTCCTCTTTCTTCTGTGCAAAATAGCAAAGGCTGGGCATTACTTGCTCCCATTTGCCCTTGCTCAGTGTGTCATAGGAATTAAGCTCCTAATTCTAATGGTAAAGCATTTATCCAGTAGCCCAGTTTGCACCGTGTGCTATGGATGTGAGCCCTCTTACTCACATCATTAGGCAGTCCAACTTTTCTACCATATTGTGCTCTTCTCAGTTCTCTGAGACAGTCATCATCCCTGTGCATCCTTCCTGTGCACGTGCCTGATTGTTGCTGGGAGACATAGAGCTTGTCCTGAAGCTTTAGAAGATGCTGAAAATAAAATGGACTGTCAGATCCAAGGGGAAACTTGAAAATCAAACCATCTTAGTTTATATCCTTTATTCCATGCTTGAGAAGGACAGCACCTAATGTCTGTGCCACCAATTTCAACCAGTTTGATCTCATTACATTCACTGCACAGGGCGGGTCTGTCTGATCCATCATTAGTATGCTGCTCCATATAATTTATATTTATTTCCCTATACTGTGATTGGCTTTATTCCCCAATAAAAAATAAATAGATTCACTGGTTGCTACATTTTCAGATATTTTTCATCAAGATTAGGTAACTCCATGCTAAAATGGTTATTCATTTAGTATGTTTACTTTCTAATAGTGCATCTATTAAAGGCAAATATGCAACCATTAGTATGTAAATTTAACTTGGATGTCTGAACAAATGAGGTGTAGCCTGGACTGTGATTTATTAGTTTTAATTGTCTAATTAGTTTTACTGTAATTGAAGATATATAATGGGTGTGTATGCATGTGGAGCTACAACAGAGAGTAGATAGATGATGGTGTAGCGTAAACATTTTTTGGCATGACTTGGGGAAGGTTGACTTTCTAAGAGTGACTTATGTAGATCATCTTAAATGAATGTCAAAACCTTACAGTGCTCTGTATCATCTCAGCTTTGTCTCTGCTCTGCAGAACATAGTGAAACTCCTTTTCTTAGGGTTGGATACACACATGGAAAGCAAGCAAAAACACCTTCTTCATTGCACAGATGCTGCACTAAGCTGCAGGATTGGATAAGAAATCACTTGATAATCAAGTCTTCTCATTAGGATGTTGTATCTTGGGTCATTTTTAGGTAGTTGCTGGTATTGAAGCTCTGGGAACCTGAGCCCTCTGGCCCCAGTCAGGCAAAGTACTGAAGCACATGCTGAGCTTTAAACTTGGGAATAGTCCTATTTAAATCAACGGGGTAGTTCCCATCCTCCATCAAACATAACCCAAATGCCTAAATAGTTTCAGGTCAGAGATCTCTGTACTTTCTGGCATCCAGCTGAGAGCGATCAGTACCTTGCAGAGCTGAAGCAGTGGAAACTTTGAAAATGGCAAGAAGAGCTTAATCTGAGAAACCACAAAATTGGTCTCCAAGATCTTTGTTCTAAGCCAGTTTTACTGATCAACACTTGGGTAAAGAAAGACAGCAAGTAAACATCTGGAGAGTAAACAGGACTTAAATTCCCGTCATCAAGTAAAGAAAAATGGCTAAAAACACAATAAGGAAAGAAGAAAATAGGGGTTCAGAAAGATGAGACAAGATGGACAGCCACATGAGGCTGAATACAAGGAAAAAAAACACTGATATAAGACAAAGCAAGAGGAAAGTAGAAGAGAAAAGTGCTGCATTTTTGGCATTGGGGCAATATGAAAAAGTCTGGTTTAAACAAGTTGTGGGGGACAGGGTGAACAGGGGAGAAAGTCACAGAAAAGGACAGTAGATCTGAGGCGAAAAACCTGCTGAGGAGTGATGCAGAAGTCTTTTTCTAAATAATCAGAAAATCTTCCTGAGTTTTATACTGTACACATGTACTCTTGATCTCCTTTGGAAAGATCAAGAAATTTGACTGACCACAAAAATTATGACTACAAGCCATCAAAGCAATTCTGTACTTTGAAGTATTACCATCAGTTTCAAGATGAGCATGGGGGACTTCAAATTCTGGGTTTGTGAAACATTTAGTGCGTCAGAACCCAGGCCATGACTAAGGCTGCACTGAGATGGTATTCACAGAATCACAGAATATCCTGAGCTGGACAGGACCCACAAGACTCATTGAAGTCCTGCACAGGACCACCCAGAGAGTCACACCATGTGCCTGAGAGCTTATTACTGAAACTCTCAGTAAAAATAACCACTGACAAGGGATGCAGTTCCCAACAAACCAGCTGCTGCCCTTTGAGCTCATACCAGTGGTGCAGCTTTTCTTGCACACCCTGTTTCCATCTCTCCACCCACCCACTACAGTCTCATCTCAGCGACAGCCTCCCACTGAACCTGAACAAATCAGCAATAGTTTAATTCCTTTCTGCTTGTACTTTTCTAAGTAAATAAAATGAATAAATAAAAAATGTCAATAGCCCTTTTGTGCTTAGATTAGTTAGTGATATTTATCTTATGTACTGTCTCCATCTATTGTCTGCTGAAGTTACAAAGGGCAAAGTAAATCCATGTCATCCATTTAGCAGCCACCTTGGCAACAGTCAGATGTGCAGAGAAACTTATAATATTCATTAGCAAAAACACTGCACTCTTCCTCTCTTTCACCTGTGTTCCTTGAAAATACTGTAAGTATTTCTATGTTGTTTTCACAGTCTTAGAATATTTGAAAACTCTGATATTCACCTCTGTTAACTTATCACATCCCAGTAGCAGATTTGGTCTAGGTGGTGGTGACTTTAAGCAAAATAGCTGGTTTGAGCTCTCCTTTCTGGATGTTGGGAGTTTTGTGTGTTGTACACAACTGTCCCAGTTGGACTTTGTTTCGAGCAAGTGGAGGATATGTGTTTGTGTGTATATTATGTACAAGGAGCAAAAATATTTCATCCTTACTTTCAGTCATCTATGCTAACACACACTTCAATCACCAATAGAATTTTTATGACATGGCAGGTAATTCTAAAAACTAGATGTAATTAAGTATTTCCTAATATTTTCAGTTATGTGGAAGGTCCAGGGCTTTACTAACAAACCCAGCAAATGCCACAGAGTTTTTTGAAAGCCAGCAATGTGAAATACCAATGTGTCCACCTGGAAGATGTGCTCTCTTTTGACTTCAGGTCCAGAGACACCAGTTGAAACTGTTCTTTGTTGGAAAGATTTTTGTGGGTTTGTGACTGTTCTCTACCACACTTGTTCCCACAGCCTTGGTTTCACAGTGTTAGGATGAGAAGCATAATTTGTCTTCCTTTCCCCTGTATCCATGTTCCTATGTGCTGTTCCAGGTGTACCACAGAAGCTACTTTTGTGGCTCACTGTGAGGTGACGCAGAGACCCTTTTTCTTCTGCAGTTCCTAAAAGCGGCATATCAGTTCCCTGATCCACTTCTAAATGTTTCTTCGTGCCCTCAGCACAACTGAAGAGACAGCACTTTTGTTTTTTGAGGCAATATAGAGGGTGAGGGGTGAATCCATAGAGAATGTGATATCCCCAGCAGGTACGTCATCAATATGAGTAGAAGACATTCCCAACAATTGAGAACAGACCACCAGGGCTTTCCTTCCAATTTGTTTTTAAACAAAAAGAAGCTACTGTAGCCTTGACTGCATTTTGATCTCACTTCAACATGTAGATATAAAGTGCATTTCCAGATATGAATGCTGCTGCCCTGCATGATTACTGTCAGTAGAATCATTTTACTGAGGTCTTTTTTTTTTTTTGTGGGCAAAAACCAATCAAAGTACACCTGATACTATCTAAATGATTGCTTAGCAAGAGCTGCAATAAGCTTCAAAAAGCATGTGTTACTGTTGTTTGCACTGATCTCTAAACCTCATATATTTGCAATTTGACTGGCTGAGGCTCTTTGAAATAAATAGCTCACAAATGAGTAATTCTGCTGTTGAATATATCAACTGATCTTTATTGCATCCCAAATGATGAAGTGTAATGGCTATACAAAGTGCTTAAATAAGCCATGGAGCAATTTCCAGTGGTGATATATATGCTGAAACCCCCATTAAATTAGTATTAGGTGAAGGAGTAAACCTGGAGATCTAAAATAACAATAGATTTTGTATTGGGTATATGAAGATAGGAGAACCAGCTGCTGGTGGTTTTGACAGGAATCCACAGATGTTCAGAGCTTTCAGTCTTATTGTCTACAAAAGTATGTAGCTAGTAAGGAGGGTGCCCTTACACACTTGCCAATATTTTTCCAATATTGGTTTAGTTACACTGTGATTAATTGAATTCTGATTAGGAGAATGGCACAGTAACCATTTTGACTTTAGTCTTTGGCCCTGACCTGAGAAGTGACTCAATTTTCCCCACACAATAATTCTGTTTTCCATGCTCTTTACAATTGTAGTTGTCTTATACCTCCTGCCTCGGGATATCTTCTCCAAACTACCCTAGGGTGGAAAGTTCTTCAGGATGGGAGTTACCATTTTGTGCTCTGCCTACCTGCTGACACCCTGGTTTCTGGCTGGCAGTCCTAGGTAATTATCAGAATCTGACTATCTGCATGCCTATAGCAGGATTTAAAACATCTTTGTGAGAATTTGATGTAAGAATAAGCTTCTGTTTAAGATGTGCCTAAGCACACACTATGCAAATATGTGTTGGTATGCACACACAAGCACAGAAATACAAAGGGAGAAAACAAATAAAAAAGCAAAAAGAGATCTCAAAACCAGTATGCAATAATCTAGTGTTGGATAAAAAGATGGGGTTTGTCATACATGGTTTAGTTGATAGGTCTTTTAACATTTATGCTAATGTTTTACATGCAAAAGATACACCTTGCAAAGAGCTTTTGATAAAGTCATCTTTTAAATCATGCTTAAACCCCTACAGTCATCTTCGGCAGCATGATTAGACATTGCAGCTCAGCTGTAGAGTGTCCCTAGGAAATGAGGGCTGGGGAGAACAATCTGTGTGTGTGCATGCATGAACAGGAGCACCTTTTGAAGTACATGGTGTTAATAAAAAACCCCTGATTTTTCAGCTACCACTTCTCTGATTGGAATATGAATTAGGCTACAGAGAATAGCCAAACGACAGAAGGCACAGTTGGGAAGAACCCTATTATTCTTATCATACCCATCCTCAATTTCCTTCATCTTGATAGTGTGAGAGACACATGAACCATAGTAGTGACAGCCTGAAACAAAATGTGACAACTGAGTAATGTTTTAGGGTGCATATTCTGGAGAGGATTTGGTTTTGCAGTCTTATAAAAATTAATAATGGGGAAAAGTCCTCTCTTGTGAGGATTGCCTGCATCCTCCTGCTCCTTCACATGTGTTAAATCCAATTTGCATAATTATTCTCACATGTAACTCGTTCTCCTAAATCAGCAATAGTGAACCCATTTTCTTAGTCTTGTAAAATGAAGAAAGGCATTAAAGAAATACCTGTTCTGCACCAGGATTCTGCTTGTAGAGATTTAAATGTTCTTTACATTTTGTCATTGCATATTGAAATGCTTAGTGTACTTTTTGTGCTTGGTCTGTTCTCAGGTTATGGCTTCTCTGTAGTTTTCTGTTTCTAAGTGTTGTTAGTCTAACAAGTAAATTTTAGGAACTCTCAGGGTCTGCCTGAGAGGAAAAATTGAAGGTTTTTCTCCTTCTTCTGAGTATTGGATAAATAAGTAGAGTCTTTAATTTCTGTCTCTCTCTAGCTTACCTACTGTTCTTTAAAGTTAGATATTACTTTTAACTTGTTACACTACCCTGGTGTTTTTTTATTGGTTTTGAACTTTAGAGGTTGTGATTTGTATGAATTCAGAGTTTAAGTGGGGGGGAAAAGTGAAGTTGGCTACTCTAGACACTAAAACACTGGATTTTGCCCAGAGTTGTAGAATCCTTAAGGTTGGAAAAGACCTCTAAGACCATCAAGTTCACCACTATGCTGACACCACCATGTTCACCACTAGACCATGTCCCCAAGTCCCACATCCACACAGGGATAGTGATGGTAGTGATTCCACCACTTCCCTGGGCAGCCTTTACCAATTCCACTTGGGCAGTTTTCCAAAAGAAGGAAACCGGGCTACTTCACTGGCAATGGAAATCATAAGAATATTTCAAAACCACCAGTAACCTGCTCAGGTAAATGGCTGTACGTAGCAATTGGGATCTTTTAGTTTCCTAGCAGCATAGATTTTTAGATGCAGTATTTAAAGTAGCATTTCCCAGACAATACAGATTAGTTCATCAGTCTAGAAGTGTAGAAAAATGAGGACATTCCTTTGTAGCACAGCAATGTCTGGGGCATTATGTGAAGTTATATCTGGCACGAAATATGAAGCGTCATTGCTGTTGTTTTGAAAATCTCTATGCTTTTTAGGAAGGAGAGACGAAAAAGAAGTACAGCTTGTTAGGTGGGAAGAAGAACTCTTTCAGGTGTTGCATGTGCCTGCAAGATCTGTGATGCCAGCTTGTTTTGGTGTAAGTCATGTTCAGGTGTTGCAGAGATTCTGCAATTTAAACAGTAACTCTCGGGACTGGTGAATTTAATGAGCAGAATAGGAAATACAATCCACAGTGCTTTATATCAGGCTTTTCATCTGAGCTGAAATAAAATATTGGGTGCACTTTGTTTCCATTGTTATGCTATGTGTTTGAAATAAATGCATCTTCATATTGCTGCAGTCTCTTTCCAAATACTTGCATTCTTTATTCAGATAGAACTCTTTTATATGAATTGTTGATGGGTGCCATATTTTACCCCACTGAGGTATTTATTTCAGCATTATTATTAAGCATAATGAGAACAAAAAGATACAAACCAAACCATCAGTAAGGAGGAGACCTGACCTGTGAGTATGGCAAACACTAAATGCCTGCAGCAACCAATGCCTTCTGCAGGAATTGAAGGTGCTCAGCACTGCTGAAGAGGCAGTTCTTAGTCTCTGCTGAGAAACTGGGTTTCTGGTTTCTTGCAGCCGTGGTAGATATCTATTAGAGACGTGCAAGGCTGATGCATACTGTCTTTATTCACTGATGGTTTGTTTTCTGAGGTCTCTGTCTTCTCTGCCATTTTTACCACTGCTAAAAAACCCTAATAGAGTGATTTTTCCTATGAGGTGGGATAGTTTGGTAGGAAGGACAGACAGCATATGGACAGCCTGTGCAAAAGGCAGTCAAAAACCTTAATTATTAGGTTTGGTGTGAGAATCCACTTTACTATTTAGGTGATTCCAAATCACTGGATTCCTTCCCCAGGACATAAGCTTGCTCATTTTCTATAGATGACACTGCAGCATAATAAGGATTGTCCCATCTGTTCCCCTTTGTGTCACATCAGTTCTGTGGTAGCAACTGCTCAAATGGGAAAATCATACCAGAAAAAGCATTTCCTGATTTTTAGTTGTTCTGCAGTGATATAGCTGTGATTGAAATTGGAGAAGATTAGCACTATGAAGACAGCCAGCTTACCAGGCTATCAGCTGGGTGGTTGGAAAAGAAGCATGAGGAAAATGCATATTTTTCCACAATACACATAGAATTCCCATAGGAAAATGTCAGGCTAATCTCTTCTTCATCTTGATGCTTTCAAAAAGGCTTTGCAAGAAGCTGTGATGTGGAAGTGAGTAGTACAGAGACATCCCTTTTGGTGAGTTTCCCTGTGAGTCCTGTTCTTTTCTATGGAAATGTGAAAAAAGTTTTGCCTCGTTAAGCACAGGGCATGGAGTCCATCACTGGTATTTGGGAATAATTTGTATTTATCTTTTGGTGGTTTTTATAATCAGATCACAAGAGGCAAGGCATATCCAAATGCTCAAGTAAATGGGTATCTGGAAACCTCTCTACTGTGTACACTGCAACATCCCTGTTTTTAATAGGATTAGGTTAATCCTTTCATTTTTTTACGCCTTTCCTGATTTTTTTTTCAATTCCGTTCTAATCATATAAAAGTAAACTTTTCAGTGGCAGTAGAAGAGATGCTTTTGTGTCTGGAAAGCTTCTCAAAAACCATGCACTGTTTCTCAAGTTCTTGACCACAGGTCAGTTTAAAAAATATATTTGCATTTAGAGAAGTATATTGTGACTTTAAACTTGAAACATATTCCATTACAAATTTAAACAAGCTTGACTTTAAAATGAAGTTCTTGCATTTTAAAATAATGTTGTATATAAGAACACAGTGTCCCTTTCTGCTGGGACCAGAGTCTTAGTAACTGGCATTACTTTTGGGTGAACATGTGTAAAGGCAAGCTTTCTATTCACTCATTCTGCTGCAGCACCAGTCCTGCTGTGCATTCTTCCTGGTGCTTGGAAAAGGTGGAACAGCTTATTAAAGAAGTTTAGTCCCTTCATTGGATGTTACCTGTCTTAGTTTTTTCAGTGTGATAGTAGATACTGAGTTTCGTTTGTCAGGCAGGCTCCAGGTTGTGCTTGTTCCTGTGTGTGTGCACATGTGTTTGCATTTGTGATGAGTCTTCAGGGGGTTTTCCTTATCAAAGGTGCCTGATTACCATTGTAAAAAGTGACTAAATGAGATGATATGAAGGGCTACCTGGTGACTACTTAGGCAGAATATAAGCAACTAAACTCTGTTGTTTTGCACCTTCAAGGAACCTGGAATGTGTCTCAAGCGAGAAACTCTTATATTCAACAAGATAAACATTTACTCACTCACCCAAGTCATTGATGGCTAAATTAAATTATATTGGGCCCATTATTGAACCTTGGGGGACACCACTAGTGACAGGTCTCCAACTAGACCCTGTGCCGCTGATCATGACCCTCTGGGATCTGCTGTTGAGCCAGTTCTCAATCCACCTCACTGTCCATGCATCCAACCGACACTTCCTGAGGATTTCCTGTGAGGATTTCATGATAGACAGTGTCAAAAGCCTGGCTAAAGTCAAGGTAGACAATACCCACTGCTCTCCCCTAATGCATCCTGATAGTTATTTCATTGTAGACAAAAATCAGATTGGTCAGGTATGATTTACGTGTAGTGAACCCATGCTGACTACTCCTGATCACCTTCTTTTCATCTGTGTGGACAGAGATTGCCTCCAGAAGGAGGCTCTCTATCCGTTTTCCAGGGATTGAGTTGAGACTGACTGGCTGGTAGCTCCCTGAGTCCTGCTTCTTGCCCTTTTCTGAAGACTGGAGGGACATTTGCTTTTTTCCAGGCACCTCTCCTGGTCTCCATGACCTTTCAAAGTTGTTTGTGAGTGGTCTCACTGTAGTGTCTGCCAGCTCTCTCATCACTCATGGATGCATCCCATTAGGGCCCATGGACTTGTGGGTGTCACATTTGCCTAGGTGTTCTCTAACCCAATCCTCCCAGACCAAGGGAAAGGCTTCCTTTCAAGATTCCTTTACCCTGGTCTCCTGGGTCAGAGATCCCTGAGGGCTGATTGTCAGTGAAGACTGATGCAAAGAAGGGATTCAGTGACTGTGCTTTCTCTGTGTCTCCCTGTTACCAGGGAATGAATGTTTCACCTTTGAAAACAGTTTAATTTACTGTGTTTCTTGAAAACATTGTTTTCTTTCTTATGTTTTCTACAAGGTACTTCCTGTTTTTCCATAATTCCATGATTGCTTTTCCTCATGGATGAAGGAGGTAAAGGCAAAGAGAGTTCTTTGCCAAGATGAGGAACAGCAATGACTTGTAGCCCAGTGCTGTTTTAATTGTGCACGCTGCTACTGCTGACAAACAAGTTGGTCTTTCTGCTAAATATATGATTTTCATCAAGGTATTGATCTCTAGAGTGGACTCTGACATCCTTCCCCTTTTTCACCTTTATAAAGGGCTGTGAACTGCACTGGTTGAAGGGGAAACTGGGATATGATTTGATTGATCTGACCTGCAGGTGTGTGTTGGCAACTCCTGTAAGCTCCAGTGTCAGTAGGCAAATGCTCCTTGTGGCTGGTGGCAGCTTTTTCTTTGATTCTCAACTCAAACAAGAGCAGTGTCAGAACCAGGGCTCCTAAACACAGCTTAGAAATCAAACATTTATGTCAACCATGGCAAATTAAAACCTTCAGGAAGGTAAAGAAACAAGGCTAGTTAGAAAGTAAAAAGGGAGGGAAATAGAGATAGCTGTGGGCCTGTGTGGACAATCCTTTCCTTTCCCCCAGCTCTGAAGCCCATAAAAGACTCGATTGCATAGTACTGCTGCCAACCCTAAGAGGAGTTGTATCTAAGTTGATGTGCACCCAATTCCCTTCAGTAGTTCAACATCTTTATGCTGCCCTTCATACTTGTTTTAAGATGAGAAATGACTAAACCAGAAAAAGAAAGGAGTTTGGTTTGGTAATATTGTCATTACCAGAATACCATGAAAGAAGCACTTTTCTAAAAGAGAAAAGGCCTGTTATGCTATACTTAAGCATCCATCTCAAAAATGCTGTCTCCCAGAATGGCAAACAGCAACTACTTGGTGAACAGAGAAGCAGGTATGAAAACAATGGGATCCTTCTCTAGTTTTACTGATCATGTCTTGAAGCCATGAGAGAGCTGCCAAACCAAAAATGCAGTTGGATCCCTCTGTTTAGTAGTGATTAGAGGGCGTTTCCAGCCTGAATTTGTTTAGTCCGTTTTGTTTCCATGTAATGGGTCCTTAGTTATAGTGTGCACACTGTGGGAATAAAGTGCACCCTTAGTTCATGTGAAACCTGATGCATCCCTTGCTCTGTCTCTTTTCCCTTTACTTCTGTGAGAAATAGTGAAGCATGTTTCCCCTTCCAGACTGAATGAATTAGCAGCCTGAAGCATTATGGGACACTCAAAGGCACTCACATGGTATTGAAACCAAGGGCGGAGCATTCTCATCCATGTACAAAGAAAACCTCTTCCATTTAAAATGGTCCATGTATAAGCAGAGTGCCTGAAATCCATAGAGCACTTTTTGTTCCCATGAACAGGTGGCATTCCCTATACCTGTGAGCTTTTCAAAGTTAAGAACTCTACTGGGGGGAGCAGACTGCTCTCCAAAAAGGGCTGATCATACTTCTGTGTTCATTCCCTGAGAAGCTCAGAACATCACTGGAAGCTAAAGTGCTTCTGCTGTTCCCCACAGGAGGACAGAGCAGTGCATCGATCCCAGACTAGTCCTTTTGCTTTGGCTTTAAGGGCTTAACCCCAGAACATATTTTTATATCTGCTTTGTGGAAGTTCTCTGTTGCAATTTCTTCACTTCCTCCTTTGAAGGCGTGTGTGTGTGTGTGTGTGTGTGTGTGTGTGTGTGTGTGTGTTTACACATATATATGTCCTTGTGTATACATGTATT
>JAWWEU010000081.1:66342653-66360975 GCA_035583155.1 Acropternis orthonyx | reverse complement strand
TCTGTTGCAATTTCTTCACTTCCTCCTTTGAAGGCGTGTGTGTGTGTGTGTGTGTGTGTGTGTGTGTGTGTGTGTGTGTGTTTACACATATATATGTCCTTGTGTATACATGTATTAATATATGTATCTATAGAACTCACTATATATAACTAAGAAAAAAATCAATTTGCTGAAAGGAGGAGTAGAAAACTTATAATAATGGGGAATATTGCGACTGTGAATTTTAAGCCATGGCAGCCAAGAAATTCAAAATTATGTTCCCTGCAGCAACTGTAATTTGTCTACGCTGGTCATAAATACAGAAGCATAAATCTAGAAACAAACACACTAATACAGGAAACTTCATTATGTGCAAGGGGGAAAAGCTACAGCTGTAAATTTGCAAATTTGAATTTCATGCCTGTTACGTGTTTGAATTTCCTATAATAACACTGAATTAATGTAGTTTCACCATGGAATATATTAAGAAAGGTATAATTATTACAGGATTGGAGCTTCATTTTGATGAGAATATGATGTTGCATTAAAACTGTACAGTTTATGTACATATTTCTCCAAAGCATAGGCAATGCAGGACTTTTAAAGCTTGACAGCCACAATGCTGCTAAGTCTCCTGTTTTTCTGACTTAGACTGTTGATGGCAGTAAATTATGGCTGGCTTTTTAATAGCTTGGCAGCTGTGGAGTTGCTAACCCAGTTTTTGGTATGTGTTGTTAACCTTGCATTTGTGTTGCTGCTGTCAAAATACAAGTGCAGCTTTTCCCTCTCCTGTGTTTGTCACTTGTTTGTTTTGTTCCCCATCTGCAGCTGGCAGCAGGGAAGGACCTGAGTGAACAGCCACAGCACAAAACTTCTCCTGTCCCCTCTCCATGCTGCACTCATGGTTACTGCCATGGGGAAAGTGTGGGGGTTTTTCCTAATGCCAAGTATTTATGGAAAGTGCTGGTGTTCATCCTATTTTTGGGGACTCTGGGCTAAAGACACTTCATGGTCTTGTGCAGGTTATTTGCTGGCACTGTCTGTGCATTATCCCCAGCTGGTTTTCCTCCAGACTAGGCGGTTCTGCCATGTATTGTATTTTCTCTCCTGTGCAACTGTGAGGTATCTGGATCCAGCCTAGCTGATGATCCTGTGCTGAGTGTGGATGAACAGAGACTACTCTTAGAGTGACCACTTGATTCCTGCTACCAAAGCGTGCAGAGTAGTGCCCTGATGTGGCAATGCACGCAGAGCTCAGGTATTTCCTGTTTTATGCTGGCAAATGAGTTCTGGTGGATCCTGTTGCTCCTTAAGACAGCTGTCCCCCAATGTCTCAAGCTGCTGCAATACTTCATTCATCTTATATTAGCGTAAACCACTGAGAGGAGCAATTGTCAGCTGGTCTATGGCAGGCCATGAACTGCAGTGGTGGTGAAACAGACACATGGGGTTTTTTTATCAGCTGCTGCAGGGTCAGTAATCTCAGACAGAAAGGCAGAACAGAGAGGTGGGGATAAGGAATGCCTTGAACTATCACAAACCCATACAGAGACCCCTGTGTTTTCAGTGATGCTCTCCTTAGGTACATCTAGGCATGGGCAAGGCTTACTGCCAGAACAGGGTGTAGCACTGGTGTCCAACTACTCATTTCTACACTAAAATTAGCATCCTGAGAGGGAAAAGCTTGCAGTTTTAGTGAACTTGGCTTATTTATTAACCTGAGAAGGAGGTGTGACTAATGACTAGTAAACATGTATCATTGAGGGTGGGTCATCATAAGCTCCCATTTTATAATTTAAAAAGCTGATAGTAATTCAGCACTCCTAAATGCTTTTGCCCTGGGTGATGTAAAAATGCGATATCGTTATTTGCAGTATTTCCTACAACATGGGCTCAGCAGAGTGCTATAGAGAGTGTAATTACTGGGAAAGCACTCTTGTTTTCCAGTGCCATTGAAAAATGCCAAAGATAGGACACCGCAGCGTTTGAAATGGAAAATAAACAGAACATTTAAAGTAGCACTGTGGTGGCAAAGCTCAGATGGAACCGAGAGGGAGTGGTGCAGAGCTGTCTGTGCATCGGCAGCGCTCTCCACCACTCCTGGCTGGTGCCTCGCAGCAACGCTCTGAGGGTGGGATCAGGACCTCTTCCTAAACCTCTTTTCAGTTCCCCAAAACCCCAAGGGGATGGTCAGGGAGTCAAAGGAGGAACAGCAGGGTTTCCAGGCTTCGGTAGCATGCTCGGATTTGGCCAACACACAGACTGCAGAGCCAGGTGGTGTCCTGTTAGCTTCTCCAAGCATTGTGCTGGGCCACTCCTAAGCCATGAGGAGGATGTAGCTGGAAGTGGTGGCTGGAGGTGATAGCGGAGTAGATTTAGTGGGAAAAACACATTCCTCTCAAGGGAAGCCTTTAAAATGTCTGTAAATTCATAAGGAAGTGGTCTCTGGGGTTCGCATTTGCCTTGAACTTGGAAAAGGATCAAAGTCAATGGACTTCAGACCAGTGTGTTAAAGAGCAGGAGAGTTTAGAAAGGATCAGAGAATGGTAAAGGGGTCAGTTGGACCACGTATGTATTTGCTGGGATGCCTGAATACAAACTTAGGAGCTTTATTTTGACTTGCCAATTGGAGCCTTTGACTAGCCTATCCACATTTTAGGTGTAGCTAATAAACTATTATGTAGCTTATGTAGCTCTAGAGCAAACAGATCCATACATTTGAGAACAGGAATTTTATCCTTGTACTAACTTTAGTGTTGATATAATGCTCACTGCAATGATATTGACTGTAGCCAGGTGGTGAAGGGACAGTATAATGCAGGATTATTGCCTTGCCTTTTACCATAAAAGATTTTTCTCCATTACAGGGCTCTGAGAAAAAGTTAGTACTTAGTAATTAAAAAGTTATGCTTGTGTTATATTCTTAGCATTTGTCCTTCCAGTCTGTGTAACACGCACAAGCATATCTAGGCTAGTGGCACCATGGATTTAGTCAAAAAACCAGTTTTCCTATACAGTTGATAATCCAGGAGAGCCAAACCCTGCAGTTTATTACATCTTTGAGCAACTTTGCTCACATGGAATTTGATGACACTGATAATTTAAGTCAGACTGTTCCAGTTACATTTGCAAGATCTGACCACATTGGGTCCTTGTGTACATCTCATTTTAAATGGGAGAGTGCTATCTTCATGTGCCCAACATATTCCTGCTTCTTTTAAAATCGATAGCAAATACTCTCTATGAATTTTGGGTACTCTATTACCTTTGGGGTTTAGGGCATTACTGAGTTACTTGAACATGTAATAATTTTTCTTTAGTGTCCTTGTACGTGTGTGAATGGCAGTAGGTGCCTGGTCATGCTTAGGCTCATGAGCCACATCTTCTGTGGAATAGTTAAATGTCTTGAGGCTGGGACTTCATTGAGTTTTGGATGAGTCCCCACAAGCTTTGAAGTGTGTTCAATAGGTTCTTGAAATACAGCAGTGGTAAATATAGTGGTAGACGGGGATGAGGTGAGAATATAGGGGTCTACTGCAGGATTATAACTTTATTTACACTAACACTTGTATCAGGTTGTTGACTGAGGAACATCTCCAACATTTGCACCTGTGACTTTTGTATAGCAGAAACATTTGCATTTCATTCATTAGTTTTTTATCAAAAGCTCTTTCATGATGAATTTGTTGTACAGGTTTTGGGGTTTTTTTTAACTTGGTGTACAGGATATGAATTTGACAACTTTATTCCTCTAACAAGTTGGATAATCATCTGTGATTCACAGTTTTATTCACTGGGGGGGTTATTAATTTAAAACTTGCACTCTATCAGATATTTATTGACTCGTTTACACTCCACAGAACAGTATTTGAGTAAATCAGCATGCTGTAACCTTGCCTTATTAACAGGTTTATTGCTTTAGCAGGTGCTCATTTAAGCTTCCACTGCTCCATCATAAAACATTCCGAGACATTTTTGAGTGAGATAATATTCTGTATAGACCAATGTGTCCATATGGAATGTCTTATATGTATAAGAAAAACAAAGAAAAAAGATGTTTACTCCTGCAGACCCCAACAGTCCTGTGCAAAAGTGTATTTTTTCAACTGCAGGATATTAGTGGAAGAGAGAACTAATATATTGTATGATCTAGAAGTCATGAAAGGAGAATATTACCATTTTCTGTTCTTCCAAGGGAGAAACATCCCACCAGAGGTGAGATCTGAAACCCACTGAGTCCAGGGAAGTTTCATCAAAACGGAAAAATTATTAATTATCTGATTTTGTTTCTCTTTCTTGTCCTGTTTTTGCAAATAACAAGTTACATTGTCTGCCCACAAGATCAGGTCTTGATGTCTGCAGCAAAGATGCCCCTTTCAATTTAAAAGCCTGTTGTGGTACTTGTGGAATGAATCAGCAATATCTTTCTTGTTGTAGATGTGTGGACAGCTATACTACTGGGAGGTGGACTGATCCCTCTTTTTAAGCCAAAGTGTGTTTCTTATTAGAACCTTTAAACAACAAGGCACCTATTGATAAGACTTTCTTAGAAATTGGACAGTGTAAATAATCAACATGTTGTGTTATGTAAGAATCATATAAAATACATCTAAATCTTTTACATGAATGTGATAAGAGTTTTTGAATCTGTAAAAAGTCTGAAAAAAGCTTTTAAAAAATTGCAGTTCTACCCAGTGAATAATCCCCTTAACATGATTTCTTCCTTTCAAACAGCTCTGACCAGAAGTTCACCCAGGCTCATAAATGCTGATTTTAGCAAACAAAACAAGTGTTTTCTTCTGAATGAATAAATCAAAGTGGTTATGAGGGGATCTTTAGAAGACATTCACTAGTATAAAATCTTGCATCTCAGTTGTTTATGAGGTCAGTTTGCACTTCAAAAAGCATTTCAGAAAGCCTCTAAAATGTGTACTCTGTGTACAAACTCACCATAATTACCAAGTCCAGCCACGTATGAAAGTATGTTTTGAATATTTTTTTTCAGCCACTCAGCAGATATCCACCTTTGATCAATGACATCTCCTTTTGGCTGCCTTCTGAGACGTACTGCGAGAATGATTTCTATGATTTGGTTCGAACCGTTGGTGGAGACTTGATAGAAAAGGTTGTTCTAGTGGATGAATTTGCCCATCCAAAGTAAGTGAAATTTCTAACACCTTTTTCCTGTGGTCAGAATGCAAGTGATTCTTGGGATGTTCTGTGCAGGGCCAGGAGTTGAACTTGATGATCCTGATGGGTCCCTTCAAACTCACCATATTCTATGGTTCTGTGATTTTATGAATATTTTAGTTCCGTACACAAAAAAATTCTTGATTCTTACAGTTGTTTGCACATTTCATTTTTTAGCTCCAAAACCTTTTCACAACAAATAAACCCATTATTTTTACTTAAAAAACCCATCTGTATTTCAGTTTTGAAGTATTACTGAGCTCCTGGTATTCAGACTTCCCCAATGTCTTGTGCTCAGTCTCAGCAACAGTGAACAACTGCCTTCCCCAATACACCTGGCAGTGCATGACACTCCTGTCCATAACATGTCTGGTGTTCTAGTTCTGCCCTTCGCTGAGTGACTGGGGTTTGTCTTCTTGTTCTCTTCCTCTTCTCTGCTAGTCCTGATACACTAGTAGACCTTTACTATACATGTCAGGGCTAACAGTGGTTTGTTGCAGAATACTATTTTTGGTGTTCAACAGGGAGAAAAAGAAAAGGCTTCAATCCTTTCTTACTGATGCTCATTTATACAGTGTTGAACAGTCTCTCAGGTTTCAGAATCCTTTATGGACACAGTAGCACTGGTATGACCATGGAGTGCACAGGGTACTTGTCCAGCTGGTACTAACAGCTGTCTCAAGAACTGAAAAGTATCAGCTATTACATATGCGCTGGTTTTCAATTTGCTGTTTCCTAATCAAGAAGTAGATAAACTGCTGACTACACAACTTTCTAAAGTTGAGGCTTAAAATAATTTATCTTTTTTTTGGTGTTGTAGAAAGGGAGATTATAAACCTAACTGCAGTGGGTTTTGAAGATGACAGGAAAATGCTTCATGTTGTGCTCCAACACCTGTAGTTTTTTTTTTATTTTCTTCCTTCTACATCCAGGTGTTTGACCCCATTGTTCTATTGAATTTGCGGTGTGATGCAGACCAGATGAATAGATTGTCTTATGCCTAGTTTTCTCAGAGGTTCAGTGGATTTTTATTTTGGGGTTTTTTTTTTCCTTCTTACCCTTTTCATGTGGTGTTACTTGTTTCTGCTGTGTGAAGAAAGAGAAATGCAAATGGAATATGGGCAACTGAAAGCTTTGAGTCATTACTTTTTCAGTGGTTCTCACATGCAAATCATACAAAAGGATCTTAACCCCATACTCAGAATGGTGTGTGCAGCACAGGAATATAGATTAGGGTAAGATAATGAGTACTATTCATTGTAAAGAACAACAAGATTGAATCTTTCAGGAAAATCCAAAAGCAAGTTTGTTGTGGGTACGGATATCTTCTTATTGTCACTTGGAGTACCACCCTAGTATCAGCACAAGCACAGAGAAGAGACATTGAAGGCTGCTCACATGGATCCTGCTAAAATGTATTTGATTGTCTTCTATTGTGATGGTTCTGATACAGTATTTTTAGTAAAATTTGGGATGTTGAACCCACTTCTGAAACAGGTCCTTGCATTCATTCATGCTGAATGTTTATTTTATATATAACACCTCTGTGCTCATTGCCACTTTTTGTCTGCATTCTTCCTGGTGATACCAAACAAGCAATTACCTTGGTTGTTACATCATCTCTTAGGGGAAAATCCTCTGTTTAGTGTAAGCAGCTCTTCCAAGGTTGAAGGTGTGGAGAAATCTCATTCCCTGCTCCCTGAAACAGAGGCAGTGTTACTCTGTGATTGCTCTTACAGCTTACTGGAGAAATCCAGATACACTGTGTGTGCCTGCCAGCAGCACTGCATCAGTCGTGGCTCAACTCAGAGCTTGTTCTTCTCTTCTTTACTGAGAGTATTGTGTTCCATACTAGTTAGAGGGGTGAGGCAGGGACAGGATTCACTACTCTGGATTTCTACTATGTGTGTTTTCTCCTTTGATGGGCTTTGACACATCCAGAACATATACCAGGGATGACAGTTGTTTCTCTGCAAGGAATACACCTCTGGTTCCCTCTGTGACTTCTGCAAATAGATGAGAAGGATGAATGCTCACTGAGAATTGTCACACAGTCACACATATTCCGTAGTATTGTTCTCTAAAACCATTAAGCCCTCACTCAGCAGACATCCAGGTATGCTTTGACACTACAAGGGGGAAAAATTTCTGCCCTTCATGTCTGAAGAATTTGGGATGTGACACTAATGGATTGTTGGTAAGTGATGTTGTAGTCCTCTTAGTTTGTTCAACTGCAACAACAAAAAAAGAAATATTTTTAAATGTCCCATAAAGTCAGTAATTCCAAGGAGATTATCTACCACATTAAAAAAGGAATAATAAATTAAGACTATAACATAGTGATTACTTTGCCCTTTCTCCTTAGAGCAGGATGTGTGCAGATATGTAACTTTTGAGAGCTGATGGTATAAGTCACATAAGTAATTTTGTCCAATCTCTGAAGGCTTTGGAAGACTGACCCTTTGAAAATTCAGTTTTCTATTTAGTCTTAATTCCAAGATAATCATCCTATTTTAGGAATGAGACAGTGGCTTCTTTAATTCAGGGTTGCAGAAAAACCTCTGGGCACAGAAATTAACATGAGATCCTCAGTGTTGCTGTGAATCTGTATGTTACAGATCTAGATACTGAAATAACTGTACTGGGTTTGTAGTGAATCTGCTGTGGAGGATGGGAGAAAAGTGCCTGGGATAGGAAAACCTGCAGTGCTACTGTTTTGAATGTTAGTTACTTACAAGCAGCTTAATAAGTTCATGTTTATAGTTCATAATTTCTAGAATTTAAAATTCAGGGGGTTTTTTTCATCCTTTAAAAATTCCGGTTTCATGAGGAATTAGGGCACTTAATAGTCTTACTGTCCTTCTTAAACTACCTTTCTTAGTTATTGGACTATAAAGATCAGAAAACAGAAAATGTTACACAGATAAAACTAATTCAGTAAGAGGTTTTTAAATTAAACTCTTTTATAGAGGCTGTGTGATATTGTGTAGTTGCCTTCTCTGTGGTTCAGAAACCTTTCAAGGTTTCACAGGGCTTCAGACTGATACCAGTGCTGCAATACATTGCAATTACAGTGTGTATTAACAGTAAAAATGTATGTCTCTACAGGGAAAAGGAAAGGGGAGGGAAAAAAGCATGAGACAAGTAATCGTTTAAGCAAGGAAGAGGTGCTTGAAATCAAGTAAATCTTGATTATCCACTTTGTAAGGTGATGATGTTGAGACAACTTTCAGGGAAGCACAGGCAATTAAAAGATACAGCAGGAAGGAGTCTCATTGCTGAAAAGCACAAATTTAGGAGAATGCCAAGTTGCTCTGCCAGGAGAACTACCCCAGCCTAAATGCATTTTAGGTAAACTGAGTAATGTATAATGTGTGAAGAAGGCTTTTCAGAAAATAAACTTTCTTCTTTACTTAGGTCTGCAAAAATTTTACTTTTCTTCATTACAGTGGATGCCAGGCTAGTGGGACTACATCAGTTGTAAAATGTGTCAAGCAGAAAGTTATTTCATGTTTTAGTCAAATGTTACTCTGAGGTGGAAAGATCAGCATTCCCTATTAGAAAACAATGTACCACTGGTAGTTAGGACACAGAGACATTAGTGTACTTAGCTCTCCTGGATGTTGTCATTCCTCAGAATTCCTGTTCACCAGTGCAACAGGTGAACTTCACAGGACAAAGAGATCCATGTGCTCTGTTCCAAGCTGACAGCCAAGTTTTAGCAACTAAGTTGAGGCAGATAGCTTTTGTGTAAAGTGATTCAGGGTCAAAGGTAACTGTAGGGATGCTCATCAGGAATCCTCTGATCCACAAGAACTTTTTTCCTGTGCTTTCATCCCAGCTATTCCAAACAGGTCTGTGTATCCCAAATGCTCCTTTTGAATCAAAAGTGTCAAACTAAAAGGAGAGCATGGACTTTTCAGGTGTCTGCAATCCCCACACACCTCCCAGCATGGCAGATGTGTGTCTGCACAAGGAATCACATGAAAGGAGATGGCTGGTCGATCTCAGCTGTCAAACTTGGGACTCTAGGCGGCTGGTCAGGGGCTTTAGGTCCACAATTACACTGGGAAATCTGGGAACAGGGGATCCTTGAACAAGAGAGTGGTGTCACCTGTGTGAAATACGACTCTTGCCTTCAGAACACACATCTCAGGGAGGGAGCAAGTAGTACATGACACTGAACTGCTCAGAGGGTAATTCTGTCAGCTGTGGATACCTTCCCATTGCCGGTAGCCTAAAGGGCCATCACAGACCTGCACGACAGAATGTGGTTGGGAAAATATCACCTAATTTTTAGGATGTTCTGGGAATCTAAATGTTGCTTCAAGCTTGTCCTGGTAACACAGTAAGGGTGTAACTTCATCCAAGATGAATAATTCAAAACATGACTGTAACACACCTGTTATTCAGGTATATAAAGAATCAGCCAGCATATATGAAGAAAAAGTTGTGACTTTGCTGAAGTACCAAGGAAACTGAGTGAAACTGTGGTGGTTTTGGCAGGAACAGAAGCAGGGCATCTGTAAGGTAAGCACAATAGAGAAGTGTTCCTTTGCAGTGAGCAAAACATTTTCCACAGTCCATCCTGTGGATTTCAGCTATTTTTCCTTGATTTATTAGCTTCAGACAGTTAGACTTTCATACATTTGATTGGTGGAACATGTTTTTCTGTGCATGGTCTGTGAAATCAGTTGACTGTGACTTACCTGGAATTGTCATATGCTGCATGAGCCTTGTAGCCAGACACTGGAAGGCAGTTGCTCTGTTTCTGCTACCCCACTGAATTATTTCTTTCAAATCCTTGGAGATCTTTAAGGACCTTTAAGCATTGCTGTGCAAATACATGATGAGTGAGGATTTGTAGCTGACATTTTTCCCTTTGGAACATTTTAGTGAACAAACACTTGCAAAAACAAAGAGAATGTTTTGGACTATATTGATACTGAAAAAAGAAAAGAAAGAGGGTTTTTTTCCTGTACTTTTTGCAATGGCTGTTGTACCCTCCATATCTTTAAGTTCAGGCCCTCTACTATTCAACTTGTCTAAGCTGTCTAATCAGAAGTTAAATTGGAAAGTAATCTCCTCTTCAGAGGTCAAGACTTTTCCAGTTCTGGAAAGAATGCAGATTTCACAGGGGAAAAGAAAGACGGGCTTAATAGCAGTCAAAATATAGAAAGGTCTCTGGACACTATGAATAAGCAACTCAAAACTGCTGCAATGCAAAGAATCCCAGAAAGAGCGTTGTCTTGCATTTCAGTGTCATTCTGATAAGTATTGAGGCTGCACAGGGATATTAATGGAAGCATGCCTGGCCAAAGTAATAGAGGAAATACTGGCTAATCACACATGGCAGAATATGTGGTAGAAGTGTCACAAGACATTTGTAACCCAAATTGTCCCCAGTGAAGAGGACAGAGAGTGTCCAGGGGTGAGTACCTGTCCCCTACAATGCAGCACCACAAAGAGAATCCAGAAGTGCCAAATGCTTATCTTTGCTTTGACTGGGCCCTGAAAATGTTTGGTTTTTTTTCAGCTTGACATGCTCTGCCTCTCTTCTATAAGGTACTTTGTGTAATCCCATCAGGTGTGATGGCCTCACATCCTCATTATGGAAAAGTATTCTCTGTGTTTGACACTAAAATTTGTCTTTTGATAGAAAGATAAGGGAAGGAAGGAGGGATATGGCTCTGCATCTTCCTTTGCAAGAAAGATACGTAGATAGGCTGAAAAAGTTATACAAAACTGTAATCAAGAGATGCACTGTGTCCTCAGTGGTACTTAAGAGGTAAATTTTTAATCAGAACAACTAAAAATATTCTGAAAAAGCAGTGTGGAGACAGTAAGGGGGAAAAATTCATTTGCTGCCTTTTGATGGCTATGCTGTTAAAAATATAAGTGGGGAATAGGTAAGGAAGGATTTATTCTTGCTTTTGAGTCAATTCCTTGCACACTTCTGGGGTGAAATCTCCACATCTGTCACAGTCTGTTAAATGAAGTGAGAGGAAATGTAATGGCTGCTGTGAAGAAGGAAGATAGGTGCACTGTGGCACCATCTTTAGAGACTTTGGGAGTACTCAGATGACCTGTGTCTCTTCTTTTCCAAACAGTAAAAGGAACAGATTTGACAGCAAAGAGTCAAATCCTATTGACTGCTGTGTTGTGTCGATGCATGCCCCTAGCTCCTTGTTAGTATATAGAAAATGCAATGTAATAACATAATTTCCTTTTTCTTGCCGAATTTTGCACTTTTCCTTATCTAGATGGAGATAAAATCAAATACTTTTAGGTTTAGTTTATTTATGAAAGCTGGCTTGGTTTTGCCTTGCTTCTGGAACAGGCAAATTAAGCAGACTAATTCTTAAGTGCTGCTTTCTGCCAGTATTACACAAATTAAAACAATCCGTTCAGTCCCTGAACACCTTGTTGTTCTTCAGCCTGAGCACTTTACAATTTGCTGAGGGATTCTTTGAGATTACCTTTAACTGCTGAACTGGCAAAGTCCCATCAGCAGCTTGTCTGCAGAAAAAATAACCCAGAAGCTCCTTTTGACAGTAGCTAGCAGGGGATTGGTTTTCAATTAATGAACTATGTTCTCCAGCTCTGTTTTTTTTCTCTCCAGTCTTTTGGTCACATGAATGTAAGGCTCATATTTTTAAAATAGATTAGCTGTTCATGGAAGGCTCTGTCAGAGGATACTCATTCACTTCTGAGCCTTTTCTTCAGCTGTCGCAGTAGAGCACAACTATATAGTGGCAGCCTAAAGCACTACAGTTGTACTCCCAGTCCATCTTCTCTTTTCCCTTTCTTGTCCCAACCAGGATCAGTGCCACCTGTTTTCTCTTGAGAATAAGAACCTTTTCTGTCCTTCCTGCTACTGTCATGCTGATTGCAAGGTCTTTCACGTGTCTTGGTGATGCCAAGCACAAATGCAGGCTGGGCAGAGAATGGCAACCCTGTGGAGAAGGATTTGGGGTGTTGGTTGATGGGAAGCTCTACATGACCCACTCATGTGTGCTTGCAGCCCAGAGAGCCAAGTGCATCTTGGGCTGCATCACAAGAAGAGTGGGCAGCAGGGCAAGGGAGGAGATTCTGCCCTTCTGCTCTGCTCTCATGGGACCCCACAACTGGATTGCTGCATCCAGATCTGGGGCCCAAACTACGAGAGAGGTGGTTCTGTTTGGAGCAAATCCAGAGGACGGTCACAAAGCTGATCAGAGGGCTGGAGCACCTCTCCTATGAAGACAGGCTGATGAAACAGTTGCGGTTGTTCAGCCTGGAGAAGAGAAGGCTCCAGGGACACTGTAGAGCAGCCCTTCAGCACCTAAAGAGGACCTGCAAGAGAGCTAGAGAGGGACTTTTGACAAATGTATGTAGTGATAGGACAAGGGGTAATGGCTTTCAACTGAAGAGAGTGGGTTTAGAGCGGATATTAGGAAGAAATTCTTCACTATGAAGGTGACAAGGCACTGGAATAGGCTGCCCAGGAAAGTTGTGGATGCCCTATCCCTAGAAGTGTTCAAGGCCAGGTTGGATGGGGCTTTAAGCAACCTGGTACAGTGGAAGGTGTCCCTGCCCATGGCAGTGGGGTTGGAATTGGTTTATCTTAAAGGTCCCTTCCAGACCAAACCATTCAATGATTCTATGATTCATCTGCCTTACGGGCATCAGCTTAGAAAACATATCTGTAATGGGGTTTACATGCATTTCTCTCCTGGTGTGTGAGTGCCAGGCATTCCCCTGTGCCCCAGACCAATCCAGTGGCATGGGGTGTTCAGAGTCACAGCAGCCCCAACTGCTTTTCAGGTTCTTCCTCTTCCCTGCCTTTTTTTCTTTCCAACAGCAGTGTTGAAGTAGCAACTCCATTGTCATAACATCCTCTGCTTAGAGCGGGTCAGGGACTTTCTGGCCAAATTCATTTAGAGTAAACACTGGGCTGCCTCAGAGGGAGCTGCTTCATGAAGACACGTGAGTTCTGCTCATGTCCCACCAGAGCCCAGGTAATTACCACCTAAGGTTTGAGGGGGTGGGGTTTTCATCCTGACTGCCTAGAGGTTTAAAGGAGCCTGTACTTGTGCTCCATGTCAGGAACTACAAGGTAACCCTGCCATGCCGATGCTGTGTGGCTGCAGCATGTGTCTCACACTTCCCACTTTCGAGCAGTCATGATGCCCTCCTGTCCCGCACCAGGAATGAGACTGTCACAGTTCAACTTTCCCAGATATCCTGCACAATAACAAGGACATTCATGGAGCCCAGGGTAGGCACCTGCTAGAATTTTTTGTTTTGTTTTGTTTTGGTTTTGTTAGGAAACTGAACTTAAAAGCTTTTAATTCCTCCTTTCCTTTCCCAGCAAAAACATTCCACATGGCAATGAATATAGAGAATTAATTGAGTAAATATGCACATATATTTGTTTAGAAAAGACTCTTTCAGATATTTTAGAAATTTTGCATTTCAAACACCTCTGTTCCAGCTTCTTTATCATACCTACTGGGTGAAATCAGAAATAGCAAAAATGAGCATGCACTTCCATAGCACAAGCCAGAAAGTATTGTTTGATATGGAAGGAGACCTTTTCAGTGCTATGTTTGTCATCTATACATGTTTGGACATGGGATCTGTCTGCATATTTTTGTTAAGCATCTTTTTCAAATGTTTTTAAATGCTTGGCCTGCAGCTTTTGAATTCCATTGTTGATTCAGATACTTAATTTTAATTCATTTGGGTTGCTTTGAGAGTCCCCCAGATAGCAGTTCCATGCCCCAATCTAAGTGTCATTAAGAACTATGAGTGGAGTGAGAAGTGGACAGAGAAGTCTTTCCTGTGGAAAAAGCAAGCACTTGAACTGTCTCACCAAAAAAAAAAAAACCCACAAAACAAAACCAACAGACTCTTGCCTTATACAAAAATCAAATGAGTTCTGTGACTTAACGTCCTTTTACACAGCTTGTGAACTGCCTGTTCAGACCTCTGATGCCAATGTTTATTTGAAGGCCATCTAGCTGGAAAAGAAATGAAAATAATAATCAACAGATCAGGAAAGACAGACTCTGCCTTCTCTCCTGTCCTCAGTGTTCAGACAGGCACCACACAAATAGCTGTTTTAATGAGTTGCTATTGAAGTCTGAGGGTTCCTTCAAACCACTGTATTCAGATCAATTGTGGGGCAGACAGCGTTCTTGCTTTACTGTCCTTGGCTCTTCAGAGACTTCACCAAGTCAATTGTCTTTCCTAACTGAAAATAATTTACTATTAATGAGCTTCAGTAGGAGTCCTGTTATTCTTTGGTGGGGGCTGGTGGCTAACACACAGGCTTGTGGGAGGGTTGGTATTCAAGAGAGGAAAAGGATGAAGTAACCACAGGTTCCCATTAGAGGGTGAGGGGGAAGTACAGCCCTGAAAGTGTGATGTATCACCGGTGATATTCCACAGGAAATGTAATCAGCCTTCACAGGTAACGAGGAGAGAGGGAAACTTAAGTACGTGAGCCACATGGAAGACAAGTGTCAGCTCCCTTATGTGTTCAGGCAGGCGCAGAGGATAGACTTGCTGTGTAGGAAAGGGATAGCTGGAGTCACAATGAATCATTTCTAAGAGGCTGCTCAACTGAAAAGCTTAACCTTTCTTCATCATGTCAACCTGAAGTCAACTATTCACCACCAGTTCTCAGATGCAGCCCAGAAATCTTTGCCACAATTCCCAGAGCACTTCACAGGAGGCGTCACAGGAATTAGCAGGGTGATTTATTGACAAGCAGTCTGACTGTGAAAAATGGCTAAATGAGTCAGCTACTACAGGATGCAGGAGGGATAGCAATAGGCTCCTGAGCACTTCTCAGTTCAGAGGAATCCTAGTGAATTGCTGACCTGGTAGACCAGAGGTTGAGACTACTTCTGTGCAGAACTGGTTTTCATAGTACATAACTGAGCATATTAGAGCTTGAGAAGCTTTGCAATGGTTGTATGTCAGAGAGAGGGTGAAAGCTTTTGTAATCACATTTATTAGATTATGAATACTGTCCCTCTTTTTTTACTCACTGAAAGGGTTTTCTCTGCCTATGACTTTGCTCCAATTCTGCCTGCTGCTGCCTGTGAAGCTGATCACTCTGCTCTCCACCCCAGGGTGGGATGCCATACTCTTCCCTTCTTTTCTTGCTCTCTCCCATTCTCCCACAATAACACTGTAGCTGGCTATCCTAGCCCAGTAGGCTGGGAAGTCAAGGTGGACCAGTCCTGTCAAAGCCACCAGCGATGGATGCCTATGCTGCTGGCTGGGAATCCCTGCAAAGGAGTATGGGTGAGGTACAGAAATGTGTTTTGGCTAGGTCTCAAGTCTGTACCTGAAACTAGTTTTTCTTTAATACAGTAGATGTATCCTTCGTGTAACTTTTGTCCCACTCCTCCTTAATCAGTTTTTAAAAGAACTTTACTGTGAAAGCCTGGTATGTTTGTTTTCTGTAGTGTGAAGAAGCAACACCTCTGTAGCAGATCCTAAGTTTCTCTTGAATTCTCTGGAATTCTTGACTAGAAATCTGCATGGGAAGGTAGAGGTGGTTCTGTTTGCTTATCTTTTACAAGAATCTTTCTAGCCACAGAGAGCAGCCATACCACGCATTTCTTGGCGTGATGAAGGACACTGCTGTCCTCTGTGTGTTGAGAATTGCATGTGTGTGGTGCCTGCACATATTGGCACTCACAAGGCGTTCTCAGTGAGAAGTGTATTGAGGGGGATAACATGGTGGCCCAGCCCCTGACTCCTAACCTGGGTTCAGCCAAGCATGCATTCTGAAAGCTGCCGAGATGGGAGATAGGAGGAAGAAGTCTTTATATACTTCCTAGTACTGCTGCAGAGAGTGATGGATTTAGCACTAAATAATTAATCCTGCTTTTTATATTTTATGGATCCAGAACACATTTTTTAGGGGGGAAAAAACCCCCTCTATAAGTAGGGAATATTTCTTAGGCTGAGTCAAAGCATTAAGTAGCTCAAAGGTTGCTTACCTCCATACTGGAAAATGTCAACATTTAGGCTGAGAAGACAAGATTTTCTTTAATTTCAGCAAAAACAAATGTCAGCATTTCTGAAGCAGATCACTCTGTCTTCCCATTGTTTTTTGTGCTTGATGGATATTTTATTTTAACCTACGAGTTAATTTTAATTAACTAATTTTAAAAAAGTGTAGCCAAGTTCATCAAGTGCTGAGCATCCTCATCTCTGGGTAAGTTGTACAGAAATTCATGGGACTGCACACCCAACAAGATCTGTACATTATAGAGGTAGACCTGAACTGCAGAACACATCAGGATGATGACTGCTGCCATACCAAATTCTTCCAGAATTCAGGTTTCTGCCCTGTTTCTCTCAAATGCTGCCCAGTAACATTAATATTAACACTAACACCATGCAACTGATCTATTATTTACCAGGCATCACAGAGAAATGCAAGGGAAGTGTGCCTTTTAAAAATCAGTCTGAGGATGAAGAAAAGATTTATGTTTAGTCTTTTCATGCCTATTAGTACAAATGTGGGACAGATGAATAGTAAGGAAATGAATGACTGTTCATTCTTTGTGAATGAACACCAGAAAGGAGATAAATGAAGACTGATGTAATGTAGTTTTTGTGGGGTTTTTTATTACCTTGATATATGAAGGTTTCATGATTCTCAGATATTTCCACCCTCATTCTGTGGACCAGCAAGACAGGTGACTGAAATATTAAGTGACATGTCTGACAAGCTGTATGGGAAGTTTAGCAGTTTAGGTCAGAACGTTGCTTTCAGTTGTGTTGGGTAGATGGGGTGTGTACTGAGCAAGTGAAAGTCAACTAGGATGGTGCAGTGGATTCAAGTTTTTCTTGAAGTAAATGGCTGGGCTCAGTTGCACAAAACCAAGTGCTTTACTGTGGGTTGTGTCACTTAGGCAGATGTTTTTTTTAGTGTCTGCTAATGGAGATATTCCTGGGTTTGGCTTTATAAAACAGGTCCTTATTTTCAGGGCTTCTGAGTGTTAGCAACTCCCACTAAAATCACTGGGTACCGTGGGAGCTCCTTTTCATTGTAATTATGAATAAAAAGAAGCATCCACAAGAAAATAACATATGCACATATTCTGTGATAACCAAGTAGCCAAAGCTGTTGCAAGTTTGATGGGCAAGAGATAAAACGTGTGACTGCTCAGACTATCAAATGGAGGAAATGCTGTGCTCAGCTGTGAAGAACACTTGTTTGTTGACCCCAGCTTTGTTTGCACAGTGTACAGCCAACAGAGTGCAGCAGCACCATAGACATGCTGCAATCATGGCTCTTAGTTTAAATTGAAGACTTGTGTTCTTAACTCAAAGCTTACAGGTAATTTATTAAGGTGATTAAAGAACTTGCTTGATGAGTAGGTTAGTCAGACACTGAAGTAATGTCTTGCAAAGCACAACAGTAGAAAGCAAAATAGCATATGAGGGAAAATATTGTCTTTTAAACTGTATATTATAGATTGTAAATTAAAAAGTTCCAAGTAACCTATCATCCATAGTAAATTGCTATTCCAGTGTATTGGTTTGTTCCAACACATTCCACCAGTTCCACATGAAGAGATCATTTTGGTTCTCGAAAACACGATTACTAAAATAAGTAGGCTTGAAAATAAGATATGCTGTCAGCAAGCCACCCGTAAGTTACAGTGGAAAAGATAATAATACATTTGGAACACGTCACTGCACTTAGTTCACAGTCAGGGTTGGCACAAGATAAACCTTCTGAGTTCTTTTTGTTGAAAATGCAATCTGAAATTCTCAACAATTTATTATTATTTTTCCTCCTTATAATGGGGAATTTTCCACATTGGAGGAATTGATAATATTAGTTCTTCTTTGAGTGACACGGAAACTCCCCATGGCTTTCAGTGAAGCTGACAGTGTGACAAATGCAAAATCAGGACCTTGGAGCTCCATCCAAAGCCCACTGAACTCAGTAGAAACCATCCCATTGACCTGTGTGGGATTAGGATCAGGCCCTTTGTGGTTCCCGTGCTCATTAAAACCCAGTCTGTCTACAGAGAGCACAGAGTAATTTTTCTTCCGGTGTCCTGGTTATAGTGACCAGGACCAGTTTGTCACTGTGTGGGTGTGGCTAAGACTTTGTATTCTACACCCTCTA
>JAWWEU010000081.1:66315074-66330312 GCA_035583155.1 Acropternis orthonyx | reverse complement strand
AGGCTGGAAGGGCACACCCACGTGGGGAGAGCCCTTCCCCAGATCTTCATTCACGAAGTCTGGCCATTATTTATTATTTCCCAGTTCATGGCCCAAGACAGATCTTAATTACTCAGGCAGAAAGTCTCAAGTCTTGACAACCAATTTAAATCCATAGTACCATATGATTTTCAAAACCGTCTTGCTGTGCCTCAGTTGCAAATTTCATGTATAGTTAATTAAAATAAAGGGCAAAAGTCAGAAGCCTTGATGCTCCTTCACCGTCCCCTTGCCTTGCTGCTCTTTTAATTTGTACAAGTGTGCACTAAGCCAAGCTTCTGCTCCCCGCTGTGCATCCATGAGGCACTGGTGAGATTCTACCCCCAAAATTTCCCTTTTCTTTTTTCTGTAGGCAATGCTAGGCATTAGACTAAACCAGGGCATGTTCAAAGAAGGCTGATTCTTTACTTTGAAAGTTTAATCTCCACTTTGCTAGAAGATTTCCTACATAGCTTGATTTGCCAGCCAGTTTTATCAACAGGCTTTTTTCTCTCCAGAGCTCTTTTACCATGGCCCTCCAAACTTAGCCTGTGTTTTTTGGGAGTCTTGACAACTTTAATATTCCAAGTGTGAAAGTACAGAATCAGTTTTCTAAAATCTTGGCTTGCTTTTTGTCTGACTTGTGTTCCTTAAAAATAACTGAATATGAAGGTTCTAAGTTCAGCCTTTTTTTTTTTTTCCCTTGAGGTGTTAGACTGCAAACATTTTCCTCAGGACTCAGGAAGTATCTTTGCTGATAAAGATGTAATCAAAATTTGATTAATCCTGCCGCATACTTACCAGTTCTGCAGAAGTAAAGATTATTATTCTACAACTGCTTAACTTCCTTCAGCAATGTGTTAAATGCACTCCTTTCTTTGTTATTTCAAACTTCACTACTTTTTCATTGTGGCAAATTTAAACTTCCTTTTGGAAATGATGCCAATTAGTTTCAGGAGTTTCTCAATAAAAATTTCAGTAGACAATCTACTAAGAATTATGTGTACTTTCATTTGACAAACTACGCAATACGCTTCTCATTTTATATCTGCTCCAACTTGGAAATGCCTCATTGGATAATTTCAGTCTGTTTTCTTTACCACATCACCAATTAAAAATTTTAAATAACGTAGGATTTTTTTGGGGAAAAAAAACAAACAGGCAAAACCAACCCAAAACCGAGGCATGTGACAATATCATTGGCTGCTGTTTCTTACTGAAACGTGGCTTTCCTCCTCCCAAGCTAGCTGAGATTTATATATGCAGCACTTCCTTGGCAGCAGTGTCTGAAGGACCCTGGGGGAGCTGCAGTGGATCCTTTGCCAGGGGCTGTGGAGCTCCTTCCCAGCTGCCAGCTCAGAGTCCCAACAGGGTGGGGAGTGATGCCTGAATGAAGCAGAGCTCTGCTAGTGTAAAACTTGGTCTCTGCAAAAGTAGTAGGATCACACAGTACAAACCTGTGCAGTGTCTCCAATCCCCAGACTTCTTTCTGCATGCAGTGCCTTTAGTCTCGTGGCTGATCCTTGGGGGTTCTCCCAGGTCTAAGTGGCTGTGCACAGTTACCACCTTTGTGTCCAGTCCTGCAAAACTTGAATGTATAGGCTGCCTTCATGAGTAGTTTCAGAATTCAACATTCTTAAGTTTGCCTAATTTCAGAAGCCTATAAATAAGGCAGCTCAGGAGTGTGTAATTACTTATATCAGGATGCCTGCACAGGCCTGTGTGGCAGAATGACCTGCACATTGTAAGCCATTATGTACATTACTGTGCATTAGGTGATTTAGTGCAGAGTTTTACAGGAAACATTTTGGGACAAACAGATATATTCTACCTGGAATTTCACTTCTGAATATGAGAAACTAATTTAGCTAAATTGTCTGTTGAATTCTTTAGGAACACTTAATCTGATTTAGTTTGTACATGTTGTCTTCAGTAAGAAGGGAAACAAATTAACCCCAAATCCCTTTAAAAATTACATATTCCAGCTGGCTTGCAGGGAACACACCAATCAGTTGGTGAACTTGTACAAAAACATTTATTTTGAGATAACCAGTTCAGATCCAGTGCTGGCTGAGAGCTCTGTGGACACGAGGAGGTGCAATTTTCTTTATCAGTAAGGAAGCAGTTGAATTTTGAAAGCATTTACCTATCTTGAACCTGCACCATTAAAAATGAGTGCTCAAAATGGAAATTCCTGTAGCTGCATCACATGGATCTTGGAATGCAAATGTGTAGTGGTCAGTGGAAGTAATAGGGGCAACTGGAATTCAGACCCTGATGTCTGAACTTCCCCCACTGAATGGATACACTAGACCACTGATGGGTAAAGAAATAATCCACAGGTAAGAGCACCAGAATGCATGTCTGTAAGAGCTTGGCTTTGAGAAGGTAGTCTAGAAATATTGGTAAAAAGAGTAATCTAGGAAAAGTTCAGTGCTTCAAGAATCTGAAACATAAAAGTTTCCAAGGAGAAGAGAGTTCTAAACACAGAACCTTGCTCAGAAAGGTCATACGGTGTAAAGAGAATTGCAGTTGTCCAATTAAAGTGAGTCGGGAAATAGTGACTGTAAAAATGACATTTGAAGTTCTCTCTCAATGACTTACATACCGAATTTCTTCACTTTAAAGGGAGAGACAATGTCTGTGCTGCACAACCTGCAATCCGAAATCAAGATAAGTGCTTTCTTCCTCTCTTTGAAAATCACTATCAGCAAATATATTTTACTCAGAACTTTACAGTTTTTTTACTGATGCATAAAAGTGGATAAAAATACAACTATAATGTATGGCTGATTAGTGCTGCATTTGTAGCAGAAGTAACTTGGCTTTCTTGACCTAGTAAATAGATTTGATCAACAGTTTTATATTGCTTAGTGTTGGCCAAACCCATGCTTTTCTTGCTATAAAGAAATTATAAACAAGGGAGTTGGAAAACTTAAAGTGTTCAGTATTTTAAGTGCGCCACTTGGGATATATAAGAATCAAATAACAAACGTTATGGAATTGTCAGCTCCTGGGAGGTTGCTCCATTGTTTTTCCCATATGCAACTTTCCCTGATAACATGTCTGGTACACGTTCCTGTTGCTGTGGCCTGTGTTAATAGGTTGACTAAGGGGAGAGAACATAGAGCAGGATTCCCTAGTCCTGCTGATTCCTGCCTGCGGGTGCAACTTGGAGCAGTACCCATGGTGCTCTAACATATGCTGGGAGACTGTGTCCAGGCACAGTCAGCCCATGGCTGGATAGGTGCCCAGGTGGCCAAGGGCCAGCACTGTCCCCTCATCCCTTGACAGAGGGACTCAGAGTCACTTTGCAGTAATTACAGCAGACCTGTATCTGTGGTACTGGACTCGAGGTGATTGTGTCGATACGTCTGTAAAACTGAGCATGCACAGACCTCAGCTGGATGCTGATGTAACTAATAAGTGTTATGGCATCCCTCCAAGTACTTAGATACTGAAATACTTTTACCTCTTTTAATTGCTGCAAGGGAAGGTAGAGCTGAGCATTGAGAAAATGTAGAAAAATGAAGAAAGGTGACAGGTCGCAGTGCAGGGAGAGGCTTCTGCGTGCTTGTGTGTCTGTGTGTTAATTGTCAGCTTGTACATACACAAAAGCAAGTGATGCATGTGAAGCATCCTAATGTTAGCCACAATTTTAATGCCTTTGTTACGAGTGAGGTGAATTTTGAGGCTAGCAATGTAATATGGGTGTGAAGTCCAATGCATTACCCCAAAATAAAGAGAGAAGGTGGCACTATACGTACAAATCAGGTGCTCAGTGCAATTGAAAGTAAACACAAAATGTGTGTCTTCATTTTGGGTACAGGCATGGAAAAATATTACTGAAGTGGCAAGGGGTTGCTCAGAAATTAACTGGATCAATTACTTAGGAAAAAAGAGAGATTGCCCTTCTTATTTCACTGCGGGTAGAAAAAAATTACCACCAGAGGGGCAATAATGCTAGAAATATACATCTCCCTGTCCACTGTGGGGTGCTTGTGTTTAAGAAACTTGTTTGCTGGAACTGATACTTCTGTAAAGAAGTTTGTCTTGGTGCTGGCCTCAAAGAGTCACAAATACGTTTGTTTTAAAACACTGCTATTCTTCATTCTCTCTTTACTGAGCTTGAATCTTGGTCCCACTGTAGCAGGAGTCCCAATACTTCCATAAAGATGTGCTACAGGACAGCTGTAATAAAAGAATATTACAAGTTATTTTGTATTTTCAATTGCTATTACATGAAAATGAAGTAGACACAAGCTGGTGGCAGCACTTAAAATCTAGTGAAGAAGTATGCTCTTTTCTAAAGCAGTCATGTGAACAAATGCTGAATGTCACTTCCAGCACAGAAGAGATGAGAATTTCAATGTGCCATTTGGAAACTTGCTTTCAAGATGATGATCTAAAGACTTTATTGTCTTAGACCCAACCCCTTTTTACACTAATCATGTAATAGCCAGATGATTTATGGAGAAAATATCATTTGGCTTTTATGTTGTGAGCAACAGAAGAGTGATTGCTTCTAAAATGTTGCTGTTTAGTGAGGTATTAATGGAGGGATAATCCATTTACATTTTTGCAGTGGAAGTTTTGTAATGCTTTTGGGATTCATTTATTCTTTGCATTTGTGAATTAGCCTCTACTGAAAGAAAGCTGAAGTAATTTGCTGTGGAGGAATCAAGTAGCCTGTCAAAAAAAAATTTTTTTTGAGGGTCCATAGAAAATTCAGCTGTTGAAATAATTTGGTTTTTAAATTAATTTTTAATATTTTTTCACAAGTAAAGTGGACCAGAGTTGCAAATTTCACATTATATATGTTCAATAAGGACTGTTTATGCATTTCAACTGTGTGGGTTTTGTTGATCTGCAGCAGATAGTGGGATGAATAAATATGGGTGACATATCAATTTGTATTGGTCCTCTCAGTAGCACTTGTTTGGTTTTTCTGCCCTATCCCATTGAAAGTCTCTGGGTGATCAGTGCTTTGATCTGCTGCTGCCTCAGCTCCTGTCATGCAGTCCTGCCAGCAAAGGCACTGAGTTTGCTATTATTCTGTGCTACAGGGGCAGTACAGAGTGCAATTATCATTTACTAACGAGTATTATGTTACTCTGCTGTCTTGGCATTGCAGGAACTAGACAGTGATTATTTTGAACTGCAGACAGTGTCCTGCTTATGTTTTCTGCCGCTTAGATAATCTTTGCAGAAGAATTGAAACATGGAACAAAGGAATAAAGATGGACTGACAATGCACATCTGATCGGGCAGTTTACTGGTAGTTGGAGGTCGTGTGCTTTGAAAAAAAACACGTGCAGCCAAAAATGTGGTACAGATGACCAAGTGCTTGGACACTTCAGCACTAATAAAGAATCTGGGGCACTAAAAAAAAGCCTTCTGTATTGAGGGAACTTATCCTGTTAGTAAAGCCTTACTGCATTCTGATTCTTTCAGATCCTTTTGAGGGTGGAAACATTTTAAATTATAATAACTTGACTCACATGACCTGCTCTGCACTCAGCATTGCTCCATGTTTTATTTAGTTTATTGACTTGTATGCTCTATTTGTGTGTCCTGTATGTCTGTGTAAATGGCAAACAAAAGCAGGTGATTCCTGGACTTCCTTTTTAGTATTCCACTCCAGTACCTGTAACAATTGGACAAATGACATGATGTTTGCTGGTGTTATGCATGGCATAGCTGTGTGTGAATGCTCAGCCCTGCAGCTCAGGGAACTCCTGTGGCCTCTCAGAAATACACCACTTGTTGTGTGATCAGCTGCTGAACAGGAGACACGTGCTAAAATTACCCTTTGTACACTTAGCTGCACAACTCGGTGTTCTGGATGGTACCTGGAACAGCAGAGGCTTCTGGAAATGTAGCAGAGGCAGAAAAAAGCACTACTCAAGATTGCTTCTTTTTCTTGTGCAGAATCCATGAAATACTGGGGTAGCACACCTTCCTGTAAGGAAAGAGAATCCAAAGCCTAAGGAGGCCTTTAGGTTTTCTTCCTGTGTTAAATAGATTAGAAAACCCAAATCTTGTATGGCCCATGTATGGCCCATTTTTCTTAAACGCTGTTACAGGCAGTGGTAAATCAGTGAAGTTCCTGCATCCCATATCAACCAGCTGGGCAAGGAAAAGGGGAAAGGGCAAATATGTATTTTAAAATAAGCTTAGCAGAGGGAAAATACCCGTCACCCACATTTGATTATTATCTGAAAGATGATGTTTCCCTATAATCCATTAAGTCAGAAATTTTCACATTTAATACTTGCTCAGAGTTAAAATGACTATCCCAAATGCCTAAACAAATTTTATGGATTACAGAAAGATTCCTACCCGGGTGGATTATAGAAAAACTATACAGAGTTGGATATTAAAAGTTTTCTTAATTTGAAGATCAGATTTCAAGTCAAGGTCATTTTGCTGGAGTGACTTTTAGATGGAGAAATAGAATATTTTAGAAGAAATTAGAAAGTGATACACAAAACGAATGAGGCTTAGCTGAGGTTGTTCTTGCAATTAACTGTAGATTCCACAACCTGTGGAAGATTGTAATTTTTTGGAGAAACAATTACCCTGTAACTAAGACAACCTATTCTGAATCCGAAACTTTGGCTTTTCATCCTGCATTTCTCTGTCCAGCCCGTGTTCAAAGAGCACCTTCAAATGTGAGCTGTATTTAAACAAGTATATCCAGTAAAGTGAGTTAACCTGAAATGACTCCAGGGGAAATGATAAAAGCAATTGTAGCAGTCTCTATATAAAATAAACCAGAAAGAAGTAAAAGAAATAACTTTCTACAGGGAGACCAATAATGAGTAGGACTTGTATTTTCTAAAGACATCAGGAACCGACTCATGACTTAACTTGTTAAATGCTGTTGACACTAAAAAGACTGAATTCTTTTTTCCCTAGAAGAGCAGAAGACCTCTGACAATTAAGACCTTTAAAACAAATGTCAATTTTGACATCCAAACCAAAGATATGCAGGTGAACTGTTAATTAGTCTTAACAATCCTGTGATGAAATCCTTTACTTCTGGGCCTTGATGTTAGAGACATTTCAGCCTGTGTCTTCAGTCAGCTGAAGAGGACAGATTTCTCCTTCTCTGGGTCTGGTATCAAAAACTTGCATTGAGTGCACGTGATTTATTTTTCTGTGTTCTGCTGGTGCCCTGTGCAATATTGCTCCTTGGAAACCTGTGAGGAAGAAAAGACTGAAGATGTGGTGTCCTGAAAATAGGAATTGTGGTCAATTCCTCATCTTTAGCAGACATTTGCTGTTATAGCAACATAAATAAAATGTTTATTCATTGGAGACCAAGCTTTCAGTTTGCAGGATTAATCTGTGATGACAAACTGATGAAGCTGCTCACCAAAAAGAAACTAACAGAGTCGAACTAAAGAAATTAACAGGTCTTTTAGTCCTTCATAGGTGTGGTACAGGTAAGAATTTTTCTGGTGCTGCACATGTGATCTGGAGGGGAAAAAACTGATTTTTAGTGTACTTAGTCCCTTTTTTCCTCAAAAGGCTCACCAGTAACTGGAGCACAACATTACCTAAAACTGAGATACTTGTTTTCTCTTTTTAAACTGTGCATTTCTCCCATTGTGCCTTGTGCTTGGTGAAACTCTTCTGTCTGTGCTTCCCATGCTGGCAGAGCAGAAACGAGCATCAATGGGAGGAGGAGACCCGTGGTGTTACAGCCAGGATTTCCTTCCATCTTTACTCTACAAACCCCTGGAATTTTATAAACAGTTTGACCATATTTGAAGTGTTCTCTTTCGCTTTTTTTGCTTAACTGCGTTGTTAAGGTGTTTTTTGAAAGAAGTGATGTAAACAAACCACTGAAGAAAACCGGTGATCACTGGAAATGTTTACTAGCCTTAAAACTACATGAGCTTGTTGGGAATTGTGGTGCACTCTGATGAGTGTATTTTATTAACAGGATGCTTCATATTTTAATGGGCTGTTTCTCTCAGGCATTTGAGGTGCTGCTATGCTAGTTAGTCAATTTTATGAAGTTAAACAATAAACATTAAAAGTAAGACCTCAGGAAAATTGCCAGAGTGTAAAATACATCTGTCCCTTGGTAGTTTTAATTTACTTCAAAATGTTTTTCTTTTAGTTTAGTAATGTGTATTTTAGTACTTTAAGCAGGGAAGGACAGGCTTTAATCTGATCCTCAAGGTCTGAAGACACAGAAAAGAGTGATCTATTTTCTCCAAAGGATGTCAAGCTTTGCTTTCAGTTAACCCAGGCATTTCCAATATGAGACCTGTTGATGCACTTGAAATCTTTGAGACTAAACCACAGGGAACTTGAAAGTCATCCCAGAATGGTCAAATTACAGCAAATAAATGATAGGTGTATGATGTATTTCTGCATTTACCTACTTTTATAGACAGTACTGGCACCTTTTTGTGTTTATGAAAAACAAAGTTACTTAGCTTTCATGTGCATGAATCTGAGTGTTTCAGTGTTTCTTTGGGCAGAGCTGTGAAAGTAAATACACAGCACAGAGGGCAGATAATGCCCATTAATTCCTTTTATTTTTACCGGGTCTGGGGACATGTAATTATTTTGCATGTGTTACCATCAGAAAACCCTAAACTGCATGATTAATGTGAGTCTCTCAAAGGTATAGAATGACAGTTATTTCTCAGGAATGAACAAGACCTCCCATCTCCAAGGTGGAGTATAAACCATGTGGGTAAGGAGGGGAGACAGGGTCCATGTTATGATAAGCCCAAAATTCCTAGTCAGGAAACTTCTGCTCTGCACAACCATTACTTACTACCTCAAGCTATTAGCCCTGGGCACAAAAGGCTTATTTTCATGGCACAGATGGCACTTCACCTGCCATCTGATTTCACCCTTGAACCTCTTCTACAAGAGGCTTTCAAAAAGAGCTTAAGAGCAGTAGGGTTTAGTCTCAGCTTTTGAATATATGCCTTCCTCCCAGTTGCTAGTTTGCTGAAGCCACAGTACAAGCATGTTTGTCAATCTGGTGCTTTTAAAGCATAGAGCAGAATAGGTGTGCTTGTCATCACGTTTTGACTGTTTTTCAAAGTCATATTGCTGTGTATACCTTTTATTTTAAAATGGTGTTTTACAAATCTTGAAAGAACCTTGAAGAAAGGGTGGTAAGAGGGATGGTAACCTTTCCTGTGGCCAAGCAGTATTTCTATTCCCTAGTCAAGCTGTTCAGGGGTAGGAGCAATGCAGAGAACTCTCTATGACACTAGAGGCAGGAGCACCTCAAACAGCAGAGAGTTTCTGATCACCCTGTGGGTGACAGAGGCTGGTGCCAAGACTTGTGAGGGTGCAGCTCAGGTCTGCAAGGGCTTGTTAACACCCAGTGTTGCCTGGAACAGATGAGCTGGCCCTGGAAGTAGGGAAGTTGCATTCAGCAGTGTTGTTTCTGAGTGAATAAATCCATCTGACGTGGGGCCAGCTCTGGTTTCTCTCCATCTGTGGCACAGTTGCTTGTGGCCCCACTTCTTGGGATCCCTCCACTTCCACTGTGCCATCTGCCTCCTCAGCTCTTGGACAGAGCAAATCTCTAATGCCTGTGTCTGCTTCTGTGGCCCACTTCGGGCATTTCTGCAGCCCAGATTAATTGATCTCATGGGTGATGGTCTCATTTAATGGACTAAAGGTCTGTGCCTTTTGATTCTGACTTACTTGGCATATTTAGTGGAGCTGTATTTTAGCAGCATCCCTCTAGCTCTGGGCCCTCAGTCTGAAACTTGTTAAGTAGGATAAGGATGAGGAGGAAGATCCTGACTGAGTGGAAGGGGGAAACCCACCATCAGAAACTGGAAAACAGTAGGGGCAATTTCCCTGTTATACAGCTGAGGGGATCATCAGAAAAAACTACGAGCCAGCATTTCAGAACAGTTTGAAGCAGTAAAGGGAGAAGCTGCATTAGAGTTAAATCCTGCAATGCATTTGCTGCAGAATTGTTCATTGTTAGATGAAAAAAGATGAAATATAATGATTTCTGAGTTAAAAAAAACTTAGCTGTGACCAAAGCCTTTTGAGGCATGAAAGCAAATTTAAAAAAAAAAACAAACAAAAAACCACCAAAACAAACAGAAAAACCAACAACAAAGCAAAACCAAAACAAATACCATCATGCCTGAAATAGTAAAGCTAATGGAACCTGTGAACACTTCCCAGTTCTTTGGACTTTTTCTTGGGTTGCTGTTTTTTCTCCTTCTCTTGTTTTTCTTACTCCCCTGCATCAGGCAGTGCTTGAGATCATCACCTTGTTGTCATATTTGCTTGGGAAAACAAATCTGTCACAGCAGTTTCCTGTCAATACCCTGTCTTGAGTTAGCAGCATGTGTCTAGCTCCAGCACTGTAGGATGATGTACCTTTTGCTGGTGAAAACCCACTCTTTTCATTATCTATTGAAAAATGAACCACATGCTGGCATTACCCAGATTTGGAAACCAAGTGTGCTATCAGAGACAGAATTTGTAGCAATTCTTTGAAGTCACAGTTTCCGTCTATGTATAGAATTTATAAATTCAGATTTCTGTGGAGCATAAAATTATTCACATTCAGAATGAATTCTCTGATGTTCTGTTTTCAAGCCCATTTTTTAACTTTTATATATAAACCCATCTATATAGCATTAATATCCCCAATGTAACCTTGTACCTATATGTAGGAGGAGCTCCACAGAGAGCTGTCATTATCTTTACTTTTCTCTCTGTAAGAAGAGTTGCTTCATTCTTATTAGGATTTTATATTTCTTGGTCTGCTATTGATGGTGTCAGAGAGGGCAGTGGTATGAGGAGACTGATTATATAAGAACTGTTTAGTGGCTACTGGTACCAGTTTGCAAAAATATATTCCTGTAACAGGAATTTAAAATAGAATTGAATCAATCTACAAGGTGGGATGGTAACTCTGGTTGTATCCTAAGGTAGTGTATCCTGAGAACAGATACTTAAGTAGATGGAAATGACATGCACTAAGCAAAGGAACATGTTTGTCTATAATCAGTTAATGAAAATCACTGTGTGGCTATAGTGTGAAAATGGTGAATGTTTCTTTGGGAATAGCTTCACTAAGAGTTGTATCAGAGATTAAAAATTACAGCTGTGCAGGATAAGAGGAAATGGCCTCAAGTTGTTCCAGGGTAGATTTAGGTTGGATGTTAGGGAAAAATTTCCTCACAGAAAGGTTTGTAAAGCATTGGAACAAACTGCCCAGGGAAGTGGTGGAGTCACCATCCCTGAAGTGTTAAAAGACATGTAGATGTGGCACTTAGGGACATGGTTTAATGGTGGACTTGGCAGAGTTAGGTTAATGGTTGGACTCAGTGACCTTAGAGATCTTTACCAGCCTGAACAATTCCATTCTCTTTTATGATTCTAGTTGGAATTAATGTGATTCCTTTTTTTTTTTAGTAATCACTGTCTATATTGAACCATTCAGCTCCGTTTTGTGTCATGTGAAAAATTCCTCCTGAAATAAAATGTCCGCCTGCAACTTAGCTGGAAATTTAGGCTTTGTAATGGGAAAGATCAATAATAACATTTCAATTTGTATTACTTTTTAGAAGAGGTGTCTTTTTAGGCCAACAAGTGTGCTGAACAGAGAATAAGTAAACTGTGCACATCAATAGCCTCAAAGGTTTGGTGGACCACATCAAAACAGACAGGTAGCAATAGTTGTGAAGGAGGCTGTGTGGCACAGTAGAGATCAGTGATGGGCCAGCACAGTGAAAATGTGAAAGGCTTTCAGCCTCTGTCCAGCAAGACAATCCAGGAGGCAATCAAATTGCCATGCTAAACATGACCAGGGCCAATTTCCCCCTTCCTCAGGAGCTACCTCCAGAACTCAGTTTTGAAGCAATTCTACTGGCCTGAAAGACCATGAGTAACCAAGCTGGTTTGGCTCCTTTGCTGAAGATACACTGTGGCAGTACACGGATGAGCCAAAAGAAAAGTGAATTTGGGGCATTTGGCATGACCCCTTCCCTCACTCTGCAGTGGGGTGAGGGAATCTGAGCAGGTGCTTGGAACACCAGCTAGCAGTCCTTAACGTAAATCAACAAATGCGTTGCTGTTCCCCGTGGTGAACATGCCTACCAAAATGCACGTGCAGTTCTCCCCAGCAGACAGTGGCTGCAGCACTGCTTTTCCAAGGAGTCTCATTCCAGGATGCTCCCTTTTGCTTCAGCAAATGCATCCATCATTGCACAAACAATACCCAGAGAAGGTGCAGTCCAGGAACATCTTGGCTGATGCCCTGGGTGACATGAGATCATCTTTAGCATTTAGCACTACCTTTTAGTTTATATCTTTCTTTGTATTCTTATGACTTACAAATGCATTTGTAAGAATTATGTTACCAGTGCCTGCATGAAGAAGTGACTGGCTACACATAACACAATAATGCCTGAAGAGCAACCAAGAGCAATGCTGACACCAAGAGCAGTTGCTGAAAAAAGAAATTATGCTTGAAGAAGTTTTCTAACGATCAGGCATCTGAGATGTATACAAATACTAAAATTACTTAAACCAGTCTAAGGCAGAGTGAAACTGAGGTGAAGAGAGCAGAGTGAAGAGCCAGCAGCCAGTGAGTTCAGGGAAAGGTGGTCCAGGCAGAGCTATAGGAAATGTTCTGAATTCCCTGAAGGCCCTACTTGAGCATCTTCTGCAGCAGTTTCTCTTGGACCCAGTCCTTCGCTCCTTTCTGCTTTCCCTGCAGAGCATCTGGATATATCATATCAGTCTTAGTTTTCTGCAGAATTTACTGCTTCAGAATTTTATGCTTTCTCTTACCAGTGCAGTAGGCACTCAGCCATTTTTGCAGCTCTTTGCCCTGACCCAGCTTGGTATTGAGCTGTCTGAAAACAGCGCTTTCCTCACCAGTGGGTTGGCCCAGACTTAGAACCACAGAATCACAGAACATGCTGAGTTGGAAGGGACCCTCAGGATCATCAAGTCCAACTCCTTGCCCTGCACAGGACACCCCAAGAGTCACACCATGTGCCTGAGAGTGTTGTCCAAATGCTGCTTGAACTCTGTCAGGCTTGGTGCCTTGACCACTGCCCTGGGGGAATGTGTTCAGTGCTCAACCCCCTTCTGAGTGAAAATCTTTTCCTGATATCCAACATAAACCTCCCCTGACAGCCTCATGCCATTTTCTTAAGTCCTGTCACTTCTCACACAGAGCAGAGGTCAGTGTCTGTCCCTCTGCTTCCCCTCATGAGGAAGTTGGACCTGCAGTGAGGTCTCCCCTCAGTCTCCTCTTCTCCAGCTGAACAGACCAAGTGCCCTCAGCCTCTCCTCACACAGCTTTCCCTCAAGGGCCTTCACCATCTTCATTGACCTCCTTTGAACACTCTCTAATAGTTTAATGTCTTTCTTACATTGTGGTGCCCAAAACTGCCCACAATATTGCAGGTGAGGCCAGCCCAGTGCAGAGGAGAGCGAGACAATCCCCTCCCTCACCCGGCTGGCAATGCTGTGCTTATTGCACTCCAGGGCATGGTTGGCCCTCCTGGCTGCCAGCTGCAGTGGATTTAATTTGGATGTGGTGAGTGCTGCAGAGGTGGCACAGCTGTGGGAAGATGAACTGGAGTCTGTTTGTCGTGCACTGTCAGCAGCACCACCCTCTAGTTGCAGGACTGTTGGGAAAGTTACGTGAAAAGATAACACAAATGTTGGAAGAGGCACCAGGAGGAGCCTGGCATTTCACAAAATGTCTTTCTTTGAAGACTGACAAATTAATAAATGATGGAATCAAAACTGGAATCCTGCAGTGTAGCTTTAGAGTTGGTGGCAGGAGCAGAGCAGCACTTTAACACTTTGCCTGAAGTGAGCGAGAAAAAACCCGTTGTGAGTTAAAAGGAGAAATGTTCTGGCCATAATTGCCTGGTGCATATTTTTTATTTCCAGTAAACTGTAAACAGCCTTCGGACATAAGTGGCCTGGTGTTGAAGACTGCTGAGTACCAAAAGTTGTGTTGGTCAAGTTGTCTAGAACATAATCTGAAAACAAAGTAGCAAGACAGTTCCATATCTTTCCTTAGCAGAATGAATGTACAAAAAGAAGAAAGCAGTCCTCTTGGAATTTTTTAGAGCTCCTCTAAAGTACAAAATCAAATAATTTTATTACATGCAAAATGAGAGCATTTGATTTTGAAGCCTTTAAGACATAACCAGAAGGACCCAGGATGCCATTTGAGGCACTGAGGTAGCTCTGAGTTTTAATGCTAACCTGTCTATCTCAGTATGACATTACTGACCTGTGCCATCTTGTGAGGATTAATTACTTAGTTTGCACTGCCACTTTGAAGGTATAAAGCACATCTTATGTCAGGTAAGGTCTGCATTAAATGCTTCAAGAAAGCACTAAGCTTGAGTTGTTTTCTTTTTAAGTCATCTGGCAGCACCTTTCCAATCTACCAATGTGTAACAGAAGTTTATTTCAGGCTGAAGGAAAGAGCAGGCTGTTTTGTGATGTTTTCAGTTCAGTCAAGCAACTTTTGCTGGTTATAGCTTTAAGTCATAAATTGATTTAGAATATGTTAACAATTGGTGAAGGTTGTGAATAGACATTTGAAATGCTCTATGAATGAGTGTGTCCTTAATGCCATAAGCTCCTCAAGAGAAGATCATCTTAACAGGCAAGCTTCAAACCTTTATACCTTTTTGTGTTTCATCACATAGAAAAACCAAACCACTTTCCCCAACATTTTGATAGGCAGTCATGCCTCTCAGCTGATCATTTGGGAACTGCTGTTGGCTTCCAGCAACAAAGAATCAAAGCATATAGATAAACAAAGCCCCTGGATATTATGGGGCACTACAGAAGAGCAAAAGATCTGTCCAAGAGATCAATATGAAACAAACTCTACTGTGCCCTGGAAAAAACAATAAAAGAGGAGTTTCAAAGTTTGCAGAAAGGTAAAAGAGTAACTTGACTGGCCTGACACCTAAAAACCAGTTCCTGGTCCTCTGAATTGGTCCAATTGCTTTATGAAATTAAAAAGAGCTACTGGAGTGGACAGGCAAAGTGCCTCCCTGATCCTCGCTGACAGTAACTCATTGTTATGGATTTAAAATCTTGGAATTTTTCTTTCATCTGCCAACCCTGCAGCTCAGAGGGATCACCTCTCTCTCTTTTTTTCAACCGTGGAACCAGGAAAAAGACTGCATGCCCCACAGAAAAGAGTTCCACCTGG